>CANSZD010000459.1:0-720692 GCA_947648045.1 Beta corolliflora | reverse complement strand
AAATATGAGGATCCTCTTTTAATGAGAGAAATTCCTCCAAATATGGAAGATTAATTATGCGCCAATGCCAATGTGCCAAAAGTGGATCTTTTCTAATTTTCCTTTATTTATTTATAAGAGAGAATTTTGATGGAGTATGTTTTATGATTGGAGAAAAAGAGGAAGATGATCGCCATGGTTGAGGAAAAAGGTAAGAGGGATTCTTAAGGAAATAGGATATAAGAAGCAAAGAAAGCTAAGGTGAGGGTGTAAGGCGGAGATGAGGCCCCTACGACGTGAATGCTTCGTCTCTGCTTAGGATCTAAACCTTTTCTGTGGGCGTTAGGTCACTAACATCGATGTGTTATTGTTCTTTAAATTTTTTAAAGCAATGTTCTCTAATTATTGATTTGGTGGTTTATGTTTAGACCGTATATTAAATAATAGTCCTATTTTGCATTTGATATCAAGTCATGAAAATTATGGCATATGTATGACGTACAACAATTTTGTCATATACCCAGGAGGCGATGACAAGGTCGATCACTAATTCAGTGCTTAACTTCCATATACGTCTATTAAGATATGTTAGCTAGGGGCAGGGTGGAACTGGGGAGCTTTATGGTTAGATGTTGGACACTCAACTTTTGGAATTTGATTTGCCAAGGGAACTAATTAAGCAATTAACTACCACTCTGTAGAAAATTCTATAAAGCTCTTTTCCTTAAATAAGAGATCCAAAAACTTCAAAGGTTACAGCTTTAATGTTGGGGGTCTGGAACTGCCTGCTGCCCAAAGGGTTAGGTTCTGTTCAGGCATAGCATAACTATCCGTCCAATACTTAGTTGTTAGGGATAAACACCGTAAGCACTAACAAATCGTGCAAACGAATTATAATTTCCAGAAATCAATAGACAAAAAAATTAAAAATTAAACAAATAAAGAACACATAAGATTTACGTGGAACCCTGCAATGCGAGAAACTCTACACTGTGACTTTTGGCATGAGATGATAACGCAACGAAATACTTTGATCCTAGCGATCTTCTACTCTGAGGATATTATGTCTCTCTAGATGAATTGCTTTTTTAATTAGTTTATTCTAGTCAATACAATTAATAAATTGGCTTAAACATATTTATAATAGGGCACAAGCGTAACCAGGAAATAAGGGAAAACTCGCGTTTGATGAGTTGCCCACACGAGCCACATCCCTTGCCCTTCAAACACAAAGTCACTATCAAGACAGAACTTCGCCGAACCACCAAAGCGTGCCCGAGCTATAAATTGCCTGTCCGGACAGCTGGCCTACTGCACTTTCTGCTTGTCTAACCTGGCTTTAATCGCTCTCTGATCTCTGCTACGCTTGCTGTTTTCGATGCACAACGCTAAGCATCTGACGCTCGTCGCACACTATAGCTCTCTGTTGCTAGCGTTGGTCGTAGCGCTTGATGTACTCGTCGACGCTCTAGATTACTTGCTTCATGAATGGGTCTTCAAATATATAAAACATACATTATGTTGGCAACATACACAACAAAGTCGAGGAGGACATCACAAGTGGACCATGACATCACCGCCGATGCATTACACCTATAATAATCCACATGTTACGTGCACTATGAAAACTCAATCCTTGTTGGAAGGAGTAGCATGTAAACCAGTCCCATCTAGGCCCTGTGTTTTATTTATAGTCCATTCCTCTCTTTACTTGTAATATGATAACAAACTATACCTTTTAAGTGTATCCTCCTAGGATCATGTGCCATGTCTTAGTAATCATGTGTCATGAAGAATATTCTCCCTTTTATGCTTTTAGGTTTATGAAAGCTGCCATATATATAGGCTTACTTGTATGGTAAGAGAGGGTTAAGAAAGAATTAGTGAATGAAATAATGAGCTGCAGCAATAGTAGCATGCAACATTGTGATTAACGAGATTATTGCACTAAATTCACTTAGACAAAGTCTATATGCCCTTAGTGGAAAAAAGCTTAAATGCCACAACAAAACCGATCCCGTAGGCCCAAAACCGATCGGTTGCTTACATCGATTTCTTGCTCTGGAAAAAGGGAATTAACTGATTCGGTTGGGGTATTGAAGCCGGATCGCTTAACAAAAGGATCCTGGTCCTTGGTTGTTTCGATCCGGTTCAAAACCGACGGTAATGGTTAGTATGTTGAAGGCTCGAATCCAAATGCACAATCTTGAGGCCCAAACTTCGCGGCAGATCATATGTTGAAGCAGCTAATTCATGCGCCCCATTTATTCCCTACATCTCTCAAACCCTAATATCCCTCATCCCGCTCTCATCCCCCCATTCCCGCCGAAACCACCACCATTTCCTCCCCATCTCCTCAAACCCTAAATCTCGAGACCCATTCCCGCCAAATCACCACCATCTCTCAAACCCTAAACACCCGTACGTCTTGGCACTACTTGCACGTCTTCGCACTACTCGCAAAATACTTTGCACGTCTTCACTACTTCCGCACCCATCTTCGCCGGCCTCCGCACCCATCTTCGACTATTCCCCGCACTTGGCTCGTCGATTCCCTTTACCACCCACCTTCGTTTTGCTTCTCCGCACCATCTTGACAAACAGAGATCTTCAACTCTATCCAAATCGAAGATAAGTTGGCTAGTTTAATTAAATCTATCTCGTCGCGTGCCTCGAAGATATTGTAATTTTTTGTATTTTTTTCTTTTCATTTTCGTAATTAGATCTAGGGTTCTTCTTTTATTTTGTAATTTATATTGTAATTTTTAGTATTTTTTCTCATTTCATTTTCGTAATTAGATCTAGGTTCTTCTTTTATCTTGAAATATGAAGATCGTGATGTAATTTTGCCTCCGAATTCATTCTTTTGGAATTTTGTTTATTATCCGGTTTGTAATTTCTTTCTTTTTTTTTTCATTGTGAAGCTCGTTTGGAATTTCTTTCTGAAATTGGTTCCAATTTTAGTTATTAGTTCGCCTGGTTCATTCATGTAATGTTTGTGTAGATTTCAATTTTTTTGAATTTGGGTGTGGAATTTGGGCCGTAGATGATCGAAGCTTTTGTTGGGTATGGTCGCTGGATGAAGCTTGCTTTTTTTTCGTTATCATAACCGATTAACCGCTTCGGTCATGGGAGAAAACCGGATCGATTAATGAACTTAACTGTATTCTGTTTAGTCCCAGCCTGGATCAATTAATACCTAATCTGATCCGTTTGAATCGATCAATTCACACTTACTAATCAGTGCTACCCCATCCCGCTCCAGGAAAACGGTCGAAAGGTCCATTTCGACCGGGTCGGATGAGGTTTTTTCCACTAGTGATGGTATCGAGCCAGGTTGGAAAATTTAGCTCTTTTCATATCAAAAAATTTATCTTTTCACCGGGGCTGCTATAGCGTACTAATATTTGTGCTCATTCTCTTGTTAGTAAAATTTCTTGTTGCTGATGGTTTCTTCCGTCTTCTCCGGTAACTGCTGTCCAGAGTATATCTCTAATCATTAAAAATGAGTCTTCGATGATTTAGTATCTCTTTATAACAAACCAAGCTAGAAATGATCGTTACTAAGATTGAACCTTCTAGCCCCTTGTACCTTCACTTCCGAGGGTACAACTTCTATTCATGTTGAAAACTTGAGGGTTTCTCAAATTATAGATCTTGGAAAAAATCTTTAGAGATAAGCTTTAACTTCAAAGAGAAAGTTAGATTTTTGACAAAGGAGAGTAAAAAAGGATAATAAAGATATAGTGAAAAGGAAGCATGGGAGACATGCAACAATATGGTCATTTCATGGATTTTAGGGTTCAGGTCCGAGTCAATCAAAAAAGTTCGTCATGTTTGTTCAAGATTCTACCGAAATATGGAGATAACTTGAACAAAGATATTTTGTTGCTAATGGTGCTAGAAGTACGCTTAAGCAAAGCTATGTATGAAACAAAACAACAAGGAAGGATGATAGTTAAGTACTACACACACCTTGGAAGTGCGTATGGGAAGAATTATAAGTTCTTAGAGAACCCACAATATAACAACCTTTGAATGAAGAAGTAAGAGCATTTGTTGATGCAAGAAAGAAGGATGAAAAAGAGGCATACTTATTTCGTTTCTCAATGGCTTAGATGAATTATACACACCACAAAGAAGTCAATTACTCATGTTAACTCACTCTTCCAAGTGTTGACATGGCATGTGGGATCTTCAACCAAGAGTCACGAAACAGATCTTCAAGCCCAAGGAAGAGAAAGGAAGTGTTTGTTATGCTAGGAAGGGAAGCTAAGGCGAGTTCAACCGCAGAGCAACTGGAAGCCAGCTCACTACCGAGAAGTGTTGGCATGTGAAGCATGTGGGAAGATAGAGCACATCAATGAAAAAGTTGGGCCAGGGGTTTTCCTAGCAAAATGGGTAGAACCACAAGAGAGCAAAAAGGAAAAGCACCTCAAGTACTGAGGTAGAGATCAAGGAAAATTTGGAGATAAATGGAGTAAAAACAAGGAAAAATAACTGCAAATGCTTCTAGTAAAGGAGATTGGAATGGTGGCATAAGTGCTCACCAACTACAACAATCATTGAGGTTACTCCCTGTGCCCTCAAAGAGTGGTGATGATGAGTCCGGGAGATGACATGGTAGCTGAATTATCTTTGAGCTTGAGGATAAAGGTAACATGGTCGAGAGAGTTACAAAAGGGTGGATAATTGATTCTAGGGCAACACATCACATCACAGAAACTATGATGTATGATGTGAGTTAAAAAGATCACATGATTGTCCAAAGATTCACCTTCCAAATGGTGGAGTCTCTAACGTTCTCACCTTGGAAATGTTGTGATTAGAAAATGAGTCAAGCTAAAGAATGTGATGTTCACACTCAGCTTTTAAGCACAATCATCATATCTCTCGTTCAAACTCACTTAGAAAGAAGGATGTAAATTAATATTCTTGCTCGAATATTGCTTAATTGAAGACATTGTCACTGAATGCCTTCAAGGTTTTGGAAAAGCAAGCCAAACGCATACATCACTTGGTAAATAAGCTCCGTCGTTGTTATCTGGATGAACTCGGAGGTGGATTACTTCACCAGAAGCAAAGGAGTGCAACAAAACAACTTTAGTTGCAATTTCTAAACCTGCATGTTCTAAGTCAAGTCAACAAGGTGCCAATATGAAGAGTAATACAACCAAGTGGCACTTAAGACTTGGTCATGCTCCTCTCGGTGAGGATAAGCAAGATAGGATGGTCGAATGGATTTGTGATGAAGGATGGGGAAGATTGCTTGACACCTTTCGGTTATAAACTCACCAAACAACCATCACCTAACAGACACAAAGCTAGGGAAGCTTTTGAATTGATTCACATAGACACACTGGGGCCCTACAGGTGAAAACAAGGAAGGTTATAAATAATTCCTCACAATTGTAGATGATTACAATAGAATGAATTGGATTCACCTTCTCAAAACAAAAAAATGAAGCATATGAGCTCCCCTGTCAGCTCATTCACACGTCAAAGATAACACAACAAGACTTTCAAGAGATCGAGGTTAGACAATGCTATTGAGTTTGAAGACAAGCTGTGTGAACCTCTATTCGAGAAGCTAAGGATCATACATAAAACCACTTGTGTGGATAGACCATAACAAAATGGTCGAGCGAAAAGAAGAAACATAAATCTTCTTGAAATGGGAAGAGCATTGAGGTTTCAATGTGGTTCGCCACTCAAATATTGGGGGAGATTGCCGATACGCCTGAGTTATACGTGTTTATATTATATTTTGGGTGCTTTTTGCTAAGGGTCTTGATCATAATTGTTAACGCTTATGCTTTATTTAGCTCTTAGCTAAGTTCGAATTTTAGATATTAATTATAGTTAAAGTTAGTAAGTTCCGAGCTCCTAGAAGCATTAGTGTTTGGAACGACTCAACATCGTTATACTTGCTGCGTCGCCACATGTTCCAATCAAGCATCGCCGCAAGTCGTAGCCGAGCATAGCACCTAGCCTATCACAATCGCACCAAGCACCGCACGCCCGAAGAGCACGCTCATCGCCCGGCTACCCGCGCATGCTCGCAGCCTGCAAGCCGGCGGCTCGCAGCTCGCACCTCACGAGCCAGGTCGCACCTCGCGACTCCTTTACTCGCGACTCGCGAGGTCCTTCGCACCTCGCGACCTCCTTGCCCGACCCAAGTGTGCAAGACAGAGTACTCTTCGCACCTGCGACCATACTCGCACTCGCGACCCCTCAGGCCTGTGTAATTGTCTGCGATTTCGAGCTTTAGTATAAATACTAAACTCTATTTTTGGACCTAGGGGGCAGCAACCACAAGGGAGGGAGTCTCCAAAACTCCACTCCTCTCTTGTTGTCTTCTCTTTTTAGTTTTTTATTTTCTAGTTTAGTTTTTGTAGATTTCAACTATGGGATCGGCTTATGCTATGCCGATTGTAGCTTGAACCGTTCTTGAACGAGATTAATATGGAGCTTCAAGCATTATTGTGAGATCTTTCCTCTCTATTTAGTTTCTTTGATTATGGTTTAATTTCTATGCTTGCTTTCTATGATTTTTGCATAATTATGCTAGGAACGTTACTAGTTTGATTGTGTAATTAATCTAATGCTAGATTTAAGAATAGAATCGGATTGTTTTATTCTTTTATCAATTGGTAGCAAACTAGGAAGTAACTTAGATGCGATCATCTTGGTTATTTCTTGGGAAATTGAATCAATTGTTGAATGTTTATCGCTTGTATGACGTTAGCGGTGTCCGCTGGTTCTCCTCGTGTTTATTGCCGCTATTGGATTGAACTTAGACGCTATCGGACTAGGTTATCCTTTAGTTAGGGTTTTATAGTCACACCGATCGTGCTATTCAACTAAGAATAAGGAGAACACGAGATTAATTCTCACCAATAGATAATTATGGAAATAATTAGAGTGGAGGTTCAAGGATCGATAATGAATTAAAGTGGATGTTAATCGGATTCAAGATCTTTCCATAATTGATTTCTCATCTTATTTATTTGCTAGTTAATTTTAGTTTGTTTATAATCTACTTGAAACCCCTTTTGTTATTAGGTTTCTCGCCCTTAGCTTAATCTAGGTTTTCAATCCCACTAAGTATTAAACTCGTCCCTCGTTTCCCCTGTGGATACGACCCCCTACTTCCATTATACTAGCTTAGTGTAAAAGAAGTAGGAGAAATTTTATCTTTGACCGGTGCGGTGCACAACGACACATCCGCGCCCGCCAAATTTTGGCGCCGTTGCTGGGAAACGGTGTTACTTGCTTGTATTTAGCGTGATTTTTGGATGGTATTGCTTGTGCTCTTTGTTTTTGGTTGGCCACTCATATAAAGAATTCCCTTTTTTGTTTTAGTTTCTAGTTTTCATCTTCCATTGAGCTCTATGTATTTCACTTTTGTATTTTGGACAAGAAGCATGGAACTTGTTGCTTAAACTCTCTTGGGAATGGTTGACAGCTTTTGACGGTTTATTGTAAGATTTACTTTATATCTTGGTTATTGTCTAGCTTTAAATATTTATATTAATGGTCATGACTTGGATTAGCTAGGAGTACTACTAGTTGATGTTTGTTGTTGACTTAATGCTAGGTTTTGGATATAATCTCGATGTTATATGCTCAACCATGTTGTAGTAAGCTAGGTATTAACGATGCATTGCAAGAGTTCTTCTCAAATCAATTTTGCGTGTACTTGAAGTGGAGATTGACATGGAACCACCATTGTCACACATGGAGCACAACCCAATGATTAAGCTTAAGGTACTAAGTCGAGCTCACGACTTTAAACAACAAGCGCTTCCGGGAGGCAACCCGAGACCCTTTATTTTCTTTCTTTTCCTTTATTTTTCATCAAATTTCCACCACCACAACAAATTTTCTTTCACCCACCGCCCACTCCACTAAAAGATCCACAACCAATCTTAATCCACTTGGAACCAAAATCCACAAAAGAAAAACCCGTTGGGAGGAGTTCAATAGCTAGGAGTTGGTAACACTAGAAGATCGAGATTGTTAATGTATCTTTTCGATCTCTTAAGCTAGGAGCAAATCTCAAAAATCTAAACAAAATTTGAATTTGTCATTTGTTTGAGTGATTCGAGGGAGGGTTGTGAGTTGAGTTATGAGATTCGAGTCGGTGTTGTTAAGAAATTTGAGTTTTGACTGGATGCTTTTCATGAGTTTTGAGCATTCGATCTTCGATTTACCCGATTTTCGATTCCCCCCGCCCATTTTCGCCTTACTTTTTCTTTTAATTGTCGACACATCGAGGACAATGTGTAGTTTAAGTAGGGGAGTGGTATTCTCATTCTCATGTATCTATGTTGTATTTATTACTTTCAATTTGAAAAAAATGAAAATGAAAAAAAAAAATGAAAAAAAAATATTAAAAAAAAAGTGATGAAAAGAATCCCGCCGAGTTGAAAACCCGCAAGGGCGGGCGACTCGGGCAAAATTGGGGGCTCGGATAGGTCGAAACCCGAAAGGGGCGCCTATGCAAAAAAAAGAGCTAGTTGAGCGGGTGAGTTTTGTGAGCCGAAAAAAAGAGAGATGAAAAAAAATGTGAGAAGCTAGGATGAAAAACCCGAAAAGGCTCCTAGGCAAAATGAGAGATTAAGAGAGAATTATGTATTTGGAAAACTCAATTCACGGGAGATGGTGTCATAAGGTGGAAGCGTTTTCGGGTATGGTTGGTGAATTCATCCTTGATTTTGTGAAGATTTGTTTTGGCTTTCACATTCTTTTGGTTGATTGTTTGTTTTTGGGAGTAAGCATGGAATTTATCCCTTTTGTCTTTGTTCCATGGCTTGCTATTTTAAGTTAGTTGTTGTAGTAGTAGGTCATCTTTGAGGTTCGGGAGAGCCGATAGTTTAGTGTGTCGTAAGTCGGCATTTTGATTCTTGTTGGTGTTGTGGGTTAAACTTGTTGGTGTTGCTGGTTATTATTGTTGTCGCGTCTTTATATATTTCAGGTGAGCTTGAATCTAAAGTGCGGGGAATCATCGTCCCTTACGTTTAGGTTTTGAGCGGATGTTGTTAAGATGTGATGATGATGATATAGTTGATGGAGAGTGTAGGTTGGTGTCGATGGCTTGGGTGATGATTTATTTGGTGATTCTCATTTTTGAGTTTACTCGAGGTCGAGTAAAGTTCAAGTGTGGGGGTATTTGATACGCCTAAGTTATACGGTGTTTATATTATATTTTGGGTGCTTTTGCTAAGGGTCTTGATCATAATTGTTAACGTTTTGCGTTTATTTAGCTCTTAGCGGAAGTTCGAATTTTGTATATTAATTATAGTTAAAGTTGTAAGTTCCGAGCTCCTAGAAGCATTAGTGTTTGGAACGACTCCAACATCGTTATACTTGCCTAGCGTCGCCACATGTTCCAATCAAGCATCGCCGCAAGTCGTAGCCGAGCATAGCACCTCAGCCCATCACAGCCCGCACCAAGCACCGCACGCCCAAGAAGGGGCCGTTATCGCCCAGCTGCCACGCGATGCTCGGCCAAGCAAGCCCGGGCTCACAGCCGCCGCACCTCACGAGCTAGGTCGCACCTCGCGACCCCGCTGCTGCGACTCGCGAGGTCCTTCGCACTTCGCGCGACCTCCTTTGCCCAACCAAGTGTGCGGAAGACAGAGTACTCTTCGCACGGTGCGACCATACTCGCACCTCGAGACCCCTAGGCTCGTGTAATTGTCCAGCGATTTTCGAGCTTTAGTATAAATACTAAACTCTATTTTTGGACCTAGGGGGCAATGACCACAAGGGGAGGGAGTCTCCAAAACTCCACTCCTCTCTTGTTGTCTTCTCTTTTTAGTTTTTATTTTCTAGTTTAGTTTTTGTAGATTTCAACTATGGGATTGGCTTATGCTATGCCGATTAGTAGCTTGAACCGTTCTTGAACGAGATTAATATGGAGCTTCAAGCATTATTGTGAGATCTTTCCTCTCTATTTAGTTTCTTTGATTATGGTTTAATTTCTATGCTTGCTTTCTATGATTTTTGCATAATTATGCTAGGAACGTTACTAGTTTGATTGTGTAATTAATCTAATGCTAGATTTAAGAATAGAATCGGATTGTTTTATTCTTTTATCAATTGGTAGCAAACTAGGAAGTAACTTAGATGCATGATCGTCTTGGTTATTTCTTGGGGAAATTGAATCAACCGTTGAATGTTTATCGCTTGTATGACGTTAGCGGTGCCGCTGGTTCTCTCGTGTTTATTGTCGCTATTGGATTGAACTTAGACGCTATCGGACTAGGTTATCCTTTAGTTAGGTTTTATAGTCACGCCGATCGTGCTATTCAACTAAGAATAAGGAGAACAAGAGATTAATTCTCAAAAATAGATAATTATGGAAATAATTAGAGTGGAGGTTCAAGGATCGATAATGAATTGAAGTGGATGTTAATCGGATTCAAGATCTTTCCATAATTGATTTCTCATTTTATTTATTTGCTAGTTAGTTTTAGTTTGTTTATAATCTACTTGAAACCCCCTTTGTTATTAGGTTTCTACCCTTAGCTTAATCCAGGTTTTGAATCCCGCTAAGTATTAAACTCGTCCCCGTTTCCCTCGTGGATACGACCCTACTTCCATTATACTAGCTTAGTGTAAAAGAGAGTAGGAGAAATTTTATCTTGGCCGGTGCGTGCACAACGACACATCCGCGCCCGCCAATTGCATTCTCACCGCTATGCATCTCACCAACAAACTCCTAGCCAGGTACTTAGCTTGATAATCTATCCCCATATGAAGCATTATATAATACAAAACCCGATTATAATTGGTTAAAAGTATTTGGGTGTCTTATTGTGGCTATTAATCCAGATAGAAGGCCGATAAATTCAAACCTATGGGTGTTTCATGTGTCTTCCAAGGGTACCCTACTCATAAAAGGGGTACAAACGGCTAAATCTGCTTACTAACTATGTGTTTGTGAGTAGGGATGTTAAATTCTATGAACACTTATTGCTATACAAAGTAACACACCTTTGAGCATCCATAACACTGATACAACATGTGACTGGAGTGAAGATGATATGTGGGTAGAAAATGATGGTGATGATGATCAATAAAATCCCATCTAGTACTCTAAGTGACCCTACTCCTCCTGAACATCCTTAACCAACCAGACACTCTACTAGAACTCACAGACCACTTACTTGGCACAAAGTGACTACTTCACCGGGTACCACCATAACATAAATACATCCTAGTGTCATTGGCTCTCACATTGACATTGTAACAACTCCATCATTTGCTTGTTTCATGAGCAATACTATGAGTGAACTTGAACCTAAACACTTCTAAGAAGCTGTCACCACTACATGGGTAGCAGCCATGAATGAGGAACTTGAAGCTTTAGAGCTAAACAATACATGGGAAATCACTTCCTTGCCCCCTAAAAAGAAATCTATAGGGTGTAAGTGGTTGTTTAAAACCAAGTACAATCCTGATGGGAGTGTAGAAAGAAAATAGCCATACTTGTAGTCATGGGCAATAGACAAAGATATGGGATTGACTATGAAGAAACATTTTCCCCTATGGCAAAAATGGCAACTGTGAGATCTTTTTGGGCTATTTTCGCCGTGAAAAACTATCATGTACATCAAATGGATGTAAAAATGCCTTCTTGCATGGTGATCTCGCAAGAAGTCGTGTATATGAAACCGCCACTGTGCTATCTTGGGCTTGGTCACATAATCCAAACTCTATATGAGGGGAAGGATCTTCCCCGAATCCAATGGTGAACAAGTGTGCAAACTTCTTAGATCTCTTTATGGGCTCAAGCAAACCCCTAGGCAATGTTTGCCAAGTTGAGTGAAGTTTTGAGACTGTTATCCTTTAAACAATCCAAATATGACTATTCTTTGTTCACTAAACTTCAAGTAAATTCTTTTGTTGATATATTAGTCTATGTTGATGATCTACTTATAGCAGAAATTACCCCGACTCCATACAAGCCCACAAAATCTTCTCTCGATCTTGCTCAACAATTTCACATGAAAGACCTAGGTGAATTGAGATATTTCCTATGAATTGAAGTGGATAGAACTAGTGATGGGTTTTTCTTATCTAAAGAAAAGTATCTCACCGACCTTCTTCATCACAATAAAATGCGAACCGCAAGCCTATTCACCTTCCCATGGATTCTCACTTAAAACTAATTGTAGACCTTAGTGATCCCCTCCCGAATGCTGCTGTGTACCAACAATTAATTGGTAAGCTCAATTACATCACCCTCACCAGGCATGACATAGCATTTCCTATACATGAGCTAAATAAATTTATGCACAAACCCACCACAGCTCACGTTCAGCGCCCAAAAGAGTGCCTGGTATCTCTCAACTCTCCAAGTCAAGGCATTCTTCTTGCCTCTTCCTCTGCCGCTCATCTCAATGCCTACTGTGATAAAAGGACTGGGATGGTCCGTCCCTCACTAAAAGATCTACTTTAGGTTTTTGTGTCATGCTTGGACACTCTCCTATCTCTTGAAAAGAAAAAGACAAAACAGCTTATAGCAAGGTCATCTACGAGGCCGAATACAGGTCTATGGCCCTTGCAATACATGTGTGAAGTGATCATGTGGCTTAAACAAACTGTCCAAGGATCTTGGTCTCCTCATTTGAACTATCTACCTCTCTATTGTGATAATCAAGTCGCCTTAGCCATCTTTACTAATCCACTCCACCCCGAGAAGACTAAACATGTTGACATAGACTGTCATTTTATCGAGACAAAGCTCAGGAAGGTCGCATCTCTCCCACTTACATTCCATCTTCCAAGCAACTTGCTGATGTCTTCACCAAGCAACTCTCTGTCAAGCATTATTGGACAAGCTGGGAGTGTCCCAACCTCCACTCACAGCTTGAGGGGGAGTGTTGGAAGGAGTAGTATGTAAACCAAGCCCATCTAGGCCCTGTGTTTTGTTTTCAATCCATTCATCTCTTTACTTGTAATATGATAACAAACTATACCTTTTAAGTGTATCATCCTAGGATCATATGCCATGTCTTAGTAATCATGTGCCATGAAGAATATTCTCCTTTTATGCTTTTAGGTTTATGAAAGCTGCCATATATATAGGCTTGCTTGTATGGTAAGAGAGGTTAAGAGAGAATGAATGAATAAAAGAATGAGCTGCGACGACGAGAGCATGCAGCAAAGGTGATTAACTCAAATTATTGCACTAATTAAATTCACTTAGACAAAGTCTACAATCCTTTCTACAAGATAGGTTCACATACACCCACAAGCACCATACTACATTCTCTAAACTTCAACATCTGACTTAGGCATCGAATTTGGTTTGCTCTAACACTCCTCAAGGTTAGTTCGTTTGCATAGGTTAATCTTTGTGAACGATACAAACTCTACATCATTCCATGCCACCAACACTCCGTACAAATCATCATAACAATGATATTAAGTTTAGGCCTAGTTTCAGGGCGTTTACAAGATGCAAGCCAAGCGATGGCACAGGGCCCCCAAAGAAAAGTGGGCCCTTAATTATATTTAGTCTTTGTTGTGAGCATCATGTGAAAGTAAAATTGTCTGGGTGAGTGGTACTTGATTTTGATGAATTTCCTAAAAGAATGGGGGAAGTTTTAAAACGTCGCCCCCAAATTACGTAAAATCGCCCCCAACTCCCCTCTAAAAATACCATTATACCCTTACGATATTTTTCTTAATTTTTATTCCAACTTAACTCCTCCTCTAATTCATATTCTCTCTCATCTTCACCATCACCACCCACGATCACCACCACCGACGAGCACAAAATTCGACCACTTATATTTTTTTTAACGAATTCCATGGGCCTAACGTGTGGCTCGCACGTTGGTCCCATAGACACAACGTCCGGCCCGGACGTTGTGTCTATGGGGCCAACGTGGCAAGCCACACGTTAGCCCCATGGGACACAACGTCTAAGCCAAACGCTGAGTCCCATGGGGCTAACATGTGGCTCGCACGTTGCCCCTCATGGGACTCAACGTTGGCCCGGACGTTGAGTCCCATGGGGCTAACATGCAGGCCACACATCGGCCCCATGGTACCCAACGCCCAAGCCAACGTTGAGTCCCATGGGGCCAACGCGTGCCACACGCTAGCCCCATGGAATTCATTAAAAAAAGAAATACCTCGTCGGAATTTTGTGCTCGTCGGTGGTGATCGTCTGGGTTGGAGAGGTAGCGATTGGTGGTTAGTTATTTTAGGTGGTGGTGGAGAGAGAGTTGTAAAAAGGCCTAAGGGTATAATGGTACATTTACATAGTAGTTGGGGCGATTTTAAGCAATTTCAGGCAATGAATAGAAGTTCAAAGATAAAGCAATGTCAATATAGTATCATTAATGTATTTCAGGCCCTAGTGTTTGCCAGCTGCAGCCTATAACCCTTTTTTTATTTTTTTCCCTTTCTTCTAGGCTTCTAGCAATGCAAGCTTTCGCCTTCTATGCTATATTACCAACCCATTCATCACTCAGGCTCCCATATTCCATCACTACAAGATAGAAGTAGAACTTAAAAGTACGTACATTTCCAAAAAAAAAATTAAAAGTATATTATACTTGTAAAGCAAAAATGCAAGCTTATGAGTACAATGTTACTCTCCAATCTCTCATTAAGGCCTAAAAAGCACCATAGCTCTTGGTAATTTTTTGATATTATATTTATTTTTCAATTTTGTTTTAGTATTCCCTTTGGTACCTGTGTTAAGAGTTTCAGTAGATGTGTATATAATTTTTATATAAGTTGCCAAATTTAGTTTGTTGATTAATTATATAGATAATTCAAAATTTACAACAAATCATAAATCTCTTGGTAATTTAAATAATAAATTTATGTCATTTTTTCCAAACTATAATTAAGGGCCTCATATGCAGAAATTGTACAGGGCTTCTATTTTGTTTGCCCCGCCCCGCCTAGTTTCCGAGTCCGTAATAAAAATTGCACATGGCACTTTGGCACTTGGCTCTTCATTTCTTCCATATGTTAAAGATACTTTAGTGGTGTCGAAACAGATCGACCGCGGGCCAACCTCGATTCCGACCGACTCAACCCTGCTTCGACCTCGCGAGGCCACCCCCGCACTCGACCGAAACCCGATCTGAGATTACCCGCACCCGACCTACACTGGCAAGATTATATCCTAACCTGACAAGACATACCTGCATTCAAACCCGAACCCGACCGTACTCAACCAGATATTACTAAAATTCAATTATTTTTTTATATCTACAAAATCATTTATATATGTTAATTTATAAAATTGCTTACATTTAATAATTAATTAAATAAAAAATTAAATTATATTTAATTTAAGGGTTAAACTTTGAATATCATATACTTGTTTATATTTTTATTTTCATTTATTTTTGAATTATTTGTGTACATTGCTCTCTTGTTTTGATTTGACATATATTGATGTATTTAGGGGTGTTAACGAGCCGAACCGAGACCGAACATGTCCAAGCTCTGCCCGCAGATGAGGTTGAGCTCGCCTCGAGCTCGAAGCTCGTCGAGCTCGTAAATTTGAGCTCGGCTCGAGCTTGAAAAGAACAAAGCTAAGCTCGACTCAAATTTTCAAAATTTTAAAAAAAGTTCAGACTTAACATTCACTGGCCTTTAGGCTAGCCCAATAAAATCTTGTCAAACTCTTGATGAATATGGATGTCGCCGATTTACATTAAACATGTAAGGCCCAACAACCATACATTCTACTATCTATACAAGCCCTTTAATACAAAGAGTCCCTTGTTACTCTTACTTCCTCTCCAATGTGGGACTTTGAAAATCCCAAACAAGAGGTCCGCTAATGGTTCTACTGCTAGAACCAAGAAGAGATACATTTGTAATTCTGAATCATGTCCGTTTTATACTTGCAAGTATGATGTTTTTACTTTGCCTCTTCGATGTGGGATTCATAAACCCCAACAAAATCAATTCATCAACTCTGATGCATGTTCAATACTACGGTGCAAATATACAAATGTTTGCTAGCTATACGTGCATGTAATGTTTGATGGTTGCAGGTTTATTAATTTAATTTGCAAATGTAAATATATATGTAATGTTTATTGGTTGTGTTCTTTTTTCCAAGATGAAAGTGATGGAATTATATTTATAGTAGAAGAATAAATTTTATACTAGTCCAAGTTTTTGGGCCTTGCATATTTAATGACTGTCCAATTTTATAATATAAGACAAATCAAACAAGAATTATAAGAAAAGACTTAAAGGGTAATAAGATTATATAGGGAAAACAAGGTTGGTGTTTATTTTTTCTATTGATGTGGGACTTTACTTTTTACATAAAAACAATCAAAAATGTTTTCGAGCTTGTTCACGAACTCTCGAGCCGAACTCAAGGAGGCTCAAGCTCAGCTCGTTATAGTCTCGAGCCGATCCCGAACTCGAGTCGAGCCCCAACAAGCCGAGCTTGACCGAGCCGAGTTCGAATAGTTTGCGAGCTACCCCGGCTCATTAACACCCCTAGATGTATATTTTTTTTTAAGGTAAGATGAAGGGGACTTATTTGAGGGGGATGAGGGGAAATCCTCAAATGAGTCCCATGAGGCTCGATCCCTAAACCTCATGGATATGAGGTGGGAAGCGATGCCACTACTCCACCACCTCAACCTCATCCCTAGATGTATATATCATACAAAGCTACAACTCACAAGTCACAACATGTATGTATATACGTAGTATTTTAACAATTTTCTAAAGTATCTAAACTTTTGATGTAATTTTGGTACATGTCATAGTGTTTTAAGTGTCGATGAGATTATTTGGTCGCTTTTAGCCGTTAGTTTCTTAGTGCTTACTATTAAATGTCTTCTTATTAATTTTCCTGTTGCTTTAAGTAATACAAAACAACATAAGGAATAACAAATATGAGAATTAAAAAATCTACAATAACAAATATGATAATTACAAATCCGAGAACAAGAACAAATGTACGCTATTATTCAACCTAACAAACTGAGTAATACTATTAGTATTGTATTGTTATTGTTAGTATTCCCGTTCTTATTTGTATTACTATTGCTATTGTTAGCATTGTTACTATTACCGTTATTATTTGTATTATTACTATTTTCATCATCGCTTTATATTATCATTACTATTATACTCATTATTATCATAGTTGTTTACAAACTTATATATCAATCATAATGCTTATAATAATAAATCATTTATATAAAGTTTGGAATTGATCGTCTACTTGTTATTATTGTCGCTGGTAATAATATATAATATTATAACAAATGAAGAGTCGCTCCTACTCCTTTACTCATTAGAGTGGTTTTATAATTGATTAGTCGAAATAAGAGTTGACTAAGAGAATACACTAAACATCACTTGGAAACAATATAGTGTTTTTATTTGTTTTTCAGTTATCATTCATATATTTATCGCACACACATATGTATATATATATATATATATCGATCTTAATACTTTTAATAATATGATTCGTTTACAAAATTCATAACAAAATCAAATGACCCGACAGGGAGTTCACCGAAGGTGAATCGACCGGTCAATAGCGAATGGACCCGATGCTTCACAATGATCGAACTAAGGTCATTAGTGATTCAACCCGAAAGTACACTTGACTCCACCTAAGCGTACATGAAACCCAAATACGACCTACGCAAACTCCTGGACAAAAAATGTCCACGGGCGATCATACCGAGAATAGATCGACTTTTAAATGGAACGCTCACACTGGCCCGGCACCCAAGAATCCCATGATTCAAATGTGATCGACCCATTGAACAAAAAACCTAACCAACCACGACCCGGGGCACCGACCGTTAGAATCCCGACCTCGTCCGAGTCCGACTCGTTCGCCGTGGGTATACCCTAACCTGTTTGAGAACCTGTTTTGACACCGTAAAGATACCGAACAAAGCAACCGATGGCTAGCTTACCGAACAAAGCGTTGAAGTAAATTATTTTACATTCACAAATGCTCCATAATCGAACCCACAATTCGCTCACGCCACTCACGCACAAACACCGACTTCCCAAAATTAACCCAAAACGCGAGACATTCACTTACAATTGCTTCATATTCGAACCCAATATTCAGCCTCAAAATCGAAAAATAGAAGAATTTCTCAAAAATGAAAATCGAAGAAAAAAAATGAAGAGAGAGAAAGGCGTGAACACCCTGCACTTCGCACATGCTCCATTCCAAATTGGCCCGTGTGGTTAGAAGAGCATCACTGAAAGAAAAAATGAAGAGAGAGAGGTGTGTTTAGAAGAGTGAGACTGAGAGAGTGAAGGGAGGAGAGTTGTTGATCGCGCTGACGCAGAGTTAGGGTTCATTTTGAAAGGAGTAGTGAAACCGTGGCAAGCCCATTTGGATCTCGGCGTTTGCATATTTCATTTTGGGAAAAAAATTATTTCGGTTTTCTGATATCCCAAATGCAAAATAAAATCGATCCGTATCCGATCCGAAAATCCGATATTTTTTTCTCGGATATCCGATCCGAAATTCCGAAAACCAAAAACCGGATCCGGATATCCGAAATTTCGGATCGATATCACCGATAATCGGATCGGATCATTCGGATCGGGTCTTTTTGCACACCTCTAAATTGGGAACAATGAGTTCTTTTTCCGTAATGACAAGAACAATGCGAAACACAAGAGATTTTACTAGGAAAACTTCATAGGCCCAATAGGAAATGAAAAACCTCGACCACAAGTGATTTTAAACTCAATTCATCCGCTAATAATAGACCAACCCTTATGTACAACCTATTACAATTGAGTTTCTTCTCGTTCCACGAGGAACACTAATCCCGAATAGAGTTCCCATAATTGTTCCTCTTGACTTCACTCAAAGTCCTCTCTTTTTGCTTCACTCAAAGCAATCTATACGACTTTACTCAAAGCCTTCTCATACAAGAACGAACTTGTCCCAATACAAGAGTTCCCTTGAACCCTTTTAACCATTTCTCAATTAGAGTCGCTTGATAGAGAATTCACTATTGAAACAAACAAGAAGCGGCAGGAGTAATAACATTGACAAGAACTTTATAAGGTACCGACTCAATATTAGCAATTCTTTACCGATTGCTTTAACACTTTGTTCGCTCAAGTCGACACTTTCAAATGATGTTTAGAGTGATATATTTATAGGATCAAGTAGCTCAATGAGTTACAAACTTTGTCTTCAAAAAAATCGATCATCTTAAACAACAAGATAATATTAGGAACTTTGATTAAAAAGATAAAAACTTATTTTATTTAAGTAAAAGATAAAAAACGATTTTGTCAAATTAAATCAAAGCTAAGAAAATCAGTCTTTTATTCTAAAAGATAAGGGCCCGTTCAGATCACGCGCTTTCGGTTTTTGGTTTTATGATTTTAGAACTATATGATATGAGTTGTATAATAAGGTTAAAATTAGTCATATTGATAGTAAACATGCTAATTTTGAAAACTCGACAAATGTAAAAACTGAAACTACTTTTTCTGTTTCCGTATTTTTGTTTTTGGTTTTCAAAAAACTTAAAACTGAAACAAAAAAACGATAACGAACGGCCCTAAGTTAATACTTCCTCTGTTTCTTTTTACTTGCAACCGTTTGACTTTCACCCTTGCCAATGCATAACTTCAACCATTAATATCTTTAAGTACCCATAATTGAAAATTATAAAAAGTAGATTTTCAGAAAATATACATTGAGACGAATCAAACAAGATCCCACTTGAATATGTTTTTCTTTAACAATAAATCACCAAAGATAAACTAAGTAGAGTTTTTGAATAGTCTAAAGTCAAACCGTTGCAAAGTAAAAGAAACTAGAAGTATGTAGATAAAACTAACTAAGAGATAAAAGATAAAATTTTATTTTATTTAAACATAAAGATAAAATCTTTTACTTATTAAAAGGATTTTTGCGACACGCAACCCTTTAAAGTTTCGGCCACTTTATTAATTGCATCCCTTTCATTTCCATCTCTTCAATTGTATCCTCAAATAAGCCAAACTCTTTTAAGTTGATTCCAAATCCAACCTATCTTCACGCCGCTTATTTGAGCAATTCAAGAGATTGAAATGAAAAGGCCGTAATTAACAAAGTAACTATTTTAAAGGGCGCATTTGGTAAAAATTTTATTATAATTATAACTTATCACGCTTAACTCTAAGAAAAGTTTTACTTTATAACATATTCCTTTTAAAACTTGTGCCAATACGCTTTCTAGCAAGTCGTTGTTCCTTGACCTAAGCTACTGCTCTCGGTTTCCTTAACTCAAGGAACAAACGAATTGTCCCATGCTCATGCTTGCTTGTTCCTTACATTATACAACCTAACAGTAAACTCATACTCATAGACTTCTTCTCTTGAGTTCCCCTTCAGGAACCGCTCTTCAATCTTGGAGTTCCAACTTTAGGAATTTCAACTCTTCTTGGAATTTGCATTAGAATTTCCTTCATTAGGCACCATTATTAATATATGAATCTTGCACACATAAAACTCAAAACCATGTTAGTTAATTACTTTAGTTTGTCATCATCATATCCGATTGGGTCAACAATTGATATTTTAAAAAATGATAGTGAAAAATTGTACACCTTGCAAAGATGAGCCAAAACGTTGCAAGTAATGCAAAAAGTACATGATTAGATCAAAATAATTAATCATAAACATAAAATATTGCAAAATATGTTCAAATGTGTAACTTTTATAATATCACCTTTCATAATTTGTAATAATTTTTAAAAAATACATAATTAGATATATTAATAGTTAAAATTAAGGCCATCTGACACAAAGACGTGGATTTCAAGCGACTAGATTCACGATGTCGCGACGCCATAATCTTATGGAGTACAAAAAAAAGAACTCAACATCATTTAACTCAATATATAGGTGCTATCCTTGATAACATTGAACCAAATCATAGTATCATGTTGTTTTAAGTCGCCATCTAAATTAGTTTATTTAAGGGTCCATATCCAGCTCAATCTCCCTAAAATTCGGGACACCATGGATTTCTCTTCTTTTTTTATTTAATTACTATTTTGCTTTGATGTGGGGTGCTAATGGATTTAGTGTAGAATATCAAAGGCATAGAGAGATAATTACTCAAATAAGAAACATATATTAATGCTTGTGTTATTGAATCTTCAACCTAAAAGCAGTGACAAATAGATGTAAAAGAACTAACAATAAATAGAACAGTGGCCAGTGGGTGCAGCCGTGCAGGTTTGGGGCAAGAAGGGCCCAAGCCAGTGTGGATTATTTGCTGTAGAGGGTACATACTGTTTAAAATCTTAAGCTTTGATTTGAGAGAGAAAACTAGTTTTTTTTGCTTGGGCGATGCCCCTGGCCAATTACAATAAACTAATATGTTATTATTTTTAAATTTTATAATTTATTTTGCTACTTTTCGTATTTTTTATCCATTAAGAAATTGAAAAATTACGTCACACAACGCGTGATAAGTAAAGAAAAATTGAAAGGTTTGAGTTTGAAAACAATACCTTAAAAGGAATTAAGGTAAGAGAATATGATATCAATATTCTCTTGTAAAGTTACGTAATAAAGTGTTAGAGATGATATACTTTTTGTTTAGTCTTTTTAGTTAAGTATACTTATTACAAGCATTTATCAGTATTTTATTTGAAACATTAGACAACAAATTCATACAGTGATGGTTTAGTTTCCTAACTTTTCGTTTCAGAAGGTCACGTGTTCGATACCTTGACTTACACATTTCTTTTTTAAAGCGAGGAAAGACACATGCGACATAAAGATTTCAGCGTTAGAAGTTGAGAAGAGTGTGCGTGGCACGCACAAGCGCCTTCTTTTCTTGCACGCCTTTTAATATATTTGTATAGATGAATTATAATGTGCACAGTTATGTGGTGTCCTTGTCTTGAAACGCCTTGATTATCGACCTGGCAAGTTTTTCCTAACATTGAAGATTCATAAATGGGAGTTTAAAAGTCTTCTATGATTTGATGCAAAAGAATCCCTATCCCAAAAAGATCAAAGGAAAAATGCTTCTAGCCACTAATACTGACATACGTTGTCCTACATAAATTAATGGACGGGTGATGTTAGATACATATACCTATGTTGCACAAAGCCACAACTAGTAAAATTCATCCGGGTTTTGAAGGTGATATTCTTACGTGTTCATTATAGGTGGGTTATTATATTAAAAATGACTATATCGGTGGAAAAAGATGAATAAAAAAGGTATTACGTTATCACAAATAAAAAACATAGGTGTAGATTAAAAAGAAATGAATCAAAAGGAAAGTGCATAAATTAAAAAGATAAAGGAGGGAGTATACAGGTAGTTTTACCCTAGCCATGGTAGGTCACGTGACCCACCATTCCCCCAGAAAAAACAAATTCAAAATTTTTAGGTTTTGGTATACCATGCCGTCCTTCCTTCCCTACTATTCTCTTTAGTCTTCTTCTTCCTCTCATCCTCTACCTTCTTCCTCCTTGGCTGCCGCTTGCAACTAACCAAAGTCTCATGAGTCACGCCTACCTCCGCCTCCCTACATTCAACCGTGCTCGGTGCTCTGCTCGCATGCTCTTGCTCGGTGCTCGGTGCTCGCATGCTCTTGCCTCTAAGTGCTCGCTCAATCTCTAGCTTTCGGCATGGTGTTTGGCGTGGTGTTTGGCGCGGCCTACAAACTTCATCCTCAAGCTTTCGGCGCGGTGTTTGGCGCGACCTACAAACTCCAATCGACACGGTAATTTGGTGTTTGAATTTTGTCAGAAGTTTATTGTTGAATTTTGTTGCAAGAAGTTTTATTGTTGAATTTTGTCAGCAAATTAATTGATTATTGCAATGCTACAAATTAATTGAGTAGGACTTACAATTTTGCTTTAATTTATTGTTGTTATATTTAATATAATTTATTACGATGGCTAATTGGTTAATGGTGACTATAAGCATTGGAGTACCTTTGGAAGGTTTGATTGATTGTGTTCAGGTAATGCACTAAAACCTTTGTTTTGGAGGCTTTTTAGAATTAGACCTATCACGTGTGAAATTTTCGAGGCCATGAACGAAAGCATTTGGTTTTATGTCTTGGTAATTAGTTTTTTTTTTTTTTTGATTAGAAAATTATGTCGCCCTGTCGCTAACTACCCCTATAAGGCTACTAACAGAGGAAACACCAACATTTGAACTGGTAGCGCATGCATAAGCATGCTAGTGAAATACTCCAAAGATAACTTTGGGGGTAAGGATCGAACCCCGACCTCGAAAAGCCAGGGAGTGCTCTTACCCACTTGAGCCTAACTCCTATCCTTTCCGGTGGAATTAGTTGGAGATGGATAAGATTTCCCTATAATATGAAATTATTTGGTATTTATGCATAATGCATTGATATGAGATTAAATTTGAATAGATTAAGTAAATTTGATTGATATATTTGACAAATTGAATTCTTGTATCTAATTAAAAATTGTAATTTAAATTTCAAAATGAAAAAAAAAAAAAAAGAAAACGCAACCGAATACCTCAAGTTTTTTTACTAAAACAATACCAATACCTGCTCTAAATCCTCCCTCCTATACAAAATCCTCCCCCCTACTCAAACCAATGAACAAAATTCTCCCCCTTCTAAATCAAATGAACAAAATCCTCCCCAACACGCAAGTGATCAATATTGTTCTCCATCACACGATTCCCCTCAAAATCAAGATGGACAATCTCATCCTCAAGTTTATGGTGAAAGATTAAGTGAATTTGATATAGCCAATCTTCCACTAGACCCGGAAAAAGGAGAAATAATACCGATTTTCATAAGAATGATAGAGAGATGTAGTGAGGAGAACATACATTGAAAGAGAGCTTTGTCAACCTAAAAATTTTATCTCCCTCAAACGCTTATGGCCTCAAAAAACGTTGATGTTTCCGGATAAGGAACAAATGGCTCTTTGTTTGAGATATGTTGGTAAAAGAGGGGAAGTGTGTGAACGTTTCCTTGGTGTTGTGCATGCTCCTAATACTATTTCTTTGACTCTTAAAGGGCTATCGAGTCTTTACTTATGGAGTATTCTTTAACTTTCTCTCAAGTTCGCCCGAATGTCCTCAAGCATACTTTGTACACTCGCTTTTGCACATCAACTTCGCTTGACACAAGTTGTCATTGCTAAGAATAATTCGATTGTCTTTTGGCTTTTTGTTGATGTACTTTCACCTCCTCTTAAATTTTGTGGGGAGGTTCACCAAAGAGGAGATAATTTCTTCGAGGTAAATAAGCACAACGAGTTGTAGAAGCATTATCATTGGGTGAACTTGAAACAAGAACGGGTTTAATTCAAGAACGCGGCTTAGGTAGACCTTGTGACACTCGTTAGGGATCTCACTTCAAAACAATATTGAATGTGCTTGATTTATATCCTATAATTCTTGATTCACTTGATAACATTGGAAGTGTTTACGATACAATTGATTCAAATAAAGCACAATATATTACACACTTGTTGATGTGATTTGGATTTTATGTTTGTGGCACACTTGATGGTCGCTATATTTGGAATTACCAATGTGGCATTGCAAAAACATGATCAAGATATTGTAAATGCAATGGCGATGGTTGATATAACCAAGTCTAATTTGCAAAAGTTGAGAGATGAAGGATGGGATTTTCATATGGAGAAAGTCACTTCTTGTATGGAGAAATATGAAATTGAGGGTTCCAAGTATGGAGGAGAGATATCTTGTCCCTTGAAGAAGGATGTTTAGAGGTAAGACTCCATAATTGACGAATCTTCATCATTTTCAAGTTGAAGTTTTTCTAAGTGTCATTGATCTCGCAATTACAAGAACTTGAAAGTCGATTTCGGAGATAAGTAAGGGAGCTACTCTGTATGTTTTGCTTTAATTCCGATAACCGATTTTCTTCCTCCGACAAGAGAAAATTGATTCAACTTCCCAAATTCTATCCTAATGAATTTTCAAGTGGTGAATTGATGTTTTTTGAAATTTCACTTGAGAATTTCATAGTCTCTATTAGAGAGGATGAAAGATTTTGGAATTTGAAGAGTCTTAATGAGCTTTCTATGAAATTGGTTGAGAGGGGAAAATCAAAACACATGATTGGGTTTACTTGCTTTTGAAGTTGGTATTGCTTCTTCCCGTTGCAACAACAACTGTAGAAAGGGCATTTTCCGAACATGACACAAGTGAAAGATAAATTGTGTAATAGCAATGGGAGATCAAATGGTAAATTGCTTGATTACTTATCAAGAAAGAGATTTGTTTTTAAAGGTAAGCATGGATGATATTGTAAATCGGTATCAAAACATGAAAACTCGTCGAGAACAATTGTAACAATGTTTTAGGTACTATTTTATTGTAATATGAAGTATTATTAGTCAGTGAAATGATTATATTTGTAGTTTATTTAAAAAAATTCATGAATTGGACAATTACATGGTTAGTAGTCGTAGTGACCCACCATTCATGAATTCCCGGATCCGCCCACCGAGAGTATACGTGTTCGACTTTTAATCATCCTAACAGTTCAATTACTCACACGCCTCTCTCTGTCTCTCTAAATTTTCTCTTTCCTCTCCCGACTTTTTCCCTTCGTCAAAGGGTTCGCTCCTCTAAGGGAGCTCACTATCGCGACACTTCTCGCCCACCGGTGAGCTCCCCTCTCGCCTTTCTCACGATAAGGTTTGTCACCTCTTCTTTCCTGTTGCAACGGAGTGGCGAGTCCGTTTGCTCCGGATCTGAGTGAACCGACCTTCTTATTTTTAGTTTTTATTTTTATTTTTTCGCTTGTCTTTGTTGTTTCAATAAGTCTCATCTTTGTGATGGCTTTTTTTCCCTATATGGGTTCCTAGTCACCCCCTTCTTGGTGGTTTTGTTAGTTTGGTTTCTTTGTTCGTGTTTGTTGCTTAGTATCTTTGGTTTCTTTGTTCGTGTTGTTGCTTAGTATCTCCTGTCCCGAGCTTGGAGTTTTGCAATTATGGGGAATTGTACTCATTGGTTAAAGATCAAGAATATGAAGATGAAGGTTTGATTCCGCTTTACTACATCATCGTGCATAAAAGATATTGACTGATCGAAAATCGATTATGGTTGGAATATTACCATATCGAAAAGCGGTTCTAAAGCGTCTATATTAGTAAATTGAGTTATAAATCTCAACTTAATGTTTTAGATTATCTTTTATGTATGGGTTTTTATCGTTGTATATGTCGTATGACGATTAATTAATGATAATTTCTCTATTTCCCTTTAAAAAATAGTTCAATTACTCAATCCCTTCAAAATTTAACCATTATTATGATTGAAAGAATAAGAGCCAATCATTAATATCTTTTTAGTATTATTTATTGAGCCTACTTTATAAATAAAATGCAAAAATAATTATCCATATACTACTTTTATTTTTTTAGATGCAATATTTGATTATTTTAGTACACTTATCAAAAAGCGAAATGTTGCATATAAAGAAATAAAACGTATGTTCCAACAATCTTGACAATCAATATAAAAAGAATCGGAGGTAGAAAATGATCATGGCTAAGGCGTGAGGAAGTATATGATAGCTATGTTAAATTTTACAATGAACTCCCTCGATTTTAAACTCTTAGTACACAAGTTTAAAAACAAAAACAAAAAACAAGAGGAAGTATATGATTTTCAAGTTTTTTAAAAAGACGATCTCGACTTTAATATTAACATTAGATAATTAGTTACATCTTGCAAACATCACTCTTCATCTATTAGTTAAGCGCTTCAATTATTTTTTGAGTCAAATTTCATAACTATTGACCGACGTATAAACTGTTATTAACCCAAAATCATAACCGTAATTAATAGAAAATCATAACCCATAACTATAATATCAACCAATATCCCATAACCATCAACCTAAAGCAATAACTTTTAACCTAAAATCATAATCCAAAAGCATAATTACTAACCAAAAGCCTTTACTATCAACCCAAAACCACAATATTAACTACAATAACGTATACCCCATTAACCTTGAACCGACCATAATTACTAATCTAAAACAATAATTTTTAGCCGAAAACCATAACTAATAATCATAAAACTATAATTATATTCGAACCATGACTATATATCATAATTATTCATTCAGATACCATAATCATTAACCCCAAACTATAAACCTAAAACATAATACTAAATAATCAAAACTATTTACCCAAAACTATAACTATTAACCTAAAAATCATAATTGTTGACCAAAAATAATAACTATTAGTGTAAAATCATAACCATATTTCGAATACCATAACTATTAATCCAAAATCATAACTATTAGCTTGCAAATCATAACTAATACCTTAAAAGGTATGCATATTGATCCAAAACCATAACCATCAAACTAAAATTTATAACTATTAATCTAAAACCATAATTGCTTCTCAAGTTTCTCAACACAATCTTCACTTACCTTTGCATTGATTCACCGATATCAAAAAGTCTTTTTTGACTATCCAATTAGACCACCAAAGCTTATGGTTTTCGGTAAAGCTAAGATTGTTAAATTAGTAGTTATCATTTTGAGGTTAAAACTACTATTTTGCGATTAATAGTTATCATTTTTAGGTTAATAGTTATGGTTTAGGATAAAGTTATGGTTTAGTTATGATTTTCAAGTTAATAGTAACTTTTTGAATTAATAGTTATGATTTTTGGGTTGAAATTTATTGTTTTAGGTTAATGGTACTACTGTTATGGTATATTGGTTGATATTATGAGTCGGTTTGTTAGTTTTTTTTGTTAATAGTTATAGTTTTCGGGTTAGTGGTTTGTAGTTAATAGATAGTTATGACTTTTAGCTTAACTAATTGATTGTACCGCTTTTAATAGAGGAGAGTGATATTTTTCGCGCCATTACCCACATCACTTCCCACTAACTTTATCACCTACCCTTCCCATTTCACAATTTCATACATACATTCATTAACCTCCCCATTTACCTCTCTCCTCTACTTTTCCATACCCCACCACATTTTCTCTCTCCTACTTCCATACACCACCAATATCAATAAAATAATTTGATTCTCACACTAATTTTAGAAGATATTAATTAAATTAAATAATTACCTTCTAATTAACCGATTAATTCATTAATTGTATTACGTTAACAAAAGTGTTATTTTTAATTACACTAGTTTACCCGATTTTCTAAATAATTGAGATTATTAATTTGACATACATTCATATACTAATTGCTAGTTATAATAATTTACGATGATGAAATTTTGGAAGTGTTGAAAATATATCAAGAGTGGTCTCTATTATAAAGGATAAAAAAAAAATACGACTGCGTATAATTTATTTATTTATTTTTAATTCATTATATTTTAAAAGTTATGTTTTTTTTGTAAACAACAATATTCAAAAAGTTTGAAGAAAACACGTGGCGCGACATCGTTGGCTCCCAGCAACTATAGCCTCAAAGAGCTCGCCAAGTGGCGCGTTGTGATAGGTCAAGCGCAGCTTTATTTTTAAAAAAATGCTTGAGAGAGTGTATCCCGTTGCACTTCACGTGAAATGTATCCCACTTTTTCCCTTCCACTTGGCACGCCGTTATCGGCCGAGCTTATCGGGAGGTTCCCTATATATTGGTGTTCCCAATTTTTCTCAATTAATGGCAACATAACATTGGTGGGAGGGTTCCTTTTCCATTTTTCTCAAATGAGAACCCACTTCGCCAATGTGGATGCTTCTTAAACAAATGTATAGAAGGGCGATGGCCACAGTAAAAAATTTGGTTCTTTGAAGTATATCATTGTGTTTCTTGAGAACGCATTCAATCATACACTTCCGTGTGATTATCACGACATGTTACATCTGGCTTATTTTTTCATTTCATTCATTTAACTTCATTTGAATACCTACCTAATATGTATCGTTTATACTTATTTAAGGTTTGCTATGTAGTAATATTTTCACCATATAACCCCAGATAACTTTTTTATTCACTATATACCCTCAATTTTTCAAAATTCACTATATATCCTCATTGGAGCATCTAATTACAGGGTCTTTGCATTAATGATTAACGGCCATCAACATTTTTAACGTATTAACCCTTAATTGGCAGCCAAACTTGCATAACCCTATTCGAGCCTATTAATCTTAATTGACCACCATTAAAACACCACAAAATGACCCCGATTATCACTCTTCCTCCATAATGAACTTCTCTTTGTTTTTTCTTCGGGTCTTTTAGGTGCTTTGTTTTGATGCTCTTTGTTGAGTAAATGAGTGACATAGGGATCACTTAAGCGATTGTAACGACCGTGCAGAGCCAAGAAAGTTGATAATAGTAATCATTAAGCGTGCATATAATAATCAGCAAAATCAGGAAAGGGTACGCAATTTTAGAAAAGCATCGACATATAATACAATAAAAATCGCTTGATTATATGGTGAAAATTGATAAAAAATAGTGTTGGGTGTCCAAATGTGTAGTTTAACGTCAAATTTTCAAATTTTTAATAATACATAATCAAAAAAAATAATCAAAATTGTACAATAGATGCCTGTAAAAATTATGAGAGTGTTGCATTAATCTTAGAACCGACCAACTAATATATGGGAGATGAGATAGATCACATCTCCGATATTATCGTAAAGACTTCACCCCCGTCACCCGCCAAATAACATCCACGCGAAACTTGATACTGTATAGTACTCGGAGAAACAAAGGACTACTAATATGGGACTGTCTAGTTGTTTACTCCATAACATAACAATTAACATCCCTAATTGGCTAATTTAGTTATTCATCTATACCATGGTAATGCTCATCATTCATCGCATTTTCTTTTCTTTTTACGTTAGTTGTTATTGTTGTTATATATTTTTTGGCTGGTAAAGAAAAAACAGCTGTATGCTAAGCTTGTCAGTACGGTGTTGCTTGATCTAACATTTACGACGAGATATTTGAGAGTAGAGGGAAAAGATATGTATTATTATCAATTGATTAATGTTTACTTTTATTTTGGGGGCAATCATTCAGTAAAGTCAGAAATATAGAAACAACAAAAAAAAAGTAAAAGTAGTCACAAAACAAATAAATCCAGCCGCACCATGACTATGTTGAGGCCCCATTTCCCTATAAACGACATCGTCCCCGTAGATAATGATGTCCGGTCTTAAATATCAATTCTTGCCCCATCCGGCCATCCCTCAACAACTTGACTTAATGTTTTTATTTTTTGGTTGTTAACTTTGTAAAATTATGATCCTATTTTTTTTTTTTTTTCTGATCGGGCTCTTTTTTTTAAGTATATTTCTTTCATTCTGAAAATTTTAAATTAGAATAAATAAAAAAATAGCCTTGGTATACCATGTTTATGGTACACCCTGGTTCATTCATCATACACCAATCTGTATTTCCCATGTGCGTACGTATATCCAATACTAATTTTTTTGTTTATTTCGTTCATTTAACTCTTCTTTTGAGACATTTTCGCTTATTTACGATGATTTCAAATGAAGAATGAAGAAAAATTAAACTTCAGTGCCTTTACGCCATTATGCATTCCGGATGTATGATAAAATTTGTATACAACCTAATATACGATAAAAGTTGTATACGTGATAGCTAATGCTCGAATTGACTAATAATGTTTTTAAGCATCCATTGGTTAAAAAATTATTCTAAGTTGATGTCATAAAAGTATCTATTGACACAAACTAAAACAACATCTATCATAATTTTATATATACCATTACTATTGAGAAGTTTAGTCATTTGTGATGTTCTTTTGACCAAATTCATGGAATTCGGTCACTTTCGACAAATTCAATTGGTTTCTCTCGTAGTTTTAATTCGGTTAGCTCAAATAAATTAAATCAGGCTAGTTTAATTAAAGAATATACACTTAAATTATGAAAAACATTGAGAAGTTTAAGTTTGCTTAAATTATGTAAATACACGAATATAAAAACCATCTTCCTCTCTCCAAAATAAGTAAAACACTTCTTTCATTTACGCTATGACATGTTTCAATTATTTCTGAACTATAAGTATAATACTGCAAAAGTTAAAGTCGGACAGGTAAGAAACAAGGGTTAACAAACTCCCATTTTGCTAATCCTTTCATAGTACGCCAATTATCCACTTCTTAATCAAGCAAAACAAACACACTAGAAAAGATAACTGCAAAACAACAATAGATCAAAGCAGAAGAGAGAGAAAGTAAGAGATCCAGAGGGAGAACACCCTTCTAGCTTCTGTTCGTCATCAACTCTTTTATATATTCTCATGTACTCTTTTTTTCCCCAATCATTTAGTATTTTTTTTAATAACCCCACTTCCACAATTTATCTCTCTTTTATTTTCTTCTTTAATCTGAATTTCTACTGTAACTCATATATCTTTATAGTGTTAGATTTTTTCTGGGGCACCTAATAATAGTAAGATTAATTATGTTTTATGTCGATTTAATTGTGTTTTTTATTTTTTTTTATTTTTTTCTGTTATTAGCTAAGCATAATATTACAGTTAATACTTAATAGATTCTAGAAGATTCATATTCTCTGTGATTCAGAATCATATGTGTAGTATTTTTTTTTCCAATTATTATTTGTTTCAGTTATTTTAGTTGTTAATGCTAATAATCTTGATTTTTTTGCATAATTGTATGTTGATGAAAATTATTGTTGAGATTATATTTTGTGGGTGGGTGTGTTTTTTAAGTAAACTCATGTGCGGTGCTTTTTGGTCAGACAGAATTATGATTATTATTGATTACATTTAATGGAATTTATTTTGTGTGATATTTTACGCGATTAATGGGGATATCATGTGCTTTAAATGAGATTGGTGTAACAATGAGCAGACAATTTGATGTTTTAGTTGGAAGTTGTGAATTACTGTACGGATCTGGATTTTATCCTTGGTTGTTTGGGGTTATTCAAGGTGATTTGTGGTTTTGGTAATTAAATCATAGAGACTGAAATGTGGTCAATTTGTAATGCAATTTGTGGGTTATGTTAATTCTTATGAGATCTATTGATCATCTTGAAGTTCAGGGCTTCAATTTCGATGAGTAGGGGTGAATCTATAAATGATATGCTCTTAGGCTTGGGTGATATTCTGGTCAGCTATGTTACTCGGACTCGGGTATTCATACCAAACATGGGGACGTGTCTAAGTTTGCGACACTTGGATTTGGCTATTTTATGGTTTTTTCATGATTTTGGCCCAGAATGAACTGTGTAAGTGTCCAAATGATGTCACACGGGTGTATGAGGTAGTTCGAGTAACATAGCTGGATAGAGGTGAGGGTGCATGTTTGCCAGATTGGATACTGGGTTTCAGATTGGGTTCTTGTTGTTGTATGCTCATGTTTATGTGTATAATTTTTTGAGGTCTAGATAATGAAATTAGGATATTCATAAGATTCAATGCTTTGAAACTGATGGTTGATTATTCTCTGCAGTTAAAATGATTGATGGCCGCTGCAGAAGCAAGAGCGGCCTGGCAAAGAGCAGCTAACCGTTACTTTGTCCAAGAAGATGCTAAAAGAGCTCCAAAAATTAGCCTGTTGCCAATCTTCAACTTCATCATCCAAAGTGGTCGATGCAGGACCTGCTAATACTGCCGATGCGCCTCATCGAGTTGTAGGTCGTATGCCTTTCAATAGTATACCTTCATATTCTAATTTGCCTCCTGATGCAAAATGGTGGCTCCAAATGCAACCGAATAACGGTCATCAAAGAGGCCCTAACTTTCAGCAAATTGATGCTGGGATAATGATGTGGACTCCTCTTTACCTGTTAAAATGAACGCAGATGTGCCAGTCAGAGAAATGCTACAATGAGTGAGAAAGTATAAAGGATGTTGTTTACAAGGACCTTGAATCGTTTATGGATGTGAAGAAACATCCTGAATCGAGACTGGACGAACTGAATGTTGTTGATAGTAATAAGGTGGATCAAGATTTTCTTGATGTAAAAAGCATGACAGATTATTATGAGTTTCTGGAAATGGAGATGGTTGGTAGCTCAGTTTCTAAACAAACCAGTGAATTTTCTTCAAAGACAGATTCTTCTTGGATTGGGGGAGAGAAGGTTCCTTGGTGGCGTGTGACGGATGGGGAGGATTTGGCCTCGTTTGTGGCGCATAAATCGTTTCACCATGTTGAGAATTGTGATCTTCCCCCCCCTCAAAAAGTACATCAAAGAAGGGAGGGGGAGCTGTATAAACAGGCCAAGTCTATTGACCATGATGGAGTTTTTGTGTCATCTTTAGAGTGGGAGTCTCGGAGTGATGCTATTTCCAGTCCATCTTCTATTGGGTCACACAGAAGACATTGGTCTTCAGTACAGGGACTGTCTCAGACTGGACATGCAGCTTCTAAACCTATGAGGTAACATCAAAATCCTATTGTTGTTGTTGAACCCCTCCCCCCCTCCCCACTGGCGATGTGAAGATTTATGCTGTTTGCCTGTCAAAATTGTAGATTGTTTACATCTCTTCTTTGAGGCTATTTAGTTGTTTTTCTCCCTATCATTAAACATCTAACTTTGGTTCTGAAATATTCTTTACTTATGCCATTTGAAAACTTGTAGTCTAACTGGAGGAAGATGGGGTTGGGATGTGAATCCAAGTGCTGTGAAGCCAACTACTTTTCTAGAAGTTTATGTGTTTTCCTGTTTGAAATTGAAAAGACTAACTCATATTGGATTCGGGTGTCATAAGGGTTGGATAATGGTACTTTGAGTTAAAATGAAGAGGCCTTGAGGTGTCCTTGAGAGAATATAATTGATCCTTACAGTAGTATCAGTACCTTGTTCTCCTTGGTAGCCAGTAGCCTTAAGCCCTTATCGAGATGGTAGACTCTCTGAAGCCATTGAGAATTAGCGTAGAGACTTAGTCAAGTTTGCATGCTCACATAATCTGCAGCCACCCCGATTTAATTCTTTTGCTGGCATTCTCTGTTTGTCATACTGTTCTTGTATATACTGAGTCAGCCACTTTGTTTAGAAGCCTGATTCCCTAAAAGCTGTATATGTTTTTTAGTCTTAATGTTGTATGAGCCAAATGCCTTCGTAAGATTTAACTACAGCAAAGAAGTTATTACTGAAAAGAAGCATTATCTTGGATATGTTCAGTGACTTTCTTTACACTTATAGTGTGAAAGGTAGGGAAGGGAAGGCGGGGCATGCATTTTTCTTCCAAATCTTGCTAACATTGAAAAGATTTGGTTTATTTTTTTTAGTTAAGAGAAGGAATATATCCGTCCTATTCATTTCTCTTCTCTTCCGCCATGATGTATCCAGACAAGAGAACAAATGAATCTCTCCCTGTTCGTTCTCATCCTTTCCTTCCAAATCCCCCTACCCAATAAACTAAAAGGGGAATATCAATCAGTTTTAAGGATGTAGCAAAAGAATTGTCCTCACACTATACTGCTATAGGAATGATTCCTTTAAACCTCCTTAGCAATGCTTGAAGGCTCTTTAAATCATTGGATCAACCCATCTTAGAATCAAGCAGTTTTTCTGGGATATTGCCTAGTACTTATGTTACTCGGACTCAGGGACTCATATTGACGCGGCTATGCGTCCAAGTGTCCTCAACTTTTTAATGAAAATTTTCCATGTTTTGGCCCAAAATGAAACATAGAAGTGTCCACAGTTCCGTACCCATGTCAGAATGTCGATGATCTTACATGAGTACTTTAAGATAGAAGGAAGAGTTGAGTAACGGAGTCCAGTATACACTATTAGCGTGTTTAGAGCTTCTGGTCTGTAGAGAGCTACATAGGGTAGGGATGTAGATGGAATTTGATGTGAGGTTTAAGGAGACTTCATTATATAAGCTAGTCTATCTACTTACTCCTCATGTGATGTTTTGTAATTTGATATACATGATATGAGTCCTTTAAACTTATCTGTATGGGCTCTTTTAACTTTAAGTGGCAGAACGAATAGTGGCATGCCAGAAGAAGAAAAGATCACTGATGACGACCCTTGCAAGGCTAAGCTATTGGAAGCACTCTGCCATTCTCAAACTCGTGCTAGGGTAGCAGAGAATGCAGCCAAACAAGCCTACACCGAGAAAGAGCACATTCTCAAGCTCTTTTTCCGACAAGCTTCTCAACTTTTTGCTTATAAGCAGTGGTTTAAAATACTACAATTGGAGAACCTTCTCCTACAGACTGAGGATGACTTGTCACCTCCCCCCCGCTGAATTACTTCCATGGATAGCCCACAAACCTCGGAAAAAGCTGCATAAAAGCTGGCAGAAGTCAACTAAAGGTAAGCGACATAGGAGAGACTCACAAGAAAGCGACATTGGTAAATATGCTGTTGCTTTTGCTGTGGGCTTCACTCTTGTTGGGGCGGGGTTGATTCTGGGATGGACAGTTGGGTGGTTGCTACCGGCTTTCTAGGAGCGATACCTTGTTTTGAAGAAGCAGAGCAGTCAGATTAGGTTTCATTTGGTGCTACACATGTAATATGCTTAGGTTTTTAGCAGTTTGGAGATTTTTCTTAAAGATGGATCTCTCTGTTCTTGTATTTATAATGTTTGTGTGTAATGTATATATGTAAATATTGAAGGTTAGAAGTTAAAAGTGACATTTTGTAACATCTTTCTACATTTAAAGGTAATGTACAATTTCTTTGAGATAGCTTTATTCATCTCAAGCTATGTCACCTATGTGCAATATCAAGTTTAATAGAGATTTAGGAATTGAAATCTTCAGGAGAAAATGGTACTACATGTTTACTTAACATCATGAGAGAAAGGAAAGGACAAAAATGTTCTTAAGTTTTTGTCATGTGTTACTGGCTGATGATAGTTTGAGCGTTATTTTTCCCGAAATTGTTCAAATATTAGGGGTACATGGTTTGAATCTCGAGTTTCATGTGGTTTATGGAGTATTTAACATATCTTGACTTTGAAAACGGGAGGTAGAAGGGGTTTGATTCTCATCCCCGGACCTCATAGTTGCTTGTGATTATCGTAATTTATACTTCCCCCGTTCCATAATAAGTGAAATATAGGGATTGGTCACAATATTTAATAAACATCACTTTCAAAAGCCAAAAAGTCATAAAATACCCTTTTCATTATCAAAAGGAGGAGAAAAACCACAAAAGTTTGTGATGGGTATTATTGTTATTTTGTCACTTTCTTTTTCCATTTAAGGTATGTTTCACTTATTTTGAAACGTTAAAATAGTAAGTGTTTCACTTATTATGGAACGGAGGAAGTATATTCTTTGGCATAAACCAGTAAAGTATCTAATCATGTACCTTCTATAGTCAGTAAATTTATGACTTCTTGATACATACATAAACTTTTCGGTTTTTTCACCATATACCCCTGACTAATTTTTTTTGGGATATTTCCTCAGGTACCCCTGAGGTTTGGCGTAATTCCCAAGATACCCCCCACATTTGGGGAATTCCTCAAATACCCCGAGGTTTGTGTTTGAGCTCATCGATACTTACCTTATGGACGGAACCCTAACGCCAGTTAGGTTTCCGTCCATAGTATCCCCCAATTTTCTCTCTCCTCCCATTCCCCCACCCACTGCCAACTCCCCTCCTCCCGGCCCGGCGGCCAACGGCGACCACCACCCCCACTTCGGCGCCGACGACTCTACCCCCTCCCTTCGCCGGCGAACAATAGCACCCCGGCGTTGGGCGGCGACCCTCCCTCTCCTCCCTTTCCCCACCCTCGACACCCCACCCTAGCCCTCCCTTTCCCCATTCTCGATTCCCCCCACCCCACCCCGACACCGCCACCTCCCCCCTTTCCCCCCATCGGAAATGGCCCCCTTCCCCTGTCCCCTATCGTGAGTCGACCCCCTCCTCTTCCCCACCCGAGATACGCCGCCCCCAAACCCTTAAACCCACCCCGAAACCACCCTAGGGTGTCTTTGTTTTCTTTGTTTCGACCGCCGCCAACGTCGAGGGTGAGGAATGGGAATGGGGAAGGGAGGGGGAAGGGTCGCCGGCGCCGGGAGGGTGGTGGTCACCGACCGTCGGCCGGCGACCGGGGGGGGGGTTGGCGTGGGTGGGGGAATGGGAGGAGAGAGAAAATTGGGGATATTATGGACGGAAAACCTAACGGCGTAAGGGTTCCGTCCATAGTAAGGGTATCTTGGGCCCAAACACAAACCCGAGGGTATCCCGGGGAATTCACCAAATGTGGGGGGTATCTTGGGAATTACGCCAAACCTCGGGGGTCCCTGAGGAAATTTCCCATTTTTTTTTTTGCACCGTATACCCTCGCAAGTTTCGAAATTCACCATATACCCCTCACGTTTCAAAAATACATCGACATGCCCTTATGACTAACGGTGTTAGACTTTCGTTAGTCATTAGGCCCTAATCCTACCCTAACCCTAATTAACTAACCTAAATCAAAACCTAATCCTAACCTTAACCCTAATCTAATACACTAAACCTAACCCTAACCCTAACCACCCCTCTCCCACCCCCCACCCCCTACTTGCCACATCACCCCCCTCACCACCACCCCCCACCACCACCACCCTCCCCCTTCCCCGTGACCCCCTCCCTTTCCTTGACCCCCCTCCTCTCCCTCCCCAACTGCCCGGCGCTGAACCCCACTCCCCTCCCTCCCCCATGAACCCCCTCCCTCCCCAGTGCCGTCGCTAACCCCCTCCCCTTCCCAGGCTGAACCCCCGTCCCCTTCCCCGAACCCTAAACAAAATTCAAAAATCCGGGTTTTGTTTCGCTGTGAAGAATCGGTGGTGGGGAGGGGGTGTTTCAAAACGGGTTTAATTTCGAAATTCAAAGTGGAGCGCCGGTGGTGCGCCTGTGGTGTGATGCGGGCGGGGAGGGGGGCGGCGGCCGAGGGAAGGGGAGGGGGCAAGGGGGTGGTGGTGTAGTGGGGAAGCACGAAGAATCGGTGGTGGGGAGGGGGTTACGGCGGGGGGAAGGGGGAAGGGGAGGGAGAGGGGGCTGGTGGTGCGCCGGTGCCATGCGGGCGGGAGGGGGAGGGCGAGGGGGCGGTGGTGATGGTGATGTAGTGGGGCTTGGGTGGGGTTTGGGGTAAGGGGGTGGTGGGGGTGGGGGTGTTAGGTGTTAGGGTTAGGGTATTAGGGTTAGGGTTAGGATTAGGGGTAGATTTAGGTTAGTTAATGAGGTTAGATGGGGGATTAAGGGTTAATGACTAACGGAGTTTAACGCCGTTAGTCATTAAGGGTAAGTGGATGTATTTTTTCAAACGTGAGGGGTATATGATGAATTTGGAAAGTTGAAAGGGTATACGGTGCAAAAAAAAATTTGTCGGGGTATATGGTGAAAAAAACCGTGAACTTATTAGTACTACTCTGAACTCTCTCTTGAAACAAACTTTTCAAGGTGAAGAGAACATAACATAGAATAACATTAAAACTTAGACTTATATGTAGCACATAATGTACCATGTCTTCACTTAATCTATAGAGAATGGGTTTTCATAAATTTCAAACACTATGAATGAGCTTTCACCAAAAAAGGGGAAAAAAGAACAATAAATCAAGGTTAGTGTTGGGCGGCGAGGCTTTGGCCCTGGGACGAAGGGAGATGATAGGGAAACGGGCGAGGGAGGCGAGGGGTGGGGGTGGGAGTGGGAGTGGGGAGGGGTGGCGACTGCGGGGGTGCCTCGTGGGCTGGGAACGCAGCCTAGCAGGGGGAGGAGGGAAGGGGAGGGGTGGGGTGGGGGTGGGGTGGGGGTGTCTGCTGGTGGAAACGCGGCAGGGGCGGGAGGGAGGAGGGGAGGAGAGGAGGGGGTGGGGTGGGGTGGGGGGGCCTGGTGGAAACGCAGCGGGGAGGGAGGGGTGGGGAGGGGAGAGGAGGAGTGGGGTGGGGGGATCTTTGTTGGTGGGGGGGGGGGGGGGGGGTGGGGGGGGGGTTTGGGTAGGAGGGGGTGGGGGTAGGGCTGCGGGGGGTTTGGGTAGGAGGGGTGGGGGGTGGGATGGTCTTAAGGGAGAGGGAAGAGAAAGATGACAGGAGGAGGAGGGGAGTAGAGAGAAAATAATAATAAAAAAAAATAAAGAAACCAATCATATGGCGACACGTGGCACATGTAACCTACTAAATAGGTCACAAACAGGTTAAAACTCAATAGAAGAAAATAGTCCTACAAGCCTAACTCAATCAGAGATAATCAAAAGGTAGACTTAAAATAAGAAGACCGCGCAAAAGTTGACTTATTTAAAACAATTTTTCCAAAAATAAAACCAAATATCTTTAATTACTTTCTATAACTTTTACAAATACATAATTAGTAAAAAAAATGGTCAAGAGATATTTTTTATGAATACAAATACATAATCACTAGTATCAACTTTTACAAATACATACTAATAATCAGAAATATGCGTTGTCGAACGTGAAAGTCAACCTTGCTGACTTCAAGAAAAGGAGAGGAAAAAATCATTTAGATTAAAACATACTCGAAGAATAGAGAAAAAGTAAGTGGGTGAATAATATCGCTAAAGTTGAAAATTAAAGCCCAAGTCCGAAACCAAAAGTTCGAACCCATTTGGTCCATCTTCCACCATTGACGCACCAGAAAGCAGAACTCGCAATACCAGAGAGAGTAAAGAAGATAGAGAGAGAAAGAGACTGCAATAATGGGAGTCATGCAGAGGTTGCGGATGTTCGTCGCTGAAGAACCAGTCGTCGCTGCTTCTTGCATTATCGGTGGCATTGGTATCAAAAACCCTAATTTTTTATTCGATTCAATCTCATTTCGATTAACTTGTGAATTTTGTCTAGATTTTCAATTCATTATCTGATGTATCTTCCTGATCTTATTAGTTGATGCTTTCTCACTTTTTTTTTTTTTAAATTTGGAGAGGTTTGTTTAGTGAATTATTAGGCGACTAATTGAAATATGTTATCGGATCATTTGTTAATTAGCATTTACAAGTTTGAAATTCTTAAATTAGAGCTCGTATGTTGGAGTACGGAAAATTGATAAAGTTTATATTTGATTGTTTTCATGAATCATTTATCGTGTTAGTTTGTTTACTGTCTAAGTAGGAATTTGTTTGTATGAGACATTTTTGCTTTCAATTATGAATTATATAATGTGGAGCTACATTGAGAATAATTGAGCTCGGTTTGAAGGGCTTTCATCAGATGTTATTCGATTTAGGGTTCCGTTTGGTGTTGATATTCTATTTTATCACCATCTAGGTCATGTCAGGAGGGAAGTTAGTTCTTCGACCTTGAAAAGTATCCGGGTGTTGGCATTTGGTCCGATTGATGTTTGGCTTGATGACTACAGTTTGGATATTCGAAGAGATTTTCTTAACCTGCATCAGATTTAATCGAACTTTCTGGAAACGAATTTGAAGTGGTTGTCATTCTGTTTTATTTTCATCATGATATTCTTTGGAGGTTACAACTTGTCTTAGAACTTGGGAACAACGGTTGAAGTTTGTTGGTAAGGATAATTTGATGTTAAAAGGAAATTGAAATATTAAATAGGACAATCTGATATGATCTTACAGAGAAGAGGCTAGAAGTTAGAAGTAATACATGCTATGCAGGGCAATGATGATCAATTTGTTGGGATTGACACTTTTATAAACCCTTTATTATTGGCGTACTGATTCATTCAGGCAAGGGAATTTGACTGTGTTGGGAATTTAGTATTTGGTGCTGTAGTCCATGTTCTACTTCTACCACAGCTTAGTGTCATGAACTTTTTTTTAATGTCAGCTCATCCATTCCTTGAATACTTTCTTCTCGTAGTAGTAATTCCAAAAAGTCTTGAATGCTGAGCATATTCTAGTTTAATGGCAGTCAAGTAGTCAACCAAAGTAAAGTTTATAGTTTGTGAAGAGACATTCTATTTGTTGAAGCCAATAACGATTTAGCCATTCGATACTTCTCTAAATGCTTGCTATATTTAATTGCTAAAGTGTAAATTGACTGGTTTTTCAGGTTCTAACAGTTAGAAATCCTAAACCAATATAGTGTGCTCTTCTATATTTAGGCTTTTGGATAACTGTGCTCTCACTGTTGTTTTCCAATTTGATTATTTAGGGCTTTTCCTTCCAGCAGTGGTGAGGCCTATGTTGGATTCTATGCAATCAGCTAAGCAAGTACCTCCACCTCCTTTAAGTGATGTGAGTGATTTTATATGCATTCTTACGCTAACTTCAGAAACTTCTTGTGTTACATTTAATACTTCCCTTTTCTTTTTAGATAAGATTTGAGCAGTCTGCTGTAGAAGTTTAACATGTCGAAATGTTTGCACTCTTCACTATGTAGCTTATTGCTTGGTGCCCTTTTTACTGATTTTTGCACTATTTTATAATTGCCAACTCCAAAATAGGTGGTAGCTAAATACTGATCGTGAAGTCGTGATAATTATGTCTGTCAATGAAGTATTCTGTAGTTTGTAACATTGTATTTCATTTTCGGTTTTGGGAGATGTAGATGCTCAAAGTGAACTCCATACCTCCTATTTCATGCTTTTTGTCAGTCCAGAAGATGGTGTAACACTTTCTTTGCTGATTTACATGTCTTTGGCTATCCTAGATAGTTAGCTTGTGCTTCCTACTAACAAGTTTTAGTACCTTTAGATGGCTAAATGCTTAAATTGGCCCTGCACCTCTTGCTTAACGTCTTTTGGTTTCTTACTCACTTACATACCATTGTGTGCATTACTTACATGTGAACAATATCACCTATTTTGTAGGTTGTTTCTGGTGTTACGGGTAAAAAAGCTTGAAGTGGATCATGGATGTGAGTCCTGTTTTTTCTTATATGTTTCCTTGTGTTCGGTTAATGTGGGACATTCTCTTTTAGGAAATAAGCCATTTTTTGTATGAGCTATAAATATCAAAGTTAATGGTTTTCCATTGTGATTGTAATGAAAAATGCATCTTGTAATGAAAATGAATGTGAAACTTGCTTCACTCCTTTTCTAGCAGATTCCAAAAAAAATTATTCAATGTTATTTGCATTGCCAAAGTTGTTTCCGTACCAGCTGAGGTTTCCTTTATGTGACTAAATATTAGTTAGCTAAACCAGAGATAAGAGGGTTGCGAGCCCCATATAAATTGATGTTACAACATTTCCCCCGAGACTTGTGAGACTAAGATTTAGCTAACTAAGATTTTGCCAAATAGACATACTTCCTCCGTTCGGAAATAACTGAAACGTTTCTCTCAAGAAGCTCTCACATAAAATAGAGAAACATTTTATTTATTTCAGAATAGAGGAAGTACTCTAAATTGATCACCTAAAGAGGATAAATAGGTGTGTGCTAGTCTTGGTGGTGTGGCCATGGGTGTGGGACCCGGCTTTTACGTAAAGTAGAGAAAAGGCTTACTAAAATGAGTATGCTTACTCAAAAATTGGACAGCTAATAATAGTATATATTAACTTGAACACAGGATGGGGGTAATCAGTATCACTATTTATGTGTTTAGACATAGACATAGAACAAAAAAAAGCAAATTTTGCATTTAAAAAACAGAAAGAATATTATTTCAGAGAGAGAAACAAGAGGAAAAAGCGTGGTAGCGATCTGGATGTGTCGTATTCAACAAGTTACAGGCCAACGGATGCTTTAAAGTTTAGTTGCTCATCTTTAAAATTTGATTGACTTGGTTGATAGATTAGGCTGCAGTTTGATATATGGAGGATTTACTCTATTGCAGTGCTTAAACGGCTATTAATACGAGTATATCCACATATATTATTGCAATTGGATGATAGAGCGCCTAGTAATTAGGCTGGTTGGTTACAAAAATACTATTCAGTGACTCATTAATAAGATGTAATAATTCATTAACTGCCTCTTTGTCACCTCGTTACTGAATAATGTGAGCACCATGAAGGTGCAAGTTGCTTGAGAATGCTCAAAGCTATCAGACCTGTCTCTATTCCCTGACAGATGAGTGAAGGTGTCATCTATATGCATATATTACTATTTAAACTTTTACGGCTCCGTTTGATAGGAAGTTGGTAATGACAATGGATCAATAAGTTGTTTCTTAAGGAAAGTTCGATGCCATCTTTCTTGGTAATGTTTGTCCACAAACATGTTTGAGGACGAAATTGCATTACCATAGACTCCATAGACATTGGCATAGGACTTCCAATGGAAAGTTACATATGTATTGATTATTATTGCCTACCCAATAGGTTATCATAGCCTCAAAGGTCACTTTAAACTCCATCAATGTCCATCAAAATCATTATTGTAGTATTTTTATTTAATTTTTTCTTGGTGTTGGTTTTTGCTCCAAAAGGTGTGATCGGAATGTATAATTTTCATAGGAAAACTCGTTCGTTTTGAACTTCCTACTTTTTTTCTTCATGGTTTTCAAGAACGAACCTAGACCATTATAATCTATGTATGTTAGCATAGACTAACTAAAATTACTTTTATGCAGGTATTTTGAATTGGTCAATAATGCTTATATTTTATGAATGAATTTAGGTCAAAGTTTTAAAGTTTGACCATAAAAGTTAAAGTAAGAAGAACAAAGGTACATAGTAATCAACTTATTATATATGCAAAATGTGGTTATCAAAACCTTGAGGGGAGTCTAATAGGGTGTGTAAGGTGTTTGACGGCACAGGGCCTTAAACTTTAGTTGTTATTTTATCGCTTGTTAAGGGCCTCGAAATGTTAAAATTGTGATGTTTTAACTCTTATTATCATATGTGAGGCGTTGTCTTAAAATGTAACACTCCGTCCAAAAAGTATTGTAGAGTTTCCGAGGCGTATTTCACAACCCTATAATTCAACAATGTCCTCAACATGTCCACAAACAACCAAAACATTGCACCCAAAACGAAAACAAAAAAACAAAACACGTGTGATGTGCGCAAGGAAGCATAAGACAACAAGTTGCACAAATTCAAGGGTGTGTTTATTCAAGAGGTCACTAGTTCGAAACTTCGAATCTTGTTAGTTGTCACTAGGATTCTTGGGCTGAGATTTCTCTTATCCTTTTCTCTTGCTTTCATGGGCCTGATTTGCAAAGTTGAATCGGTTTCATCTCGTGCAAGGTTTGTATTTAGTGGGGTCCCGGTCTTTTCTCAATACTATATCTCAAATGAAAAAGAAATTGTACATCGTAGTCATAGTAGTTGGACTATGGAGGTCCTCGTGGGAGCCCAATGGTTGGTGCTCCCACCTCCCAACCGCAAGGTCGGGTGTTCGACTCTCATCACTCCCCAATTTGGGGAGTTTGTATAAAAATATTCTTGTGGGTATAAATCACTCTACCGTGCCACAAAGCTGAAATTAAGAAAGGTTGTTCTCGGGCCAATTATATTTCCTGAACAAAAAAAAAAAAATAGTAGTTGGACTATGTACAATGTAGAAATGATAGGTTTTGGGACAGGTGCAGTTGATTTTATGGCGTACATCGTAATTCGTAGCCTTTGGTTTTTGTGGTTAGGCTTTAGTTGACGGTTTGTTTCAGTAGACCTCGAGACATTCTTCTATGGAGTACATTTATGTTTGTTCATTCTCAAATGTCTTCGTATTACGAAGATAGCTCTCACTTTGATCTCACTTTCTAGCGTTTCCTCCTCAAAGATGCCGTGTTGTTTAGGCTGAAATTTGGGAGTTTGGTTGTCTCATCATGTATACTGTTTAAAAACCCTGGACACACGGAAAAAATTCGCACACTATTTATTATCGCTCAACTGGAGCCATCAAAATGAAAGAAATGAACATAAAATAGTCTTGGAGATGCCTTAACTTCTAAATTTCGCCTGAAAATAGAATTTAGAAAATAACATAGAGCTGATCCTGGGCTAGTTCACGGCAAATTTAAGTCAGCTTAATCCGGGCAAGATCGGGACAAAAAGTAGTCATAACTGTTTAGGCTGAGCTAAATATTGACCCTGGCCAGGCTGGTTATAGGATAACATTGGCAGATAAGATTTCTGATTTCCTCTCCCAGCAAGTTATTCAACTACTATTACCATGTGAGTTGTGACAAGGGAGAAAGAGAGAATCAGAAACAAACGAAGTGAAATTGAGGAATGAGATCACCTGTTCAAATTTAAGCTAGTAGTGCTAACTTAGAAGAATCCATAAAACTTTATACATGTTGGAAAAGATATATAAGCATATAAAGTAACAACATACATACCCCAGTAACTTAGCTGTCCTCTAATACTATCACAAAGACACAAACATTGCAGAAAGGGTAAGCTTTCATGTTTACAGCTTTGAAAATTCGACTATTCGCGTCGTTTTCATCAAAGAGACAGTAAATGGGGGAGAGAGAGAGCTTTAATTAGAGGAGTAAAATGGAGCAGAGGTTTTGTCACTAGTACTTGGGTTGGTGGAATATGATGGAGACTTGTTGCTGCCAAAGAGATAGTAATGGCATTACCAGGCATCTTTCTTCCACTTCGTACTTCTCCTGGGGCTGGGTATCACTTGTTTGAAGGCCCCATAGATAGCTTCCTGCATAATGAAAAACACTTCACTTTAACAATATATTCCTGAAGTATATGCAGCTGTTTACTATACAACTCTTTTATACATATATACTGTTCTAGACTCTTAAACCTGCAAATGTTGGTCATTTAATTGATGCACCATTTATTATTGAAGATTGTACAAATTCGGCTTTACACTCAATCATTGTAAACGATATATTAGAATGGCCCCCGTGCGGAGAGCCTCCCAATATTACTTTTTCCTTACCTTAAAAAAAAAAAAAAAGATTACTCAAACTTGAGTACGCGTGTTTGACATGGCTATCACTATGTGTCTAGGAGTCGATTACTTGATAGAACCTTTTGGTGTTTATGGTTGGAGAATGAAATGTCAAGTAACTATACTTTATAACTATGTTTAGATCCGTACATCTTAAATCAGTGGTTTAGCTAAATCAGAAATAGCCCTAAAGATTAGAAGTACTCAAAGGCCATCTACACCACTTTGTGTAAATTGACCTCAAAATAACACACTTTGAAGATTACAGTGCAAAAAACTAGTGTATAACATGTTCACTAATGACAGATATAGAATGTAGATTAGATTAATTATGGCCTATGGCTCCTCGATTATGGAATATGATTACATCTAAGTCTTAATATAAATAATTTAGTTGTTGTAACCTAAAAGATAAATTAGGGTACTGAATACTAATATAATAGTATGACAGCATGATTATGGTGTTGTAGGACCATTACACTGATTAGAGTACCCTTTTTTGCCCCCCCCCCAGGAAAAGTCATACGACGAGACTCATCAAGGCCATATATCATATATCCACTCATAAGTAGATAAAAATATTAATCACACCAAATCAATGCTTGCACTGTTGCACATGATATTAGCCAAGGACAAGATTGATGACCCTACTTTGATTGTAGTAGGTTAGCCAAAGGAACTCGTGTTGCACTTTTTTTCTGATTGATTTTCACATTGCTAATGGAGATTTATTGAAATATTTGTTGTACTAATAAAATATAGAGGAATGCGACTACAAATTTTGTCAATACTATATGGCACTCTCAATTCTCAAAGAGTAAGACACGCTTGGTATTCCAAGTGAATATATACTTGCTCCGTTCTAAAATAAATGAAACACTAATCATTTTATTTGGTATTTACTTTTTTTTATCTCTCTCCTCATCACATGGGTCCCTCTTTTTCTTTCCCTTTATCTCTCTCCTCTTCCAAATGCCCGTGCCAATACCCTATATTTCATTTAGAACGGGAGGAGGAAGTATATACTTTTTATCTGAAATGAGTATCATTGTTTTATATTAGGAGTGTAGAGAGTATTCTTTTTGAATGAAAAACTTTATTTAGCTTAATCTTAGCTAGCTAAATGAAGTAAGAAATGTATGAGCCCTACACAAAGTACAATCATAAATAACTCCATTATATTTACGAGACAAAAATTTAGCTAAACGAAATTTAGCTAGATAGCCTCACTCTAAAATATTTGCATTTGACCATAAATCATCTCGATAATAATTGGACAAATACAAACAAAACTATCAAATAAAAACTAAATTTTTTTAACATATTCCTTAAATATCTAATGGTGTGAACTGTTTACAGACTACAGTAGCAGGTTCCTTGATTATCATTTGGATGGTAGTTAGGATTTCCAAATATGAAAAGAAAGGTGGTTAGCATTTTAGCAATGACCTCTAAATAAAGTAGTATTGTGTGTCATTATCAGACGATAATGGGGTCCTGAAAGTTGAGTTGTTGTACTCATTTCCTATCTCACTGGCTAAGGAAAATTAACATCACCACCCACCCACTGAACAAGAGAGTGAGAGTAATCACTATCTAATTTTCCATTAATGAACATGATAGAACCATAACTGCTCTGGTTTCTACTTTCTAGGGTCCCTAAATATAGACTTGCCAATTGCCATTGCTCGATGTTGTAAAGATATGACTATAGTCTCTATGAGCATATGGTTCTTTGTACAATCAGTCTCAATCATATTGTCAGACCATACCAAGTATTCCCTCCGTTTCTTTTTAATCTACGCACTTTCCTTTTTGGTTTGTTTCTTTTTACTAATCTACACACTGTTGCCTTTTCTATTCTTGGTAACATATCCCATCTACTCTCTTCTCTTTTTCCACCCATGTCATCCACTTTTAAATATTTTAACCCACTTAGTTTCCCTCTCTCACTTTTCAGACTCTCCACCTTTTCACTTTCCCTCCCATACTTTTGTACTTCCTCCTTAGTTCTCACCCAAAGTGGAGTGAGTAAAGTAAAAAGAAACGAAGTACTAGTTACACAAAGAAACGAAAGTTAAGCAAAATTTTATACGCTTTTTTCCGTATTCTGCTCTAATCTTTAATATGTATTGTGTAACTAATTGACGATATGCCGTCTAATACAAGACTTTCCCTTATTTGTATTACTTCTTTTAAAGAAAATAAAAAAGGGGGTGTAGTTACTGTATCTTCCTTAATATGGAAATTGAGACACCTTGACTAGATACTTTTCTTGATGGCAAAAATAAATATTTCTGGCTTCAGCCTTCAAATATCATCCTATTTCTTAATAAAAGTCAACCCATAATCTACAAGTTAATTACAAAAGTTACTCTTGTCTTACCATATAACCGTCTTAAACAAGAACTACTCTAATGCATATGGGAAAATAAGGACTTAACATTCCATACCAAGTTCTCCTTATAAAGCAGAAATCCAAACACGAAAAAAAAGGCCAAAAGCTTATAAACTTGATACATAAAGTTTGAGCCTTAAGTTCAAAATACTTAAACGCTCAACTTTTTTTCAATTCAAAAACTTTGGTCCCAAAAAAAAAATGTGCATTTGGCCTATTCTTTTTTTTTAATGGTCCAACCTATGGAGGAGACAGACAGAATATGCATTCTCAAATAAAAGTTCCCTCTTCGTACTGACAATTGTATAGTATTTCATAGTTCATGCAATAGTCATTATTTTTCAAAAAAAATAAAAAGACCACCTAACAATAGTCATGTCCTTAAGGTACATTTTCAACTCTTCACAGAAAGTCTGTTTATCTGATTAATTAAGCAAATAATGTAGTGTAAATTTTCCTGCATACCCTAATAGACTTGACGTAAACAATATCAGAAATAGCTGCTAGGTTAGACTGTTGACTCATGAAGATGTCTAATTAATCTTAATCCGTTCAAAAATAAGTGAAACACTTGTCTCAAAAAGCTCTCACATAAATGAGAGAAGTGTTTCACTTATTTTGGAACGGAGAAAGTATGCTTTAATTTTATTTTTTGACCAATTAGTGGTTCTGCTCTATTATTGAGCACAGGGCAGGTGCCACTTATGGAGGAGCAATGATATTCCCATACCTGATATGGGCCAATACCATGGCATTTATGTAATTTTTATGACAAAAGTAATATTAAAAAATTATAATTTTATTTTTTTCATATTTTTTTTTTTGGGGGGCTTGTTAGTTGAAATCTTAAATCATATCTAGGCTACATCTAATCATATCAGTTAGCTATTAAATCATATCTGGGTTACATCTAATCATATCAAGGAAGTGGTATGGGAAAAGTTGTCCCATACCGGGTATGGGAGTATACTTTCTCCTTATGGAGCTATGGTTGTTACAAACTTAGGATGCTAAAACATCACACCAGCATGTTACCTACTTTCCGTTTTTTTCTTACTTTTAGTTTTTTCAATTTCTCATTTTTCATTTTTCATTTTATGGTTTTCCCATGTTCCATTCTAGTTATACTAAGGTCTAGAATAGAATCTATGTAGCACGGAAACAATTTGAAACCGGGAAGTTTTAGGTTCCAATAATTTTTCGGGCTTCATTAGCACGGAATTGGTTGGAAAGATGCCTAAAAACAGCTGATATTTCGAAAATGAAAATATATCGAAAGTGAAAAGCATCAAGTTATAGAGATTTTCGTGCTTCATAAAATAGAATTGTTAGTATCTCCTCAAAGTAATACACACACTCTTCTTCTGTAGACCACGGTCCTCATTTAGCATGACAAACACAATTCTGACAACTTTGACGTACCCAATAAATCAAAACACACAGTACTAAAATTCTGATCTTATAAGACAAATTCAAACAAAAAAAAAATTAATCTTTTGTAGTAAAACAATAAAACTTACCCAGAAGTTAGACTTGGTTGATGACAACCCCAAGAAGTTGGGCTTCCTACTCATCTTTGTAACCTTCACAGTTGCTCCACCAACATCACAGCTACTACTAGTAGTAGTACTAGTACCATCATCAGACAAGAAACTTGGAAAGACAAAACTACCCTCAGTTTTACTCTTCAAATTTTGTCCCCCTCTTTTTCTCCAAGAACCAAACAAGCCCTTATTATTATTATAATTATCTCTTCTACTACTGCTACTACGGCTAAGAACAATAGTCCCAAGTAAGCCCTTTTCAGGACTAGTGTCCTCCAAATTAAGGGACCCATCAAAGGAACCTTGCCTTTTTCTAAGGAACCTAAAAGAAGAAGACTTTCCTACATTAGAAGAAGAAAATATGTAAGGACCTTCTAGAACAGTGGTTGGGGAGGGTGTTTTGGTAAATTTAGTCTCGTTGAGTAACCTAGGAGGTAACTCTAAACATTTGTTGTTGTTGTTGTTGTTGTTGTTGTTGTTAGAAGGAAGAGCAAGTGTAAGACAAGGTAATGGTTTTCCAGGTTGTTCTTCCCAACTAAAGGGTACTGATGCTGAAGTGTGGAGTGGTGAATTGAGATTTGATGAATGTTGGTGGGATTTTAGTGGGAGTAGAGAGAATAATGGAAGTGTTGGAACTGTTTTTGTTGTTGTTGTTGATGTTGTTGTTGTTGTTGTTGTTGTTGTTGCTGAGTTTGAGTTTGTATCTGTTGTTTCTGCTTCAGATCCCATCTCTTTGTTTCTCTGTTTTTCTCTCTGTTTCTCTGTTTTTCCTTGTGTTTCTCTGTTTTTCTCTTTGTGTTTCTCTGTTTTGGTGTTTGTGTTTTTCTCTCTCCTAGTGTTTGGAAATGTGATGGAGGTGAGAGTGGTGTGAGAAAGGCAGGTGGGAGAGACAGAGAGTTGAGGAAGGAAGAGGGAGAAAAGTCAGTGGTACTGACTACTGACTTGTGTGAGAATGGGGGTTTTGTGTTTTTTGAGTACAAGAAATGAAGAAAATAGGAAAAATTCTATATTTGAGTTATGACATTTGGGGTGTTGTCCTTTCTGGCGGGCCTCTAAGTAGTATTTTGTTTTTTTATTGACGCTATTTTTTTAGTTGTAACATCTTGACTAGGGGTGTAAATGATGCTAAGTCAAGTTCGAGTTTGGGGCAGCTCGACTCGACTCGACTCGACTCGTTAGCTTGTTGAGTCGAACTCACTCGAGTCGAGTTTTGATCGAGTAGATATCGAGTAGCTTGCAAGTGTCTTGGGTTAAAAGCAAATATAAGATATAAAATGTGTTGGATTTAGGTATTTTGCTATAGATAATTGGATCTTCGAGCTTCTCACGAGTTTTTTCGAGTCGAATATTGAGTTGCTCAACTCAACTCGCCAACATCTCTAGTCGATCTTGAGTTGGCTTCGCGCTCACTCGAGTCGAGCTTCAACCGAGTTTTGACTGAGTCGATCTCGAGTAGCTCGCGAATTGTCTCGTGCCTCCATTCTGCACCCCTAATCTTGGCTTTTATGTTTATTCGTCGTCTAATATTTTGAGTATTACATTATCCATTTCAAAATAGTAACTTTACTAATGTATCAAAACAAATGGTTTAGTATATATATCTTTCATTTTCTTTACTCCTACATGCAACATTGTTGACTTTTACGTTTACTAATGCATAATTTTAACCCTTCATATCTTTAATTATAGATTTGTAAAATTTTCATGAAAATATACATTGAGATGAATTTATTAACAAGATCTCACATGACTATATTTTGTTTTACATAAAAATCACTAAAGGTAGTCAAATGCAAGCCACTGGGATCTTGTAAGTTGTATGGTTGTTTTCTCTTTACATTGCAGATATAGTGAAAATAACGTTTGTTACCGTATTATATGGAAGCGTGTTTTTTTAATTAGAAAATCTTGTTTGGTCTAAAAGTCATGGTGCCGGTGGAATAAAACTATTTTGTTATTCACTTATTTGATTTTTTTATTTTCCTTTAGTGAGAAAGGTGTTTCGTAGCCTCGTAGGAAGTATGCAGGGGTGTTTAATTGGGTTGGTGCAAAGTTTGCTTGATGTAGTTCCTTTATCCGTCTTTAAAAAAAAAAAACTCTATAACCATATCGATGTAGTTCCTTTATCCATCTTTAAAAATAAAAATCTCTATAACCATATCTTAATGAAGATCAATAACTTCATATGATTCGAATTAGGGTTATCACATTCAATTGATAATATAATTCATTCAAAGTTACTATATATAATAGTCTACTACGTATATCTAGGGGTGTTCACCGGTCCAGGACCGGACCGGACCGGAACCGGCTGGACCGGTGGACCTGAATCTGGAAAATTTTTGAACCCTGGACCTGAATTTTTCCGGTCCGGTCCGGTCTTGGACCTGTTGGACCGGAATCATTATTTTTTAAAAAAAAATATTTTTAATTTGATTTTAAAATATTTATAAATTAAATATATTAAAATTTTAATAATATTAATAACAATATTTCTAAAGTTTATAAATAGATGGTTTCTAAATTTCTAACTTTTTACTACTTTTTAACATATAAACTTTTTTTTTTACTAAAAAATCAGAAATTCCGGTCCACCGGTCCGGACCGGAATTTTCCGGATTTGGACCGGACCGGACCGGACCGGAAACCCGGAATCGGGATTTTTTTCGGACCGAGGACCGGACCGGAATCTTCGGTCCGGTCCGGTCCGGTCCAGATTCCGGTCCGACCCTGGTCTTTGAACAGCCCTACGGTATATCGTTTCCATATCCAAGAAAGTGATACGATCTCAAAGAAAATTTATGGGAAAAAAACATTCACAAAATTTAACTATAAGATTTATAAAATTCCAACGCATAAATCTTGTATAGTTGCATGTCATATCATTTAGGTTGGGAAAAAATGAACTACACATAGATCAAATATAGTATATAACCTTTTTTGGAGATTGAAATTTACGACAACGTGTGACTCTAAACTATCTAAAATTCCTCATTGTTTACTTGTTAGGATAATTAGTGGTATATATGAACAGCAGGTGATAGCCTAATGGTGTTGGCATCACCTCCGATCTCAGAGATACTGGGATCGAGTCTCACCCTTTGCAAAGAGGGATATTCAATTTCCCCCCTTCCTTACAAGCGATTTCATCTTACCTTAAAAAAAATTAGTGGTATATATGATCTAGAGTGAAAGAGGGGTGTTGACATGTCATTGCACCTCTTTTGTCGGTAAAGTTTTGTATTAATAGTCAAAATGAAAGCAAGCTTTATTAGTATAACATGATAAAAAGGGGGATTTTTTGAGAGAGAAAGAGACTAATTTCGACGTTGTTGACGCGTAATTTAAAAGCGAAAATGAGAGCTAACGGAGATTTGGTGCACTACGATTTTATAATCATGCAATGCATTTTCTGCCCACCTTTAAAGAAGAGGAAAGCATGTTACTCTTTTTTTTCTCTTTTTTTTTAGTGTGTAATTAAAGAACTGTATGAATAAGTATGATCATTATCTTGGTTTTAGCCTTCTAGGGTGTAGAACTTAGAAGCAAATATGGGATGATATAAACGAAAAAGCTCAAATTTAACAATCGGATAACTAACGTGATAAATTAAAATTATACTCCCTTCGTTTTTTTTAAACTAGTTTAACACTCGGATAACAATCGTCAATCGGAGTAGTTAGTAAACTACTAGTTTTTTTAAGGGGTTAGTAGAGTAATACTACCTTCGTTTGTTTTTAATTGTTATACTTCACTTTGATGGATAATCAAAAAGAGAAAAAAAAACTTGACAAAAGTGCACCAAAAGTTGATTTTGTTTTGGAAATGTAAGAAAATCATTAAAGTATTTGAGGAAGAGTTAAAAGTGGAGTAGGTTAATAAAATGGGTGGTGGGCCAAATGACGGAGTAAAGTGAGTAAATATGATATGACATCATGACATGTCATAAATTATACTTGATCAAAGTGTGGCCCGGCCCGAAAAATGTCCGGGCTTGGGCAGATTTTTTTTGGGCCCGGCTCGATTTTTTTGGTTTGGCACAGGTTTTTTACAAGCCAAAAAGAATTTTGTAGGCTAGATTTTGGCTCGAAAAACAGGTTTTGGGCACAAACAATTGGCCCAAATGTTGACCCGGCCCGACTAGTGGGTAAAGTTTTTAGGGGTGGCGCAGCCCGAACCCGCCCCGACCCGCTATTTGATCACCTCTATCATATATAGATAATGTATTTGATCAAGGTAGAAAAAATAAGACTTTTCACTCTCTACTTACTTATGTTGACAATGAGCCATATGCTCTTCTATTACTTTTTGGTCAAAGTTAGAATTCTTTGACTGTATATAGGCAAAATTTCAAAAAACTATTTTGTATAACCAACTTTTTTCAAAAAACTATCTTTTAAATTATCTTTTTCAAAGAAATACCTTATATAACAAATTCCTTCCAATATATTACCATTTTATGTTTATCGCCTTAAGGGTTGTTGCCGGTGGGGTAGCGAGGGAAACGAGAGGGGAGGAGAAAAAGCATTTTGTAGTGACCGTGTTATTGGAGGTTAAACCTAATTAATGGTATTATATTGAAAGATTTTTGTTATATAAGTTAGTTTTTTGAAAGAAAATTTTTAAAAGGTAGTTTTTTTAAAAAAAATTGGTTATAAAAGGTAGTTTTATGAAATTTTTCCATGTATATACTATAACAATATAGGAAACCATTAGTATGATTAATGGATCTAATGCATAGACTTCTAGCAACAAAACGACATCACAAATAATGTGATCAATATAATGGATCGGTAAATTCAACGGTTTTTCACCATATACCCCGACAAATCACGAAATTCACCATATACCCTCAATGTTTTGATTTTCACCATATACCCCTAAATTTCCAAAAACATTCACCAAATGTCCTTTTTCTAGCCGACGTTAAGTTGCCATTAGCTTTAATTACCATTATTAACCCCTAATCCTAACCCCCAACCCCTAAACCCTCACCCTAATCCTAACTCCTATCCCCTAAACCCTCACCCCTAATCCTAACCACTAACCCTAACCCATCCCCCCTGCCCATGACCCCTACCCCCACTCCCTCCCCCTCCACCCCCTTCCACTTCCACCCCCGCAGTCCCTACCCCCCTCTCCTCTGCAGCCCACCCCCTTCCCCCCTCCCCCCCGCAAGCCCCTAGCCCCCTCTCCTCTCCCCCTTCCTTCCCACGTCGGAAAATCGCCCCTCCCCCTTCGTCAATAACCACCGGTGGCGGCCCTTTGCCAATAACCACCAACGGCGGCGATCTTCGGAACTCCAAAACCAACGGCGGCGATCTTCGCCAATAACCACCTGGAGCGAGAAACAAGATGAGGGAAGGGTGGGGGGGGGGAAATCGAGGGGGAGGGTCGGGGAAATCGAAGGGGAGGGGTGGGGGGGGCGGGGAAATCGAAGGGGATGGGGTGGGGGCTCGGCTGGCGGGGGAATGGGTGGGGGGCTGGCGGTGGAGGGGAGGGGGCTGGCGGCGGGGTGGGGGGGCTCGCGGTTGTGGAGGGGGAGGGGGAGGGGAGAGGGAGGGCTGGGGGTGGAGGGGGGGAGGGGGGGGGGGGGCTGGGCTGGGGTGGATGGGATGGAGGGACGGTGGGTTAGGGTTAGGGGTTAGGATTAGGGTTAGGGTTTAGGAGTTAGGGGTTAATAATGGTAAAATTGTAAATAACGCTAACGGCAAATTAACGTCTGTTAGAAAAATGGCATTTGGTGAACAGTTTTTAAATGTTTGGGGTATATGGTGAATATTTGAAACATTAAGGGGATATGGTGAATTTCGTGATTTGTCGGGATATTTGGTGAATAACCGTAAATTCAATCCTCACTCCCAATTTATTTAACTCTTTCTATTGAGTTTCCATGTCACCATTTGTCATCTTCTGGTTTTCTTTCTTTTACTTGTTAATTAATCGCAATCATGACAATAAACTAATAAATTTCATCGGTAACATTTTGACTTTGTGACGTCATAGTGACATGATTTAGCAATTTCATAAGTACTATTATTGATTACTTAATATCAGTACTCCAACTAATGTTATAGTGGTGCTTGTGCAGTTGTTTGTAAGCATAAAATGTTTAGAACTGTTCATGATAAGTTCCTGAGGCTAAAATGATAAACATCGAGTCCCAGAAGTATGAAGTATGAAGTATGAAGTATGAAGTATGAAGTATTAAGTATTAAGGCTCTGTTCTGTTCAACTTATTTTAACTTATTTCAGAAAAAATAAGATAAAATAAGATGTTAGACAACACAATAAACTATCTTATAAGATAAGACAAGATAAGTTGAATCAAACAGACTCTAAACAATATCTACAAAATTGGGAATTAACTTTTAAGGTGTGATGAGTTTGGACTCGACCCGTTCTTTTGGGCCCAGGAGAACGAAAGTGAACCGAACCGCGGGGAAGTTGAACATGAGAGAGTGTTTGAGCCGAAGTGAACCGAACTAAGCTGCGAGCGAGCGAACGAAAAAATAAGTCAAAAAGAATACGGCATCAAATGTCAACAAATAACTTAGTCAAATTTCATTGATTGCCATAAAAGAGTACAAGAAAAACCTCAGTTGGCTGCAACTAAGAATTAATATATTCTATAGTTTTTCCGATGCAATTTCGGGCATGTTTGTCAAAACTAACGGTTCGTTAGCGGTTGCATTCTCTGTAGCTGTTGGGGGTAGCGGCTAGCTGTCTACTAGTAGCTGTCAGCGATCAGCGATTAAATTAATTGTTTAATTACAAGTGTTTGACAAATGTAGTACATTGAAATTATAAAAGACAATAAATGACATTTATTCTAATATGAAATGAACTATAATAATTTCATATGTTCGTTGATCAATAGTTAAATTCAAGATTTATTTTTTCAAAGAAGTTACACAAAAAGGAGTATATGACTTTTTAGGTGCTCAAAGAAATGTATAAATCTAAGAAAATATTTAACCCTCGAAAAATTTATATTACCAATTTTAACTAAAATACTTGTAAAATATCTTATCTTTAAAATAAATATTTAAATTACATCTCTACTATTATAAAATAAACATTGAATTGCCATAAAATAAAACAATAAATAAACAGTAAAAGGAAAAAGAAATAAAAAAACATTGGTTAATAATTCTACCTTATGCTTTATTATATAGTGTTTATTTCTTTGACCGCTACCTCTAAATCTCAAACGTTACTTGTAGTAACGTTCCACAACCGCTACTCATAATCTACTTCAACTCGCTACCCGCTACTTCAACCACTACCTTACCAAAGCAGTCATAATTTTCTTAATTAGTGTTTTTAATATTGTCCAACCGCTAACCGCTACCTCAAACGTTAGTGCCAAACAGGGCCTTCATGTTCTAAGAAGTAAGAAGCATGAAAAGTTGTTTGGTTAATCATAATTAAAAACAAAATTTCTCATAAAATGTTCTACTTACCTTCAAGTCTAAATAGCCAATGTATCATTTTTTTCACTTCTTAAAAGCTTATTATTTCTTTTCTTTGTTATAAACTAAACAAGCACTATAACCCTAACAAATTATATTAAAAAAAGTTCATGATTGATGGGGTCTTGCATGAACCGTCGACGTAGGGGGGGGGAGCGAATTTATTATAGATTAAACCATACACATGATTGATGAGTGATATGATAGAGTTTACATAACATATGGACATGGTGATCGATTGGTGTGTGCAAACTAGATCTGCTCGAACTCCATCCACATTCCACAGTGGGCAGTGGCACAGAGTCACTCAGCCTTATTCATTTTGGGTAGGTCAGTTTCCTGATTATTCCATCCAGTTGAAGGTCTTCATTTATTTGAAAAGATGAGTCAATGACTTTATTGTCTCTCAATTCTTATAAATTTTGTCTTCATGATCTAAAAAAAATTTATGTCAAAGATGAGGGATATGGTTAAATAATAATCACTAGTTAAGTAAAAAATATGAGAGAGAAATTGAAAAGGTAAAAGATAATTTGAAAAGTGAGATAGAGAAACTAATAAGTGGGTTAAAATATTAAAAAGTTGATGACATGGGCGAAAAAAGAGGAGAAAGTAGATTATACTTCCTCCGTTTCACAATACATGCACCATTTGCTTTTTCACGCACTCCAACACTCTTCTTTGGACATTAATATCTTTAATTGTGTATAAGTGAAAATTATAAAAAGTTGATATTCGGAATCCTCGCATTGAGACGAATTTAACAAGATCTCACTTGACTATGTTTTTTCTTACCTAATGGTGAGAGAAAAATTGTCAAAGTTACTTGATGAATAGTGCCTAAATGAGAAATGGTGCATGTATTGTGAAACGGAGGTAGTACATGTTACCAATAATAGAAAAGGCAACAATGTGTAGATTAAAAAACGGATTTTTCACCAGGTACCCCTGAGGTTTCACAATATTCACCTGGTATCCTCGCGTTTTCAATAATTCACCTGGTGCCCCTGAGGTTTTGAAAAATACATGACTTGCCCTTGCCGTTAAGTTTCCGTTACAAACTTTATTCACCATTTACCCCTCTGGTTTGTGAGAATTTAGGATTCGACGATTGCCAACATTTCCACTCGTATTTCAATTCTCTCTCCACCACAACAGCACCAACACCACCACCCCTACCTCCCACTGCTGCATCACCACTAAAACTACCACCCTCCACTCATTGATTCGCCGGCGCCTATGCCTCCAACTGGATTTCCTTCTCTCACTTTGCCTTGATTTCTCTCTCTTCAATTTTATCATCCGCTTGTGCTGGATTGGCAAGTTTGCTCTCCTTCTCTTTCTCTCCTGACTCTTCTTAAAACACACACAGAGGCACACAGTCAAACACCCCCATGTACACAAACACATACACACCGTTGAGATGACATACAATTCTACAGTAGGATGCCCTCTTCGCTACGCTCTTGATAATTTTGTATGGATGCTGTCGGTGAATTGATCTTAATTTGCATCACCTCAGTCTTTAGTTCCATGGGTGATTATCCTTTTTTCCTCTAATTAGCATAGGTGAATTTTATTAACATCAAGCATTGAGGATTCTACATTTGCAGCTCTTGTTGATATTGAGGAACAATGATTCTGCCATCTTTTGTATGAAGCATTAACATCAAGCATTACGGCCCCCCCCCCTCCCCTCCTCCCACCGCGGCCCCCTCCCCTTGCCGCCCCAGCCCTCCCCTACCCCCGCCTGCCCGCCCCACCCCCCACCCCCCCCTTCGATTTCTCTCCCCGACGCACTCATACCCGCGCACCACCAAAACACCAGCCCCACCCCCCCCCTCCCCTTCGATTTCTCTCCCCCGACGCACCACCAAAACAAAACAACAACAACGGCAACGACGGGAGAGAGAGAAACGGTGCGTGGTGCTTGAGGATTGCGTGCCTTGAGGATTGCATTCAAATCGGTGCCTTGAGGATTACGTGCCTTGAGGATTGCATTCAAACCGGTCTTTGGGTTGGCGGCTTCTGAGGTCGGGGCCTGGGAGTCGGGTTTGGCGGTCTTCTTGCCTGCCGGGGTGGAGGCTGTAGGGGTGGGGTGGGGGAGGTGGTGGGGTTTGGGTGGTTAGAACATTAGGGTGGGGTGGGTTCATGTGGTGGGGTTAGGGGGTTAGGGAGAGAGATATGTTAATTAGGGTTTAAAGTTATTAATTAGAGTTAATTAGGATTAATTAGAATTAATTAGGTTAGTTAGGGGTTAATTTCGTTGATTTAGCCCTAATGACTAACGGAGTTGACGTCCGTTAGTCATTAAGGGTATTCTGGTGAGTTTTCAAAACCTCTGGGGCATATTTCAAAACCAGGTGAATTATTGAAAACGCGAGTGCACGGGTGAATATTGTGAAGCCTCGAGTGCACGGTGAAAAATCCGGATTAAAAAAAGGCCAAAAGGAAAGTAGGTAGATTAAAATGCAAGAAAGGGAGGGAGTATATGATTATATTACTTTAAAAACTTAAGGACGTATGAATATTATTATTTTTATTTTTTTACTATACAAACCTTTTTTGTAAGTACATAAACTTTTTCATAATTGGATTCCTATTTTAAACATTTGCCAAGGCTTTGAGACTCGAAACTCCACCGGAATGGGAGACTTTCAAAACCTCCTCTCATCCTGTATTTTACCAATTAGATATATGCTTATTGTAAAACTTTGACTTTGTTCTACTCAACTTATCTTTGCTAAAATTAACTTATTGTTGCTTAAATTAACTTTTTTTTGCTAAAATTAACTTATATTAATTGAAGTGAATTACTTTTGCTAAAATTAACTTATTTCTTTATTTATTGTGAATTGTTGAAGCTTAATTTTCTTTGAACTTAAGCTTATTTTCTTTGAACCTAACTTACTTTTCTTTGAATTTAAGCTTATCTTTACCAAACTTAACTTACTTTTGTTGTAACTTATTTTAACAAGTTGAGGAGAACATATTCTTTATCCAAAAAATAGATAGAGACTACCTAAAACATCTTCTTTGATGAATTATAATAACTTCGAGACAATAAAAATATGACTAAAGCATACAATGAAACTCAAGTTCTAGCCTCAAACTGACCCAACCCCAATTCCAAGAGAACGTTACTCGTATGAAGCATATAAATAAACAATAGTAAATATAGCTAGAGGCAAGCAAAATCGAATTTGGTTTTAAAAGTTGCATCCAATAACCAGTTATTTGAACCACAAACATCATGATCTATCTTCGATCCGGTTATTCAAGACACAGAGATACACCCTAAATATTATGGACTACTTCCTTAGTTGCCATTTTATTTTACTTATAAATCACACTAGGATTTGGTATAGATTAACTCGTAAAAGTATTAAATATCTCCCTCCGTTTTTTTTGATGTAACATATCGACTTTTTAGGACTATTCATCCAATACACTTTAATTAACTAATTGTTATTTATACATAAGAAAAAATATAGTCGTATGGGATCTTGTTTGATTCGTCACGGTATATCTTTCCAAATATATATTTTTTATAATTTTTCTTTTATACGATTAGAGATATTATCGGTCGAAGTTGTGCGTGACGAAATGTGAAAAGTCGATGTTACATCTAAAAAACGGAGGGAATATTAAAAATGGTCGGACAGGAATCTCAATCTCAACCTTTTTTTATTTTTGTATATGAGTATGGAATCATTTTGTTCTTCTTATATTCAAGTAAAGTTATATACGCCTAATCATAAAGCATTTGTTTGATTAAACCACAAAGGAACATGTGGTAGTATTATTGATTTATTGATACAAGGCTATAGAGGAAAACAGCTCTTTCTGCTTTAATTTGTTTTGTCCTTCTCTTGGATTGTTTTTTCTAATGAGGGTCCAAATCATATGGATCCTTATATCAGGCCCATTAAAGGACCACCATTAACCTTTGACCTTTGCAGAGATCGTAAAGCACATTATTATTATTATTATTATTATTATTATTATTATTATTTTCCCCCACTTTTGAGTACCTAATCATGTTGGACAAGAGTGCTCCTACGTAAGAGAGACACTTCATACCTTATTTAATAGAATCATAACTTAATTATAAGCTAAATACTTTATCGTTTCACGTGTTGTTGGGCTTTTTATATAAAATTATATGACCTCAAATAGTCTTTTGTCTTTAACTGCATACCCTATCTAAATATTACAAGAAAGAAAAAAAAGGGAGGAAATTAGGTTTTATCTTAAGTCCTTAATTATCTGAATTATTATTGGAACTTACTGAACCTTATTATGAAGGAAAAATTGATGACAAGGAGCTAAACTACGCCACCCTTCCATAATGTATCCCAACTTTCGATTATTCCACACCGGCCCCAACTTTGGAGGCTTTTTACTAAAACGGCCCAGTGGAAGGGTGGCCACTCGCTTAACCCGTAAAAAAAAAAAAAATTCAACCCATTTCCTTCCTCCTTTTTCGGTCTTTCCATCTCCTTTCCTAGCCACAAAACCACCAACCACCCACCCACACCACCACCTCCAAACCCCGCGCCACCACCATCACCCCCTTCCACCTTCACCGCTGCGGCGGGACCACCCTCTCGCCGGGCGCCCAAGGCTTCCTCCCCTGCCGCCGACCGTAACCCAGGACCCATGAACCCTCCCCGGCCCTCTTTCCCCCCACCTCGACCAACCACCGCACCTCACTCTCTCTCCTCTGTCAAAACCGAAACCCACCACCCACACCATTTCAGACCCCCAACCTCCAACCCTCCGATTTCCAAGATCTAACCCTCCCCGACCTCTTTCCCCCCACCTCGACCAACGCCGCACCTCCCTCTCTCTCCTCCTCGACAAACCGAAACCCACCACCCACATCATTTCCACCACCCATACACCCTAAATTGCAACCTTGTTCTTCGCCATTGAATATTAGATCGGAACTCCATGGAAGAAGATGAGAGAGGGGAGGGAATCGGAGGGCCGGAGGGTGGTGGAAATTGGGGTGGTGGAGATTGGGGGAAAGGGGTCGGGGTGGGGCTGGGTCGCTGCTTGATCTTGAGTTAGGGTCGGCGACCGGGAAGGGGGTTCGGTTCTGCCGGCGAGGAAGAGGGAGAGGGAGAGGGTGAGGTGGAGGGTGGTGGCTGGGCATGGGGTTGCTGGAGGTGGTGGGGGGTGGGGGTAGAGTCGTAGAGAGAGAGGGGGTGGAATTGTTGTTGTTGTGCGGGGAGGAGTCACAATGGCGGGGGAAGAGGTGGCGGTGCGGGGGAGAGGGTGGCGAGAGGTGGCAAGGGTGGTGGTTTCAAATGTTTACCTTGTAGCGAGGTTAGGTGGCCTCTTGGGGCCAATTAATGTAAAGATCCCCCAAAGTTGGGACTAGTGTGGAATAATCGAAAGTTGGGATCTATTATGGAAGGGTGGCCATAGTTGGGCGTGCTCTTGTCAATTTTTCCTATTATGAATAATAAACTTTCTATGAGTAAAGTAGAGGTGATAGCGGAATAGGTTGGGCTCTATCCAAAAGTAGCCCGATCTAAACCTAGGTGTTTGGCTGGACCTTTTTTGGCTAAAAATGTATGCCCAAACTAAGAAAAAAATCGGGCCGACATCTTTGGGCTTTTTGACCTTAAACATATTTTCTCGCACCGCGATTTTTTTTGAATTGGACTAAAGTAAGTTGGTCACCTCTAAATTGAACTTAATTTATTTAAACTTATATTTATATAAAAAAATATGTATTACGTTTAGGAAAACATGCTCAAATAGTTCCTCGGTTCTTGAGAAATTAGAACGCTTTGTATTGATCATGGTCTACTTACATGGCTTTAAACTATTTTCCAACTTTTAGTTTAGTTGTATCTTGTATTCTTCCATAAAATTGGATAAACTTCATAGTACTATGTATATCATCCGTATTTTAAAGATTTCAACACTTTGCCTTTTATAATTTATCAATAGACAACTCTTAACATCGACATCTTTTAAAATTTTCTAGTGAAAATTATAAAAACGTGCTATATTGGATATATTCATTGAAATTAAACCCAATAACTCCATAAATGATATTGCTTGTTATACATTACTTAATAATTATGGTCATAAACCTTGTGTCAACTGTTACCATAGCTAAGGATCTGACCGCCATGGGCTTGCCAGCCATAATATAAGCCTTCAAGAGGCGTCGTTTGATAACTTATAGGATTAGCTAAGCGAGTGTATAAAGAGTCCGGTACCATCGGGCTCGTGGCACAGTAAACTCAACAGGTGACCAATGAGTTGTAAAGTAGCGGCCGTTTGGTTAGTGGTCGTAAATAGTGGTAATGGTAATGAATTTTTAGTGCGGAAATTTATAAAAAAGTTCTCATGTCAATGACCATGGGAATGAAACCTTTATCACAAAACATGGGTTTCCCTTTATAAATTTTACCACCCAATACCACCTTTCCAAGTGGTAATGGATAGTAATGAGATTTTAGGAAGAAAATGGATATATTGGGATGAAGTAGCATTACCATAGGTAATGACATTGGATTTCTAGTACAAATTTACACTATAATGCATTACCATTCCCACCATTTATAACCTCTTACCAAACGGGCAGTAGAAGTCTTACCATCTCAACCAACTATTATACGGATATATCTTGTTTTAAACTTTTGTTATGTTTAGTTAAATCATAGAAGTATTTCTGAAAAATGGCATATATACTTTTAAAAGCCCAAATAAAAGTAGTAACTAGTTTTTTAGCTGTCCATGGGCCGATCAACAATAAATATTTCAGCGCATTTCGGCCCGGAAGTCGACGCATTTAGATGAATAAGCTCGTAATTGTTGGGCTAATACACAGGCCCTTCAAAGAGTACTAAGCCCGCATCAATGACCCTGACCAAACAAATGTAAAAATTGTTTGTCTTAATAGAATTACATGCGGAACATTCCAATTGTTTGTGTAATTGTGTCTTAATAATACTATGGTTTTAGATGATTCTGTTCTAAAATGTAAAAAAAAGCTGCCTGTTCGTGATACTATTTGGGTCCAATGTTCTAAAACGATATGCCTCATGGAAAGAAAAAGAATTGGAATGACGGTCATGCATGATGATTTCTTCTAATGTGATAAGAAAAAGATTAGGGAATCCATTAACACTCACATTAGAATTATTGTTAATTTATAGCGCATAAATTCAGTTAAGTATTAAAACTTGATCTAGTAGGGTTCATTAGACATCAATCTATACTAATATAATAAAAAACGTTTTTAAGCAAGTGTATGCGCCACATGAGACACTCCCTTTAATTGTTTCATTCCAGTGTCAACATTATACATGAAAAATGTAGAAACATGCTCCGTATAAAATTCGACCACGTGACCCCAAGTTAATATACTAAAGTTTTAACCAATAAGCTACACAAACATTAGATGATGTTTTTTATACACGAAAATGTTAATAACCCGGTGCATCATCAGGGACTAAAATCTGATTATATTATAGTAACATGTTAGTGGCCGAGGATAATTAACTTGGGAGGTCTTTCTTCTAGATATTTTCATTAGTCATCAATTTGTATTAGTTGCATTGGACTTAGGGGTGTAAATGAGACGAGACAACTCGCGAGCTACTCAAGATCGACTCGGTCAATACTCAGTCAAAACTTGACTCGAGTGAGCTCGACTCGAGCTCGAACTCGGCTCGAGATGTTGGCGAGTCGAGTTGAGCAACTCGATACTCGACTCGAAAACTCGTGAGAAGCTCGAAAACCCAATTATCAATTGCAAAATACCTAACTTCAACATTTTTCTACCTTAGGATTGCTTTTAACATGAGACACTTGCAAGCTACTCGAAATCTACTCGTTCAAAACTCGACTCAGTCAAAACTCGACTCGGTCAAAGCTCAGTCAAAACTCGGTCAAACTCGACTCGAGTGAGCTCGACTCGAAAGGCTAACGAGTCGAGTCGAGTTAACTTAAACTCGAACTCGACTCGCATCATTTACACCCCTATTTGGACTACAAGTCCTTTGGTTAATTTAGCAGCTTAGTGAATGTGAGTTGGAAATAAGCTAATATTTTATCAGTTCCAAATTAGTTGCAATGTAAGGGGAATAAAAAATGCATGTGAATACAAAGAAAGTTAGAAGACTTAGAAGGTAGAACTAAACAACTCCTTTTACTATTCAAAAAATTTGGGCTCACCTACCTCCCCCTCCATAAGAACTAACCGAAAATGAAACATATACTATTATTAATTTATTATAAGGTAAAATGCGGTATAAGAAAAACACTAGTACATGTTATGATGTGCTCCATGCCCAAATGTTTTTTCTTGCAACTTGCAAGTAGTTGTTCCTTCAATTTATTGATTACCTCATTTGCTAACGGCTGGACCATGGATATCCCCCCTATCTCTACATTCTAACTTATCCTTTACCAAAGTTTTATAATTTCTTATTAAGAAAATAATATTGCAAATGCCAATAATTCTATAAACAAGCAATGTGAATCTAAAGAATTATACTAATTATAAGGCGTTAACAGTTTTCTCTTAGAATAGCAAGTAATCAACCCTTAATATAAAGATGTTACCCTTGTCGTACAATTACCTAAGTATGATGCAACAATTTGACTTAAACGTTTGTTAGTTGCCACAAATCACTTTGACAATTAATTTCTTTTATTATCTATTAGTTTAAATTTTAGAAAAATGATAATTTGAAAACTTACATTAAGACAAATACAACATCTTACCTACTTTTTGAATTTTTGTTATACATATCGATAAAAAAAAATTGGTCAAATTTAAAACATAAATAGTGCAAAACTCAAAATGTCGCAACCTTTAAAAAACAAAGTAAGATTTATGACAATTTTTTTTGTTAAACTAATAAAAAATAGTTTTAAAAAAATACTAGATGTACTTTTAGCCTTATCCGTACAAAATCCCATCAAGGACACGTCTATTTGATGCATCCTCTTACGTTTGATTTAACCCAAAATGTCATTGTTTTTGGTCCTATGTTATGCAAAAATCCAATCAACCATATTGCCCTGTCTATACCCCCCCCACCCCCCCAAACAAAGTTCATGAAACATTTCCCCCCTTGGAGAATAAAGTCAAAATGATCAACAAACTGTGATCAATCTGATGTCCTTTGCGTGTAAATGTTCAAATTTTATGGGCGTTGTAGATTACTATGACAAATATCCCCAAATAAAATGGTACTGCTACTTGATGCAGTCATGCAACGCATTCATTGTACACTTGAAGGCCATTTCCTACTAATCTAGAGCTCTCTCAGTTTGTGGAAGGGTGGTAAGCCCTTTCATCTTCCACCCACATGTTGTGGGTTCGATTCTCATCAGGGGGATTTGGGGGCCTTTGGAATAGGTTGTATTTAGGTGTCCTGTGAGAGGACGTTAATGTAATTTATCTTACCAAATTTCAAAAAAAAAAAGTTTGCTTATATTTATTCATTCGGATAAGATAACCTTGAGTCAATAATAGAAATTATACCATGCGCACAATACATCCGAGTCAATAAAAGAAAATATGCCTTCCTGCTCCCTCGAGTCATGCCATCGCCAAAGCCATCACCATCGCCAACAGTTTCTTACAAATTTTACCCACTAGTCAGAAAAATCCTATAACACTCGAGTCAGGAGAAAAAATGCCCATTTATAGTATGGCTTTATCATTATCCCCCTCCCCCTTCCCCAACCCAATCCACCATTAAAAAGAAGGTGAAAAAGGTTATAGCACTACCACATACCCTTTGCATAAATGCCTAGTCAAAAAAGACAGCTCAAAACAATTGAATGCATCATTATTCATTCATAGGAAGTTCCATCTTTACCAAACCTTTCAGAATTGCCCAGAAAAATACTAATTTTCGTATCTTGGATGTCTCCATCACTTAGATTTTCCAGCTTTTTCTAAGCAACATTACACATTTTCCCTCTTTTACTAGTCAGTTCAACAAGGAAAAAGACCTCCTTGCCCCCATTCTATCTGACAAAACTTTCTCCAACATTAGTGGCTAGAATTCCATGTCCAGTTGACACTAAAGTTCTAGCACACCAAACATTGAATATACTCTTAATACATCTTAATAATCACCATGTTAAACCTCATTTGTAACAGATCCATGAAAACTTCCAAATCTTAATCATGATCCACAAAGACCACGCATTTCATTATGTTTACTTCAAAGTGCACGATAATTATATGGAAAATGAGACGATAAACACGTTTAAATTAAAGTTCTCCACTCACCGAATTGTCAAAGCATAATCAGGGATCTCCACATACTATATATTACAAGCTGAGAAACCAACCAAAAGGCACACTAAATCACAACATTAGGCAAGTTATAGACAATTAGCACCGACTAATCTAAAACACTTTTAAGGGTTTTCAGCACAATTTAAGTCCTACCCTCTTCAAATGATAACATAATTACCTACCAATCATCAATCGCAGGCTTCGGACTTTTGCTCGGTTCCCAAGCTTAGAATTGTGCCTTCATCAGTTGATAGTGAAGATAGTCTTTTATTGCAACTCATTTTCTTCACTTCCTCGCTCGAGTAAATGCATATTTTTCTTACCATCTTGCAAAACTCCCTGAGTAAATATTGATTAATAAAATATAAATCATTAATGGAGGAAGAATATGCAAGAAGATGAAATTATTATAGTTCACTTACTGCCATGGATCATCGCCTACAAGCATCATATCACCTTCGTCATCTGTGAAAACGACGGCCCACTTGTTTCGGGTTTGAAGTTCACCTTTGATATCAAACATTCTTTCTAGCTCACTTATAAGTTCATCATATCCCTCTAAGATTGTCAAATCCACTGCCCGACCAACAGCAACACCTTGCATGTGTACCTTCCCGTTCAAACAAAACCCACAAATATATAGTCAGGAAGCATGTTGCATTTTCTTTCCCGGATTTAGATAAAGATAAACCATATTCAACATTGTATCCTGGATAATTTTATATAGTATTCCCTAATCCCTCCATCCCATTTTATTGTTCCTATTTGCCTTCAATAGAGTCAAACTTGATCATGAATTCTCAACAATATATATAATCAAGAACATTATCATACAGGACTTGGTTTCACTCACTTCAATCTGTAAGTTCAAATTATAAAATTTTTAACGTCTTTACTTATAGAACAACAATTAAAGAAATAAACAGTCAAAGACGAGCATTTGAGACGGTGACCAATCCCTTTAGGGGTATTAAATTGGGACACAAGGAGTACGAAATGCAGCAGATCCTTAATCAAGAACTCTTTGACCATCTAGCACATATTTATACAAAAAGTCAAATGATAAGAATTTCACCTTAGTGCGGCTCCTAGTTGAAGATTGAGAAAATTGCTTAGTCTGAGTTTCCCTGAGAGATGAATCAGAATTAGCTTCATTCTGCTCTTTCAATGGTTCCCCAACTTCAGTATTCTGAACCTCACCAGCCTTTCTAGCAACAGTCTCCATTATTTTGTCGCCATCCAGCGAGTTTTCAGGGCAAGCGGTCAGCTTCTTAAGGGTAGGAGCTATATGAGAGCTGTTTCTCAGTTCAAATCCAAATAGCCGGAGCCCTCCAGCTGATTTTCCACCATTGTTCACTTGCTCTGGGTGATCAGAACTGAGTTTTGAAGGTACTACAAGACAAGAAAAGGCGGAGGGAGTTGAACATGACTGAACTGACGAAGTTTTGCTTTCATCTTTATTGTCGGCATAGAACCTGAAGGAATTTCTTCCATGAGTAGGAGTCCAAATATTATCTTGCTGGTTACCCGGACTACAGAAATCTTGGGTATGGGCTGATCCGTACCAAAAGTTTGACCCGGCAGAAATCCCAGTGGTTTCTAGGATTAAATAAATTAAAATCATTACAAATCACATATAATTCTGCTCAACAATTAATATAATTTGATTGAACTAACAAGGTGGTCTTTCTCACCAGATATAGACAGATCACTAGGTCGAGACCTCTTGGTCTTTGATATTGGTGGTGGGGTAGGATTGACAGGAATTGAAGCAGAAAAGGGTTCTATCTCCCATGGAGAAACCTTGTCTGGCCTTTGAAATGTAGCAGCTTCATCCCATTGAACCTAAAGAAGAAACGTGTGGAGAAAAAAGTATCAAAAAAAGAAATTTTGGCAGGCGAATCATTAGCCTTGTGACCTTGTCTGTTGTTATATATTCAACCTTCAGTGACCGCCATTTAGAGCCTGACCAGTGAGGACAAACATCTTCAACCCCAACAATGGTGCCTGTAAACCTGAGTAATGAGAAAAACTCAGTTAATGATTCTCAAGTAAAGCCAATGATAATGTAATGAGCTACACAGAAACTTATGTACAACAGGTGTATCATATAAGGCAGGGGCTAGTCACCCCAAATTACAAAAATATCACACATTATACCAAGCAAATTTTAGTATGATTGGGGTGATTGAGCTTATAGTATGGAGTACAATACACCCGATGTACACAAGACATTGATTTAGATAAGGGCAGAAGATACCTTCTCTCAGGGGTGTCATCACCCTCAAATCTCATGTTAAAACGCATGCCAATAGAGAATCTATGGTTCACAGCATCGAGGAACTTGTTTACTCCAACAATGAACTGGCTAGACCTAAAAGAAGAAAGCAGAAAAAAAAGAGCCACTAAGCTTACTTAAAATCAATACACCAATTCAACAAAATCAAGCACTTCACATAAGATAAAGAATCCAACCTCGGCTTATAGTAAACAGTAAACATAGTACTGGTATTAACAGCATGACGTGCAGTAGCAAGAACACCAAGATGCATACTTTGGCTGGATATAACAGATGAAGGCATAGGGGCCTGTTGACGGACAAGCCGCCTGACACCAACTCGCAGGTCTCCTTTATCACCTCTACATGATATATGGTAAGTGATGAGCTTTTAGCTGTCACAAACAAATGCACCTCAGTTCCCCAAGTAATTTACAACCAAAACAAGCCCCGTCCCTCAATACCTTAAGAAAACAAATGCATCTCCAGCAACTAAACGCTTAGAAGTAACAAAAGTACTCCACCCAGTTGTAAGCAAATGTCTACGAGGTTGACCTGAACAATTTAGTAGGAATTACACTAAATCACTAAATTGATCCTCAAAGAAATGAGTTCTAACTTTCAAGCAAATCACAGTATTGCAAATACAAAAAAGAACTTTTAAAAAGAAGCGAAAGAGTAATCTCTAGTAAATACCTCTAAAAATATGTTTAAAGTGCCACTCATATCCGTGAAGATCTCTTGCAACTAGCTCTTGAGTAGGAGTTGTCTGGCTCATATCCTAAACAAATCATGTGTAAAGCAAAATAAGCACAACTTAGATGAAGACAACCCGAAAACAATCTCCAAGGTTTAAGCGTCGTAATTACCAAAGGAGGCAAGCATTCATTGGCATGCTTGCGAAGGACCGAGAATCCACCATGAGTGCTCGTATCTGAAGCAGTTAATATCTTGCAAAACGAATGGACTTTCGGCCTTGGGGGCTCAGGTAAACATGAATCAGAGCCTTTAAGCTCATCTTGCTACAACATAAATATAATCAACCCATAATCCACAATTCAGTTTTTTACATCATAAATGAAATTCTTCAAAACACCATGTTCAAAGTACTGATGATCAAACTGTCTTACAACTTTGTCTGGAATTAGAGTTATCTGTGCATATACTTCATCTGTTTCTAGCTCAGCCTAATAAAAGAAATTAAGCAAAAACACCATCAATGTAGAAAAACCAACTACCAAAAAAATCAATTTATCTTCTGTCTCATACCAACAAAACAATAATGTCCCAACAAATTTTCTACTCCAAAAAGGGAAACAACCCAAATTACCTTTAGTTCAATGTTCATAACATGACAAAGAATTTTTGATGGCAGATTAAAGCGTGGAATTTGATGATTTAATTCTTGATTTGTTGATGCTTCCAACTAGAACAAAAATCAAAACCCACCTCCAAAAATTAGTCAAAAATTTCCAACAAAAATATAATAATATCATAGGATAAAAAATAATTTAATGCAAGTATAAAAAGTAACAAAGATAAAATATTGGTAAAATGGAAAAAAAGAAGAGGAAGGTACTTGTTCCATGTGACCCTGTGGAAAGTAAAACACTCTCTCTCCTGACTGTGGAACATCCACCAGAGGTCCTGCACATGCCCTCCATAGCTCTGCATACAGTGCATCACTTCCACCACCTATAATCCATTAAATTTCAATTCAACCCAAAAAAAACAATCTCTAGATTTTCAAATTAAGTAACTTTAAATAAATACGATTTCTTATGACGATTCATGTTAGCCGACCCCAAATCATTTTAAGACGAACGCGTGTTGTTGTTATAGTAGACACTAACATGATAAATTATAAAATATAAAAACATAAACTTTTTCCAATTGGGTATTCAAAAATAGCAGAATTATGCTTGTTAATTGCAGAAACATATATACAAGAGAAAAAAAAAAGGGAAAAAAAGTACCTGTAAACCTTTCATTACTGGGTGTTCTCTGACACTGCGCCATTAAAGAGAGCAAATGAAAGCTTCAATCTTGGTAAAAAAAAAAACTAAAATTCTCCAGAAATTGAAATGAAAAAAGTGGCTTTTGAAGTGAAAGTGAAATGGGGTTTTTAAAAGAGACAAAAAAATTAATGGGTTGAGTAATTAGTTTGAAGTAATTGGATTAAATAGGATTAAACACTCATGTAATTAGATATTTAGATGGGTGAGTAGCAAAAAAAAAACTGTTACGCGCCTTCATAAAAATCTTCCCAACCTTATATCTTCCAACTTTTATACACTTCTTCTTTCTCTCTCCTATTTTTCTTAAGTCTTGTTTGGTTAAAACTAAAACAAGTTTCTAAAGATTGCTCTTAAAAGCCAGAAGTGTCTTTGTTTCTCTTTTCTCATCACTTCTACTCTCATTTTTTTTCTCTTCTTACCAAATCCCAAAAAACACTTTCACCTCTGTCTTTTTATTCTACTCTCTTTCTTTCTCTCTCTCTCTCTTACTTGTTATGGGTTAAATGAGGGTTATTATTTAACCAGGGTTGGATGGGGAACAAGGTGAAGGCCAATTTTTTTTGGGAGGAGGGTGGGTCCTGTTTTTATAAAAAACTTATACTCCCTCCGTCCCATAATATAGTTTCATTTATTTTACTTAAGGGGGAATAGGGAAAAAAATGTTGTGGGAAAAAAGCCGATTTTAGGAGAGAGAGAATGGTGTATAATGGGTGAAAAGAAGATTAAATATATACTAATTCAATCCTTAGGTTGATAAACAAAAGGTCTGTTTTTTTAAAGCGAAATCGGAAGAATTGTGGAATTAAAAAATAGAAACAAGAAACAACATTTTGGGACACCCAAAATAGAATCATATATATTATGGGACAGAGGGAGTAGTATGGTACTTTTTTTGTATTGTATTTCAAAGTTTTCATGGTACCTTGAAGTTGTAGGTTTTGCCGTTTTGGGATGGTCTCAATGATGTCTATATTGTTATTTTGTTGTTAATAATAAATTATTGATAAATTTATGTACTAAGGTTATGATTTGGGTTTAATTTGATATAATTAGATACTTTTTTGTTATAAATATGGAAAATGTAACTTAAGCATTTGTTTGTGTTTTATAACAAAAAGTTAAAACTAATTGAATCGATTTCTACTACCAAGACGGGATTATAATGCATAAATTTAACTTTGCAACGAAATTGAGTAATGAAGAGATGATTGTATGGATACCATTGAAACCATTCTATATCCACGGATTATTATAACAACTAACTTAAAATAGTCTAAGTTTTTCAAATTTCGGTACCATGCCGAGTACCCGATACCCGACCCAATATACGAATATTCAAACTTTGTCGGTTCAGTTCATGGGTATCATCTTTAGTGTTATTGAACACCCACTCCGATAATGGTATTGGTTCGGGACCTGACCCATGTGCAACCCTAACTATTGCTCGAGTTGGGCTTTGTCCCCAAGTGGTATTCTCGCTCCAAAGGGCCAACTTGGGCCTAGATTTTAGATAAGGATTTTCTAGACTAAAACTATGAAACCAAGCTAGGCCCGTTCGAAAGTACATTTGGACAAAAACTACATTTTGAGCTTAAGGATCATGCACAAAAATCGCGAAGTTGCAAATTTTAAGATTTTATATTAAGCTAGGCTTGGCTCAGTAATCGACCGAATTCTCATACCCCAAATATGGGGTTTTTTCAAGTCCGGTCTAGTCTAGCCGGCCAGGTTCATATTGATCCACACTTGTATGATTCTAAGGTGCGAAGCTTTATTAAAAAAACCACATCATTTTTAGGAGAAGATAGAAGTACATCAACATCAACACTACTCTAATGTCTCGCCTTCACGGAATAGAGGATAACAAGTGTACACAACCTTATTTTGTTGAGTAATTGGAAAATTAATATTTCAATGTGATTCATAAATATTACTTATTTGTTATCGATGAGAAGAAAGACCTTATTAGTCCATAATATCGAACAATATAACATCAGACTTGTGACTTTGGAAAGGATAAATCTCACCCATTATATAAAGTGCATATCCTATCATTGGAGCAACAACTTTGATTTTGAAGAACCATGTGTTATACTTTGCTAATAAATTTTTAAAGTAAAGCAGAAGAGGACCACATTGTACAAGGGCAGTGTGGAAGGCGAAGCGTTTTGTTTGCAACACTCAATTTAGAGAGATTTTTTTTTGTTGTAGTAATTGAGAGAGAGAGATGTGAAGAGGGGAAGAGTATTGCATTGTGATACTTTAAAATATGTATATATATAATGCACATATATACTATGCGCCTTTTGTTTTTCATGAAAATCACTTTGTAATTTTTACCTTTTTTTGAATATGTGTCGAGTACGTTTTTAGTTTAGTATGTTAGTCATGTTTTTTTGTCCTTAAGTGTGGGACAAATTCACATGTAAATTTTTCTCTTAAGATCTCTCACTGCACACTAGTCATCTGAACACAAATTATATAACGTTTTAACAAATGATAAGTAATAAAGTTCCAATATAAGTAATCACTCCCCAAGTTCCAATACAATGACGAGAGAAAATAATTAGTAAGAGTTATCTTGGCAATTTACTTCCTTTGCCTTCCCATTATCACCTTCTCACATTGCTTCTAAATTCTTTTAGTAACAATTTACTAATATCATTATCATTCACTAGATTTTGAAACAAAAAAAAACATTTTATCACCCCCCCTCGAATTTAGCACACTAATCAAACAAACAAAACTGGTTTTATAGAGGATCTAATTTTCTATAAAAAAAATCTTTCCAAAGCAAGAAAAAATAACAATGTGGTTTAGAATCACCCACTCATTTTTCATTGTATTTTTTTATTTGAGGATACTTCATTTGATTGTTCTTTTATCAACATTCTTTCACTCAATTATTTGCATAAAGATTGTTTTAATGTTCGACATTCCATGTTCGCTAGGGAAATTACAAAAATTAAAGGAATTATAATGTCTATTCGAACCTACATTCACATTAATAATATCACTCGGGATTATGAGCTAACTTAGATAATCATGTAATAAGGGCTTTATATCTTCTAATTAACTTCCTATTGTTTTACAAACTTGTGAGGTTCAATATATTTGTAAAATAAAATAAAAAAAGTAAAGAATGGTATTACATAAAATAGTATTTAGATGTTGCAATTCTCAAAATTATCTCGAATCAAGCTTAGTTGAACTCAAATTGTTACCAAAACTCACTTTTTAGTACATAAAATAGTATTTAAATGTTGCAATTCTCAAAATATTGTTTAGATAAAGTTGTATGATCAAGTTAGGATTGTTATTGACCCTTCTTTTTTTACATGGTAGGTCTCCAATTGAAAAACCTTTATAAAAATATAGAGTATTATGGCCAGTGTAATGCCTAAGGCGAGGGGAGCAGTGATTTTTTTTTTTTGAGGGGGAAAGCATGATATTATTACTCCATTGATAACGAATCCATCAAAACATAAGGAGCCACCTCCATAGGAGATTGGTTCTCCCAAATTTGCTCAACTCCAAACGGGATGAGTTTAGCTAAATTATGGGCAACAGAGTTTCCGTCACGTTTAACATGTGACCATACAATGGAGGAATAATGCATACTAGAAGAAAAAATATTGTGCAGGACAAGATCAAGATCCGCGAGATAAATGGCATGCTTTGAGAGACGGTTAATGACGGTTTGACAGTCGGATTCCACTATAACATCTTGCAAGCCGAACCTTCGCCCAAGACGAACAACCATTTCTATAGCCTTAGCTTCGGCTACTTCTACCGACCAGTGGGCACGAACCCTTCGTGTGGCAGCAAACAAGACACGTCCAGTGGAGTCACGTGTGATGGCTCCCAAGCCTACCCAACCCTCAACCACAAGGGAAGCATCAACATTAAGTTTGACAACACCCGTGGGTGGGGCAGACCAAATACGAGGGCTGTTGCTTGAAGGAGATACACGAGTAGGATAAATTTGTTTCACATACGAGCCATGTTCCTCGACCCATCTTGAAACACGGGCTAATAGAACATTGTGAGGCGTCGCCATGTTGTTGAGTACCATGGAATTGCGAGCTCCCCAGATGCACCAAGCAAGAAAAGCACCTTTGATCTTGATTTTGCTATCAACCTCACGCCAACTCACTAATGCATCGCACATAGATGAAGCCAGTGCTCGCTGCCGCAGCTCGTCACAACCGCTATCAATCCATAAATCCAGCATACAAGGGCAATTAAAGATAGAATGCACCTGTGATTCAGCTTGGCCGCAACCCCAAGGGCATGAGTCGTCTTCAGTCAAATGTCGCTGAACTAGGAGGCCACGAACCGGAAGTGTATTCGTACACATACGCCACAAAAATTGCCTCACCTTAGGACTCACATCCATACACCAAATATCCACCCAAGCTTGATGAAAATTGTCAAGATTCCCACCTTTCCCAAGCATATTAGCGGTTTTCACCGAATAACAAGAATTTTTGGTGAAAGCCCAAGTAAGTTCATCTTTCATGGTAGTTGAACATAGGGGGGTGCTTAGAATACATTTCACATCTCTCGCATTAAAGTTAGCTTCAATCAAATCAAGCTTCCACTCTTTCCTTTCAAAATCAATTAAGTCACTGACCATGGCAAGCTCATTATTTCGACCACTAGACAGGAATCTTCCATCTTCATCCACAACCCAAGGGTCATCCCATATCTTAACTTGTGTCCCATTGCCAACTCTTCAAACTACGCCTTCTTTAATAAGAGCTTTGGAGCTCCAAATGCTGCTCCAAGAGTAGCTACAAGAATGCCCAAGCGATGCTTCCAAAAATTCACAATTTGGGTAGTATTTTGCCTTCATAACTCTAGCAAAAAGAGAGTTTGGTTCTCGAACTAACCTCCAAGCTTGCCGACCAAGAAGGGCATCATTAAAAACTTTAAGATCCTTGAATCCCATACCCCCAAAACATTTCAGGGTACACAATGAATCCCAACTCTTCCAATGAATCTTCCTTTGTGACTCTGAACTGCCCCACCAAAACCGTGCCATGGCCGAATGAATTTTCTGAATAACTGAACTAGGGAGTTTGTAAACTCCCATCAAATAAGTGGGAATAGCTTGAATGACTGATTTCAGTAAAATCTCTTTGCCTGCTCTTGACAATAATTTTTCATTCCAACCTTGGAGTTTCTTCCAAATTCTATCTATGAGAGATTCAAAAAGAAGTTTTTTTTGAACGTCCTGAAATAGAAGGGATACCAAGATATTTTTCATGCCGATCCACCTGTCTCATGCTCAGAATACTTGTCAATGCTTCTCTTTGATTGATGCTGACTCCTCTGCTAAAAGACACCTCCGATTTTTCATAGTTAATTTTCTGCCCGGATGCCAACTCATATTTGTTGAGAATATCAACTATAACAAGGCATTCTCGAGGGGAGGCTCTAGTAAAGAGTAAACTCGTCATCTGCAAAGAAAAGATGAGAAATTTACGGACCACTTCGGCCGGCTTTGGCACCATGAATCGTCTCTCTGCCACTTTCCTCTGAATCATTTTAGAAAAGGCATCAGTAACCAGAATAAAAAGATACGGGGATAATGGATCTCCCTGACGAAGACCTCTAGCAGGAATAACAGAACCACAAACACCTCCATTAATAATGAAGGAATATGAAACAGAAGAAACACAATCCATAATCAAATTCACCCACTCTGGTGATAATATACTCTGGTGAGATTGAATGCTTTACCACCAAAAACATGCATGATTCTCGACCGATTAAACTTTAAAGTTTAAACTATATGTAGAGCTACACCGACTAGCGCAATGATTATTTGTTCTTGTTTTCATTGTCGAATGTGATTAATTATTTATCACTAATCAAGTTTTTCAAAATTATAGGCATATGGTGTCGCTTATACTACCTCCATTCCTATTTAATAGTTACACTTTGTTTTTCATTAGAATCAAGGCAAAATGGGTAAAGTAGGAGAGAGAAGTTGCATAAAGTTAAAAGTTGGCAGCAACAAGTACAAATCAAGTACAAATCAACAATAAAAAATTATAAGAGAGAGAAAGTTTTAGCATGTGGGAGACTTTTGTGGGACCACATGAGGGGACCAATAGTGGGAATGATGATTGATATTTTATCTTATATAGAAAAAGCAAGAGTGTAACCATTAAAAAGGAACGATTTAAAAAGGAAAGTGTAACTATTAAATAGGAACGGATGTAGTAGTATGTTTGAATTACAAAATTCAAAAGGATATTTAGTGGAAATTCGAGGCATACATTTTTCTTTATCGCATATAGAAAGAAAGGAAAGGGAATTGGAAGGATTTAGGGGACGTTTGGTTGGGGGTATTGTGGAAAGGGTAAGGGAATCAAGAGACTTGATTCTCTTACTTGTTGTTTGTTTGCTTAAATCAATGAAACCCTTTACCCTCTCCTTACCCCCAAAGTCCTCTACTTTCATTCCCCTACCTCCCAAGGGTTTCATTTACCCTTTCTATGACTTATTATTGACTTCTCTTTGACCACCCAACCACCCCTTGACCCAACCATTCAACCACACCGACCACCCAACCACCACCACCACTGTGCACCCTACCACCGCAACCCGACCCTCCACCACAACACACCATACCACCGCAACCAGTCCGAGAAACACCCCAACCATCCACCACCTAAACGACGCAGGGAGGAGAGGGAGAGAACACAAGTGGTGCACGGGAGGGAGGGGGAGACCGCGACGGCGCGGGGGGCGAGGGGAGATAACGTTGACGCAGGGGAGGGGAGGGAGAGACCACGACAGGTGCGGGGAGGGGGAACGCAACGGGCGGTTGAGGGGAGGGGGAGAACGCGACGGTGTAGGGGAGGGAGGGGGAGAGCACGACGGTGTAGGGGAGGGAGGGGGAGAGGGGGAACAACGTGACGGTGCGGGGGAGGGAGAACCGCCGCGGAAGGGGAAGAGCAGGGGGCCGACGAGGTGGCGTTAATGGCGTAGGGAGGGCGGCGTGGGGAATAGCAACGAGAGGGAGGAGTGGTGGTGCTAGGGTGGATGAAGGGTAAGAAGAGGAAGAAAGAGAATTGACATTGTCTTAACCAAACACCACTCTAAATCTAAGGGTTTTCTTTTCCTTTCCCCTTCTCCCCCTTTCTTGATTCTATTCCCTTTACCCCGTAGCAACCAAACGCCCCCTTATTATATAGGGTATATATATGATGTACACCCAAAGCTAATATTTCATCCGTTGTGAAATAAGTGAAATATTTCTTTCAAAAATATCTCATATAAAAGAGATAAGTGTTATACTTATTTCATAATAGATGAAGTATATAGAATACATAGCCGAATTTAAACACTATAATAGGAACCATGCTCAATAAACCATGGGTGGAGTAGATATATAATCCAAAACAAGAGCTGTGCTCATTGAACCATCAATGGAGTTAGAAACAATTTTTGGATGCATCTTTGCAGGATGAGATTTGAGCAAATTGATAGACAAGAGGTAAGGGGACCTTGTGTGGTAATAAAAGGATGGGAGCATGGGTCATGGGACATAAGTTAGAGGTTTAACTTTTTATCGAACTAATCTCTATTATATATGAAAACTTTTGAGGACTTTGATGTCTACCTTATTTGACCAAATTACCCATAACTAGAAAAAAACTACATATACCACTTTATTAGTTTAAAAATAAAAATAAAAAGGGGAAAATCGATCTAACAAACTGCAAAACATGTACCACTCAAGCACTCATCGTTCGACTCCGCACGCATAGTGTGCATATAAGGCTAGTCAGTCAAATCCTATTGGGTATATATAGTCGTATAGATATGTTAAGATATACTCCCTTCGTTTTTTTAATTGTTACACTTACACTTTCATGCCAATGCAAAACTTTGAGGACTTATATCTCTAGTTTTTTATTTGTAAAAACTATAAAAAGTACATATTAGTAAAATACATATTAAGACGAATATAATAAGATCCCACCTGATTATGTTTTTATTCACGTATAAATCACAAACGATGGTCAAAGTGAGATTTGTGAATAGTGTAAAATATCAAAGTGTAACAATAAAAAAACGGAGGTAGTAGTCAATTATCAACTACTTCTCCCGTTTCTAGTGAAGAAGTATTTACCAAACCCTTTAATATATATAATTAATATGGAGGAATTTTTTTTTGGTTAAGATATGGTGAAGAGGATAATAAGGTGAGAACGAATAGTAATAAAAATAGATTATATTTCCTCAAATCCAAAATTATCGCAATACTTGCCTCTTTTAGTAGTTCTTTAAGTAATGCAACACTTCTATAAAAGAAAAAAATATATACTCATACGTGGGACTACTCATACTAAACAACTTTTCTCTCCTTAATTTAACATAATACTCCACTTTCAACTCCATCCTAAATCTTTATGCCAAAGGTAAATGTTGCATTAATTTTGGGGGTTTCCCCCCGCTTCCATTTAATTGTAAAACTTCCCGTTTCACGTTTACTAATGCACAATTTACACTATTAATATCTTTAGTTATGTTTGGTAAAAAATATAATAATTAGATAGACAAATCTTACAAAATTCCACATAACTAAATTTTTTTCATTTGTATGAAACACAAAAGCTAGTCATATGAGTGACTATAATTAATGCTTAAACTGAAAATGTCGCAATTAAATAAGGCCCCCGTTCTTTTGGGCCGAATTGAAATTTGACCAAAATGAAGCTATGGCGAAATGCGAAAAGTAAGGCCCTGTTCTTTTGGACTTATTTTCGGTTGCCGTTCGATTTCCTTGATTCAATTGAGTTACTTTCTGCATTTCGATTCTTCCGCATTCGATTCGTTTCTCACGGTTTAGTTCGGTGTGGCCCGGTTCGGTCCCAAAAGAACGGGCTAATCGAACCGAACCGAATCAAATCGAACGAAAAAAAGTCCAAAAAACAGTGCGCAAGAGCGAGTAAGTATAATAAAAAGTTGTAAATTAACAAGTCCATATAAATGAATACTCACACATGTTGTGCACATGTTGAGAATGAGGGAGTAGAAGGGTGGTAAGCCCTTTCATCTTCCACCCACATGTTGTGGGTTCGATTCTCATCAGGGGGGGTTGGGGGGCTTTGGGGTAGGTTGTATTTAGGTGCACTGTGAGAGGGCATTAATGTAATTTATCTTACCAAAATTTTTAAAAATATAAATGAATACTCCCTCTGTTTTTTTTACTTGCTATATTGTTGTGCATTGTTTTCAAGATGTTATTTAACCTTTAATATCTCATATTTCGTTTACGTAAAAATTATAAAAAATTGATATAATGAATCTACACGTCGAGACGAATCTAACAAGACCACACATGACTATATTTTTACGTATAAAATAATCAAAATAATCGGTCAAAGTTAGTGACTTCATTTCCAAAGCAACAATGTAGCAAGTGAAAAAAAAAACAGAGGGAGTAATAATCGGCACTATACAGCCGTTAGTATGATTAACGGCGTTAGTGGGGGAATAGACTCATATGATAATAGTGTGACAGGTGTAATAATAAGTAATACTCGGAAGTAGACTATATTATTATCTGACTAACGTACTGACTGTGTAAGCCGTCTCTTTCAGTTGTCTGCTTTATGGCAGGCAGTCCTATTGGTTTGGAGTTTACCCTGCAAATATATTTGTTGGGTATTGTGATGCTTTTTTCTTTCTCTTTTTTTTTTCACTCTCTCTAATCTCTATCTCTCATTTTTCTTCTTCTTTTTTCTCTTGTTTCATTGATTTTTTAGCCTCCTGAAATTGACATAATTTATGATAATGAATAGATGTCACTGATTCATTGGGTCCCACCGATTCCAATCTTTTTTTTTTGAGGGTCAGTCACTCCTGATCATTTTCTTTTCCCTTAAGAGTTATCTCAGCTCTGATTTCTGATGTGTGTTTATCAATTGTAAGTTTGGTGGTCCTATGTGCCTATGTGGTTGGTGCCGGTTGCGACGGATTGATTTTTTTTTTTACTACTAAAGCCATGTTCTTTTGGACTTATTTTCAGTTCAGTTCAACAAAAATAAGTTCAGTTCAGCAAAAATAAGTTCAGTTCAGCCAAAATAAGTTCAGTTCAGCCAAAATAAGTTAACTTCAGTTCAGCCAAAATACGTTAACTTTAGTTCAGTAAAAATAAGTTCAGTTGAGTCTTGTCTAATGTTGTAATTATTATTTTTGTTTTCAATATTACTATTAATATTGTTATTATTATTAATATTATAATTATAATAACGATGAATTTGTATTTTTTATTTTTGGTTGATTTTCATTATTTTTTATTATTGTTTTTATTATTATTTTTGTTTTCAATATTACTATTAATATTGTTATTATTCTTAATATTATAATATTAATAACGATGAATTTGTATTTTTTATTTTTTTTATTTTGTTGATTTTCATTATTTTTTATTATTGTTTTTATTATTTATTATTTATTATTTACTATTTATTATTTATTATTGATTATTTATTATTGATTATTTATTATTTATTATTTATTATTTATTATTTATTATTTATTATTTATTATTTATTATTTATTATTTATTATTTATTATTTATTATTTATTATTTATTATTTATTATTTATTATTTATTATTTATTATTTATTATTTATTATTTATTATTTATTATTTATTAAATAATAATAATAAGTATTGATAATATTATGTTAATACAATTCAGTTCAACAAAAATAAGTTCAGTTCAATTCAGTTCGGCCAAAATAAGTTCGGTTCAAAGAAAAAAATTCAATTCGGTCGAATAAGTTCAAATTTAGACTTATTTTCAGTTCAATTCAGTTTCTATCAGTTCAGTTCAGTTTCTCTCACTCCAAAAGAACGGGAACCTAAAACTCCGTTATTTTAGACTGCTTGAAACTTAATTGAACTGATAATAATAAAAATAAATAATAATAATAATAATAATAATAATGAAAATAATAATAATAGTAATAAAAATGATATTAAGAATAATAAAAAAAAAATTAATAATAATAATATGAAAATAATAATAATTGTAATATTAAATAATAAAAACATTAAGCTGAACTAAGGGTATGTTCTTTTTGGCATAAAATAACTGAACTGAACTGAATTGATTGGACCGAACGACCGGTTGCAGAACCGAACCGGGCGAAAATAAGATGGGGAGAACAAGCCCTAAATTGAACTGAAGTGAGTTGACCTGAAAATAAGTCCAAAAGAACAGGGCCTAAATATAAATCGATCTACTATTGTAATATGATTCTCATTATCTCTGCCTACTAATTATTTTTTATTTCATAATTTATATTATAAAGGATAAAATTTTCGCTAGTCTCTATGTGGTCAAATGGTCTGACTTTAAGACTTAATTTCATACCAATTAATTAAGTGTTGCAACCAAGTTAAATCTTGCAAAAAAATCATTCTCCGTCTATTAGTTAAGCGCTACAACCAAATAGTTAAGCTAAAAATCATAACTCATGACCGACCGTACTATATTAACCCTAAAATTAACTATTTTAACCAAAACACTGAAATTATATCAACCCAAAACCATGATATGAAGCAAATTAAAATACCATTACCATTAATCCAAAAATAACAACTTTTAACCAAAAATCATGACTATTAATCCAAAAATAATAACTACTAGCCTGAAAACCATAACTAAAAACCACAAAATCATAACAATCAACCCAAAACCATAATATCAATTAGAATTCCATACCCAACCCAAACTTAAAAGTATTAACCCAAATCACGACTATTAATGCAAAACAATAACAATTAACCCATAAATCATAACTAATAACCATAGACCATAAATATAGATCGTAACTATTAACCTAAAAATCATAAGTAGTAAACCAAAATAAAGTTTTGTAGCCAAAACCATAAATATTAATCCAAAACAATTAACCAAAAATCATAAATATTAACCTAATCATAACTTTGATAGAAAACCATAAGTTTTGGTGGTCGAATTGGACCGCCAATAAGCCTTTTGACAGTGGTGAATCTATAAGAGTTAAGTTGAGATCATAGCAGTGTTTAAAAACTTGAGAAACAATTATTGTTTTGCATTAATAGTAATGGTTTAGTTTAATTGTTATGGTTTTGAATTAATTGTTATGACTTTTAGGTTATTAGTTATGTTTTCAAACTAATAATTATGATTTTGGATTACTAATTATGAGTTAATTATAATTACAATTTTTTGGTTATTAGTTATGGCTTTTGGGGTTAATAGTAATGATTTTTGGATAAATAATCTTGTTTATTAGGTTAACAATTACGTTTTGGACTAATAGTAATGATTTTGGTTAGTAATTATAGTTTTACGGTTAACATATATGATATTCTGGTTAATATTGTGGTTTTGTGTTAATATCTATAACTTTGTGGTTATTAGTTATGGTTTTCGGGTGAACAATTATAACTTTGGGTTAATAGTTATTTTTTTATGTTAGTGGTTATAGTATATTGGTATATATAATGATTTTGGGTTGATAGTTATGATTTTCTAGTTTAATAGTTATTGTAAGTAAAAAATTATGATCTATGGCTTAAAGAATTGGTTGAAGCATGTAATTAAATAATTAATAGATGCAATGAAATTTTCTAGTATGATTAGCTAATTGGTTGCAGGCATAATTATGATCTATGGCTTAAAGAATTGGTTGAAGCATGTAATTAATAGATGTAATGAAATTTTCTAGTATGATTAACTAATTGGTTGCAGCCTGCAGGCATAATTAATGGTTCTGACGTTAAATTTTTTTAATGTCAACCCATCTTTTTGAAGAATTTGTGTTCAATTATTTACCCATTTAATAAATCTATTAAAAAAAGTACTATATAGGAATAAAAATGATATCAACAAAGAGGGATAAAGAGAGTCTGGCATTTTTTGGAGTGAAACTAAATATTTCATCCTTTTCATATTACTTAAAACGTTTTGACTTTTACACTATTCACATACTCCATTTGACCATATTTTGTGAATTCTATATAAGGAAAAATATAGTCATGTGAGATCTTGTTAGATTTACCTCGGCATCTAGTTTCAAAATACTTCCTCCGTTCCAAATTAAATGCAACAATTTGAATGCACATTCTCCTAGGCAAAATTTCTTAGGGTGAGATTAAGAAAAAGTAAGGGTGTGTGACTATGTTAATAAGGAGAAAGAAAGTGGGACCACAGAAAAAGTAAGGGCATGTGACTAAGTTAATAAGGATTAATTAGTTTTAGTAAGGGTATATTTGTAATTTCACATTCAAAATCTTTACCAAGAATAGAAAGAAGTAAAATGTTGCATTTAACTTAAAATTGCCGTTTTTTGAAACTGTTGCATTTAATTTGGAACGGAGGAAGTATTAAATTTTTATAATTTTTACTTATAGAGAATTAGAGATATTAATGATTAGAGTTACGCATCAGCAAGCGTGTGTGGAGTAATATTTCTAGTATTATGAAACAGATGAAGTATTAAATGCTAAGGGTTGCCAACCCTCTTTGACACATTGAATAAAATATTAATATATATGTAATAAATTGGAGAGAGAAGTGTAATAAAATTAATGTTTTGATGTATGATTGACCAATGAAAATTCAATTTAAGAGGGTGACAATCCTTTGGGTCACCCAATCACTCCTCAGAAAATTGTTCTTTAGTCAACATGTGAGAATTTGTCATTTACGGAGTAATTCTACTTGACGTGAGGACTGAGGAGTAATAAATCTCTAATAGTGAGATGACACAATTGCCTTTAACGCATAGTTAAATAGTATTTATGTTTTGACATATCTTATCTATGTTTTCTTTTAATTTACACGTACCGTTTGACTTTCATACTTGGCGTCATGCAACTTTGACCATTAATATCTTTAATCATGAATAAGTAAAATTAAAAAAATTTGATATTTTCAAAATATATGTTGAGACAAATTTAACAAGATCCCACATGATTATATTTTCCGCATGTAGAAACTACAAATGATGGTCAAAGTGTGTAGATATAAAAGAAACACAGAAAGCAGTGTTTATGTTGAGCAAATTAGTGTAAAGCTAAAGCAACAATTTAAGAGTGAGAGAGAGAGAGACTAAAAGTGTAAAATTAAGATTTTTAGACCTACATTTTAAACAAAAATTAATTAGCATAAGTATAAACACTATATATGTTTGTGTTAAAGACCACTGTGCCCCCTCACATTGAGGAGAGAGCAAAAATATAACACACTAGAGTAATAAATGATTCTATATTATGAGATTGGTAGAGCTTTCTATCTCATGGAATATAAGTATATAACACCATGTATCATATTGTATGTTATCTTTAGAGAGTTTCCTTGTTCGTACGAGTCATGAACTCATGACTCATGAGATGAACATTGGTTGATCGCAAGTCAAGGGCAAATTTCCATTATATTTAAAGGTATATACATCTTAAAAGCATATATAGCACAAGAATCTTACGTTGTTTGAGTATCATATATATTGGAGATATAGAATATAGATCATATGATATATGTTCCTCTTCTGATTGATATTTGACGAGTTTTTAAAACAATGACATTTTCATTACTCTATTGTGACAAAAGGTTCGAAAAGAATATTACCACTCACTCAACTTATATCTAACGCGTAACGGGTTTAAAAAGAATGTCCTACCTATTCCAATCATCTTATTAATTGTAGTCCAACACTGTAATATTGAGTAAATTACATATATTTTCCTATATACTTACGTAAGTGGTTCAAGAGCACCTCTCAACAATATCAAGTGTCTATGCATTAAAGAGATGAAGTTGATTAAACCTAAAAGGGAGATCGCACCTTCGAAGACAAATCTTGGATTCCACATTGTCACATTGTATAAACAATGAATTTAAGCGCACGGATGGGAATATTTCCTAATTATTAAGAAAAAGGTTAGAGGCTGCATTAGAATAAAATTCTCATCATTCGTTTATCATTATGTAATAGAAGTTTCCATTTGTACTCTGAAAGATCGTCAATAATGATCTCGGATAATAGAGCTTTCCCTTTCTTTCGTGCACTCTATAATTTTTATTAAAAAAATCAAACATTGACTAGATATTTTTCTCATAACATATCAATAATAACAAGAATTATAAATTATGTTAGTTTAACACCTCTTCGGCTCTTCCGTTTCATAGAGAGCTTAAACAAGAAAAAGTAGAGAGATATCATATTCTAGTAGAACGAGAAAATACATCCATGTGAATATATGATAGTATTAATGACCACTAAATTAATATTTTATGAGACGGTTACTTAATATATACTCCTATATCACATATGAATATATGATTGTCCCACATTGATAAAAGAAGAGAGATGCTTACGTTATAGCGTTAAGCATTATTTCTCTTATTGTCATATAGCCGTCTCAAGATAAAACATTATATGATCGCCTTATTATTTTTTCTTTTCCGTCTCCTCATTGCGATGACTATTGTGTAAAGCTTGATTACGGAACATTAGGGAGAAGAACGTACTATAGGGTTGCTGAATAATTTTGTTGATTACTCTGTTCATTTGAAAATAATAGTCATATGCTACTGCTCTTTTTGTTTCATATTCAACATTATTTGGAGAAACAAAATGCTCCTACAACAGTAGACAGTAGTCCAGAATATATTCTTCATTTGCAAATATTAATATCTCATAATATCGAATAAATCGTGGTGAATCGTCTTAGTACTGTAGAATGAATCATGATAATCATCTTTGAGGGGTCACTGCTCTTTTTTTGGTCTCATTTGAAGAACAATGTTAATGGAAACAAAGTGAAAGATTATGCTTAAGAACCCAACATCCCTATGGCCACAAATCACGATCTGATTCCCACTAGTTTTATGTTTTGTTATTTTTGCTATAACTCTATAAGCAGCTCTTTTTTTTACTAGCAAACATCTTCATTTGTTATCAGGAATAACTTTTCATTATAGTAGACCATGCAAATTGCATCATATGTGTAAATTCCATTTCCTTGGTTCTTTTACTTTTTTTTTTGGAGAGAGTGGTAATGAAGAATTAATGATATTAAAGAGATCCGATGGTAGGTTTTGACTTTTGAGTCCCATTATGACTGGGGTTCTTTTCAACTTATTTTTTGTAATTTATTTCGAACTTAACTGAATTTATTAGAAATTATTTGGATTTATTAGTTTTTAATATACCTTATATGAATTTATTAGACCTTATTTTGTGAGTGTGTCAAATCTTATTTTTGCTTATTTTTATTGAACTGGACTTATCTGAACTTCTTAGACTTTAGGGATATTATCTCAGATAACCCTAACATATAGGCTTTTTTCCCAAATAACCCTGACATATTTTTTTTCCCAGATAACCCTAAACTTGTATTTTGTCATTAAACTTGACAGAATAGGTAACGGTGTTAACTATTTTGACATTTATAATAAAAAAACGATTTTTTTTTAAAATAAAAAATAAAAACATTGATGTTCTTCATCTTCTTTCTTTTGTTCTTCATCAATCATGTCTTCATCTCCTCTCTCTCTCCAAATCCAGATAAAAGTTCCTATTACTACTCTTCATTACCACCATTATTTGACATATCCATGATCTTCCATGCGTCTCATTTCTCCTGGATAATGGCTCGAGTCCCCAAATTTTCTCTTGAAAGAACTCTCTATTTGAATGAGTTCTTACTGTTTGACTCTATTAAAGCATGAAAAATTGAACTTGTGTTTTTGCTTTGTTGAATTTGTTTCTCCCAACTATTGGTGAATATGGAGTTAACGATTGATCCTGCTGTGGCTTATAAGCTTTTTCTATAGAAGAACTCATACCCAATGTCAACTTTAATGCAAAATTCAAAATTCAACTCAAATCTGACTCACTCTTCGTAGCACTCTCGCACTCTCTCTCTCTCTGTCCGTCTCGCTGCCAAAGAACAAGTGATGATTCAAAAACCTCAATTGAGAAAACAGCACCAGATATAGCTCCAATTGCAGCTCCTCTTACAAATCCACTCTCTGTCTCTTGATGAATCAAAGCCCCAGTCATAGCTAATCATTCCACCATTATACTATAAAACCCAACAAGGCAAAAAAATCCAGATTAATTAAAATTGTCAAAAAATAAGAGAAACCCAGAATAAAATCAAGAACAAAACACAAATTAATGCAATACCCACATCAAATTATGACCATTCAACAATATAAATGTGTAAAAATATAAACTTTGAAGAGAGAGAGAAAGAGGCAAACTCGTGCACTTTCTCTCTCAAAGAAACAACGAGGCAAAGAAACAAAAAGGGATTGAATGGAAATTACTGTGCGAACTCACCATGCCTCCATCCTTATTGTTAAATTTGACCCCTGAAACACCGTTTTCCGATTTTTCCAAGTTTGTCTGTGAGGAGGGGTGAGGGGTTGCTCTTGGCGTCAGGAAGGAGAAGGCAGGATTGTGTTATGTTGGTGTGGCACTGGTGGGTGCGAGTGATGGGTGGGTGCGAGTGCGAGTGGTGGGTGCGAGTGGTGAGTGGTGGGTGGGTGCGTCAGGAAGGAGAAGGCAGGACACCATTGATGAGTGCTGAGAATTGAAGAACATGAGAGAGAAATAGATGATTTTTTTTAAAATAAAAGCCCTAATTATTTTTGTTTTAAAACCATGTTAACGCCGTTTGACATTCTGTTAGGTTTAATGACAAAAATAAAGTTTAGGGTTATCGGAGACAGGCCTGCCAAAGTCGGGGTTATATTGGAAAAAGACCTATAAGTCAGGGTTATCTGAGATAATATCCCTAGACTTTATTAGTCCTTTTTTAAACTTATCTATATATATATCTAAAATCCAAAGCAAACAAATGCCATGCGGCCACATGTACCTCCCCCTCCGAAACAAATAATACAAAGTAATTAACAAAAATGTATGTGTGAAGACTCGAACACACAACCTCTCATTTGAAATACTAACACACTAACCAACTAATCTACAATCTCTTTTTGGTTTTTTTGGGGAGAAAAAATAGTATAACATACATCTAAGAAAAGTATTTTAAGATATGGTAACTTACATTCCACAATATACCCCACAATTATTGAGAAGACCCCCCATTACATCCAATTATCTCAAAAGTTACGACCCACAATACCTGGTAGCTTATGTGGCCCGCCAACATTGTTGGAGCAAAAGTGCACACTACTACCGCTGATAGTCCCTCCTTCATTTGCTTGCTCCATACCCATCAAAAGATCCAGACCAACCATCAAATACACACATCATATAAGTAAGAAGTACAACTGCTAATATTACCTTCCCATTTAGGTGTTGCATACCCATGCATGATGTCACATGTACTCCCTCCCTCCCCAAACAAATGATGCAAAGTAAATATGATTTGCCATGCTGTCACAAGTACTCCCCTCCCTAATCAAATGACACAAATTAAGGCTCCGTTTGGTTGGGTGTAAAACATTTTCGGTGTAAAATGATTTTCATGGAAAACAATTTACAATGGAAAACACAATTCCAAAATTACTTTTCCGTTGTTTGGTTCCATGTAAGAAAAATGATGAAACGAAAGGAAAATAAAAGGGAAAGTAAGAAGGTAGTGATATTAGTGTGCAAGAGAGATAAGGAAAAGGAAGGAAAACAGTTTTCCCTTCATTTTGAAGGGAAAATGGTTTTCCATCATTGGGAGAACAATTTTACTCCAAGGGGAAAATGGTTTTACACTCCTTTGCAAACCAAACAATGTAGATGAAAACAGTTTTCCAGGAAAATGTTTTACGCCCTACCAAACGGAGCCTAAATGCATTAACCAACTACATTGTTTATAATTTAAGAACCAAATTGTAACTACACCAGGGGTTTCCAGGAGACCCGATATGGTTGACCCCCTATCTACCCGAAAAAAGGTAATAAATATGAAAATTTATTTTTATGGGTCGGGTAATCGACCCAAAAAAGATGCAAAAATCGGTCGGTTAATGGGCATTCCTAAACAACAAACTCTCATTAATCGATTACATTCTTTAAAGAAAAAAGCAAAAAAAAGAACGACATTAACCATCTTGAACTAAAATGTAATGCAAAACATAGATTAACCTCGGGGCATCGCCCGGGTCAACAACTAGTTTTTTCTTAAAAGGATTGAAAATAAGTTTTTTTTTTTTTTTTTGAGAAACAATCCAAACTAGTTATTATTATGCATTAAGCAAAAATCAGTAGCCACTACATCGTTTACCATACTTGGACAACCCCCTAGCCATACTCGAGTTTTAAAATCAAGAGGGCTAAGATGAGCCATAGTATGCGCCACTACATTAGCTTCCCTAAAGACATGATTAAAACTAATAACATCAAAATTACTAGTAAGTGTTTGAATCTCACGAACAATCACCCCCACAATTGACCCCACTTTTTGCTTGCCATTAATCAAATTCACAAGTTGAAGATTATCACACTCCACCTCAACTCTACTAGCATTACTTTGGATCGCCAGTTTCAAACCAAGGACAACTGCTTTGGCTTCCGTTACAATCACCTCCCAACATTGTTTGACTTTGCCGACGAACAAGCAATTAATACCCCCCTCATGGTTTCGTACAATCACACCCATCCCCACCCCAATCTCCTTAAAAATTGCTCCATCAACATTTATTTTTAGCATGCCCGCATCGGTGTCTTCCAAGTCACATTTTCTCTCTCCTGTCTTCCCCCACCTCCTACTCCCTTCCCCCGCAGCCGTACTTCTCCCCCTCCCATCTCCTCATTATTCACCTTCGAGAAAACCGCCAATAGTGAGTCCGCAGCCCGCAATAATTTCCCCGGGTATCGGCAATACTCCCATGAACCATCGCATTGCGTTCATTCCAACACATCCAAGCAAGCATTGCCACCCTTCTTCTTTCATCCTCTCTTAAGCACCCAATCCACCACTCAACCCACTCTCTCACACTACCCACAATAGGACACTCCACCAGACCACCCACCTCGGCCCTCTTCCCACATACCCCTCGCATAGTCGCACCCCCATACAAAGATGGAGATCGGTTTCTTCCACTCGACTACAGGCGTTGGCAAGTAGTAGGAATACTATCAATCCTTTTGTGAAGACCTACCGCCGTAGGCGGAGCCCCACTACACAACCTCCACGTAAAACCCGTACTTTCGGGGCACACACACAGGGACCAAATTTGCTTCCACTGCATTCGAGGGCTCCGACGAACCCGCACCCCCTTCAATTACTCCCCCGTAGAAGTTAATAAAGTTGTAGCCCGACTTGACACTGTAACTCCCAGATTTATCCTAGAACCATATGAACTCATCAGCAAGAGCAACTGAGGGAAGAGGCATAGCCATGATTTCCTCGGCTTTGAATTGGAGAAAAGTATCCCGAATAACATCCTCCCTCCACACTCCACCATGAGTGTCAATCAAATCTCGCCACATACACACTACTACACTCCTCTCCCTTTGTTGATATAACTCTAAATGAAGGGGGTCTACTAAGCCACGGGTCATCCCAAATTTTCACCTTCGTCCCCATCTCCAATTAACCATTTGCAGCCTCTCTCCAGCACCCATTTACTGCTCCATACACTCCTCCACACATAGCTTGGTCTACAACCCAGCTTAGAATTGAGAACCGAGGTAGCAGAAAAACACCTCGCCTTTAGAATTCTTGCCGACAGTAGTTCTGGATGCTCCATTATCCTCCATGCCTGCTTTGCTAACAAAGCTTCATTGAAATCACGCACTCTTCTGTATCCCATACCCCCTTCCTTCTTAGAGTAACATAAATTATCCCATGAAACCCAAGCAATCTTCCTTTCCTCCTCTTTACTTCCCCACCATAATCGAGCCATCATTCTTTGAATATAGTGACAAAGGCCAACCGTAAGGCGAAACAGTACTCATTATATAGGTAGGAATCGCTTGGACAACAACCTTTAAGAGAATTTCCCGACCCGCGAACGATAAGAGTTGTTGCTTCCATCCTTTTAACCTTTTCCATACTCGATCATTCAAAAAACCGAGAGCTCTTGACTTCGACCTCCCCACACATGTTGGCATACCCAAATACTTCCCATGATTCTCAATCAATTTTACTTCCAACCCCGCCGCCAAAACCTCACGATGTTCCTGACTAACATTTGAACTCAAGGACACCTCCGACTTGAAAAAATTTATTTGTTGACCAGAAGCCTGACTATAATAATTCAGCACTCTCCTAATGGCAATCACGTCCCTCTCATTCGCCCGGTAAAATATAATACTATCATTCGCGAATAAGAGGTGCGAAACCTCCCGAGCCCCTCTACAAACACTAATTCCCTTCAAAGACCCACTGTTAACTTCTATCTCGAAGTAAGTGAGAGAACACTTCAAAGACAAATAATGAACAAATACGGGGATATTGGATCCCCTTGTCGAAGTCCTCGGCCGGGGAAAACACATCGACGGTTCTCCATTAATAATCACAAAGATTAGACACGGATGACACACAACGCATAATCAACTTTATCCACTTCTCACCAAATCCAAACTTTCTCATCACAACCTCAAGAAAAAACCACTCAACACGATCATATGCCTTACTCATGTCAAGTTTAAACAGTCGTACACCCTTTGCTACCCGAATGTACACTTTGCATATAATGAAAAGTCTCATAAGCTACCAAAGTATTATCCGTAATTAATCTACCAGGAGTAAAAGCACTTTGGTTCAATGAAATAATATCGGGGAGAATCACTTTCATCCTATTAGCAATCATTTTGGAAATGATCTTATAAATAACATTGCACAAAGCTAATAGGACGGTATTCGGACATAGAGAAAGGATTTTTCACCTTCTGAATGAGAACAATATGAGTCGCATTGAGGTCTTCCATCTCCTTCCCCCCATTAATCACCGTCAACACATATGATGCTACTTCATGTCCAATAATATGCCAATGCTTCAAAAAATTGGCATTCATCCCATCGAGTCCCGGGCTTTGCTCGGATGCATCCGGAAGATCGCTCTTTGAACATCATCATATACAAACTCCTTCTCAAGCTCATAGTTCATACTTTCCGAAACCCTTCCTTCCATTCCTTCTAGGGCTTGTTCCATTTGCACCGTGGGCAAGAAGTAACAAAGTACGTAAATACGCCACGCCAGATCTTGCAATATCTTCATGTTCGCAAACCCACTCCCCATTCTCTTTCCTAACTCCACGAATCAAGTTCCTCCTCTTTCTTCCCCGAAGCTTTCAAATGAAAATATTTAGTATTCTCGGTCACCCTCCTTCAAATTCGCCACCCTTGCTCTCTCGTCTCCACATTATCTCCTCCAACCCAAGCAGGCTATCAATCTCCTCACACACTTTCTTCGTTTCTTGAACCATATCTTCGCTCGGGGCACTCCGATCAATCTCATCATCCTCATGCGGGCCTCTTTAATATTCCTTGTCACGTTACCAAATTCCTTTTGACTCCAGTGTGCAAAGCTTCACCGCATCGCTTTATTTTCACAAGAACATCATCGCATTCCACAAATCAACCGAGTTAGACCATGCATCGTTAACAACTTGTTCACGCTAGGGAGAAGTCACCCACAAATCTTCAAACCGCCTAATAGTCTTTTTTTTTCCTCGCTCTTCCACCGCTAGGCATATTTGTGATATTAATTGGAACATGGTCCGACTTATCACTAGACATATGAGTCACACCAATATGGGGCAAAGAAGTTTACCCACTCCAATGACGCCACACCCCTATCTAGTCTTTCATACACAACATATTGGCGCTTTGCTTGTTCCACCAAGTGAAAGGCTCCCCAAAAAGCCTAAGTTTTGCGGACCACGGTCATCTAACGCCTCACGAAACTCTGACATCTCCCTAGGGTTCCTCGGGGACACCCCCATCCTTCTCCGCATCAAACAAAATTTGATTCATATCCCCCACTACTAACAAAGGAAGAGAGGACATTTGCTTTAAGTAACGTAAAAGTTCCCACGAAAGATACTTCTCCTCTCCCGTCCGCCCACCCATAAAAACAGGGTAACCTCCACTCATCTTCACAAAACAAACCTTTAATCGAACAAATAATATGATGCAAGGATGCGGATAACACATTTACACTAATATTATCATTCCAAAATAAAGCTAGTCCCCAAACGCCAAAAATCTACAAAAAACAATCCGAAAATTTAAGCGAGCTTTAATAACACCCATCTCAACAACGACTCCTTTTAGTCTCCATAAAAAAACAAGGTCATAGGAATCTTTCTTTAGCAACTTTGTAAGCCTTCCAACCGCCCGTTGGTTGCCAAGCCCCCAAGCTTGTAGCTTAAAAAACTCATTGAGCCCGGCGGGATTGGTCACCACCAATCGCCGCCGATATATCTTCATTAGAAACATTCACTTCATCATCCCGTACAAATGAAATAGTGAACGTTGAATCACATGGATTATCTACCATTGGGGTATCAAACACGGGGTTGTTGCTTGGACCACTCTCCCCAATCATAAGATGAGAGGGATCAACCCCGCCACGCTTCAACAATCGAGCACCATTTTCCTCAAAGATCATTATTTATGTCTCCCCGTAACCCCCCACACCTTCCTTCACCACTACCATCCCCCTCAAAGAATAGGATTTGCATACACCACCACCGAATTCCTACCCATCGACCCCCCTTCGTCAAATCCAATATCCTTTATCCCAACATCAAAATTCAATTTGGCCTTAGCTTTAGATTCCCCGAGGTTACTCTTGAAAACTTTACATTACCTAAACTCCTCCTTCTTCCTAGTATCCACATTTCTACGACGTCTCAAAGGTGAAGCCCGCAGCCCATGAACCATAGGGAAGCTCCGCAATGGGAGTAACCGAATCGTATTTCAAGCACTGTTGATGATTGTGGCCAAACTGACCACAAACAAAACAAATGTCCATCAACTTCTCATAGTAAAACTTAATCCACTTGCTTCCCGCAAAGAACACCAATACGCATCCCACGTCGCAAAGGTTTATTCGGATGCAAATCCACCCCCGAATCTCATATATTTGCTCCATCCAATTGGGCCCGACTCATCAAAATCCACAAACTTACCCATACTCGACGCCATCGAGATCGCCATGGATTTTGTACGTTTGTTCAAGGGAACGTCCTCCGCTTTCACCCAAAATCGAATCGTATCGAACGCAATCTCGTATGGTTGAACACCTTCCTCCACTTCCCCGCAAAGAACAATGGTGCTCCATCAAAAGTCCACGGACCGTCCTCTAAAACTCTCATCTTATCTGGACAAATGAGAAAATTGGAATATGAACATCTTATTCTCGATTTCTCGCACAACCGTCCCCGCCCCCAATTTCCATGCAATCTTCATCGTGTTTTTCATTGCCTCATCACTAAACGGATTGAAAGTTAACAGTTTCCCCACAAGACATAACATCAGTTGTTCAGCCATCGCTTCACTCTCGTCGTCATCGCAAACCACAATTTCCTCCTCTTCCTCCGTCAAAGTCAATCCCTTTAACTTGTCTTCCAACACCCCAACCATATTCTCCACCAAAAAGACGAACCAAATCAGATCCACGTAATGAGGAAAAATTGATAAAAAAGCAGTCCTTCACGTCTACCAATGGAGATGGAAGATAGGCACTCTACACGTCAACCCTAGAAAAACCCTAGAGCCGTCATGAGAGTAAAAATCAACTATCACAATCATAATAGCAAGTCTCAGTTGCAAAGCGTTTGAGTAAATTATTTAGGATTGAAAATAAGTTAAACAGAAAAAATAAAAACAATCAATTGCAATTTCCCAATATACCAAAAATATACAAAAAAGATATATTTTTTCTAGTGAGACTCCATGGCATTTCGGCAATATTACCTCTCACATTATCCTAAAATGTGGGGAAGAAAAAATTTAAAAGCTTAAAAAAGAGAACAACAAATAATTTGTTAATTGATTTCCCAAAATTTTAAGGTAACACCTATATATATATTTTTTAAGGTAATAAGATGAAGGAGACTCACTTGAGGGGGATAAGGGGAAATCCTCAAATGAGCCCCATGAGGTTTGATCCCTAGACCCTAGGGATATGAGGTGGGAAGCGATGCCACTACTCCGCCACCTCAATCTCTAAGGTAACACCTATATACTTGGTGTATTTTATTATTTGTATTTTGTATACAGGGTTTGGTTACCCAAAAGTACAAATAAGATTAATGCACAAAAAGTTTGTTAGGCAATCAAAGTAAAACAAATTATTTTGCTAAACCACCCAATGACCCAACTAACAAAAATAGTTTGTCAGGCCACTTCGAAAGGAGAGTGGTAATCACTCTCCTATAGAGTGACTGGGATGATATTTACCACTTTTTTGTCATTTTTTTTCACAAATAAGAAAAGACTAATCCTTTTGCATCCTAAACCAAAAAAACGTTTCCTCATACTAAAAAGAAAAAGAAAAAGAAAACAACTACTCCCTCCGTCCCATAATATAATGCTTGTTTCTTTTTTACACGGTCTCCAAGACGGACATTTGACCTCCGATATCTTTAATTTCTTATTAATAAAAAATATAAAAAAATTGATATTATGAAACTACATATTGAGGCGAATCTAACAAGATCCCACATGAAGATGTTTTCTTATATATATTAATGAGAATATATGGTCAAAAGATTTTAAAGTTTGACACACCTAAAATGAAATAAGAGACTATTTTATCGGACTTTAGGAAGTAGTAGACATAATATCTAATTTTGCAACTTTCTTTTCTTTTGTCATTTGAAATTGGTCACTCTAATTTGTGACTGGACTTGTGGATGAGAAATTGAAAGATAGTAAGATCCAATATGGAGGAAAATTGGGAAAAAGGGAGTTTATTTTTTTGATAACTGATGATGTTGCTAGTAAAAACCAAATAAATACAGGAAAGTGAAAGTTTAAATTTGATGGTGGCAAAAATAAAGGGAGTTATTAGACATTGGACAATTTGAGCTACCACTTTTAACCCCTAAATACAATGCATTTCTATTCAACATTTTCCTATAGTATTGTGAAAAAGACTTACATTGACAAGATATTAGAATTCCACAAATATTGAAAAACTCTGGAAATAATATGTGGGTTATAACATGTTATAGATAGTTCAAAGAATAAGTATAAATACTAAGCAATTTTTTTTTAAAAAAAATTGAATTAATTTTAAAATTTATAATAAAATCCAATTTAGTTTTTCTCGTTAGAGACAAAGAAAAATCATCATAATAGTTACTAAAATGTCTTACCGAGAAAAATAGAATAGATAAAAAAGTAAAAAGAAAGTGGATGCCACTCTCCACTTATAGTGGTTTAGAATTTTTATTTTTTTTTGAAATTACATGGGTGACGTAGCTAGTTTATTCCTTTAAACTAATTTTTGCCCGCCATCGCTCCGAGAAATCATAATTTTCATTTATTAGGATTTTACTTTAAATAATAACACCAAATACTTGGTTTAGTGCTTAAGACTTTGTATACAAGCTCAAGTCACGGGATCAAATCTTACGCCACGCATTTTCTAATTTTTATTATATGTGAAATACATGAAGTCAATACTCTAAGGAATAGCGTACGCGACACGCTTCCTTATTTAGGGACACTTTTTAATATATTAACTAGTTATCGCGTCCGAAAGCTATGACCCGGGTAATTATATCGTTCATTTATTAATATTTTTACTTTGAAATCATAACATCAAGTATCACTTGGTTTAGTAATTAAGACATTCATATATATGTTTGCGATCTCGGGATCGAATCTTACATAACGCATTTTCTATTTTTTTAGTAGATGTGGATTACATAAAGATAAAATACTCCAAGCGAAGGGCGCCACGTGACATCGTTCCGCTTTTTAACGCCTTTTAATATATTAAGATGGATATTAATAATAATATAGATAGGATGGATGAGCAAGCTAAGTCAAACATTCCATTAGGTGTTGGCGGCCTAGTAAAAACAATTGGTTCGTACCACTTAAGTTACTTAGCAAAACTTTTGTGAAAATTAAAGTTGACTATAAATATCACTCTATTATAAAGTGGACTTTAATCTGTTATTAGATGACTAAATTTGTTGTATTCAACAAACCTAATATATACAAGATCTTTGGCTAAAATTAAAAGTAAACACTACACTACCAATATTCCAGTAATGTAGAATTTTCTACTACAGTATCTATGTTGAGTCTTGACTAATACGACCAAATAAGATACGTTTCGGTTCATGTAAAAGTTTTAGAAAAAGTGAAAGAAACTTGATGCGTTGCTTAGGATTGATTTTATAAGATTAGATTAGAGTAGTTTCTCACTGATAGTGGAGTCCCACATCAATTAAGCGGAGATAATCTTCTTCCATTAGCTACTAATGAGTAATGACCCCCCTAACAATAAATTGATAGTGACTCTTCCGGTTTCTTAGGGGCTAATACAATAAAGTAAGAAAAATACACCCAAGAGAAACACCAAATTAGCATTAAGCTAATCAATGGAAGTATCTAATTTTCTATATATGTTGAAGGTAGTTTTGATTGTATCAGAACAACTTTTCTTTTTCCTTCTTTTTGTCTCTTTTCTGTAAAAAAATAAATTGAAAGATGGTTTCTTTTCGCTAGTTTATTTGGAGTTCCAAATGTCAATTTTATGTTACCTAATACTTTTAATACCTAATAATTGAGGCCTTGTTCTCTTTACCATAAATAAGACGATTATACGTGAATATATAGATACGGTATAATTTAGTATGAATCATTCCCTTAAACTATATATCAATTTTTTAGAACTATTGCAAATTTTTTTGGTCAGACATCCTGACAAAACATTAGTTCTTTATACTAAATATGTATGATTACATTTTGTAATATATGATTATACATGCGTCTCTTACATAATTATATACATGTGTCTCTTATTTAGTGATATAGTTACAAATTGAAGGTGACAACCTGCTGGTGATCAATGCTATTAAAGAAGTGAGGTCTCCCCCGTGGCAAATTACTAATATTGTCCAAGACATCAAATCTCTTTTGCACACTTTTGACAGCTGGAGCATCAGACACATATATGTAGAGAGCTTAATAAGCGCAGCTAGACGGGATTGCGAATATCTGGTCATTTAGTCGAAGAACAATTCTATATAGATCCTTGTAATAATTCAACTCTTCACAAGATCTTTGTAAACGATGAGTTAGGAGTTCCCTCGTGCGGAGGGGATCCTAAATCTTTCTTCTTTTTTTATAAAAAATATATATATATATAACAGTCTCAAAGAATTACATACTTAGCTTTAACTATTAATATTATAGATGTATCCTTCATTACATATTAGTAAACATTATCAAACTTTGTATATTGAAATTGTACATTAAAATAGAATATATATGCGCTAAATAATAATATTTATATTATTGGTAAGACTTTACGGTCAAGAAGGTATAAATTTATGATCTAAAACATTAAACATGACAAGTTCTTGAAGATAGATGGAACATCTATGATGTCCATAACAACTGTTTTATAGAAAATAAAACGACATGCACCTTAAGCATGATCAAAGAGGTCTTCCCTTACCAAAGAATCAATTGGAATTTGGAACAAAAAAAACTTGAGATCCTATAGTGAGTGCATGAGCATGAGAAGTTATGTTTGTTCCTAAAATACATAATTTGGATTGTGTGTTCACATGTTATACGACCATATGACAAGTTTTTGAAGATGGATGGAGTATATTACTCTCTATGTTCCACCTCAGAAATACTAACATTAACGTGGAACACAAAATGCAATAAATAGATAGTAGAAAAAAGTGAGTAAAGAAAGCACAATGTTAATTGTTAAGTGTTAACTTGAGTTGAGATTTGAGATGTAGATTTTGTGAAATTTTCAACTCCAAGCTAGGATGTAGAAGTATATAATATTATAAATATGAGGCACTGTTTGTGGGAGAAGCTGTGGAATCTTTACAAATCCTCCAATTCCTTCCATTAATTTGGGCTCTTTCGTAGTAATCATATATCATTGGTTCATGTTAAAGTTGAAATCAAGTTTGCACAGAACAAACCAAAATACATATAAATGCACCAATATACAGAAAAAGGAGGTTGACCTATTGTAAGCAAAAGCGGATAATGCTAATTTAGAAAATAATTTTTATTACTGAGTTGAATTTTCCTATATTAATGTCTATTTTTAGTGGATATTATTTGACCCGTTAATTTGTATAGGTCTTGTTTGACAGATAATGAATGATTGTGTAATAGTAGCCACATATACTAGGTAAGTTCCTAAAAAAAAATATTCTTTTTTTAATCAGTTTTTGTATTATTTATTAATGACTTTTAGCTTTCAATTTTTTTTTTGAGAGAAAGCTTTCAATTTTTAGATGTGATTAAGGCTATGTTTAGTTCACCTTATTTTTACTGATATGAACTTATCTGATCTGAACTTATTTTTTCTGATTTGATCTGATCTGGTCTGATCAGATCTGATCTAATCTGATCTGATCAGAACTTATATTTTATAAAACATATTATTACTAATATTATTATTACTTTGTATTTCATTACTAGTATTACTATTACTATCATTTTATTACTATCACTACTTTTAATAACAATAACAATAACAATAACAATAACAATAATAATAATAATAATAATAATAATAATAATAATAATAATAATAATAATAATAATAATAATAATAATAATAATAATAATAATAATAATAATAATAATAATAATAATAGTAATAATAATAATACTAATAATTAGTTTTTTTTTTTTGAAAAATAACACATAGTATATGAACATACAATTAAAAATAAAAGAATACATATTTTTGGTAAAAATAACATATTGTTCATGTCTAAGATCCGTTTGTAATAAGAATTTACTAGATAGTAATAAAAAGAACATATAATGATAATAAAAAAAAACATTTATTGAAAGATCATACAAAATCTATTTAAAGAACAAATAGCTAAAAATAAAAGATAGATGTTACTTTTATATTGATGGCATGTTCGGATTTAACTAACAACATGTTCTTTGTTATATCAATCAATTGTTCTTTTTTTTATTGTAAATAAACCTATAAAATATATATAGTCATATGATCTTAGACAAAATTGTTAAATTTTCTTCTTTTATCGTTGTCATGTTCTATATAGTTGATTTTATAGATAAGTTGAAATCCCTTGTGGGGAATTTGAAGGTGATGCCAACACCATTAGGTTATCCCATACTACTCATATTTTATATAAACTAGTAACATATACTCCCTCCGTTTTCTTTTGTTGTTCTTGTATTCCCCATTAGGAAATTTCAATATGTTGTTCCTATTTTGAATCTTTCCATATACAGTATAATTTATGAATTAAATTTTCCATTAGTTTTAAGTTGCAATAAATGTGTTCACACTATCGAAGAGTCATTCTTTACCTTTTTACCCTTCAAGTTTTTGTCTAATTGGTTGTCTAACATCATTACATCAAGTAACTCAAGGAGTAATAAATGTGTTTACACTAGCTTGTAGTTACTTTACTCTTTTACCCCTCAAACTTTTTGTACCATTGGTTGCTTAACATAGAATAACTCAAAGGGCAAAAATTTTTATTTTTAGTTAATTTAATTTTATTTAAAATAGTGGAATCTAGCCCATTTTTTGAGTTGCATTGGTTTCTTCCCCGATTCCAAATAGGAACAAAAAAAACGGAGGAAGTACTTTATATTATACTGCCAAAATTGTTAAAAAATAAACATCATATACTATTATCATGTTCTTTACATGTACAACATAAAAAAGAACATCGCATATTAAAATTGTTAATTAGAACAAATATAAAAAAGAACACTTACAAATGCCAAAAGAACATCTTCTTCTTGAACACAAATAGCTTGAAGTCATGATAACTATAACAACGACATTAATATTAATTACCAATATTATAATTAATACGTACAACAACGACAATAGTAATAATCTTTTGGAACAAATGTACTAGTAATAGTAGCATTAATAGTAATAGTAATCATATAAAATAATAATAATAATAGTAATAATAATAATAATAATACTTATATAATAATCATGATACCAATAACAATAATAACAACAATAACAATAACAATAATAATAAGTTTTTAAATATAAGCATGATCTGAACTTATCTGATCTGAACTTATTCTTTCTGATCTGATCTGATCTGAAATAAGTAAAAATAAGGCGAACTTAACGTAGCCTAAATAGTCAAAAGTTTGTATTTTCCAAATGACATTTCAATAAAAATGAAAAATTGAATAGAGCACTTAATGATTAGTCATATTTTTTTTTTTGATTCTGGTAAGATTTAATAATCTCTGTACCGCCTCGCACAGCGCCCAACCCGTGGCCCGTACACTTGGAAGGAGGAAAGTTGTAAGTGAATTCTCCTCCAAGCTCTCCTCACTTAACGATTAGTCATATTATATTACTCCCTCCTACCTTTTTTAACTCTTTTTGTCCCACAAAAATATTCCAAGTAAAAAACAAAAAGAACTATGGAAGTAGATCTTTAAGTCATCCGAGTGTTCAAATTATTACTTTTTGTTATATATATAAACAGGCACATATGGGCCTGGGTTGGGCTATCTATCTCAAGCAAAGCTAGCGCAATTTCATTGCCCCCTTCCTCCTCCCACCCCAGCACCCACTACAAGTCTTTTTCCGCAGGTTTGATTCTCGAGCTTTTTCCTGAAAGGTAACACTAGCAAATAGTCAGGGGTCCAATAATATTATCACTTATTGCTTTATTAGGCAACCAAATTAGGTAATTTACCAATTATCAAAGTTCAACAGTTGATTGTCAAATAATAACAAATCATAGTTCAAGCCAAGGTATCTTATATTCAATGTTATATCAAATATTTTCGCTTAACAACTAAATCATTTATCACCATATCTTTTCCTACCTTGGAGAAAAGAATATCTTAAGAAACTTTGGAAAGTCAATTACTATTGTGTAGACACTAGACCAAAGTCACCCATGTGACATAAATGACCTTTTTTTTTCTTTTCATATAGTCACATTTCATAAATTAAAGTTACACTAATCCACATAATCTAACATAAATGACGCTTTTTTTTCATACAACCACCCTTTCTTACATATATTAGTTTAATAATGAAAGTTACACTTTATAACATAGTAATCTTTTTCCACATAAACACATTTTACAATCTAATAACTACTCTTCTTGTATATCTATAATTTACGGTTTTTTCACCATATACCCCGATAAATATTTTTTTGCACCATATACCCTTTCGAGTTTCCAAATTCCCCATATACCCTTGACGTTTTAAAAATACCTCAACCTACCCTTATGACTAACTAAGTCTAACACCGTTAGTCATTAACCCCTAATCCCCCCTCTAACCCTAATTAGCTAACCTAAACTAAACCTAACTCTAACCTTAACCCCTAATCTAGTACCCTAACCCTAACCACCCACCCACTACCCTCCCCCCACCACCCACCCACCACCCCGCAGCCCCCCTTCCACCCACCACCCCCGGCAGCCCCCCTCCCCGTTCCCCCACCCCCCCGCAGCCCCCCTCCTCCACAGCCCCACCCCTCGCATCCCCTCCCCTCCCCGCAGCCCAAGAAACCCCCTCCCCCCCCCCGGCCTCGCAGCCCCTCCCCTCCCCAGCCCCGATACCCCCCCTCCCCGCAGCCTCGATACCCCCTCTCCCCCGTTAGCCTCTCCTCCACTTCCTCGCGAAAATCACGTGCGCCGGTTCTAACTTCGCCTCCGGTTCTAACTTCGACGCCATAAGTACGACACCTTCAATGCCCTCCATCATCCGAAACTATCCGATTCAATGTGCTTGAATCGACGGTTAACCATGGTGGCGGAGGCGAGAGCGAGAAGGAGAGGGAGTTTGTTTAGGGTTCGCGCAGCAGGGGAAGCGGGAGGGAGCCGGGGTTCGATGGCCAGGCTCGGGAGGGGGGTTCGCGCAACAGGGAAGGGAAGGGGGAGGGGGTTCGTGGCAAAGAGGGGAAGGGAGGGGAGGTGGTGGTGACGGGGAAGCGGGAGGGGGTCACGGGGAAGGGAGGGGGAGGGGGAGGGATGGGGGACGGTGGTGGTGACGGTTGGTAGGTTGGGTGGTGGTGCAAAGTGGGGTAAGGGGTGGTGGTTAGGGTTAGGGTCCAAGTTAGTGGTTAGGGTTAGGGTTAGGGCCTAAGTTAGTGGTTAGGGTTAGGGCCCATGTTAGTGAATTAGATTAGGGTTAGGATTAGGGTTTGATTTAGGTTAGTTAATTAGGGTTAGGGTAGGATTAGGGCCTAATGACTAACTAAGTCTAACATCGTTAGTCAAAAGGGTAAGTCGATGTATTTTTTAAAACGTCGAGGATATATGGTGAATTTGGAAACTCGAAAGGGTATATGGTGCAAAAAAAAAAATTTGTCGAGGGTATATGGTAAAAAACCCGTATAATTTAACATAAATGACTCTTTTTTTTCACAAAATCACATGTATCTAAGATTAGGTCCACACTAAATTTAGTGTGGACCAAGTCTATATAAACATTTTACTTTTGCTTTTGTGATCATATAAAATACAATGTAATTCCTTGAATAACTAATTAACCCGGGATTTAAGGAGGGTTGGGGCCTTGGGGTGCATGGTTGTAATGCGCCTTTGGGTGGAGGCCTGTGACGGGACAACCCGCATTAATGTAACTTTAGATTATAAAAGGTTACCCATGACCATATGAAGAAAAAGGTTATTATCTTACATGGGCGCTTTGATCCACAATAATATTAGTGTGGATCGTGCTCACGCTGAGTAATTGAGAAAGTATTCCTATATTTTTAGACTAAATCTCTATGATTGTTGTATGATTAGTAGTTAGTACGATAGTGTACCACTTAAATATACCACTCAAATCTCCTGGAGTGACAGTTGGAGTGACAATACTCCTCAACGCAAACTAAAAAAAGGAGGCATACCATATTACCATCTAAAAAAGAAAAGCCAACTCCATATAAGGGAGACAGTGTGCATATATAAATCCAATTAAGGAGTAGAAGACGCACCCAAAACAAAACACAAACAAAAGAAAAGAGGAGAGGAGTATAAGACAACTACTCTCATATCAATATTTCATGATTCATGCACCACGAAACCCTCACAAACTGGCAAAAGGATTGGTCATTGGTCAAATTAGGTAACTTTTGCCACTTCTTAAAGTAAGCAAGCATATCAGTTCTTAGACATTGGTCAGTCAAGGCCAACTCAAATTTGCAAACACACAAAATTTCCCATAATTATATTATTGGTTTTTTAATGACGGAAATTATGTTATTGTTTGAAAGAGGAGACCAACCAACTAAAATGCTTGGCTATTAATTCAATCTTGCCAACTTAGCTGTACCAATACTAGCACCTATCTTAATTCAAAATAATACACATAATTGACAATAATCAACAAACTTTAAAAAAAAGCCTTAAAATACACAAATAATATTGTTTAAGATTTTTCTAATGTATCTTCAATTTCTTCTTGCTTGCAACCAAGTAAATTGAGACACCAAATTAGAAAGACGAGAAAGTAGGTTGATACAGTAGTGTGCTTTTTCCACATGGTACATTGTAATTACGCACACAATAATTACTATATATGACTTGTTTGCAAGCAGTATAACATACTTCATCTATATAAGGGAAGTATTACAAGCATTAACATACCAAATTTTATAATTAATTAATTAGGGAAGAAATCAAAGTCATTCATTGTATTTTGTTCATATAGTTGATAGTTAGGTTCATTTTTTAAAGTTGGATTTATCCGGTATGACCATCCATAGTTGGGTACAAAAGTATATATAAATTATGAAGAATAATTGTCTTAGGGTGTGTTTTGACATAACTTTCACTTATTTGAAATTTTACAACCGAAACCTATCTAATTTATGTGAAATATTTTTTTTAATATAAATATAATAAGGTTAGGTGATAAGAGGACATAATAATTACTTTATAGTTCATCTATGCAACGGAAGTATTATAAGTACTAACATACTTTTATAATTAAGTGAATAGGGGAGTGATTAGGGTCATTCATTGTATTTTGTTCACATCGTTGATGGTTTAAGTCCATTTTCTTCGTTGAGTTTATCTAGTATTACCATGTATAGACTATAGTTAGTTGGGTATATAAGTATAAGCTATGAAGATTAAGTATTTCACCCCAAAAAAAAAATATAAGTATAAGCTATGAAGATTAATTGTCGTTGTAGGCTTGTAGCATTGTACCGTTGTACGGTGCGTTTTCTTGACTTGGACACTTTATGAAATATATGTGATTTTTTTTGTTTCTTGAAATAGATACAATAATTAAGGTTAGGAGTAGTGATAAGGTGTGTGCTAATTATAGAGAATAGAACAAAGTGGGCATCCAGGTGGTGGTATGTACGATCAGCTTTTTTGGTTTTATTCCACTTGATTGGTTATGATATTATACTAATAGAAATACTACACATTAAAAATCGGATAAAGAAGAAACAAAAGTTCTTTGCTGCACTCTATTATTGATGATTAGAAAGTTTATTTGCACGATATTCAAATGCTACAATCACCAACAACGTAGAGAGAGTGTATATGCTATTCAAGATTAGGTAAATCATTATTATAAGGCGTTTAACTTATAGCTTATTCATCATTTATGGAAGTAGTCATGGAGCAATGACATGACTTCCATTGAAAATCGTCTTTCCGAAGCCCTCAACTATTGGATCATATGGCAGTAGAAGAGTGAAGGAACAAGAAACAAAAATAATGAACACTTACACTAATATATACTAACCTCCGTTATTAAATAAGTGCAACAATTTGACTTTCATACTTGCCAACATAAAACTTTGACCATTTATATATTTATAAAAGTTATAAAAAGTTGATATTATGAAAATATTTATTGAAACAAATCCAACCATATTTTATATGATCATTTTTGTTTTTATATTAGTTAAAAAAAATACGGTCAAAGTGAGGTGTACGTGTATAGTGCAAAAGTCAAAGTGTCGCACTTAAAAAAAACACGGAAAGTATATAATATTCTAATAAATCCTAATTCATGATTTGCACGTCTATACTCCCTCTGTATTTTTTTATCTTTCTCACTTAGAATCTTGACACTATTCACAACTGTAGATAATATTTTAAATTTTTCTCAATATGTAAGAAAAAATATTGTCATGAAGTGGTCTTGTTTGATTCGTCTAAATGAGTAGTTTATTAATATTCAATTATTATATTTTTTACTAATATGTAATGAAAGATATTTAAGGTAGAATAAGTGCGTTGGCAAACGTCAAGAAAAAAAAGAGGAAAAGATAAAAAAATACAAAGAAAGATTTATAATTTATAACAACACACCAGTTTGAAGATTGATGTTATTGTTTTCATATTTTTCATTTATACTATCTTTTGGCATGTAAATTATGATGCCAAATAATATCTATAATTTTTGTTTGTCCAAATTCTATTTTCCCTACAGACCAAGAACCAAAGATTAGAGGACTAAGGGCCTTTGTCTTCGCATCAAATAATTGAATCGAATCGAATTAAATTATAACTAATTAATAGTAATGATAATAATTTAGGAATTGAACTGAACTGAACTGAATTGAACTGAATTGAACTAAACTGAAATGAACTGAATTAAATTATAACTAATTAAGAGTAATGATAATAATTTAGGAACTGAACTGAACTGAACCGATTTGAACCGAACTAAAAATAAGTTCTGGGAGAACGTTCCTAAAGGATGGGATTTCGCGCTAGTGGACATTGGATTTTACTAGATGTCATGCGGCAATCTCTCTCCAATGATCGTCGGGGTTTTGTATCTCAATAGGTTTCCTCTCATATCGTCCTTTTTCATCAAGACAAATAATGATATAATCCAACCTTACCCACCATCGCTCAAGACAAGCTTCATTTGGCTGGACATGTAATAGTTAGTTTTTTCTTCATAAAGTATTTATGAGCAAATGAAGCTCATGTTAATTTTAGTTTGCTTTTGTTTTTGTTTGGTTGTATTAGCATTAGGTTATACTCCCGTTTTTAATTAATGCAAATTTTCTCGATGTAAAAAAAGGACGGGATCCATAAAATCACTTGGGTGAAGTTGGACACCCAAAATATAAGAGGTGATATATTATTCCCTTTCTTAATTTGTTAACTTAAACAAAAATTATAGTAGATGACACTTTGTTGTCCGAATTTGAAGCAAGAAAAATACAATCGTTTTTGTGCAACACGCCACACGAAACCCAAACCATGCGGCCACTTTACCGTAGCTCTTCCCGCTTCCCCTGCGCCACTTCCTTCTCTCCTCATTTACGTCATTTTCTCTCTCCTCCCGCCCCAATTCCTCTTCTCCTCACATTTGTCATTTTCTCTCTCCTCCTCCCAACAAAAATGCTTCAAAATTATCATGATAATCCACTTCATCTATTGCGAATCGTATTTCTAATCATTTCGCCAAGAATTTCGCGAATTCCGATTCTCGGCGTTCGCGAGACGATTGAGAAGTTCGTTGAGTTCGCGAAGTGAAGATTTACGGCGTTGGAGAAAATCAAAACAGCATACAATTCGAACTCATTTTTCGCATTATCAACTCACAATTCGAACTCGTTCTTCAAAACAGAGTTGAAGAGAGAGAAACAAGCGAAGAAGAAAGAGAAAATATATGAGAAAGCGTGCAAGAAACTTGGAGCAACAGAAACTTCGGCGGCGATTGAAGAGAAGTTTCCGGCGATTTGCGGTAGTTTGATGGAGGAGTTGAGAGGCCATGATGGTGGTTGGTTGTTTGAGCTCGTGGTTGTGGTGGTGGTGTGGTGGTGATGGGGAGGAGGAGGACGTGGTGGTTCCATGGTTACTTTGATCAAAGAGAGGGGAGGGAGAAATGGTTTGGTGTTTGTATAAAGTAACCCTTATAATTATAAAAAGTAACCCATACTTTCAATAAAAAGTAACCTCTCAATATTACAAAAAAAGTAACCCATAGTATTTGAAAAAGTAACCCTTGTTACAAAAAGTAACCCCTGCATAAGTGTAAAGTAACCCTATAATAAATGTAAAAAGTAACCCCTAATTTCAGTAAAAGTAACCCCTTATAATTACAAAAAGTAACCCCTGTTACAAAAAGTAACCCCTGCATAAGTGTAAAGTAACCCTATAATAAATGTAAAAAAGTAACCCCTAATTTCAAAAAAGTAACCCCTTATAATTACAAAAGTAATCCTTTATAATTACAAAATGTAACCCCTAGTTTCAATAAAAGTAACCCCTTATAATTATAAAAAGTAACCCATACTTTCAGTAAAAAGTAACCCTTCAACATTACAAAAAGTAACCTATACTTTCAGTAAAAGTAACCCCTTAGCAATATAAAAAGTAATCCCTAGTGTCAGTAAAGTAACCCTTTAGCATTCGATACAGTAATCCCTAATTCACTAAAAGTAACACCTTACTATAACTAATGATAATCAATCAATGAAATCAAATCACAATTTCCTTTAAAAAAAATCAAATCACAATTATTAAAAGAAAAGATAAAACTTAAATATGATTCAAGATATTTTCTCCTGCTTTTCTCATGTGTGTGTGTCAAATTTCCACATTCCATATAATGCATGCCGAATTGCGGACCTCATGCGACAAAATCCAAACATCCCTCATCGAAGCACCTGCAAAATAAAGAATGCCGTTGTCGTAGTTGGTGAGAGAAGAAGATGGAGGAATTCAAAATCACAAAAACCCGCGCTGGACTCTAAAACTACAATTGGACTGGCGCTGGACTCTAAAACTAAATTGGATTGGGCCGGCCTCTTAATCAAAAAAAAAAAAAAAAAAAAAAAGAAAAGGGCGCGGCCACACCATTAGTTGAAGGTGTGGCCCGCCTCTTTTAAAAGTTTGCGAGAAAAATATACTAGAATATGAAGAGTTTAATTAATCAAGAGATAGTCTTCTCTCAAAGTTGTATTCTAATTAGTCATCTAATTTTTTTAGTGGTATGTACCAATTAGTCTAATCTAAAGATTCATGACATTATGCTTAGTTTTTTTTTTTGAGGGGAAAAGCAAGCTAGTATTAATTCAGCAAATGATTGATCTTTGAACGAATATTTATCTTCGGAGGTAAATATTGCCCGAATATTGCCCGAATATTGCCCGAATATAAGGAAGTAAGAGGACTTGATTCAAGATATAACCTGCTATAATAGCAAATGGGCCCTAGCGCCGACGCTACTACATGCAAGTCTCATAAAGGAATAAATTTTATTTTGTGTGATAACACCTTACTCGTACTATAGTATATTTTTTGACGGGAAAATAACATTTTTCATTAATTAAATTCATATAATATCTACATTTAAACGTTTACTCGAATTTGGCTCAGGGATTATGGTATAAGATATAGATATGAGCATGAAAACATATTGATGTCTTAGTACATTTCAATTGAATGGAGATCCGCACACTGCACATCGTAAAATATACTATGGTAATATTTTCTTATATCGTTTCCTATTCTTTTATATAATGCCATCAATATCAATAAAATCTATACATAGATAAACATGTAATACATGGTTAATCTTGTCATACTAGTAGTGTAGCTACTAGCTATATATCATGTCGCATAGTCCGTCTAATTTAATGGGCTTACTACACATCATCTATCTCTAGAAAGATTGTAAATATATTCGTTACAAATCTAGACATCATAACTTCAAGTTTTAACATGCGAGACTTCTAATGCATGCATATAATATAATGAATGAGTATACAAGAACAAAAAAATTCCATAAAAATAGTTACTTAGGACATGTTCGAGCTCAAAATGTAATTTATGATGAAAAGATAACAACCTAATGCAACTCTAGTTACAACCATTAGATTCTTTTTTCTTTTCTCTTTGGAAAAATGATTTAAAATAATACTCCCTTCGTTTTCTTTGTGCTGTTAACATAAGAAGATGACATACTGAATAACATTATTCATGTGACGAATGAGATATGGATCATCTGAAGGAATATGTCCTTAGACATCCCGGCAATTACTAAATATAAATAGGAATAATATTATGAAGATAATAAAGTTAATTATTTTAGTAATCTTATTTTCTTGCTAGAGAATAAATATGATTAATAGAACAATATTGATTGGGCCTATAACTAAAATATATTAATCCCATGAGGTCACACATTAGAAGACAAGTTGGACAAAGCAATCCGAATCCATTTAGGATTAGGGTTGGGCCGGTCTAAAGGGGAATAGGAGGAGAATTAGTTTTCCTAACTAACCTATGACTCTTCTATTATATATATGATATAATATTAGAGTTTAGGTGATCAATTCATTAATCAGTTTCTTTTCACAAGAGAGAGAGAATTGAAACCCAAATCTATTCCATCTTAACCGGCGCCTATACCACCAAAAGCAAGGGATCTTTTCTCTTCCGTTCTAAAGAACGTTGGTGTTCAACTCGGTGCTCGTGGACCGATTAGAGGAAAGAACACTTGGGGCTCCCGGATCATCAAAGCTTGCATACAACTGGGAAATCACGCTACAAAGGTTTGATATTTAATCCCTATTGAATGATTCATATGTTTGATTATGTTTGCGATCCTATGATAGATGTTAGGAAATTGTTTCCCGAAATTCCGCTATATGCATCTATATATTCCTACAAAGGGGGTATCGGTTTTGCCTTATTCATAATATTCATATGATCATGTAATTGTATGCAAAGTTATTATTTTTATTCAATTAAGGGAGGATTTATTTATGGCTTGAATTTGCATAATTGATATTTGATATTAATTGATTGGAAATTGTAAATAATAGATTTATTTGTGATTTATGCTCAAAATAATTTATAAAGGTCCGATTTTTTTTATTATGGACGAAATTAATTGTTAATCCACTCCTAATTTTCGGATTTTTATATACATAATTTATTAGATTTAAAATTATTTAATGTTTAATTTGATTAATCATTGAAATAATTTGTTAACAATTAAAAGATTTGATTTTTACTTGTTAAATAAATCTAATGTTCATCACCCACATAGATCTAGAATAATATGATGGCTGAAAATAATTTGATTATTTTTCCCACTAATTTTCGAATTTTATCATATTATTAATGAATTTTGGTTAAATTTTATGTTTAATTTGATTATTCATAGAATTTAAGGATAACAATTAAAAGATTTGATTTTATTTGTTAAGATAATTCAGTAGATCACCCTAAAAATTATTTCAAATTTTTCGGAATTTACTTGTTAATTTTCTGAATTTTGGAAATAATTTGAATTTTTTGCCCTAATCTTGAATTCTTGTTAGATTTAATGTTTAATGGAGATTATTCATTCAAATCTAATCTCAACAATTGTAAAAATTTGTTTAAGATTTGTTGATGAATTCAAAATTTCTGCCATAATTTTTCGGATTTTATAACCTAATTATCTCCTAAATCTTTAATTAATTGTTAAATAAAGATATCTTTAGTAATTGTTACAAAATTAAAGAGGAAGCCATGGCTGGGTGGCCCCACCACTGTCGGTGGAGCCACGGTGGCTGGAGGAGTGCCGGAATATGGCGGGGCAGAAGGCGGCACAGGTGGGGAGAGGGGCGGCGCACGTGCGACGTGTGTAGCCACTCACTCCTCTCGCGTGGCTGCTGGTGCGCGCTGGCGGCGTTTCTGCCGGCGTGTGCTGGCATGTTTTGCCTTGCCGGCGTCTGGCGTGTCTGTCGGAGTCGTCGGAGCAGTATGTGCAGCACCGGCGTGTGCTGGTTGTGTGCCGTGATGTGCGGCTGGTAGCTGGGTAACCCAGCGTGGGTGAGGAAGTGGTTTGACTGGCAGCTTGCTGCTGGTCAAACCTCCAATTAAATTAAAAAAAAAAAAAAAATTGTTTTAAGGAAAATTTTATTTTCCAAGGTTGAGCATAAATCCCAATAGTTTCCTATTTTGCAAATTTGTGAATAATAATGATTATTGCCATGTTTAAATGAGTAATTGAATTAAAATAATAAAGTTTCCTAAATAATTTCTAGCTTAAATTTGTTAAGTTTTATAATTATTATGGAAAGTTGATTTGCTTATTAATTGTTAATAAGTAAATAGTTTGTATTTATTTTATGTTGATATTATAAATGCGTGAATGGTTAATGTAATATGTATGATATTATATTTTGCATGTTATGACTAGTATGGCCCAAATTAGATAGTAAATACGATCTCGCGAATCGTTATATTTGAATGTAAATTAAATACGATCTGCGAATCGTTTGTATTTTTGTAACTTTAAATTTTCGTTATTTATTTAATTCAAATTATGTAATCAAGCATGAGGATCCAAGGAGTTTCAAGGATGGTGATCCATGGAGATTCAAGGGAGGATTCATGAAGATTAGTTATTTTCCTAAGTATAGGGGTCATACTAGATCATTTTATTATTGCTTTTATAATTTTCTTGCATTTATTTTGTTTAAATGCTTGCTTCTAAGTTTGTTTGTGGTTAATTGATTCATGTGTTCACTATTAATTGACCATATTAGTAAACTTAGGTCCCCACAAGTAATATTGAGTTTTGATTGCTTTTCCAAACAACACCTATAAAGCCTTAGATCATGAGTAATAGGTTCGCCAAAGCAGGTGTTGCTCATAGTTCCGGGGATAGTAGGGTAGGTTTTTGAAACTTACATGTTAATGTTTGGTTTAACTCAACAAAATCATCAAAAGACAAAGTTTTGGATTTTGAAGCTAAGAGATAGGAGTAAACAAAGAGTTGTTAACCTGTCTACCAAGAATTATAATTAGTTATAATTAGTAAAGTGTTTACTTACCTCAACTACTATAAATTGAAGGCGGGCCAAAGTCCGTTTGATTGTAGTGGGAGGGGATCTTGGTTATTTCTTTATTCAATAGGGGACTTTCATTTTGAATAAAGGGTAGTAGTAATTAAAATTTGTTTAATTATTGCTTTCTTGATAAACATTGATTGAATCTTGCTTTATTATTTGTTGTAGTAATTATGTCTAGTAACAACAATATCAACACCAACAATTCTACTTGTAATTTGCGCTCCGTCCTTTCGAAGGACAAATTGAATGATGAACGTTTCATTGCAATTGAAAGGGATATGGAAATCGTTACACCAAAACCAAAAGTTGCCGATGAGCACTATTGTTACACCCGTAACAAGGTTGGTCATTGGAAAAGTAGTTGCCCCAAGTATCCGAAGGATCAAAAGAAAAGAAGTTTCTAGTTCGGATATGTATGTTATAGAAGTTAACTTAGCAACTTCGCTTCTTGGGTATTTGATACCGCTTGTGGTTCGCACATTATTTGTAATATGCAAGGCCTCAAAAGAAGTAGAACATTGGGAAAGGGAGAAGTAGATCTTCGCTTGGCAATGGAGCACGAGTTGCTACATTGGCAAAGGGGAGTATATAGTCTTCTTTTACCTTCGGGATTAGTTTTAGAACTTAATAATTGTTATTATGTTCCCGCTATCACAAAGAACATTATTTCGATTCCCGTTTTGGATTCCGAAGGTTATTCATTTACAATAAAGAACAATTGTTGTTCCGCGTATTTGAATGATATGTTCTATGTCTCCGCTAAGTTATCAAATGGTTTATATGTGCTAGACTTAGAAACCCACATCTATAACATAGACAAAGAAGAAACATAAAGCAAATGATTCAAACCCTACATACCTATGGCATTGTCGATTAGGCCACATAAGCTCAAAGCGCATTGAGAAACTTCATAAAGATGGAATTCTCAAATCATTTGATTTCGAATCATTTGATACTTGTGAGTTTTGCTTGATGGGGAAAATGACAAAGTCTCCTTTCACAAGTTCAAGTGAAAGGGCCAATGACCTTTTAGCCCTCATACATACGGATGTGTGTGGACCTATGAGTACGTTGGCTAGGGGAGGGTACAAGCTTACTTCATTACTTTTACCGATGATGTGAGCAGATTTGGATATGTTTACCTCATGCGGCATAAGTCGGAATCCTTTGAAAAATTTAAGGAATTCCGTAATGAAGTACAAAACCAACTTGGGAAGAAAATTAAGGCATTACGATCCGATCGTGGTGGTGAATATTTATCTCAAGAATTTGGTGATCATTTGAAGGATTGTGGAATACTTTCACAATGGACTCCGCCGGAACACCACGATTAAATGGCGTTTCGAAAGAAGGAATCGAACTCTACTTGATATGGTTCGATCCATGATGAGTCTTGCCGATCTTCCTATTTCATTCTGGGGATTTGCACTTGAAACAATGGGCATTCACACTTAACAGAGCACCATCCAAAGTAGTGGAAAAGACACCATATGAAATGTGGACAGGAAACGTTCCAAAATTGTCTTTTCTAAGGATATGGGGTTGTGAAGCTTATGTAAAACATTTATTTTCTGATAAGCTTTCACCCAAATCCGATAAATGTCTTTTTGTGGGTTACCCAAAAGAGACTAAGGGATACTACTTCTACAACCAAAGCGAAAACAAAGTGTTTGTTGCTCGTAATGGTGTCTTTCTCGGAAAAGGAGTTTATTTCCGTAAAAAACAAGTGGGAGAAATGTATATCTCGAAGAAGTTCGAGATGAGCAACAAATGGATGAGGTTAACACCTCATCGAGGCGGTCCCGGTATGAAAATGCTCAGGAGGTGGTGCATTCAATTCACGTACCTCCTACCGTCCCACTTGGAGATACTCCATGCGAAGTCACTCAACCTAGTGAGGTAGAAACTTCTTCTGTTGTTCCCCAACGTAGGTCTAGTAGGACCATCATTCCGTCAAAGAGATATATTGATTTCCTTTTGACTGGAAAGTTCCCAAATAACGATTTTAGAATCGAAGAGCCTACTAGCTACAAAGATGCTTTGGATAGTCAAGACTCCGAAAGATGGCTTCGAGGCCATGAAATCCGAAATGGATTCCATGTCCGAAAATCAAGTATGGGACTTGGTTGATTTGCCCGATGGGGTAAAACCCATTGGATGCAAATGGATTTTCAAGTTGAAAACAGACAAGGATGGGAACATTAGTGTTTTCAAAGCAAGGTTGGTGGCAAAAAGGTTTCAAACAAATTCATGGTATTGACTATGATGAAACCTTCTCACCAAGAGCCATGCTTGAAGTCCATTAGGATAATCCTTGCGATTGCTGCCTTTCATGACTATGAAATATGGCGAGATGGATGTCAAAACCGCTTTCTTGAATGGGTTCTTGAAAGAGGATGTGTACATGACACAACCTCAAGGTTTTGAAGATCTAGAAAATCCAGGGAGGGTATGCAAGCTTAAGAAGTCCATTTATGGACTAAAGCAAGCATCAAGGAGTTGGAACCTCGGATTTGATGAGGCAATCAAGAAATTTGGCTTTCTCGAAATGAAGAGGAATCTTGTGTATACAAGAAGTTAAGTGGGAGTAGTATTACTTTTCTCGGTCTTGTATGTGGATGACATACTTCTCATAGGAAATGATAAAACCATGCTTGAGTCGATCAGGAAGGGCTTAAAAATTGTTTCTCTATGAAAGACCTAGGAGAGGCCGAGTACATATTGGGAATAAAGATCTATAGAGATAGGTCGAAAAGGCTAATTGGACTTAGTCAAGAGACTTATATTGATAAGGTTCTTGCAAGGTTCAAGCCGGAAAACTCCAAGAGAGGTTTCATTCCCATGCAACATGGCATAACACTTGGCAAGACTCGGTGTCCTTCGAGTCCCGATGAGGTCAAGCGTATGAGTAATGTTCCCTATGCTTCGCAGTAGGATCCATTATGTATGCCATGATATGCACTCGACCGGATGTTGCATATGCTTTGAAAGTATATGCAGCGAGATACCGATCAAATCCGGAGAGATGCGACCGGATTGCAGTGAAAAACATCCTTAAGTACTTGCGAAGGACTAAGGATAATTTTTGGTATATGGTGGTGATGAGGAGTTAGTTGTTACCGGGATACACGTATGTAAGCAAGGTTCATACCGAGGATAATATAGCACATCCTCTGACTAAACCGCTTGCTCAACCTAAGCATGAGTGTCATACTAGGTCTATGGGGCTTAAGCATATGGGAGAATGACTTTAGGTTGTTTACTTCATGTTTACAATTGTAAAGACATTTATTATGCTTTGAATGTTTATCAATAAAAATTTGTTTCTTATTTAATCGCTTGGTTTAGTATTAAATAAAATGTCCAAATAATTTGTGTTTTCAAATAGGATTATCGGAAACGTTTTGATAATGGAACCCTATAAAGTGAACTGAAATCACAATTTATTTAAAGTCCCTAGTCTAAATCACTAAATTGGACATAAGTGATTTATTTAAAAAGACTAGTATATAATTAATTGATAGCGCAGCCTCCATGGGCTATGGAGACATAGAGATGTCTAATTGATTATATGGATGTATAGTTGATACATTGAGACTTGACCTAATTAGATTCTAAAAGTAGAATCGAACTACTATATTTAGTGGATTCCTTAGACATGAGTATGTCTTAATAACCACAACATAATTAGTTTAACTTTGACACCGTTAAACGCCGCGCCGTAAAAGGGAGGTTATAAAGGCAAAGATCGTGGGCTAAGAATTGAGTGGGAGTTATGGTCATACAAGAGTGGATAAGTCCTCCTATTAAATAGGAATGGTGTCTCGGGCCTCTTGATGAGCGAGAATCGGAAAATTGCATGGCCATGCGGAATAGGATTAAAAAGTTAATCCTCATTTGAGCGAGTCGAACTCGCCGATCAAGGAACATAAATTTGAGAATAACATTGTGTTATCAAATTTGACATTAAGTGACTTAAGGAATTTAACATTGCGCTCTTGTCTTCTGACAAGTGGGAGATTGAAGGAATATGTCCTTAGACATCCCTAAGCAATTACTAAATATAAATAGGAATAATATTATGAAGATAATAAAGTTAATTATTTTAGTAATCTTATTTTCTTGCTAGAGAATAAATATGATTAATAGAACAATATTGATTGGGCCTATAACTAAAATATATTAATCCTATGAGGTCACACATTGTAGCACAAGTTGGACAAAGCAATCCGAATCCATTTAGGATTAGGGTTGGGCCGGTCTAAAGGGGAATAGGAGGAGAATTAGTTTTCCTAACTAACCTATGACTCTTCTATTATATATATGATATAATATTAGAGTTTAGGTGATCAATTCATTAATCGGTTCTTTTCACAAGAGAGAGAATTGAAACCCAAATCTATTCCATCTTAACCGGCGCCTATACCACCAAAAGCAAGGGATCTTTTCTTCCGTTCTAGCAGACGTTGGTGTTCAACCTAGGCTCGTGGACCGATTAGAGGAGCAACACTTGGGGCTCTCGGATCTTCAAAGCTTGCATACAACAGGGAAATCACGCTACAAAGGTTTGATATTTAATCCCTATTTTATTGATTCATATGTTTGATTATGTTTGCGATCCTATGATAGATGTTAGGAAATTGTTTCCTGAAATTCCGCTATATGCATCTATATATTCCTACATCATCTATGCCCATGTGATATGAGAGAGTTGGAGAAAAACACATACAAAATTTAGTATGCTGACATTATATCACCAAAACATGAAAAGGGAAAGGTTATGATTCAACTATAAGTGATAAACCAGGATCTAATTTCCATGTAAAACATAAACTTCATGATGAAAAGGTCAAAATGACTTGCATGGCAGCATGGGCATAACGCATAGGTACTGTCGAAAACATAAGTCAACGCTATGAAAATGACATTGGTACCCGTTTGAAACATTTTTGAAAAAAAAAAAGATTCACATGAATAATCCGAATTACAGTTGATCTTCTCAAAATAATTTTAACTATGAATTATTTCATAATAATAATAATCCCATCTAAAGGGGGTGTCTTCTCAAAATAATCTGGCAATTTGAAAAAACTGATCTATAAGGTCCAATAATTATGTGTTAACCTTAAAACTGTTGGATAGAGTAAGAATACGAGAAAAAATAATGTCAAAAGAGGAAAAAAACTAACAAAAAAACAAGTTAGACATACTATTAATCACTTGAGATCATCGGTATCCCCATGGTTGAAATTATTTTAGAATTATCCATAGTTGAGATTATTAAGAGGAAATCGTTAATTATTTGAATTGTTCTTATGAAATTTTTCAAAATGTAATCAAATAAATTTTCGTAAAATCACTTTTATAAAAGTTAGTTTTCTTGAAAAAAAAATCCGCAAAATAATATTTACCACACTTTGCTACAAATTCTAAAACCGATGTTCCTCACAGAACGTTCCAAATTCTAAAAGGTTACCAATATTAGGCTAGTACGTGAGGCCTTTGGTAAGAATTCCAGTTTCGGCCAGGCCCATGTAAGTCCACTACGACAAACGATCAGTTTTTATGAAGTAATAAGATTAGTAGGGGTTGCACAAATCAGCCAGCAATTGTGCATGAGAAATCTAGGCGGGGTCTGCAAGTTTCAACCTCCCAAAAAAACTTGAATGAATAAGATTCACAATAATTTATTGTGTAAAAGAAATCATATGATATAGTCACTTCTCATTTAATATAGTCAGTTTCCTATTAATATAATCAATTTTTTGTATGATATAATCACCTTTTATATAATCAGTTTTTGGATGATATATACCGGCGAATGATATAGTCGCGATTTTTTCCTAATATAGTCGGTTTGGGTTCACAACAAATTATATTGAACCCGGTCCACCCAAAATGTTTTGAAAATTCAAACTCTACCCAAAAAAAGTTAATGGGTAAGAATGTTTAGCTGTTTAGGTCTCGATATATGTTCAAAATGCGTCTCAAACCTATTATGAGTTTCCAACTCATTCGTCTCTTACTTATTTAATCGCTTACTTTTTAGCTCGAGTAGGATAGATTATAAAAAATCCCCTTCATTTTTAAATATAAGGCATATATATTTTTCTAAAACTTATATTGACCATAAGTATCTTTCATAACAGAACATAAAAATTATATAGATTATACAATTAGATTCTTTCAAAAATTTCTTTTCTGGTATAATTTTCTTATAATATAATCTAGGAAAAGTTTCAAAAACTACCTTTTATAACCAACTTTTTTCAAAAAACTACCTATTAAAAATTTTCTTTCAAAAAACTACCTTATATAACATATTCCTTTCAATATACTATCATATTACGTTTATATTTAATACTAATCAATAAATAACAATCGCCCTAAGGTGTTGCTGCTGGAGAATGAAAAAGAAGAGAGAAACGATAGGGGAGGAAAGAATAAGAATTTACGATGACTCAATTATTAGTGATTAAACCCCATTTATGGTAAAATGGTAGTATATTGAAACAAATTTGTTATATAAGGTAGTTTTTTGAAAGAAAAATTTTAAAAGGTAGTTTTATGAAAAAAATTAATTATAAAAGGTAGATTTATGAAATTTTCCCTATAATCTATATCAATGTGAATTGAGACTAATTAATGGTCAAAATTTATCCCCGTGATATCGTGGTACGCTCTACAAAAATAAATGGAGGAGGTTAAAAAAAGGTTGATATATCCACGACCACATTTTTTATAAAGGAAGTTCTAAGGGACACTTATCATTAATCAAAACCTTATGACATCTACAAAAGATTAACAACAACAGTAAAAACAAATCTTACAAAGCCAAACAAAAAACTTATGTGGAAGAACTAAGAACGCAAATGCATGAATTTGACACTGTTTTCATACAAGTTTAATTTCACAACTAGATTCAGTCGTCCCATATATTTGAGAAGAAAATTCTTGTACAAACTCAATAACCCGCAGGTAAATGATTGATAACCATTATAAAACCACATAATAAACCATCTCTAAATTATTAATATTTATATTCATAAAAAATGAGAGATCTTAAAACTCCTACATGAGGAGATAAAACCCACTAGATGGGACAAAAGACTCTCATAAAAAAGAGAATCATAAATTTATTATTGGACACTCAAACACAGATAGGAAGGCAAGGCTGACCATCTCACCGAAATTGATGAATGATAGCCCATGGACCACGATTGATATGGCTTTAATTTAGATATAAAAAAGAGTTATCATACAAAATATATATGCTGCATATTTAATTTTTAATTTTTACATTTTCAAAAAGTGATTGGGTCCATAGGTTAAAGATGTGTCTCAAAATATTAGACTTAGATCTTGATCCAATTTTAAACACCTAGACCTAGATTCACCCGACCTAATGGGTCTCAAGAAAAAAAAGTAGTTAGGTCCTAAATCGAGTGTCAATTGTGTCCAACATCCATGTTCATCTCTAGATAATTCATGAATTTTTTAAAGTTGGTCTAATTAATTAGCTAGAATGGGACGTCGTCTGACTAAATATATAGTGAGAGATAGTCTCATCGATACTTTTCGTATTACATGCAATGTTTTTTGCGTGAATGCTACTACATATGGACATATGATATTCATGTTGTTGTCAAAGGTAAATGAGTTTTGTTGCATTTTAACTAGACGTTTGAAAACTTTACTAATATGGATCATGGATGTTATTTCAAACTAATTACTCCATTGCAAAGTCTCGTACTACCTAGGAAGTGGAAATAGCGTTTGTGACCGATAAAGTAAGACACTTGTTGAATTAAGCTCAAAAATTAAAATTAACTTTTTTGGATCAAACTCAAGAACCTAATTTAAAGCTGTAATTAACTCTTTCTTGAATATTGACAAAATAAATGTCACAGTCTATCTTGCACCACGTATAGGTAAAGTTTCCATATTATATATTAGTTGAGCCAAATATTGTTTGTAGGCTTTTGCATTCCAACCAGCCTCTTTAATTTCTTGATATGAACATGTACTGCCTCTCAAATTTCAATGTCAACACCCATGTCACCAAAGTAACCTCAATACCTACCAATTATAATCATCAAAAGAAACCATTAATTTTTCCCCAATAAAAGGGAGGGGGGCAAAGAAATATAATGAAAATAAAGAAATGAAGAAAAAGAGTGAGAGATGAAATGAAGAAAAAATTAAATGAAGCAAAAGTCACTAACATCTCGTGTCTATATCTCCTAGTTAACATGTGAATCGTCCAACTACTTGGTGGAGAAGGGACCAAATATAGAAACTCCAAAGGTGAAATCGTCTTTTCAATAATAAAAGAAAAAAAAAATATATCATCATAAAGTGATAGTAAAGTAATTCTCTAAAATACTAAAACAATGTGATATTCAAGTAACTGTGGGATTGATAGTAATTACTTATTTACTTTCATAACATTCTTTTTAAAAAAAGAAAGAAAGTAACACATACTAAGGCCCTGGTAATTTTTTAAGATTTTTTGGATGCTCTATTCACCTTATTTCCAGGTTCTTATTAAAAAATAAAGTTCACGTAGTGCCTAATAGCGACTAATGAGGTCCAATAACTTCGTATAAGTTGCAGTAGCTCAGATTACTGAGTTCAACAAAAATAAGGTATGACATTCTATCAAAATAAGGTTTATTAAGTTCGGATAAGGTATAATGAGGACTAATAATAAGCTCCGATTAGTTCAAATAAATTCCGTTAAGTTTTAGTTAAGACAAATAAGTTGAATAGAACACACACAATCCTATATTGGAACAACAAATTGACAATGTCTTTTCATTTTATATTATTTTGTAGGGTTAATTTAATTTTATGATATTATTGTGATACAATACTTTAATAACTCCATGATATGAAGGTTTTCTTTTAATAATGGTTCTATGTAACCAATTACCATTTGTTTTATACTCTTTCTGTTCCTTATTGTTGGTCCCGTTTACTTTTTACGCAGTTTTCATTGCACAAATATATAAGCAACAATAATATTTTGAGATCCACATCTTCTTAAATTATAAAAATTTAATATTATTATACACATAGATGCCGAATTTAATAAGATTCCATATGACTATATGAAGATGTTATATATCGATCAAAACTAATGGCCAAAGTTTCTCTATCTTCAAATAAAATATTTTAAGTAGGAGCATCAAATAGGTTCCGAATGGAATAGTTAAATTTGTTATTTATATAAATAAAAACAATGCTCATTCTTTAGATCCAAAATCTCATTTTTGTTCTCTTCTCTCTCTCCTCAGTCTTTCCCTCATACTTCACTATCATGATTCATGACCTATTAGAGCATGAAATTAACATGCGATTTTATTATATGGTGAGTTGGTCAACTTGATATTGAACAGATATGGAAAAGGTATCCTTAGATTATCATAAAAAATTAATATTGTGATTGATATGAGAAGACACCCAACATAATATAATGGTGTCTATTTTCCCAAAAAATTATAGGTTCAAGGATTTTGTTAACTAGTTAGTATGTGTTAATTATGAAGTTGGGATGATCTAAATATACAGGGTAAGATTTGTCCCGTCATATTGTAATTGGGCAATTCAAATTCCACAAGATTTGGAACACATATAGTCACATGACACTCAAAATCTAAATTTTCTATTAATTGGTGTTTAAGTTAATTTCAGACTAAGTCTAGGTAGAGATGATGACATTAACAAGACAAATGAAATTTCTTTTATCAGGAAATTAACTTGCCATAAGTGACATAGTCTCTGTAACTCTATCTTTGTGAATCCACGGCAGGCTCCATAGCTTTTGATGGTACGAGTACGAATGAAGCTTTCTAGTGGTACCTTTAGATTTTTTTAGTACTACGATGTATGCATAAAAATTGAGTGACTATATAAACTCTCTCGACTCTTATGCTATAAAATGTTTTAGATGTACTACTAGAATGAAATCTTAGTAGCATTCTACATGATTATTAGTAGGGTGACTTTAATAGAGTCCAAAAATAGCTTATCTAATACAGATATATGACATATATCAACCTTCCTCTAAGAAGGAATCTGGGAGGCCGCAATAAGAAGATATCAACTAACAAAGAAATCTCACTCGATCATCTATTTAGATTGATAGTTGGGATTATTGTTCAAGAAGGAAATTGTCATAATAGTACCTCAACTTAAGGGTGATGGGAGTCGATCAAATGAAATTCAGACTTTGTGGTTGTGTATGTAGTTGAAAGATGAAAGCTCTACCATTAAGATATCAGTCGAGTAGTGTTAAAAGTATACCTAAGTTGAGAATAAAAGAAATTGCCTCACATCAAGAAATAGGCCAGTAATGACTAACATATGAATTGGTGGGTTACTCCACCTATTACCAATTGGTTTTAGGATGAAACTCTGTCAACCTTATACGTAATCAAACTCTCCTCCGACGTGGGTTTGTATTAGGCGCAATTAACTTTATAAAATTTGGACCAGACAAACCCCATAAATGATATTATTACATGATCTGATGATTCAAAACCAGCACATCTAATTAATTGAATCACCTACACTACACACACCACAACTACACAAGTGACAACCTCCACAACTCACCCACACCTTAATAAGTCTTGAAAGCGATTACCAATAATGCCCTTCTTCCATGCTTCCTAAATGACCTCGGGGCATACTCTACTTTTTTAGCACGTGCCTGTTAATTACAAGTTAACACTTATCACTTTAATAGTACCATCGTAGACTGTCCCCTCTTACGGACTCATCACCCTACTATTAAAGGACACATATCCTCCATTTTATCACAATCTCAACCATATGTGATAGTAACACCTTATAATTAATGGGGGACCCTTTCTAATTTAATCTTTTGGGGCTCTTATGCGCGTGTGGGCTACACCACTTTTGTTGTGTTGCTTGTTTATTGTACGACACATTCAGAGGGCATTATTGTCATTACACTCGGAATTAGGAGTACTACTACAAACCTCCATATAAAGCCTAACAAAAAACTTTCTTTAAGTCATAACAACTATAACTATTAACACTACCACGGTACTACTACCCCACCAAAAACAAAACACTTTTGCTTAGCACTAAAAAAAAAATCTACACTTTTGCTTTGTTAGTTGTTACACTTCTAATATCATAAGATGGAGCAACCACAATGTAGTCCGGGATTTGAAGACCCGGCAACATCTCCGGACTCGCCATCGGGTGCGGCCCACTCGAGTAAAGCCCGAGGGTCGGGGACGAGGCACCCGGTGTACCGAGGAGTCCGGAAGCGTCGATGGGGTAAATGGGTATCGGAAATTCGGGAGCCCCGGAAAAAGACCCGAATATGGCTCGGATCATTCCCATTACCCGAGATGGCTGCCCGGGCCTATGATGTGGCAGCCCATTGCTTAAAGGGCTGCAAGGCCCAACTCAATTTTCCTGAGGAAATAGATTTCCTACCCCGGCCCATTTCATGTTCTCCTAGGGATATCCAAGCTGCTGCGGCGAAGGCGGCCCACGCGGTGGTGGAGGGAAAAGAGGGCGGATGTCCACCGTCTGATCATTATGATCATGATCATCATGATGAAGATGAGGTTGATGATGATTTTTGGAGGGAGATTGAGCTCCCTGAGTTGCTGGATACAGGGCAAGGAGGCAAGTCCATGGATTGCTATACTACTTCATTCAATGATGATTTTTATTTTTAAGTATTTTACTATATACTATATAATTAATACGCTTATCAATATCATGTTCAGTGAAGATTTTTTGGTCATTCTTTTTATTTATTTAAAATTGTTAAATTTGAAGCTCGATCATAGATTATTTTTCAGTGTATATCTCTGTTCATCCATTGTTAAACTTATTTATGTGTATAAAATCTATGTTATAGATTTTATTTATAATGACGTTCATTTATGATTTGTTTATGTATCTCTAATCTCTATAAAATAATCTTGTTGTATGAGTATTAGTTCCTTTTAAAGATCGTATGTGTCTATTACCATAGGTTTATTTCTCCTTTCTGCCTTAAAACTTCTTAACTAATTAGCGCATTGTACTAACGTGTAATCCTTCTCATTCACATAAATTTAACGTTTTCCTTAATTTTAACAATTGATTTGAACTACCACTATATCACCTTGCTAAGTTCGTAAAATTGACAGTACGTAATTACGTATGCTAGAATGCTAGCTAGGTCAATCATTGTCCCTCAAATATGGCATATGGAGTAATAAAAAGAATATAGTATAAAAACTACATGTTCTATATATAGACGACAATACCAAACTCGCTTGATGGAGGCGTGGTAACTCACTCATGAGTTAAGGTCACAAGCTTCGAGCCACTACTACCTACTTTGTGAAAGAGAAATTCTCTTAATCTCCCTACTCTCAAACATTGACCGGATAAATGGCCGACTAACCCTGCGATAAGTAATTCCAAGAGGATCCTTCTTCTTACTGGGCTGTTCCCAATGCCCAATGAAAAAAAAAAATATAGACGGCACTGAGATTTTATCCTAAAAGAAATACACTGACCAAGAGGTTTTTTTTTGTCTTTTTCGTTTCAAGAGTAGTATGATCCATTTTAACGGGAGTATTCATATTAACTCAAGCAGGATTGGTTAAACTCATCTTCCATATGTGAAAAGTGCTTAATAATGTGTAACTGATTGCGACATATAACATATACAACGATTGTAGCATATGTTTTGGAAAACTTTCAAATTTTTATACTCTACTCTGGTCCAATACATATTCCTTTTGGATATACACAAATGTATTTGAATATAACCTTGAAACTCTTGTAATTTTACAAAGGACCATACAGATAATTAATTAGATTAGGGTATATTGACTGCACCTAAAGATATGACAAATTTTATCATATACCCGGTGCATGAAGTGACAGACACCCGACGCTATTTTTTTTCTCATTCGCTCATTTGGATGTAAAAAATACTAAAAAAAGTAAGCCCAAATGAAGATAATAAACCGCGTGCACTACGCATACAGAAACCCAGTGAAAGATGATGAGTGAACTGGATATATTGATACAATAGAGAACTTTGGTAAAATTCTTGTGAAATAATGCACTACCAACTTGGTAAACTTTCATCCTTAAACCAACGGAATAGAGTGCGTAACCCACCAATCATATATGTAGTTATTCTCTCTCTATTTGTTTAATATGGGACTGCTAGTCCCAACTCGATCACATATGGATTACACTCTGAACAGACAGTTATTGAATAGGCACTATCAAGTTAGATTTATTTAATAACAAAATCGTATCTGTTGGCTTTCCGACCTTCCTTTGCATTTTAGGGCTATTAATAGGATCTGAAACTTTAAATTATTTAACAAAATAGGTTATATTCGACTCATGCTCGCTTTTTCCAATTGTTGTATACGAGTATATAAATATGTATAGGCAGTTATAAATTAACTTTATTTTTAATGTAACTATTAAAATTGGTTATGACTTAATTTGAATGCTTGTAATTAGTCAACTGCTCGATAGATCCTCTATTTAGAATTCTAATAAATAAGGCAAAATTACCCTCAACACCACAAACTATGGCGCGGGTGCATCCAACACCACCAACTTTGGCTAGTAGCTAAAACACCACAAAATATTGGCCTGGGAGCAACAAGTGTCATAAATGACGTTGGAGCTAACATTTTTTGCCCTAGGGGCGAGGAATCCGTACTAATTTTTGTTCCATCTTCCCCTTTTTCTTTCATATATCCTATTTTGTCATCAATTAGAAGCCTAAGTCACGTGAAGCACGTGTCTGAAAAAGTTAGCTTTATGGCTCATTTATGACACTCACCGCACCTGCACCAATAGTTAGGATGTTTTGACTACTAGTCAAAGTTGGTGGCGTTGGTGCACGTGCCGCGTTATGTGGTGTTGAGACCAATTTTACCAATAAATAATAATGCAGTCATTATTAAGTTTTGATATGTTTAGAAGGGAACTTCGTAGTATATGTCAATATAGTATAAATCTGGGCCAACCGTAAAGGTATAACGCTTAGGCAACTATAAAATGTCTAAACTAAATCATTATAAACATAGAATACCAAAATTTTCTATAACTATTGTACCAGTTTGATGAATCCGTATAAGCTGTATTTATTATTTTATTTGTTATATTTGCTGACTCAGCAAGTTAGTTAGAAGATTAGTTAGGTTTGTTAGTGTTATAACAACCTCTAGTATAAGTATCTTCTTTCTGTAATAATCAGTGGTAGATTAGATCATTACAAACTTTTCTCTCACTAGATTGTATATTTTTCTCTCTAGTTTTCTTCTATCATCAATACATAATTTCAGATTCTTAAGATCCTTCATGGTATCAGAGCCTAATCTCGTTCATGAGATTGAGGTTTAATCGATTTTACGATTCAGTTCTTAGAATTTCACATTTGCTTGAAATTCTGAATTGAGGTTTGTTTTCTTGAAATTTGTTTCTTTGATTGATTTACGAATTCAATTCTCGTGCGAATCATTCATTATTAGAAGAATCAATGGCACAAGATTCTGAGGTTTTATTGAATGGTGAGAATAGTGGAGATAAAGCTAGAGGAAATGAAAATGGAGGTAATAATATTGATCCTCTATTCATTTCTACCTCTGATAATCCTAATTCTTCTCTTAAAACTGCTGTATTTTCTGGTAATAAATTCATGAGATGGAGTAGAAATGTAAGACGAGCTTTAATTGCTAAAAATAAAGAAGGATTTATCAAATGAGTTTTGAAAATGCCGGATGAAAAGGATAAAAGTTTTCAGAAGTGGAAACTTGCTGATTACATGGTTATGAGCTGGATATTGAGCTCTATGAGTTCTGAATTAGCTGATGAGTTTGGATTCATGGAGAATTCAATTGAATTATGGAGTGAATTGCAAGAGAGGTTTGGTCAATCTAATGGACCACTAGTATATCAATTGAAGAGAGAAATTAGTGCTTTAAAACAAGAGAACATGTCAATTGTTGCGTATTATGGCAATATTAAGAAACTTTGGGATGAATTACAAAGTTTGAAGATGTTTCCTATCTGTTCTTGTGGTGCATTGAATAATTGTTCATGTAATTTTCTGAAGAAATTGCAAGATTTGGAGGCTGAGGACAAAATTGATGCAGTTTCTTCTTGGATTGAATAGTGGATTTGATACTACTATTTCTAACATCCTGTCTATGGATCCTATTCCTACAATCAATCGAGCTTTTTCAATTGTGTAACAAATTGAAAAACAAAAGGAAGTTAATGCTGGATCTATTGAGTTTACTGCTGAAAGTAGTGTTATGGCAGCACAAAGAATGAATAGGTCATCTCAGGCACAAGTTCAGAAGAATTTTTCTAACTCTGGTAAAAGAGATTGGAAAAAGGAAAAAGTTGAGAAATTTTGTGATCATTGCAAAGGGAGAGGTCACACAATGGATCAATGTTTTAAGCTAATAGGTTATCCAGAATGGTATAACACTATTAAGGCAGGAAAGAAAAGTAGTCCAGGAGGTGCTACTGGTTACAAATTGGCTGCTAATACTCATGTTGAGTATGGAGATACTCCTCTGGATCATTCTGATGTTCCAGTTTCATCTTCTACTGCTGCTGTTGGGATGAACTCTGATATGATGGCCATGCTTTGTTAACAAAATCTGAGATCTATGAAAGGAAAACAAATTGCTGAAGATGATTCTGGAGCTGGAGCTGCTGGATCTAGTTTTGCAAGCTTTGCAGGTAACCAATCTTTATCTTGTTATGTATTTAAACCAAATGATAATACAAACCGGATAATAGATTCTCGGTGCTTGTGGATCATATGACATTTCGATGAATCAATGTTGGTTGATAAAATGGAATTGAAAGTACCAATTAAGGTCAAGCTTACCCGATGGTGCATATAGATTGGTGAAAAGGACTGGTAAGGTAATCCCGAAAGTGCAACTGGTATTGTACAATGTGTTGCTAGTGGAAGACTTCGCGATACAATTTGATGTCAATTGGTCAATCGGTGAACAAACGGAATTACAAGTGGTGTTTAATGGGAATGGTTGCTGTTTTCGGACCATTCTAAGGATATCATTGTTGTAGGCAAGAAGTACAATGGACCGTACTACTTCAACACAACTCGTCTCGCGACATCTCAGGTTTCATGCAACATAGCCTCACCGAATTACCTGTACATAATGTTGTTCTTCCTGCTAAGACTAATACTAGTCTTAAAAATAAATGCAATAATGAGACTACTTTAGATATGTTACATGCTCGTTTAGGATATGTTTCATTATCAAAGATGCAACATATAGACTTATGCAATTGTAAAGGATTGAAAGAGTACAATTGTAGTGTGTGTTTGCATTCTAAACAACGTAAATTACCATTTCCCGTCGGACAAGTTGAGCTATGGCATGTTTTGATCTAATTCACATAGATCTTTGGGGTTCTTACAATATACCAAACTTGAATGGTGCATCTTATTTCTTGACTATTCTAGATGACCACAAGTAGAGTTGTCCGGACTTTCTTATTACACAACAAACCGCAAGTCTATAAAACCGTAGCCGATTTTTTGGTGATGATAGAGACTCGCTTTGATAAGAAAGTCAAGAGTATTAGATCTCGATAATGGCACGTAACCGATAAAGGAACAATTTTTAACTCGTTTGCTCAAAGAGGCATATTTCATCGAAGAGTGTTCCCTATGTTCCACAAAGAAAATAGTAGGCTTGAAAGAAAGCATAAGCATTTGTTGGAGATTTCTAGGGCTCTTAGGTTTCATGCCAACTTGCCTAAGAAATTCCGGGGGATTGTTTGCTCACCGCAACTCATCTTATCAATATGCTGCCAATCAAGTTGTTACAAAGGGAAATCACCTTATGAGGTAATGTTTCACAAAACTCCTCCTAGCTTATTATTACAAGTTAAGAGTCTTTGGTTGTTTATGTTATGCTTATAACATGAATATCCATAGAGATAAATTTGATACTAGGGCAAGAAAATGTATATTCTTAGGATATCCCTATGGTCAAAAGGCATACAAATTGTATGATCTTGATACTCATACTTGTTTTGTGTCAAGAGATGTTATTTTTTTTTAAAACACATTTCCTTATCCTACTTCTAGTTCTCAAAATTCTTCTGTTCCATCCATATCTCTTGTTGATTTCAGTAATGCTTGTGATTTTGTTCAATAATGCTCTACTGATTCTGCTTCTACACCACATTCTACTGCTCCTAATTCTTCTTCTACTTTTCCTCATATTTCATCTGATTCTCATCACACCCCTATACATTCTAACAACATAAATTCTGATTCTCAAAGTGCCAATATGCATTTTGAGTCTACTAGTTCAGCTTCTGAGTCTTCTCAAAATCATATTTCTACATCCATCATTCATCATGATAATATTGAACTTGCTAATAATGTCATACCTTTTTCTATTCAATCTTCTTCTCCCCGTTGTCATAACAAGAAAATCATCCGTAAATGTTCAACCTTCACAAACTTCCCGACTATGTTCATACTTATGTTCCTCATAAAAATCAAGATCTTTCTTCTAAGTAGTGAATCGCCTTCTTTTGCTGTTAATTCACATCAATATGATTGAACCTAAGCATTATAATCAAGCCAAAAATAATCCTCACTGGATCAATGCCATGACAAAAGAGTTGGAAGCCTTAGAGGCTAATGAAACATGGGATTTGACTTTACTTCCTGCTGGTAAGAAAGCAATTGGTTCAAAATGGGTTTTTAAAACCAAATTGAACCCAGATGGCACTATTGAACGTTATAAGGTCAGGTTGGTGGCTATTGGTTATCAACAAATTGAAGGCCAAGATTTTAATCAAACCTTTGCACCTGTTGCAAAGTTAGCTAATGTTAGAATTTTGATAGCCGTTGTTACATCTCATAATTGGCATATGTGCCAATTAGATGTGAACAATGCATTTCTTCATGGATTCCTAGATGAAGAAGTGTATATGTTGCCTTCGTCGGTTATGATAAAGCCAAACATGGAGAAGTGTGTAGATTGAAGAAGTCCATTTATGGCCTTAAACAAAGCTTCTAGGCAATGGAACAAAAGAGCTCAAGAGATTTCCAAAAGTTTGGGCTTCATACAATCCAAACAGACTACTCTTTGTTCACTAGAAGTCTAGATGGTGAATTTCTTGCTATCCTTGTATATGTTGATGATATGCTAGTAAAGGTGTACTAGTATGCATCAAATTACAAATGTGAAGAAAGCTCTTAATCAAGCTTTTACTATTAAAGACCTTGGTGATCTTAAATATTTCTTGGGCATTCGGATTTCCGTAAATTCAAAAGGAACATTTATGTCACAAAAGAAATACATTACCGATATTATTGCCGATTGTGAGATGGCAAATTGTGAAAGCTCTCTTGCTCCTCTCGCCTACTGGATTAAAATTGTCCACCGAAATTGGAGATGTTCTCTCGTAACCCGATATTTACAGGAGATTGATTGGAAGGCTATTGTACTTAGGTCTTACAAGACCCGATTTATCTTACTCAAGACAACGATCTTAGTCGGTTTTACATCAACCTAGAGTTCCTCATCTCAGAGCCGCTCTACATGTTGTTAAGTATTTGCAAGGCACATTGGACTATGGACTGCTCTATCCTAGACAATAATCCTTTACAAATATCTCGCATATAGTGACTCGATTGGAGTGCTTGCCGCTTAGCAACAGATCTTTAAGTTCTTATGTTGTGTTCCTTGGTAATAGCATGGTTTCTTGGAAAACCAAGAAGCAACAAACCAAAAGTCATCCGCGTAAGCCGAATACGTAAGTATGTCGCCCACGCCTAGTGAACTTGTTTGGGTTCATGGGTTACTTCAAGACTTAAAAGTTCGGATTACTTTGCCTGTCACAATGTATTGTGACAATAGTTCTGCAGAACATCTTGCACGGAATCCTAAGTTTCATGAGAAGACTAAACACTTGAAGAGAGACATGCACTATGTTAGAGAACAAGTTGAAGAGGGATTCATTCAAACTGCTCATGTTCAAAGTTCTGCTCAGCTAGCTGATTTGCTCACAAAATCATTGGCTTCTTCTCAGCATCATTTACTTTGTTCCAAACTTGGTCTTGTTTCTCAAGTCCAGCTTGAAGGGGGAATATAAGCTGTATTTATTATTTTATTTGTTATATTTGCTGACTCAGCAAGTTAGTTAGAAGATTAGTTAGGTTTGTTAGTGTTATAACAACCTCTAGTATATGTATCTTCTTTCTGTAATAATCAGTGGTAGATTAGATCATTACAAACTTTTCTCTCACTAGATTGTATCTTTTTCTCTCTAGTTTTCTTCTATCATCAATACATAATTTCAGATTCTTAAGATCCTTCAATCTGTGTCCTATTCACTCTGTTCTCTATAGGATATCCTGCCAAAATCTGGCCATAGCTCATTGACCTCAACTTAATTTTTAATTACTTTATGGGTTTAAACTCAACAACTGATTAAATCAATTTTTTTTTTAGCAAAACGATTAAATAAATATTCTAGTTAAAGCTCCTTTTCACTTATATACTGGACACGGGTGTTAGTTAGCATTATTATTGATTAACATAGTTGCTGAAGTTGATTTTTCACTCTTCTCTGCTAACAATCTATGTATAATCTTTTGAAGCTGCAAGGACTTGACAACCACTCTCACTCTCTTAGTATAAAATTTTGGAAAATTTTGGATGGTTAATTATTGGAAGATTTGCATTATATTGCTATAATTATTATATGTGTATTTCTAAAGCACAAACCCTTGAGTAATCACTTCATCCCAAAGTAACATAGCTCATATTTAATTTCAGTTACCACAATCTATATATTAACTTCAGATTAATATTTTGTAAAAGAGTATCTTGGATGTAACATGTTACACCATAACTTATTTTGTAATACGCGTAATGACATACACTTCAACAAAGACATAGACTATACAAATAATGACATGAATCTCATGTAATTTTGTCATTTTAATCATTTTGAGTCATAACTAGATTCCATAATAATGACATTTTTAAAAACATACAAAAATGATTATGTCCCTACTTAGCTAATGTAGATGTGCAAAGCATAATTAGTTATTGGCATATTACCTAGCTAATATTGTGACCTTGGCATGGAGCAATGGGTGGATTAATCATTATCCACCTGAAGTTTCACCTTGTATACTTATGGATACTCTTTCTATTCCATAATAAAGTCGCACTAGGATTTCCATAGATTAAAAAGGTTTATCATTACAACTCTCTATGTTTGTCACACATACATAGATTGAATTAGACAACTAGCAAAACTAACCAAATAGTTGTTTCATCTTAATATACTTCATATATACATATGCACAATTGCACTTTAGAGCCCATAGATAAAGGGATTCCCATTGGGCCCAAAGACGCAATTGAGGCATAGCAAGGGGTATTGGGCGCAAAAGCTCCAAACTATTCCTGTTGAGCCTATGCAAACTTTTCCGTCAAACTTTAGGGCTTCACATCTATGGACAGGAGTGGACAAACTTGTAAAATAGAATGATAACCCAAATTAAAACATGTTACACGTTGGGACTTGGGAAATTGCAGATTTGGAGTATTTGTTAACTTATTGTTTCTTAAGTCTTCACTTTTTTTTTTTTTTAAAAGAGAGCCACAAGGGAAAATGATATGGATGGGATTTGATTCGATCTTGGCATCCACCTCCCAAAGATTTTAACCAACTAAACTAACGACATCCACTCTTAAGATTCTAACTATAATACCACTCTTATAACATTATAACCCACACTTTCCACATCTTGCTTAATGCCCACCTCGCCTCAAAGACAAATCATAGTCTAAGTTTTGCAAGGTGTGGTAGGGATGGCATTCAAAACTTGATATCAAATCTCTTCTACAATACTGGCTTATATCATTAATTATGCTTCTTTGTCATTTTTTTCCTTTTGTAGGTATGCTTCAATTGTGGTTTATGTTCTAAGAAAAATTGTTATGTGCCACACATTTTCATTTTATCTCATTTAAACAAAATTTCAACATTTGTGATTTGTGAAAATTGATTAGTTTTTACTAGTAAGGTAAAAAATGTAAATGGTCCTTATTTGCAGGTCCCCTATTAACCTGTGCAAACATATCAATAGCACATGCTCATTTTTATGGAGCGTCTCCAATCTGTTAAATGTTATATAAAAGAAAGTACTTTAATTTGAGTTACAAAACGTACGTTGTTTCATTGGTAGACCATGTCAGTGGTTTGAATCACCTCAGTACTACATTTCTTCCTTCAATTATTTTTTTTGTAATCTTCCCCTATTATATTTTACTCCATTCTTATACTTTCAATAATAAAAAAAAACATTGTTTTCAATCATTACTTACATAGTTTATATCTCTATTATATAAGCCAAGGGATGAGGTATGGTGTCCCCCTTTGAAACGACTATAATACCCTTTAATAATTTAAAACAACGTTTTCTTTTTATAAAAATTAAAAAATGAGAATCAATGCAACTTGCCATATGGAATAAGTCAAAAATGGAATATGCAATTAGCATTAATAACTTGACAAAATAGATTGACACAATCAATTCAAAAAATTAATTAGAATCTTCAATCAAAAAAAGTTAGCGATATATCCTAACAACATAATACTTCGTATTTACAAAGTTCAAACAATATGGTTTATTAACATTTACAATAGTTAAAGAACTATACTAAAGCCGCTGACAAGGTTTTATTAGATCATCAACCAAATTTTTCAGTAACGGTATTGAACAGTTAAAAATCGGTCACCTTCAATTTACATCACTACCAAAATAATTTTAGATTATTAAAATATGTTCATTCGTACATATAGCTACTTAAGGTTGTTGACGCACGCATCGCGTGCATATACGACTAGGTATGACTTGTAAAAAGTATGATATACTACCATGATTAATTGAATTTTTTGAGTATTTTTATTTTTTTGCTATACCTTGATTATTTGAGTTTTTAATATTTTGTTACAAGGTGAATATCACTTAAGCCCTATTCTTTTGGACTTATTTTCAGTTCAGTTTGTTTCAGTTCAGCTGAGTCTTGTCTAATATTTTTATTATTATATTTGTTTTTAATATTACTATTAATATTGTTATTATTATTAATAATATAATTATAATACCAATAAATTTTATTTTTTTTATTTTCATTATTTTTTCATTATTGTTTTTATTATTAATAATATTATTATAATTATTATTATTATTAATTATTATCATTATTAATTATTATTATTAATTATTGTTATTATTATTAATAATTATTATTATTAATTAGTATTATTAATTAATATTATTACTATTATTAATTATTATTACATTATTAATTATAATAATTATTATTATTAATTATTAATTATTATTATATTATTTATTATTATTATTATATAATTATTTATTAATATTAATATTATTTATCATTTTTATTATTAATTATTATTATTACTAATTATTATTATAATTAATATTAATATTAATTATTATTAATATTGTTAATATTATTAATATTATTATTATATTATTATATTATTTAATAATTATTATTATTATCATTATTATTATTATTATTTTAAATTATTATTATTATTATTTCGCCGCCGCTTTCGCTCGCCGGTTCGGCCAGTTCAGTTCAAAAGAACGGGGCCTTAACTATATTTTTCTTAAGATGTTTAGTTAGTGTACGATTTTTTCTTGAGGGGGGTTTAGAAATATACATAAATAACTGTATAAGGAATACATATAGAAGTATTTTTAAAATATTACGAAGTATGGAATATAGTTTTGTATATTAATACTATGTATTTTTTAGTTATAAGTACTTGCTTTTATAACTAGCACACAAGACCCCTAAATTATTTAAGACGATCCTCTTATCTAAAGCCTTCGGTTTTAAGGAAGCGGGATCTAGTAGTCTTGTAGCCTTGTAGGATGTAGCCAACAGGTTAGGAATGGTTAGAACTTAGAAAGAAAGAGAGTTTCAAAGTCTCTATACCAATCTCACGAATTCCATAGACTAACAAAAGAAAGTTAAGAAATATAAAAAGAAAATGAAATTAAAATCAATATATCTGAAAATTTGATTGCACGTTCCACACATGCACCTCTGGGCTCTGGCTAGGGATGGCAATCCAGTTCAGGTCCGACCCTACTCCGCTCCGATCCGAAGGAAAAAATCCGAGCCGACTCTGACAAAAAAATAATCCGAATCCGACTCCGTTTAAAAAGTCTAACTCCGAGTCGGAGGAGGGTCGGAGTCGGATCTCGTAAAATAATCCGACATCCGAATCCGACTCCGACTTTAAGTGAATTAATCCTTTTTTCTGTTTTATGTTAATGTATTATTTATGTATAACCTAACTTCAACTTTCAGCCAATTGTATTATATAAGATTTTCCCATTGAAGAAATGATTGTTAAAAATAATAGTAATATTTAGATTATTTGTACTATATAAGATTTCCATATGATTATTAGAAAAAATTGTAATGATTAGATTATTGTATTATAGAAGACTTTTCTATTATAAAAAATGGGTGGAAAAATAAGTCAGATCGGATTCGGATGTTCGGATTTTAAGTCGGGTGTGCGGGTTTTAAGTCGAATCGGATTCGGAGCCGGATGTTCGGGGTTTAAGTCAGACCGGAGTCGGATGTCGGAGTCAGACTCGGATTTAAAATCCGACTTCTTGTAGGGTCGGAGTCGAATTATGCATAATCCGGTCCAAGTCCGACCCGTTGCCATCCCTAGCTAGGTTTGCTGAGATCATCTCATATTCATACGCTGCTCCCATGAGGCCATGATATACATTGACTATTGACTATTGACTATTGACTATTGACTAATTGACTTTACGGTGTGTTGAGCACTTTCTATTTAAAGGTTACCTTTGTACATTTGATTTTCACGATTTTACTCCGTCTCACCCAAATCTTCACCTTTATCAATACGAAATTTAAAGTGTCTATTATAACATACGAGTTCTCACACTTGCCAATATACAACATTAATCGTTAAATATCTTTAATAATATCTTTAATTGTTTAATAAAAATTATAAATGGCTGATAATTTACAATTATATATTGAGACGTATCTATCAAGATCTTACTTGACTATGCCATTCATCGCATAAAAATCATAATAGAAGGTGAAAGGGTAAAAAACTCATATATGTTGCAATAGAGGAAAAACTCATATATGATGAACATAAATTAGTGAGTGTTATAATAATTAAAAAAAACTAGTAAAGTATAATATCTAAAAACTTAAAAAAAAAAAGTATAATATCTAAAACGCAAAGGGTGAAGTATATACAGTTAATATTAATGAAAATTAAATAAAATATGCATTTCAATACAATATTTTGTTTTCAAAATTTTCAAATACACTCAACGTTCCGCGTATATGCTATTTACTATTTAGGTACGACTTTTTGGACGCCCAACGATAATACCATGATACCATGACCATCAAAACCATGTGGACAGTGTGGTCCATCCTTGAGGATAATGCTCTTCACGTTAACATGCCCCAGGCCCCCAACTCACTCTGTAGCCCAACTTCAACCTTTAAGATTTAAACCTCATATAGTCATATTAGTCGATCATTAGGTTAGAATATGATTTTTGGTAACATAAATTATTTTTACTCTTTTCTTTTTATGTTAAGGAGAAGGGCGAAGGGCGAAGGGCGAAGGCGTCCTACCAGACCGGAAACTCGCTCAGGTCTACTCGACCCGATTTTGCAGGTAAGGCCCCTTAAAAGTTGGGGGAATGATAAGGAGAAATCCACATTCAAAAGAGATAAATACTATATATAAATAGGTATTTGGCTATTTTTCATTTTTAAATCATATACTTATAAAAAAATATACTAAAATAATTAATTATTAAGCACAAATTTCTTATTTGACACTCTATCATACATAGAACCCCTTTTCAAGAGTTTGGAAATTAGTTATTCTTTAATATGCATAATTTTGGGGGATTGTTAAACGTCGCCCCCAAATTACTTAAAATCGCCCCAACTCCCCTCTAAAAATACCATTATACCCTTACGATTTTTGTTTTGATTTTTACTCCAACTTAACTCCTCCCCTAATTCATATTATCTCTCATCTTCGCCATCACCACCCACGATCACCACCGCCAATCACCACCGACGAGCACAAAATTCCGACGTTTTTTTAAACGAATTTTTTTAAACGAATTTCATGGGGCCAACGTGTGGCCCGGACGTTGTGCCCCATGGGGCCAACGTGCGAGCCACACGTTGGCCCCATGAAATTCATTTAAAAAAAAACTACGCCGGAATTTTGTGCTCGTCGTGGTGATCGTCGATGGGTTGGAGAAGGTAGCGATTGGTGGTTAGTGATTTTAGGTGGTGGTGGAGAGAGAGTTGTAAAAACAGTCAAGGGTATAATGGTACATTTACATAGTAGTTGGGGGCGATTTCAAGTAATTTGGGGGCGACGTTTAGAAGTTCAGTTTTGACTTAGCAGTTAGCACCTTGATCGATGTAGTACGAAATGACGTCTTGTCTAGCACTTTCTTTTGAGGGAGTCTTGTCTAGCACTTCAGCAAGAGAACACCGTCTTCAAAGTTTTTGGATTCAAAATATTTTGTCTTTCTCATAAATTCTTCTCGATTTGTCAGATTTTATTTTTCTTTAATATGGATTAATTGGATTAACTCAATCAAAACTTGACCCGTTAAATTATATAGGTTGGACAAGTTATTTTTAACCTGGTAATTTTGAGCCATACTATTAAACGTATCAAATTATTTTCTCCATATATATCACAACTTTTGTATTTCCCCCCTCCCAATTAAATACTCCCCTTTTCATGACTGCATGTCTGCATGCACGACGTTAGTGATTAGATTGTCCAAAATCAATAATAACTACATGCCTCATTATAATGGTTGTTATAATTAAGACAAAGCTAACAACCGACCTTAGTTTCATATTAGTAATCGGTGTTTACCAAAATATTTTTTTTTTTTTTTTAATTATAAAAAAAAAAAAAAAACTTTGAATTTAAAGTGTTAAAAATTTTTAAAGAACAAAGAAAAAAAAAATTCATCAAAGTTTTTGTTTAAACTATTCAAGATAATCGCCAATTAAACCGAAATAAATTTAAATACGAATCTTATACTTTTATCTTTTTAACTACAATTACCAAAAAATAAAATAGATATAATTTATTTTTTTTTCCATTTTTTGCCCCGCCCCTGCTAGTAATCATATGCCTCATATAATTGCCGGTAAATTTCAAACATTGAAATATGCATAAAAATAGTGTTTGATAGATTGCAGTTACAAGTTACAACTTATAATAAGTCACATCTCAAAGAAGTAAGGGCGGTGCAACCGTGTTTTATTAGTACTACAATGATCGGACTTTTCCTACTTGTGTAGGAAAGAATAATTGCAGATTTGCAGGTACAATAAGTAAGACAGTAGTGCCCCAAATCGACATGCACATCACATTCACATACAAATCTTTGAGCGAGTGATCCGCACTTTATATAATTATATTGGCTTCTTAGATTTTATATGGGGTACCTACCACTATCGTGTCCATCCACCTTCCACTTATATTATTGGAAATATTCTTAGCGATTTATTCCATTGTGAGTACTTCTATTATTAGCGTTTATAAAGTTTTGGGGGTGTATTTAGGGGTGATAATGAGTATGTCCCGTTCGCAAACACTCGGGTTCGTTGGCCAAAAGTTTCTCATACATGACTTCGGCCGGATTCGAACTCTGCTAGAATTTAACGAGCTGAGCTAAGCTTGGCAAAGCTCGGCTCGAGAGCTCGTGAACGGGCTCAATTATACTTTTATATAGAAAAATAATATATTTATATATATACATAGATATATAAACCTAGATATCACACAATAATAAGTTAATAGTTCATTTGTTTAAAACGAAACCTATAAAAATCAAATATTAAAAAGGAAAAACAAATTAAACATGTAAAAAACAAGGGGTGATAAAGAGGCAAGTCTGTTCGTGAACAGTTCGAGCTCGACTCGTTTAACATTTGGCAAAGTTCGGCTCGAAAAAAATTCGGCTCGTTAAGCTTCATGCTCGGCTCGAGCTCGGATAAACTTAAACGAACACAAGCCGAGCATACCACAGTTCGGGCTCGGCTCGACCGATAAGCAGCCCTAGGTGTATTCATTTATGCTTAAAAATATAATTTTTAAAAGAGTAAACCGGGGACATGAAATTATATTGTACTAATTTTCGACAAAGTAGAAATTCTTTGGGGAAAAGAGTGTTGCCAAACTCAATTCATAATTTGGACTAGTCACTAGAATTTTACCTAGCAGCAAGATGAGTCATTACATTGGCCTAATAAGTTCAAATAAGTACTAATACTTTATAAAATAAATATCAAAGTTTAATAAGTTGAGATACATTCGATTAAGTTCAAATAAATTTAATTAGTTCAGATAAGTTTGAGATAATTTAGGTGGAAAAAAAGTGTCCTTAAATCCACTGGTATAATACTTTACTACTCTTTTAAGTTAGCTGATATTTGCTTTTTTCAATTTTTTTGGCTTGGTGATTATAATTTTTTTTTTTTGAGAGAGGTGGTGATTATAAATTTATAATGAATCATGCATGAGTTGCTTTAAAACATCAACGACCCATTTATATCTTTAGTACTACACATAGGACCACCATAATAATTCGTACTTACAATCTCTCTAGTTTATCCCAGATGATCCACCTAATGAAAACTCACTCAATGTTGTTAGGATTGGGATCCCAGTTTGGATCGGTAAGGGGGGTAGGATCGAATCGGTAGAATCGAATCGTAGGATCGTAAGATCCTACCAAATTGCAAAAAAGAGTAACATAAATGCTTCCAAATAAATAAATACAGATCTTTCAAATAATATGGATGCTAAATACCTAGATTTTCTCACATAATATTGATATTTCAAAGTTAATATAGCTTCGCAAGAGTCATAAAAGATTAGAGAAGAGAAATATTTGCGTGTATGAAGTTGGGTTATCATTTATTGGGCTTAAAGGAAAAGTTAGTTGCTTTAGGGATCATTTTAATAAGTAAAGAAGTAGGATCTTCCGATCCTAACCGATCCTACTCCGATCCTGACCGATCCTGATCGATCCTACTCCGATCCTGCAACAATCTAAGTGAAATACAGGATCATCCGATCCTACTCCGATCCTACCGATCCTGCTACGATCCTGACCGATCCTGCTGCGATTCTGCCAGCCTTGCGATTCTGCTTACGATCTGGATCGTTTTGCTAAAACTGGATCGTAGGATCGTACGATCCTACGATCCGGATCGCGATTCTAACAACAATGAACTCACTTATGCATTTATCCAGTTACTCCTACTAACTCTGATCATCGCCTTTTTTTAATCAATTTTCAATTTAAAAGATCCAACCTAATGAGTTTCACTTACCTTATTGATATAAATCTGAATAAAACACTCATATTTTGACGCGCGATTAGGACATAAGAGAGTGATAGAGATAGAGAGAAAATATTATTAAATAAGAAATCGTTGAAATTAATATGAAAAACTTCCGAATAAGGGAAATGTTAGAATGAAAAAGAACAAATGAATAATTAACTCTTAACTAAGTATCAATTCATTTTATCAAACACTTTGCGCAATCAACTAATGCAATCCGCTAGTTCAATCAACTAGTCAAATCAGTTAATGCAATCAATTATCGGCTATTCACTAATTCCTGAACAGGGCCTATATTTTTTTTGTAAAATTACCGATGATGGTCAAAACTAGTAAAGTACTATATAGATGAAGTAAAAATTCAAAGTATTTAGATGGTAAAGTAACACAAGAATTAATTAATAAACAACCTAAGACATGCATCCTTTATCATTGCCTTATAATTAATTAAACAAGACATCAATTCGTCAATATCAAGCACAAGAATGGTCGCATTACCCTATATAGATAAAGAATAAACAACTTGCCAATTTACATAGAAAAAGTTTCTAAAAGTAATTTTCAAATTAAATATGGTACATCGTTATTTTTTCTTTTTAAAGGTAAGATGAAGGGGACTCACCTGAGAGGGATAAGGGGAATTCTTCAAATGAGTCCCATGAGGTTCGATCCCTAGACCTCAGGGATATGAGGTGAGAAGCGATGTCACTACTCCACTACCTCAACCTCGTGGTATATTGTTACTTATTAGTACTAGACTACTAGTATTCACTATTTATATGACTTGGGATTTTTCCCCTTTTTTCGGAGATGCTTGGTAAATCCACTGGATAGATAATCCATTAGACATAAACAGATAAAAAATAATTCCTGATGTTGAGTCGTAATCAAACTATTCATATGACCTAGAGTGGTTTTCTTTTAGTGGTGTTATTTAATAAGGGAGTAAAAGAGCCAAAACACGCCTAACACGTTACAGGTAAGGAGGACTTTGAGTGCGTTGCTTTTTATTAAATGGTAGTCACGTTCTTTGGTTTCTTCTCTCTTCTGCCGTCGTTGCCGCCAGTCCCTCCATAGTTCACGTGCTGGTCCCAAGCTCCATTATGCATTATCTAAAGATGAACTTTATTATAGTAATATATTTGAACTTTGAGATTTACTGAGCTTAAAAAGGTACAGTATAAGTTATAATGTTTGCAAGGATTTGGGTGTTCAACCCTTAGGGAGTGTTTGGTATGAACAGTGAACTAAGCAAATGTAACGGAAAGGAATTTGTTAAGAAGGAGAAAGGGTAATGATAACACCATATATTAACGTTACTGGATGTTTGGTTTATTAATGGAATGGAAACAATCTTATGTGATTCCCTTTGAGGAGAGTAATGAGATTTGTTTCCACAAATTATAGGAAGGTAACAAATGGGGGGGAATTGTTACCCTACCAAACTCTCATACCAAACAATATCTAATGGAAACACTTATTTGATTACATTTTCTACTTTGAAAAAGCTATACTAAACACCCCATTAGTTTTAATGAATTATCCTGCTTTGTGTTGAAAAATTAAATTTCACGCCACCATAATGAAATCCACTATTATTATTAAAAACAAGTAGACAAATATCCCGTCATATATATAACTAGCCTTATATGCATGCTTTGCGTGCGGTGACATTTTTTACTTAGTGCGGTTATTCAGCCATAAATAACATAAAATCAGTTGGTTGATTATAATTTTAATTGAATCATTATCATAGACACGTATGATTTCACCCACTTTAAGTGTGGTTTTAAGAATGATTACTTTTAGTTTCGATTTTAAAGATTGCATTGATTTATATTATTTCTAAGAGAAGTTGCACTTACATAACATTTTCTATAAAATTCTAGATATCTTTTTCTCTTCGCATTATGTACATTTTTTATATTGACGACCATTTTATAAACAAAAGTGCAATTTTTTTATTGTAATTTTGCATTGCCTTTTGAAGACTATTGTGTATTTAGGTTGTGAGTAATACTCATTCTTTTGAAATTTTTTTACTACTTATGTTTGTCTAACACACGACTGTTTTTGTAAATTTAGTAGGGAAGCATGTGTTGTATACCAAGATAACAAATTGCATACTTAATTGAAAGTATATAACGCGCCCGCAAATCGTAAAAGTTGTGACGTTCCAAGCCTCTTGTGTTTTTTTCTTAAATATTTGTAGTTGAGAGTGGGAGTTTTTTAAGATAAAAACATTATTGTTGAGATTGTAGTTATTCAATATACTACTCCCGTACTCCGTATTTTGTATATTGTGTATGGTTTAGTACATGATAACTTTCCATTTTTAATTTTCTTTGTCAAGCTTGATGTTCAATATGCCTTGATTGTGCTTGAACTTTAAATTTGTTGATATGCATTGATTAAGGAAGGTTTTGATTTGATTGAGAATTTATTTTGGAATGTTTTGTATATGATTATTATGCATGATGTTATTATCTCTTATTATTGAGGATAGAGTTGTAATTTAATAGGGGGACGCCATTGGTCCACCCCTTCACACACTTATATATCATAGAGATTAGCAGAGGTCTTGAACTCTTCACACCATACTTTGTAAATCATTATCTAACTACTAAGCTACGATTTTTACTTGTAACAAGATATCAATTCCAAATAATAATTAATTATAGAGTTGAAAGCATTGAAATCGAACCCCTAAAACCAACATTTTTTTAAAAAAATTTGCCTCCAATAATCTCAACTATGTGCCAATTCTATAAACAATATCAACTATTATTTCGCAGCCAAAAAATAATAAACAAAATTCATTAACCAATATATTAATTCAAAATAGTTCTAACTTTGGGATGTCTTCACAAACCCATTTTACATGGCTTATATTTAAGTTCGTAAAAATGGGAGGTGTGTAGTGGTAGGTTAAGCTAGTAGCCCAATCAGAGAGTGCATCTTTTTTAATGAATGAAAAATATAAGAGTTCTATATATATTTTTTAAGGTAAGATGAAGGGGGCTCACTTGAGAGGGGTAAAGGAAATTCCTCAAATGAGAAACAAGATCCCTAAACCTGAGGGTTACGAGGTGGGAAGTGATGTTACTACTCCACCACTTCAACCTCAAGAGTTCTTCTATATGGTTCCCCTGTGTTTTAGTGTTTTCTACGCTATATTCGTAATGTTCTTTTTCTGTAAGTTGTATCCTTGAACTTTTGATTTTTTATTCTATATTTTACCCCTGTAATAAGTCAACTTTAAGTTTTTCGGTTCATTTCTTATTTTTAGTTCTTAAGATTTACATTAGGAGGAAACTTTTCTTAAAAAAATACCACGTTGCTCCATAGTGTCGGGCTAAAATTTCCTTTCCCTTCAAATATAAATTTAAAGAACTAAAAAAAAGAAAATAACTTCAATTTAAAATTGAGTTAACAGAGGATTATAATAAAAAACAAATAAAAAGTTTCAAGGTACGACTTAAACGAAAATGGCTTTAGTAATACAGCGCAAAAAATTGCTAAAACACAAGGTTTCATATACGACACTCCTAAAAACCAAGCTCAGGTGGAGGTGGTGGGGAATTCACCTTGTGACTTTGAGATCACAAATTCGAACATCACTATCTATTTGTGTTTGGGAGTAGGGATTTCCTTATATCCCTCCTACTCTCAAGCGTTGACCTGTGTAACTGGGCTGACTGACCTGCGAGAGGTGCTGGTCCAGTAAAGTCTTTTTCTTATCAAGGGATTCCCAATTAGGGCTCCAAAAACAAAAACAAAAAAATACATACGACACCCGAAAACATAATTATGGTGGTGGCAATCAATATTCTTACAATAAAACATTTGTAGTTATAAATACACGGATATTTTAATGAAAACGGCACCGTGAATTAAAAGTAATACGACAAATTGACAATAATAGTACATTTGATATGCAATGTTTGGGTAGGACACGTGACTGTTTGATATTGGTTAGTTAAATCACGTGGCTGACGTGCATCTTTTTATTGTTGGAGTCGTGAAATTGGTGGTGAGATTTACTGAAAAATACGATGAAGTCTCGTCAGGAGCACATTCTACTTTCACTTTATCATGTATTTAGCGTGCATATTATTACTTTTTTTCTTTTTTCTTGTTATTGTAATTTATATTTTCCCGACAAAAATAAATATATATTTTATACTCCCTCCTTCTCTAGATAGATTATTCGTTTTGGTTTTTACACTTCTCAAATCTCAATGCACAATTTTAACTATAAGTATCTTTAATTATTCATTACTTAAAAATTATATACTAATAAAAATTATTGAAAATTAATATTATAAAACTACACATTGACGCAAAATTAACAACATCCTACATGAGTATGTATTTTTGTATATATCAATGATAATGTTTGATCAAAGATTTTAAGGTTTGACAATAAACAATAACTATATTTTAGAACAGTCAAAAGTAATATTTTACTAACTATTTTAGTTGGCATTCACCTATTCACGTCTTTAACATAATTTACTACTTTCAGTCTCTCATAAAAACTTTTGCCACTATATAAGTAATTAACATGATTATAGTGCATTAGTTTTTGGCGGCGGCTGCTTAATTTAAGCCTTTTCAAAAAAAATTGAGACGCCGATTGTAGTAATAGATACTTACCCATACTCCCATATGCATATTTCTGGTCAACATTATACAAATTCTAATAGAAGTACTAGTGCATTAGTACACTCTACTTTGGCGTTTGGAATTGTTTAATTTTTTCTCTACCCTTTTGTTTAATTCCACTTAATGAGATTAATTAGTGATTTAACCACTTGTCTCTGACTTAGATAGCAACTTTACCAAGGCGTACTTTGGAATCTAGAATTGGTGCTTAGTCTAATTTTATAGGAATACTAGCTAGTTGTCACTTGTCAGTTGATCACATAATCATATATATTTTGTAATGTCTTGTACTTTTTTTCTAGATGTGAAGCATACGAGGTTTTTTTTTTTTTTTTTTAAAGAGAAATTTCATTAATTGAAGGTCAAACGACATCTACAATAGGTATTAAAGAAAAACAAGATACAATTAAACAAGACTAAATCAAATTCGTCTTCGAAGAAACTACAATGAACCAGATCGAGTAATACAAATAGAAGCTTCCTCAGATTTGCCGAATCAAGCAGCCTATTGATGAGGAAGTCTATCATTCTGATATAGTTTGGGAAGAACATTCTTGATCGAGTCAGGTTGACCGCATCCGAGATTCCAATACCTTCATGTTGAGTCTCGAACTTCAACCAATGAGAATAATTTCTCATACCTAAAAACAAAAGAACCATACTCACAACTCCCATAGGGGACAAGGAGATTTCCAAAACATAAACTAAAAACCCCATAACAGGATTTGAGAAAATCTCATAAAGAGAGACTAATTTATTAAACAAAACAAGAAAATAAACTAAAAACTGAAAATAAAAGGGGAAAAGGGGCTTACCATGGATGAAATCATCAATGGCAGCCCCTAATTGATGAAGAAGGGGTAGAGGAGGCTAGGGTTTGAGAGAGAGAAAAAGAGAGAGGGGACCGATATGAGTACTAGTATATGATTATGAAGTTGAAATGTAATCCATGTAAATTATTGTTCAATCGAAAGTGAGCATCTCCAGGCCATAATTATATGTATGATGGTCTTATATATGGACCAATCTTGGGTTGTATTTTTCCTCTTTGAATAATACAAGTATACAACTACCATTCCTGTGAATTGGTTATAGTTACTACTCCCTCTGTTTCTTTTCTTCCTATTTTGACTTCCACGTTTGCTAATGCACGTCTTTGACCTTAAATATCTTTCATTGTGTATTAGTAAAAATTATAATGATTAAATATTAATAAAGTACTCATTGAGACGAATCAAACAAGACCCCACACGACTATATTTTTTTATCATATGTTGAAAATAATTTAGAAGATTATCTTCAATAGTGAATAGTGTTAAGATTCTAAATAGGAACAACAAAAGAGAACGGAGGGAGTCTATATCAATAGGGTCAAATATTGAAAAATTTGACCATATTTTTTCATTTACATATAATAATAAAAATTCCTCCCTTCATTACCTTTTCATGATTCTAGTTTGACCTTTTTTTAGTAATCATTCATAGTTTGGCATTTCTATGTGTAAAAAGATTCCAACTAGGAAGATAAAAAATGAATGGAGGAAGTATTATGTTTCATTTATACCCCATATAAGAACAAAATATTATCATGCATGGTTTTGTTAAATTCATTTCAATGTGATATTTTAAAATATGAACTTTTTAAACAATTTTTTAATAATACATAATACATTAAGATAATAATGTGTGTTAGAGACCCGTGAAAAAACAACTATCATGCAAAAATTTATAAAAATATGGTAAAAAATCACAATGTACATCGGAGAATGTACTTTTGAGTTGATAATTTTCAAAATATCAACTTGTTATATGGAGTATTAAGCTGAAAACAATTTCTTTTTCATTGATAAAAAAAACTAGTGTTTTAAGGTAGGAATGTTTATTGGTTAATTGTTTTGACCACCTTTAATAAAGTTTACCAAAATTAATAGACTTTTTTTTCAAATATAAAACTTAGGCAAAAGATTTTAGTTCGATCTAAATATTTACGCGTCCCCTAGTTCAATTTCAAAAGATTGGATCCCTTGAAAGTGAGAAATGACTAAGAGCATATGTACCTTTGACTTAAGATGTTCCTTAAACTTATTTCCGTCGAGCACTCGAGCTTTAACTACGTGAAGTTCATTTTAGAATATTTTTTTTAAAAATATGATAAGGTAAATTATAACAATACCTTCGTATGAGACACCTAAAGTATAACCCTTGATCCCTCGGTGTAAATCATATCCGACGCACGTAGGTGAAAGATGAAAGAGCTTACCACTCCCCCAATCGTGATCCTCATATTTCGGTTTATACTAGATTGAATTTTGAGCGACGTGGAGAAGTCTATACTACGACTTCTAATTTTGGCAAACCCCACTTTCCATAACTAGCCAAGAACATGCAACACTATCAAACGCATTAAATATTTAAACGTCGCCCAACGTGTCAGTGATCTGGCACCAAGTAACAACAAATCTCTATACTCCAAATACATTAATTTCACTTTATTTGGAAAAAGGTAAAAATATTTTATATACTTAATATGCATATATAGAGCAATAATTAAACGGTTTTTTCATCAGGTACCACTGTAGTTTTTCAAAATTCATGGGGTACCCCTACTTTTAAATAAATGCACCAGGTACCCTTACTTTAGGGGTAAAATGCACGAAATGCCCTTAATGACTAACGGTGTTAAGTTTCTGTTAGTCATTAACCCTAATTAACCCCCATAACCTCTCTAACCCTAATTAACCCTCTAATCTAAACCTAACCCCAAAACCCTAACCTTAACTCCTAACCCTAACCACCCAGCCACCCCACCCCCCACCCCCACTCCCGCCACCTTTCCCCACCCCCGCAACCCCCCATCCCTCCCCCACTATCGCAGCCCTTCCCCCACCCTTTACCCTAACCCACGCAACCCCCCACCACTCCCCCCTCCCCGCAACCCCTCTTCCCCTCCCACGCACGCTTTGTTTGTGTTGATTTATGGGGAAAATTTGAAAAAAAATCGTGTTGAAATCCCGGGAAAAATTCGCAAAAAAAACACTTGTTCCGTTCGTTCTTGAGTTCGACGGCTTTCGTCGCCATTAGTGTCGAAGGAGAGAGAGTGAAATCTAGGGAAAACCCCACACACCATTGTTGAATGCGGGGGGGTGGTGCTTCGATGCAGGGCAGAAGGGGGTGCAGGTGTGGGGGGAGGGGGGGGGGGCTTCGATGGAGGGCGTAAGGGGGGGGGGGGAGGGGGATTCGACAGGGGGTGTATTATTATTTATTATTTATTATTATTTATTATTATTATTATTTATTATTATTATTATTATTATTTATTATTATTATTTATTATTTATTATTTATTATTTATTATTTATTATTTATTATTTATTATTTATTATTTATTATTTATTATTTATTATTTATTATTTATTATTTATTATTTATTATTTATTATTTATTATTTATTATTTATTATTTATTATTTATTATTTATTATTTATTATTTATTATTTATTATTTATTATTTATTATTTATTATTATTATTATTTATTATTATTATTATTATTATTATTATTATTTATTATTATTATTATTTATTATTTATTATTTATTATTTATTATTTATTATTTATTATTTATTATTTATTATTTATTATTTATTATTTATTATTTATTATTTATTATTTTTTATTTTTTATTTTTTATTTTTTATTTTTTATTTATTATTTATTATTTATTATTTATTATTTATTATTTATTATTATTATTATCATTTATTATTATTTATTATTTATTATTATTATAATTTATTATTTATTATTATTATTAGTTATTAGTTATTATTTATTTTTATTATTATTTATTATATAATATTTATTATTATTATTATTATTATTATTATTATTATTATTATATTACTATTTATTATTATTATTATGTATTATTTATTATTTATTATGTATTATTTATTATTTATTATTTATTATTTATTATTATTATTTATTATTATTTATTATTTATTATTATTATATTATTATATTATAATTTATTATTTATTATTATTATTTATTATTATTTATTATTATATTATTATTATTATTTATTATTTATTTATTTATTATTATTATTATTATTATTTATTATTTATTATTATTATATTATTATTATATTATTATTTATTATTATTATTATTTATTATTTATTATTATTTATTATTATTATTATTATTATTATTATTATTATTATTATTTATTATTATTTATTGTTATTATTACTATTATTATTATTATTTATTATTATTATTATTATTATTATTTTTTATTTTTTATTTATTTTTATTATTTATTATTTATTATTTATTATTTATTATTTATTATTTATTATTTATTATTTATTATTTATTATTTATTATTTATTATTTATTATTTATTATTTATTATTTATTATTTATTATTTATTATTTATTATTTATTATTTATTATTTATTATTTATTATTTATTATTTATTATTTATTATTTATTATTTATTATTTATTATTATTATTATTTATTTATTTATTATTATTATTTAGCAAAAATAAGTTCAGTTCAGCAAAAATAAGTTTAGTTCAGCAAAAATAAGTTCAGTTCAGCAAAAATAAGCAAAAATAAGTTCAGTTAAGCAAAAATAAGTTCGGTTCAGCAAAAATAAAATAAGTTCAGTTCAATTCAGCCAAAATAAGTTCAAAAGAACATGGCCTAAATTTATCTATGAAGAAATACTGTAAAACTTCAGCCTGTATGGATATTGATGGTCAAATGATTCTTATCTTTGCATTGTCATTCACATGGTCAAGCATAGTTTATATGTTACATATTTGTGTTGGGTTCGATTTGACAAGAGTTGTTAATTCATGCAAAGCATGTGTTGCATGAAAAGGAAGAGTAATGTATTAAACTTTCAACGTAGTCTACGAATACACGTACAAATATAAGATGAATATGAGAAAATGTGACCCTTAAAATAAAGGACAAGGAGATTGCAAAATGTACATCAGTAAACCATAATTTGTTATTAACATATTGAAAAGAAATAAAAACTACTAGGAGCTCAAATGGTAAGAACTCCTATCTCCAAACTATAAGGTTAAGATTTGATTTTATCACTCCCATCTTTAGTGGGAAATTATTGTGATTTCCACTTTTTAATAAAATTTCAGTTTATAGTCTGAGTGGCTAGAGTTTTCATATGAGTTAAGATCTCCTTTGATCTTCTCTCACTCTATAAGGGTTGTGCCTAAAAGTACGTAAATTCCTATAAAAATAATAAAATACTTAAACGGTAAACCCAAAAGCTATACATTACCTTTTTTCCTCTAAACAAATATTATCTCTTATTCATGATAAGGAAAATTGATGATAGACCAGTGTTGTTTTCGAATAATTAGACTGCAAGATGGGGTGAAATATAGTTGGAATATAGTTGGTACTTTTTCGCAAAAATAAAAAATTTAAATGAACATAGAACAATGCAAGAGTTATCGTGTCAAGGGATATTAGCTACATTAATCACGTCATATCCTCAATTCTGTTTCCATTGATTGTTGTATACTTGTATTGGTATAACTTCTAACATTTTACAAGCTCAACTCGTCAGTGGCGAGGCTATGTTGGGGCCTACGAGAGCATGGCCCCTTCAGTCCCCAACATAGCTTTCAAGAAAATCAATGGCAATCAATGGTTGTATCTTGTTTTATTGGTAAACTGCCCTCCATCTCCACAACCATGTTTATAATTCTTTGTTAAACTGACCCCCTCCATAACTAAGCCTGGCTTTACCCCTACAACTTGTAGTTGCGAATGGCGTTTTGAGTAGGATAAGTTAAACTCTAGATTGAAGTGTGGCTAGACTTATTGCCAAAGAGAACCATTAAGCCAGTAAAATAACATTGTCTTTGGTGTATAGTACTTCATCCGTTTTTTTTAGTTGTTCTATTTCTCCTTTACACGTTTGCTAATGCACAAATTCGACCTTTTATATTTTTAATTGTGCATGAGTAAAAATTATAAAAAGTTGATATTTGAAAAGTATATATATCAAAACGAAATCTAACAAGATATTACTTGACTATGTTTTTTAATGGAAAAAATAATCAATAACGGTCAAACTACATTAAGGACCTGTTCTTTTCGGCATAAAACAACTGAACTGAACTGAACTGAACTGAATTGAATTAAATTATAACTAATTAATAGTAATAATAATAATTTAGGAACTGAACTGAAGTGAAAATAAGCTAGGGAGAACATACCCTAAATGAATAGTGTTAAAAGTCAATATAAAAAAATCGGAGGAAGTGCTACTTATGACTTTATGAATATTTGAAAAGGTCTAGTCACCAATATTTATTTTTAGGATTTTTTGTCCCAAACCACCTTTAACTTTCATGTTTTTGCGAGAAACAACCTTATAAAAAAATTGTTGTCCCAAACTACCTTACTTTTACCATTTTGTTGTTGACAACTACCTTATGCCAGTTTCCGGCGTTGACTTTTGTTTTTTTCGGTTTTTTAATGTCACGTTACATCACTTGACCTCTTCAAACCCTTTTTTTTAATTTTCCCCACCCTAATTTCCCCATTTCCCTGTGTGTGCGCGCTCTCTCTCTCATATCTATGTGAAACTCTGTACCACCAATCCACCATTAAATTCCTCTTCTATTTTAACTAAAATTGAAACAATCACCCTCCTCAATTTCCACAAGGGTAATTTTGTTTTTCCCACAATTTTAAACTGAAAAAACAAAAGTCAACACCAGAAACCGACATAAGGTAGTTGTCAACAACAAAATTGTAAAGTAAGGTAGTTTAGAACAATAATTTTTTTATAAGGTAGTTTCTCGCAAAAAACATGAAAGTTAAAGATAATTTAGGACAAATTACATGTTGCTAAAATTAATACTTGCATGTTCCTAACATTCCTTTCCCTTAAAGAATAAAAAATAAACATAAACTCCCCCTAAATTTCCCTCAAAGCAAAAGAATAATAAATCTATCCCACACTAACTATGGTTACTTACTTAACCCTAGAAAAAGAAACTATAGTTTGTACACGAGATTTGTAAGTTGGGATTTAGATAGAGAGAGAAAGGGTACAAAGATAGAGAGAGAAAGTGAAGCTCTAAAAACTCGCATGCCCTTCTTCTCTCTCCTCCTCCATTTCTCAATCTAAGTGTTTTTTTCTTCATTATTACTTCCAAAAAAAAAAACAGTGGGAAAAAAAAATCAATTGATAACCCCCACTAATTTGTGTGAAATAGAGAGATAATTTTTTTTATCTGGGAAAATTTGAATTGTTTCTTCTTCCATTGAAGTTGAGAAGTTTCACAAATTCTGCTGCCCAGAAATTGGTTTTGTTATATCTTCTCAGTTGTCTGGTGTGTATTCTCTGGAAAAACTCTACTTTATGTAATTTATTTTTTACTGTATCAATTGATTTCTGATTGACTGTTTCTGGGTAATTTGTTAAAGTTGTAATATTTAATTGTGTTGGTAAATTTGTATGAGATCTGAAATGAAGTGGGCAGTCGTTGAATTCGAAACATGTGATTGAATTTAAGGGATTTGAAGTATTTTACATATTGAAATGAAGTGGTGGGCATTTGTTTGTAATTTAGGGTTTTTGACTCTGCTGGAGATTTGAAATTTGGGGTTTTGCAAATTTGAGGGGATTTTTGGAAAAAGTTGAGATTTTTAGGGATTACATGACAAATACTGAACTGGGTATGGGAGGAGGGGTAGTGTGGAATGAGGAAGATAAGGCTATGATCGCCTCAATATTGGGTACTCGTGCTTTTGACTATTTGATATCAAGCCCATTTACTGCTGAGACTTCATTGGTTAGTTTTGAGAACAATGAGAACATTCAGAATAAGTTGTCTGATCTTGTGGAGAGGCCAAATGCCTCTAATTTTAGCTGGAATTATGGGTTCTTCTGGCAGATTTCGAGGGCGAAATCAGGGGAGGTGGTTTTGAGTTGGGGGATGGTTATTGTAGGGAGCCTAGGGAAGGGGAAGAATCGGAAGCGACTCGGATTCTCAATTTCCGGCTTGAGGATGAATCACATCAGAAGATTAGGAAAAGGGTACTTCAGAAGTTGAACACAATGTTTGGAGGTTCTGATGATGATAACTTGGCTTGTAGGCTGGATAGGGTTACTGATATGGAGATGTTTTTCTTGGTGTCTATGTACTTCTCGTTTCCGAGGGGTGAAGGTGGACCTGGGAGTTGTTTTGCTTCTGGGAAGCATGTATGGGAGTCGGATTTGTTGAGGTCGAAATCTGATTATTGTGTTCGATCTTTCCTTGCTAAGTCTGCTGGCATTCAGACTGTCATCTTGATTCCTACTGAGTTTGGAGTTGTGGAATTAGGTTCAGTGAGAGCCATTGGGGAGAACCACGATGTATTGAAGGCGTTGAAGTTTGCATTTGCATCACCTCCCGTGGTTCGACCTAAACCAACTTCAGTTTTCCCTGTGGTTGTTCATAAGATAGAAGAAGAAGATGCTCCTGCTCTTACTCCTACTCCTGCTCCAGCCCCTGTTCGTTCCCCAGCCCCAGCGCCAGCCCCTGCTCGATCTCCAACCCCTGCTCCCGCACCAGCTCCTGCCGTTGTTCCTACTTCTGTTCCTACTACTGCCCCTGTACCTGTATCTGGTCCTTTTTCGAATGTGAGGCTTGTTGATCGCGGGGTAGATGGGGTTCCAAAGATCTTTGGGCATAATCTAAACACCGCATCCCGTCCCCCCTTCAGGGAGAAACTTGCTGTTAAAAGGATGGAAGATAGGCATTGGGATGCCTATGCAAATGGGAATAAGCTTTCATTTGCAGGACAAAGTCCCAGAAATGGTCTTCAAGGTACCAATTGGGCCAATATTCCAGGTGTAAAACACGCGACTGCGACAGAGCTATATAGCCCTCAGAACACAAGGCTTCAAGAGTATGTGAATGGGATACGAAGTGAATATCGGCTTAATCAGTTCCACCAACAAAAGCCAGTCCAAATGGAAATTGATTTTTCCGGGGCAACGTCTAGGCCCACAGTGATTTCTCAACCAGGTAGTGCTGAGTCTGAGCATTCAGATGCTGAAGTTTCTGGTAGAGATGATAGGGCAGGTCCTTCCGATGATAGAAAACCTCGTAAAAGAGGGCGTAAGCCTGCTAATGGCAGAGAAGAGCCACTTAATCATGTTGAGGCAGAAAGGCAAAGGAGAGAGAAGCTAAATCAGCGGTTCTATGCATTGCGAGCTGTTGTTCCCAACATATCCAAGATGGATAAAGCCTCTTTGCTTGGAGATGCTATATCTTATATCACCGAGTTGCAGAAGAAGCTTAAAGACATGGAAGCAGACAGAGAGAAGCATAACAGCACTTCAAAAGATACAACATCTGGTACAGAAGCCAACTCTGTTGCAGATACACAAGTACAAGCTCCTGATGTAGAAGTTCAGGCTATGCATGATGAGGTTGTTGTAAGAGTTAGTTGTCCGTTGGATTCACATCCCGTGGCTAGAGTTATCCGGGCATTCAAAGACTCGGAAATCAATGTTGTCGATTCAAAACTTGCTGCAGGTACAGATACTGTGTTTCATACGTTCGTTATAAAGTCTCAGAGTTCTGAACAACTGACCAAGGAAAAATTGTTGTCAGCATTTTCGCATGAATCAAAGCCTTTGCAAGCTCCGTCATCAACTGGTGGATAGGAGCTTGTAGTTTCTAATTTCTATTAATTAGTAGGGTGTAATTGGATAGTAAAGTAGAAAAAAGAACCCATTCTATGACTTGTGCAGAGGTTTTGATTTTGCAGCAAGGAAGAGTTAAAGAGGAATAGGTGGTGCAAACAATGTCCATTAGAAGTAGAATAACAGCCAATTGACAACAATAGTCTTTGCAAAATTGTTTTTTGTTCTGTTCATAGTTATACATATTTTGTCATATGGAAGTATTCTAGCAAGTTGAATTGAATGTGTACCTTCACTATCTTCCTAAGAAGTTCAATGAGTTTTGTTTATCATATTCAGTCATCAATTCACATTCCCATTTTTGTGTTTCTACTTTCTATGAATTCTTGAAATACTGAATGCTTACGCAATGTTCGGAATTAGCCTTTATACCTAAAACTTTTGTTACTTGGTATAAACCGAGTCTCCTGAAACTTGTTCCGCAAAAAAAAGAGGTTCGCGTTTCTCAGTAGCTTTTTCGCACTTTTATGGATCTGAGAGACTCGGTGTGATTGTGGGTCTGGGGAAGGGATCTTCTCCATTAACGGGATGGTCCGAGTAACCGGAGAGAATCCTTTTCTCAGGAGGCTAACATACTTGATGTCAAAAAAAGAAAGGATGGTAACATACATACAGGGCATGGAAGTCACCACCTTGACGCTGATTTGGGCGAATATCTAGGATGATCATATCACATGTTACACAGTAGGGTTAAAGGTAAGATTTGTTATGCATTTCTTGTGACATTTCACTATTAAATTCATCCTACCATGATTGATGATAGACATGTTTTAACTAACAGACTTTTCAAATGCTATGTTCACGGTACTACTTTAATTTCTTTACTTGTCGGCCAAATATTGGTCAGAAAACACACGTTTTATTGAAACACATAAAGCCAAAGATGAGCTACTGAAATCTTGCTTGGAATCTCTAATCTCTGCAGGAAATAGATTAGATAGTGCTTGACTTAGCATTTTGCAATTGTATTTGTATCATTGTATGGTTGGACTGCCTTTTCTTTGCACCAAATTATGCCATTTATTTCACGTTGTTGTGTTAGTTATGTCAATGTAATGAAATCATCATTGTAACGTAAGAAAATTCTTCCTTTCTTTTTTTCTTGTTAGATGCTACTTAAATCTGGGGCCTTTTTTTTGGGGACCTATCTTTCTTTGTGTTTGCGTGAATGTGATTTTGAATTGATTGATTGGATGATGAAAACCATATATATTTTTGTCCCTGTTGGTGTGTACTCAAAAAAGTAGAGTATTTTCACATGATGTTTATGGTATTCAACCACCTAAAGTGTGGATATTTATGGGGTATCATGCTGTTGCTATCTCATGCTTACTTTAAAGAAAAAAGAATAAAATAGTTTCATACATAACATATTTCTATTAAACAAAAGGGGAAATTTTTTTTTTTTTTTTTAGAGGTGGAAGTTAGTGTGTCACCAATTTTTGCTGACTCAAGTTTCCATGTTCTGGACCTTGTATATTTTGACAGTTGCTAATTACTAATTACTACTTCTAATTAGGCCTTGTTTGGCACTAGCGTTTGTGGTAGCGGTTAGCGGTTGGACAAGATTAAAACGCTACTTAAGAAAATTATGAGTGTTTGGTAAGGTAGTGGTTGAAGTAGCGGGTAGCAGTTGAAGTAGATTTTGAGTAGCGGTTGTGGAACGTTACTACAAGTAACGTTTGAGATTTAGAGGTAGCGGTCTAAAGAAATAAACACTATATAATAAAGATAAGGTAGAATTATTAACCAATGTTTTTTTTATTTCTTTTTCCTTTTATTGTTTATTTATTGTTTTATTTTATGGCAATTCAATGTTTATTTTATAATAGTTGATGTAATTTAAATATTTATTTTAAAGATAAGATATTTTACAAGTATTTTAGTTAAAATTGGTAATATAAATTTTTCGAGGGTTAAATATTTTCTTAGATTTATACATTTCTTTAAGCACCTAAAAAGTCATATACTCCTTTTTGTGTAACTTCCTTTGAAAAAATAAATCTTGAATTTAACTATCAACGAACATATGAAATTATTGTAGTTCATTTCATATTAGACTAAATGTCATTTATTGTCTTTTATAATTTCAACAATACATTTCGCAAACACTTCTAATTAAACAATTAATTTAATCGCTTGGTCGCTGACAACTGGCCAGCTACCCCCAACAAGCCATCAGCTCATGAAAGTAACCGCTTGGCTTAACAACGCCCTTAAGTATTCCTAACATGTAATACATTTTTCTTTTTCTGGTGGATAGAATGTTGTTAGTAATTTGTAACTGTCATTAAACTCAGTTTGAACTATATCCTCCTCTGCTAGAGTTACCAGATTTGTAGCTTCCACCCTTTCATATTAATTGTAAATTTTTAAGGTGACATTAGTTGTAAGAATACTATGCTTCTTTTTTTGGCAGATCCTATACTCCATATGATTTTGCGTTTTCTCTATCTCTCTTGTCATCATAAGTATTTCTCTCTATTGTTCAAATGCACTCCTGAAAACTTGTGCCTTTCCCCATGTTGCAACTAATTAGGAACCAGGAAGTATTAATTCGGGAATTTGCAACAACATGATTATTTTTTGTGTTTGGAGTAGTATTGCAAAAGAGTGTCCATTACAAATACTTGTAAATATTGACAGGAGTTAGTCGTATTTCGCCTTTTCATTTTCACCCCTTTTTCTCGAATATATATAGTAACATGATAAGGATAATCTAGCAGTTTCAAAGACTTATGAATTAATTTGAACTATTAGATTCTTCATATTTATGATTTATATAACCACCTAAGATTTTTCATAAAAAGGTAGATAGAGAATTTAAACTTAGTTTATACTAAAGCTAAACAATTTTTCCTTTTCCCCTCTGTGAATAAAGTACCTTACCAATTTTGTACTGGTGAATTGGTGATTATGATTGTGACAAACCCATTACAGTACTTCTTGTTTCTGCATTTCGTTTAATGTTTCTACCTTCTTTGGGCCCATTTTCTCTGTAATGAAATTGGTCAAAAGACCGGCTCTCAATTTTATGATTTTATCTACCATCAAAATATGATATTGGAAAAGCATAAATTCCATTTTAAATAATTAATTCACCCAGTAAACATGTTTTGGTCTTGTTCATCTACAATAGATTGACAACATGTAGGGTCCGTTCTGTTCAACTTATTTTAACTTATATAAGATTTTATAAGATAAGATAAGATCAGATAAGATAAGATAAGATCAGATAAATAAGATGTTCTGTTCAACTTATCTTCACTCATTTCAAAATAAGATAAGATAAGATAAGATAAGATAAGATCAGATAAGATAAGATAAGACAAAATAAGTTGAACAGAACATACCCTTAATCATTTATCAGTGTACATTCTTCCTTCAATAATTGAAATGCTACAATTCTCCCACACAAATTAGATAGATTGATAAATGATATTTTCACCTGTCGTTTCAATCTTTCTTTGTCACAAGTTGGAGCAAAATATGAAAGACACGTTTTTATGGGACCACATATACTGTTAATCGTGTTAAGTGATGCATTGTAGTGTAACAGTTATGGCCAAATATCTTTGAAATTTTAAAGCATCATGCTAATGTACTTTTTTTTGGTTAGTTTATCAGTTCTTTAATTTCGCATGACTATGTCTACACAATGCTAATGTTTTTTTTATTTATCATGCTAGTTTTTGGTCAATTTCTAATTTTAAAGAAAATTTTAGGCTAATACAAATTGAACTTGTGTATCCACATATTTATTCAAAATTAGCTTAGTTCTTCATTTTGTTGTTTTTGTTTGGTAATGGTTCTCTTTATTCTTCTTCATTCCACAATAACTAAACACCCAATAAATATAACAATTTTTATTACCAATTTCCTTCCTTCATTTGATTTCACTCCTTTTCTATTTCATAACTTGAACCAAACCAACACTTAGTTCTCAGCTGATTGGTAAAGGCAAGCTTGACTTACATTTACCAAATAAATGTACACTAGTCAGACTATTTTATTGTTCATCAAGAAACCATTCTCCAAATAGTAGACTCTTAAATTAAATGGTACAACTGTTTTAGCACATAGTGAGTGTCATGTCGAGACTCAAGAGTGTAGAAAATGCAATTATGTTATATATGGAAATTTCATAGAATCAATGCATTTATTTTATATTTATCAATTAGTTATATCGCGTACATTACATGACACTCAAAACATTTTTTTTTTCATTTTCTCATTAAAAGCTCTCACGCTTTACTTATTTGCTCAATATGAGCAAACAAATAGAATTAGGTGTACGGTATCCCATGCATACTATATATACGTAATGAGAACTGTATCAAATAACTCCTGTTATGTTTCTTACTTTCTTATAAAATTCAATGGTTGAAACTTGAAAGTGCGATTGTTATTCCACTTCCACAATTACTCAACAAGGGGATTTCGATAAAAATCGAAGAGCTGCTCCAAGATCAATGTTTAATACGCTATTTTCCTTCAATGATGAAGAATGTTTACTGTTCAGTACGCTTTGATGAGAATGATTACTGTTTAGTACGCTAATAACATCATTTTAGTGTTTAGTACGCTAATATTGTTACTTTAGTGTCTTGCTTTTAAAAAAACATAAGATAGACCCCACACAATAAGCTCTTTCTTTTTGGATTCTCTTGGCCATCATTTACTTTAGGGTGTATGGAGCCCATTATGAAGGAGCCGATAGCTGTACTTACAAGTTACAAATGGCTTTAGATAGACAGTTAAGGGCCATATGTTATAAAATGGGCTTACAATTATTTGGCTTACAGGCTACAGCTGCGCGCCCTATCCTAACTATTTATTACTCCCTCCGTCCCATAATATAGCGCTTGTTTCCATTTTACACGGTCTCCAAGACGTACCTTTGACCTTCTATATCTCCAATTTCGTATTTGATAAAAAATTAAAAATTGATATTATGAAAGTACACATCATGGCGAACCTAACAAGATCTCACATGAAAGATACTTTTTGCGTATATTAATGAGAATATTTGGTCAAAGATTTTAAAGTTTAACCTCAAGAAAGAGAAACAAGACTATATTATGGAACCGAGGAAAGATATATAAAGATTACTAATCTATATTCCATTTTTCAATTGCAACATATATCTTTTCATGGTCAAATTTGATAAACTTTAACCGTATATGTATTCAAATGTAATCAATATCAATTATCAAGTGATGTATTAGATTTGTCTCAATATGTGTTTTTCAAATATCAATATTTTATAATTTTTACTTATAAAGTAATCAACGCTATTGATGATCAAATCTTGCATTGAAGTCCCGTGAAAATAAAAATATTGCAAATGAAAAAGAACAGAGAAAGGAAGCTTTATCAACCAAAAAGTAATAATTATACCAAGTCAATATATTATGTTGCTAAAAACCTCCCTGCCCTAGAAATCTTACTCCAGTAGCTTCTTTATGGTTGTTCCTAATAATCATATTTAGATGATTTGAAATCAGTCTCATAAACCAAACAAATTTTAGAAATTTCTTTGTAAATTTGATCAGTATATTTCTAATATAAATAATCAATTATGTTTCCTGCATATCTATTTGGAGCATAAATAACCAATTCGAGAGTGCATTCATCATACACCCTGCAGTATACCACGCGTATATACACTCAAGTTATTTTTTTCGCTCATTCGTCATGGGATCTACCTTACTTATGTAATTATCTTCATTTGGAGGTTTCAAATGAGCAATGAGCAAAAAAATTAACTTTGAACGTATGATAAAAATTCCCCCAACTCAAGGTTGAAACTTGAAGTGTTCCTTTATTATCTATTTGGATTTTGGAGCATAGAATGGAATCCTATCCAAAATGCGCTTTTCATGCTTTCCATGCAGCCACTTATTATTGAACATAGAGTGATAATTAATTCTTCACCTTTGATGATGAATGCCTTTCATGGGCTCCCAACCATCAAAAGCAAAAATGATATCTTTAGTTTTCTTTTTCATGCAAAGAATGTGTGCTTGACAAAGGATATGTTTAAAGCAATGAAGATAATATGTATTAGAAATATATACTTCTACTAGAAACGTCGTGGATGAAGTACCAAAAGGTAAAATCCCTCACTCACCCACCCACCCACCCAAATCTAGCTCACATTCTTTTTCCATTTTTTTATTATTATAAAATACATGTTGCAGGGTGATAATGGCTCATCCTCAATTTCAAGTACACAATAACAAACAAGAGGAATTTGACACACTTTTAGCAATTCCATGTCAACAAAAACTTTCTTATGGAGAATATAACATTTGTCGCTTGAAAAGTGTATGTTTTGTATAGGTTGCAATAGGGGGATATGAACAAATATAACGGGATCCTGTACACTTTCTTGAAATTGGGCGGAGAATATAACATTTGTCGCTTGAAAAGTGTATGTTTTGTATAGGTTGCAATAGGAGGGATATGAACAAATATAACGGGTTCCTGTACACTTTCTTGAAATTGGGCCCTTTATTTATAGTTTAAAAAAGATATAAGATTAAAACTGTAATGAATTTTGGTGATACCAAGAGTTGAGCTCATGTTCTCATTGTTTCTTCCCTTTACTACTGATCCAAATGTATTTCTTTTGTCTTTTCTTCTAACAATTAAAACAAATATATTTTAGGGCGCTTTATATCTTGGGGGCTTATTCCGTCGCCTTAATTGCGTAGGACAAGAACCACCCCCGCAATAATAAGAATATCGTATGCTTTCTACTTAAACTTATTCGAAAACTTATTCGAGATAACTATATTAGCTCTAATTTTTCTTTATATTTATATATGATTGAACCTAATCAACCATTATTAAACCCAAATTAAAACTTATTTTTTGAAGGTAAAAAGAACATATCTAATACACTTTTAAAATACAAATTAAAATGAATAAAAATAATATATAGCAATTTTTTTTGTCGAACAAGTTCATAAAGTCAGCTGGTCAACACATTAAAGAGTGACTGAGAACATAAAAACTAGATCACCTATATTTAAAAAAAATAAAACTAGCTCACCAGTGATTAGAGAAAGTCTTTAATTTTAAAATTTTAGAATTTTAGAGACTCTAATTTCAAGCAAAGGTGGACGTGCCGGAGTGGTTATCGGGCATGACTAGAAATCATGTGGGCTTTGCCCGCGCAGGTTCGAATCCTGCCGTCCACGCTTTTTGATATCTTCAAATATTCATGATGTATGTTATATATGTTTGTTTCTTTACGGCTTAGGTTTGTTGTTAATCACCCTCAATCATCATTGCTCTGAGACCTTAATGCAGTATTTAATCAGTTTCTTAGTCTCCTTCGTTATGAAATAAATCTATTCTCCTTTTTCTTTAATCTAATTTATGACTGAATTTTGTTTAACCAAATATAATAAAGGAATAATGATGTAGTACCTAGAAACTTTGGTTACTTCACAGGGCCTAAACGAACACGCTTAGAAAAGCAAGATTAGGAACTGCCTAATCTTTTTCACCTAATTTAAATCATATAAATAACCAAGATTGTTGTCAAATTTAAACAACAAATTTGTAGCTTTATGTCCTCCATTCTTATAGACATTGAGATCCCCAACCTTAGTCGAGATCCCCAACCTTAGTCGAGATCCCCAACCTTAGTCTTTTCACCTCAGTGATAGTGATAGTGATATTGTATAATTCGTCGCTTTGAGCAATTTCAATAGAATACTTCTATATAGTTCAAGCAAATTTAGTATGAAATGGACCAAATGGTGCATTACATAACTTTTTATAATTTATAAGTTTCATGAGACATCTAATCATCTTTTTAATACTTTTTTGTGATATAATTATTATAATATATCATTATCATAAATAGATAGTCATGTAGAATAAAGATGTTTTCGTGTAGATTTCAAGTAGTTAAGCCTATTCCTTAAAACGTCCTACCCACCCCTCATGAGAAACAAACTTCAATTTCATCGATCGAAGGCAATCAGGGGTCTGTCAATATTCAAGCAAGTCTGGAATAGTGGAACAATTTCTAATCTCAAAAATTAATGACGCTTATATCGCATCGGAAATCTCAAAAAGTCTCCCTATATACCTCATCCGTTTTTTTATCTGGCTTTGACCGTGAATTGTGACAAATATATAATACAATCTTTACCATGTGAGATGTTGATAGATTTATATTTTATCTCAATATATATTTTTAAGATTTCAACTTTTTAATAATTTTTACAAATAAATTATTAGAAATATTAGCAGTCAGTTATGTAGAGTTGGGCTTATAATAGATCACCTACTTTTCACTTAAAATTAAAGACGGCCTGCGCCCAACTTTAAAAAAAGAAATTTGACCACCTATCTAAATATAAATGACCAGGTTTAATTCAATTCGAGATTCACATTCTTTAATCCGTTTTATTACTACTTTAATACATTCGGTAAGATTGTCGGGTTATTTTTTACAATCGGTTGTAGTTCATGATTCAAATGTAAACCAAGGAAGGAAAATAAAAGAGACAACTTTATTGATGCGAGATATTTAAAGATAGTTTTGGGTTAGAGTGAGATGCAATAAACTTACTAGAAGAATGTATATTTGGCCTAAGAGACCCCCCAAAATTGATGCTTCTACAAATATCATCAGTAGTTCACATGGATAGTTTCAAATTTCAATAGACACAAATTGGACCATCAATTGGGCCTAAAGCTTGGAATTTATTTATGATAAGGGGCTCGCGAACGCAGGCCCCCCAATCTTCTACTTTCATTATAACTTCCCACACTCCCACAGTAACTTCGATGTGGGATACTGATACTTAAGCCCCTTTGAAATGATGATGATGCATCACTATGCATGGCTTGGCCAACTGTATGTGATAATCGTTGCGAAGCAGCAAGATATTTTGAAAATTGTTTATACCTTGTTGGATGGATTGGAACAACTTAGTGGCTAATGCTGATTTTCAATATATTGAATCTTACAATATTTATGAAGGATTTATTTTTTCCACACAACGATGATTCCTAGTTCATGTTATCGCTAGAGTTTAACTCCAAATATATTGTTTCTTTAAAAAAAAAAATTGCGTTAGAATTCAATATCTAAATCTAAAGCTTATAGGTAATTTAAAATCGTGCCAACTTCTATTTATCAAAATAATTTAAGAAGCTTATATATGATTTTCAATCGAAAGATGGGGAGTTATGGAATATTAATTAATTTCTATCACCTCGTTAAAATATTTAAGTTCTATCAACTAGCCTAAATTAGAAATTAGGAAATTTATACAGAGATTAACATGTGTCGTGCGAGCTTGATTATCATTGAAACAAGTATCACATTAAATTTAGGGCTTTAGTAATCAAGTTTAGATTGATAGGGGCCGCGCGAACGCAGGCCCCCTCGGTAATAAATTATGACGTAGACTCTCCCACTTGGGGAGATCTTAGGTTGTTGCGCCTCCTAAGTGCAATGGAGGCCAACACCCTAGGCAATGGGCCTTCTTGATCGCCCATAAACCCCGTCCAGGTAAGTATGTTGTACGTAGGCTATATGGTTTATTTTATTGCCATCTTCCTCTATTCCTCCGTCATAGAATACCGATGTGGGACACTTTTGAAGCCTTCTGTCATCACCATACAGCTTGTCAGTTGTCAACTTGTCATACAATGGTAGAAGGTATTTTGCTGTCTCAAGCAACCTGCGCATTAGCCATGTATACATTAAATCCCCATACTTCAAACACAGCCATTCACAAGAAAAAAATAATACATTAACCCCCCCTACACAACAACAGTTGTAAGTTACCAAATGAAATAATCGTGAATAAATTATAACCCACATAATGCAATTAACAACACAAGATAAACAAAATATATACCAGCAAAATACTGATCTAAGGACTAAGAACCTAACAAACCAAGTTACTTGGAGTACAACCTAATCCATGATCAACAATTCCTCTTCCAATTACAGAAAATACAATATAACAAGGACACAAAGGTATTTTCCTAGAAAAAATGAAATTACTCCCCTGACCCAAAATGGAAGGCATTGGTCAGTTGGTCACAAAGGCTGAAAGAGAAATGTGAGGATAAATGCGTAAGAAAACATGAACAGTTAAACTAAGACACTATATGTTTGAAACTTCACTATATGTGCTGGAATTCTTCAATTACTTCAAAATAAAATAAGAGGGCAAAACTACAAACCATAATTCCACATGAAAATCTTGAAAGGTTACCTTTAGCAATCTTTAATTATCACAAAGAGACATTGATGCACAAGTCAAGTTTGAAAATGTCATACAACCAACCAAATCAAAGCACAAAAAAATTAGGACCCACGTATTAGAAGTTTCAAAATTAACCAGGAATGTTTGAACTTTAACATAGCTTCTTGAGCTCAGAATGACTAGTGAAAACAGACTTACTTACAGTGGATCTGGAGGTGGGAATTCAAGTTTCAAAACTAACCAGAAAGGATCAAAGAAGCATCTAAAACTAGACATTCAAGCTTCATTTCCTTTCTATTTATACATAGATTAACATGTGTCATGCTTGATTATCATTGACCATATTAAGACGTAAAGCAGACGGCATTAAGTTCAGAGTTTTAACTATGAACTGCTAATTGCAATTGATTGATTTACAGGAAACCACATAAATGCAACATGAGGCAAAGAATCATTATCATGATATTTACCCCTTAATTAACAGCAACCACGTACAATATCAAGAAAATATACAGTGATAGAGCTACGTAGAAGCAAAATAATCGACATATTAATTTGTCAAAATTCTGGATGATATATTAACAAGTCACAAATTTAAGATTGAATTGAATAGGGGCCGCGCGAACGCAGGCCCCCTCAGTAATAAATTATGACGTAGACTCTCCCACTTGGGGAGATCTTAGGGTGTTGCTCCTCCTAAGTGCAATGGAGGCCAACACCCTAGGCAATGGGCCTTCTTGATCGCCCATAGACCCCGTCCAGGTAAGTATGTTGCAATGTAGCTCTACAGTTTATTTTATTACCATCTCCCTCTATTCCTCCGCCATCGAATGCAGATGTGGGACTTTTGAAAGCCTTTTCTCATAACCATACAGCTTGTCATACAATGGTACACCCGATTACTGATTGTTATTCTTGTTATAAATTTGGAGGTTTGTGCATGCATCTAATAATGCTCTTTTCTTAATAAATACCTTGTTATTGACACAACAGAAGATCCATGAGATAAACCTATCAGAGCACAATAAAAGGATTGAATTTTTAATGAATCACCAAAACAAAGATTAAGGTTACAAAAAAACAAAAATTGAAGAGATAATAGTACCTTAAGGTTATCAAACATATTATCTGGTGTTTATCACTCTATCAGCAATTGAAGCCATGCATCTTCTATTTGATACTTCTTCCACAATCTTTTCACAACTAATGCCACAGGGAGTAAAACGTTGATATGATACCATCAAGCTTGTGCAAATTTATCTTTGTTAGTGTAATTCCATATTATCAATCCATTATCATCTTCATTATCTTCCATTAATCATCATTCTTCATCACTTCAAATTCTGCACAAATATGTCAGCCACCTTGATTCTTAGCATAAAGCCACAGAAAATCTATTGACTTAAATGCTGCATAATAGTTGCAAATTATATGCTCGTCACAATAACTTTTAACCGTCATGAGTGACTCGATCGCATGCGTGCAAATCTACAAGTACAAACATATATACTTGCAGTATAAATCAATGAGATCACGAGAAAATGTTAGTCTCTATATAATAATGAACACACTTAGATGCAATTGATGTCTTAATCTGAATGCATTCTTCACTTGTATTGCAGGGAAATAACTTATTTTTAGCGGATGACCCAACGGTTGACTTATCCCTAATAATTTTCCCTATACTATATCAAACCTTTAGTTATTGACTTTATTGAAATCACTATGGTTTTCACTTCTCTTTTTTTTGCTACGTGATGAGGTTAATCACAAGTAGTTTTTAGGTGCTCCCTGCGCACAAAATAGAATAGTTAACCACGTGATTGGGAATAGTTACTGTTACTTTTATAAAGAGGATAAAGAGGGAGAGCATTGTGTATATATTATATATCATATTAGCACTAATACATAGACTACACATAAAAACATCAAAACTTAATATTCATTATTGTCATTTGAGTAGATAACTAAACATTTATTATTAAATGTGTGCATACAAAGCTAGTCTAAATAACTTAAACACAGGCAGGCAATACCATATTTCACCATTACAAAGTGTTAATTAGTACCTCTTTCTCAAGCGTTTGTGCTGTGGATCCTGCGTGGTAGGTGATTTGTTGTAGCCACCAGCAGATTGTTTCATTACATTTTTCATAGTGTTAAATTCCTTCTCAAGCATTGCCACTCGGTCCTCGAGAGCCTGAATTCTTTGTGATTTGTTGCTAGCTCCAGGTCCCTCTACAAACTTCAGTGTTCAATTCCTTGTTAAGCTAATAAATAGAGTTTCTTCGCCCTAATCAATAAGCGGGATATGGTCCTGAAGTTGCCTCTTTTTGGTAAAAAGGTTGGGCGTAAATAGCGTGGCTATGATATTATAAGTTTCTTCTTCGTTCTTAACCGAATCTATAACCTTCATTAGCAGATTCATAGAAAAAAATCTTACTTGTAAAAGAAAAGGATGAAATTCATTGAAACCATGTTACATAGAGTAAAATTGATTTTATAGTGATTGGAAATAGTTACAAATGATAATGTGGAACTAATTTTTATTGATTAAATTTGCTTTGAAACTAATTGTAATTGATTAGAACTGATTGTTTCTAGTTACAAGTTTACATTACACTCTATAATACGATAATTTTTTTAATTGGGGCATAGGTGACAATTAATGAGAAAGAAGAATTACTTGTAAAGCTACAACTAGAAAGCTTTTATTTTCAGAACACCATAAAATATACAGGGTAACTTCTTATGCGAGGACTATTGGTCTACTAATATTAGCTACATATAATTATTTTTTTGTTGATTTTAAATCATGTAAAAGCAAATTTCAAGACAACTTAATTCATTCCATTGCGAAGTCAATTATATGGAGGTTTATGTGCAATTCCTTCAACATAATTTTCGTTATCAGCAATTGAAGCCATGCATCTTCTATCTCACATTTCTTCCATAATTTTCTCAAAGCTCATGTCGCAGGGAGTAAAACTTTGATATGACTTGAGGGGAGGAGAAAGATCCACCAAGGGGAACAAGTGATCTATGACAGTGTTAACATATTATCGATATGAAAGAGAATCCAAGATTATGGATGTCGTCAAAGCAAATTAACAGAAAAATTTACATGTAGTGCGCTGACATTACATAAGTTCAAACATGGATGGCAATGGAAATGCCAGCTGAAAATTGCTAACAAAAACACAAATTTCACAGTGTTCAATTCCTTGTTAAGCATTGACACTCGGTGCCTAAGAAGTTGTTGCGTGGTAGGTGCACCAAAGTCCTATATTACAGCTATGACAGTGTTTAGTCTTTTTTCAAGCATTGCCAGTTTGTCACTAGGTGGTTGAGAGCCTGATGTCACATGCAGAATAATTTCCCTAGTCGTATGCACGTGGCCTACTAGCTTCACCACTGATCCAAGGCACCTGACCGACTTTGCTAGGCTAAGTGGCTACGAAATTTGGCTAAGTGTGGGAAACATGGTTAGAGAGAAGATTTCTAAGGAATGCTCTAAGATTGCCTGAGAGAAAATACAAGTGTTGGATGATATGTACAAATGAATGGGGATGCCTATTTATTGCCCTCCATCCTACCTTCCTCTAAATCTAGAAAGTTCATAACCTCCTCAATTGGAGAGTTCTACACAATGTGCTTCCTAGTACATTCTAGATACTCTATTATATTTATGTACAACAAGGAAGGAATGTCCTAGAAACATTCTAGAAGCACCCTAGCCTAGAAGCTTACATCTCAGACCTTGATAGACACTTCTAGAACCTTTCGGTGCACCACCCAATATGGCCATGCACCAACTCGTATTTCTGGACCTTAAATCCAAGATGTGGCCCGACCATTGTCCTCATTGGCCCAAAATTATGGCGGACCCCAAAGTTTGAGCCCATTTGAAAACCATTTGGGCACCTAAGTGGCCCTCCACTGGGTATACGAGGCTTTTCACAAGTATGCCCAACGATGCTTGTGGGGTGTCGGATGCCATCCGTGACACCGAGCTTTAGGTGATTTCTTGAATTTCTTGTAATTATGGGCAGCATCATATTCTCCATTATAACTTTCACAGTGAAGAATTATTTCTCAAGCATTGCCACTCGGTAGTTGAGAGCTTGAGTTGTAGCTGATTTGTTGTAGCCATTGCATTTGTAGACAAGAGGTTAACTAAACCACCACGGATAACAATGAACCCCGGATCCCCATGTTTCAACTGCTTCTCATACTCGATGGTTCAAACTTCTCCAACATCAAAGATGGCATTGTTGGGTACAACTTTACAACAAATGTGAGAGAGGTTCATCTTCGTCGACAAGTCGCCTTACAGTGAACAAGAGCTGACTCCTTATATGAGGGGGTACGTAACTGGGAAGTCCTTCTATTGGCATTAGATTAAAGTCAATTCTCATGTGACAGAGTAGTTCAAATTCATCCATTCTCTCTAATTTGGACGCAGGACATCTTCTAAGGCGGCGGAGGGTGGTTGTCAAGAGACAAGTTAGGCAGGCGTAGGCGTTGCTTTAATAGATGAACAAACCCAAACAAAACTAAGAGCCAAATTTCCCCACCTATTCCAAATTCCTTAAATATCCCTCGGTTTTATTCTTATTATTAGCAGAAAGGTAACTACGCTAATTGTTTTTTCGGTTTTTTCACCAGGTACCCCTGTGATATTTCAAAATTCATGGGGTACCCCTACTGTTTGAAAAATGCATCAGGTACCTTTACTATTTCAATAAAATGCATGAAATGCCCTTAATTACTAACGGTGTCAAGTTTCGTTAGCTTTATTTACCAGGTTGCCATTGTTAACCCATAACCCTAACTCCCTAAACCCTAAACCCTAACCCTAACCCTAACCCTAACCCTAACCCCCCCCCACCACCCCGCCCCCCCCTCCCCGTCGAATTCCCCCACCCCTCCCCCACCACCCCCGTCGACTTCCCCCACTCCCCCACCCCCCCTCCCACACCACCCTCGTCGAATTTCCCTCCCCCCACCCCCCGCAACCCCGACCCTCCCCCAACCCCTTGTCGATTTCCTCCCTCACCCCCAGCAGCCCCCCCTCCCTCTACCTTCTCTCTCCTCCTCAACCCCCACCGATTACGCGTTGAAATACAAGTCGCAAGAACGACAAAGCACCACGCGATGGAGGTACCACCACCAACAAGGGTGTAGCAACAGCAGCGGCAAGAACCACACAGTCAGCGAGTGTAGAGAGAGAAACAAGAACAGAGGAGAAACAACAAGGGTCCGGGCAACGCGAGACCGGCGAGGTTGGGTGATGCATCACCGACGACGCCGCACCTGCAGGACCCGACGACCCGCAAGGGGGAGAGGAGAACGCGTACGAGGCGTTGATGCGGGCCGCTGGGGAGGGGGGGAGGGTGCCGCGGGGGAGGCGCAGGGGGCGGGGAAGGGGTCTGCCGCAGGGCTACGGGGGTGGGGTGGGGGGAGGGTAGGTGGTGTGGGGTGGTGTGGGGTTAGGGGGTTAAGGTTAGGGTTTGATGTTAGGTTAGGGTTTGAAGTTAGGGGGTTAGGGTTAGTTAATTAGGGCTAATTAGGGTTTTATAAGGGTTAGAGGGGTTAATTAGGGTTAATGACTAACGAAAACTTGACACCGTTAGTCATTAAGGGCATTTCGTGCATTTCACCCCAAAGTAAGGGTACCTGGTGCATTTTTCAAACAACAGGGGTACCCCATGAATTTTGAAATACCACATGGGTACCTGGTGAAAAACCGTTATTTTTTATATTTATCTTTCAAAATTCAGTTTCCTACGCTTCTTCAGATAATCCTATTCTGATGAAGAAGACATCAGGAAGCAAGCATTCAGAATAACTCATAGTGAATTGTCATTTGTCAGTCCCAAATCAGCAAGGTATGCAAACACGGCCAGCACACAAGGCAGATATCAAGCATCTCGAAAGCTTGATAACAGTATCTTAGTTTGTCTTAATCTCATCCTATCATTCATAATCATCATCTTTAGCTTCCATTAATCATCATTATCTCTCATTAATCATCTTTTTCAAAGCCTATAATTCTGCTCAACCATGCTGATTCCTAGCAATTGGCAGGGAGAACAAACACTTTTCACAGAAAGTAAATGGAAGAAAAAGGCACAAAATGGTTAGATGCTCATATGACAGGTCAACTTGGATTCAGTTCATATTTGACTATTCAAGCGCACAAGCTATCTGCCCTCTTACATAACATCAAGTAAATTATAGACAATCACTGCCATAGAAACAGAATCGCCAGCTTCTAATATATTGAACAAGTGGAATATACACCAGAATCAAATAGAGCAGCCTCGTCGTCGAACTGTATTGGCAGCAGATCTTGAAGAAACTAAGAATTAAATCCATGCAGCACTAAAAGGAAATGCAAAGCTTACTCTCGCTAACTCTGTTAACTCAATAGCTTCAAAGGGGAAAACGAAGAAGCTTCTTAATGAGCTGTTGGTCGTAAATCAACTCTGTTCATGAAGATCAAAAGGTTAAATAGAAAAAACAAAACGTATATCTTGACACATCAGCTGAAACACACAAGTTTAAACATAGAAGCCACAATTAGGTGCGTTTCAATCTTGTAATAAAGTAATTTTACATCAAGTGATCATCCCCTATGAATAGGAGAATCCTCCTCACTTAAGTCTACTATCACCTCCTTCAAAGTTAGATTTGACTTGCTTACTCATCCCATATTAGATGTTTTAAATAACACAATTTGAATGATCACTACTCTCCATATAACACTTGTTCCATCTTATTATTGTAACATAATTATTAACACAATATCTTACTTTCAGAATGATCATTACTCTCCATATAACACTTGTTCTATCTTCGTATTCTAACATAATTATTAACACAATATCCTACTTTCAACTCCCTCATAAATCTCCAGCAAGTGTTGCATCAATTTTTGAGCTTGTGAAGTACGTAGCTATAAACTGCTAATTGTAAATCATAGCTGCTAATTGTAATTGATTTACAGGAAACCACATAAATGCAACATGAGGCAAGAAATTATTATCATGATATTTACCCCTTAATTAACAGCAAATCAATAAAATATGTTGTAATAAAGCTATGTATCAGTAAACACAACATCAATAAATAGAATAATCGACAATTAATATTTCTGTAAGTGAAAAGTTATGATTGAATTGAATAGGGGCCGCGCGAACGCAGGCCCCCTCAGTAATAAATTATGACGTAGACTCTCCCACTTGGGGAGATCTTAGGGTGTTGCTCCTCCTAAGTGCAATGGAGGCCAACACTCTAGGCAATGGGCCTTCTTGATCGCCCATAGACCCCGTCCAGGTAAGTATGTTGCAATGTAGCTCTACAGTTTATTTTATTACCATCTTCCTCTATTCCTCCGCCATCGAATGCAGATGTGGGACTTTTAGAGTTATACCCCTTCACAGGCTTCACTCCTTCAGGCCATCATCAAAAATTGTCCTCAATTTGTTGTGTTTCGATAAATAACTTTCCTATATAGTGTTTTACGAGAAAAAAATAATAAATTGTGTGAATTACATAAAGTCTACCCAGGTCAGTGTGTTACTTGAACAGTTAAATTTCACCTTATGTTTTGTCTTCCAAAAGAAAATTGTCCCATACTTTTCTGTAATTTGTTTTTACATTTTTTGATAGCAAATTTCTGCAATCAAACTCTTTAAGTCTTTTTTTTGGTGCATGAGGAGCAAAGCCTTAGAGAAAGAAAACAAACTATTCAAAGAAAAGAGAGAAACAACAAAAAAAACATGGTCTTCTGTTTACTGAAAATTTTTACTTTTTTGACACATTGTTGCAGGAAAAAAACACATGCTTTTCAATTCTATATATATTAGAAAAAATATATTTAAGACTAAATTTGTGTATTTAAGATTCATGCAAGACCTGATGGACCGACTATTTAGGAACCAAAAGACAATTTTTTACAGAAAATATGTGATAATGCACTCATCAAGGATACAAAACTTCATTTTCTACTGTTAGGATCTGTGCAGTCATTTTGTTAATTTTTCATTCAAACATATTAAGAGGAAATAATTCAAGTATTGGGTTTCCCTATCTCGAAGAATAACCCAGCATCAAGGAAAATATTAAAAATTCTGAGGGAAGAATTAAATTGGATTATAATTATAATGACAGAAATACAGTTTGAAAGATTAGAACATGACAAATTAATTAAACTGATTTGGAGGGGTGCGCCAGGCCCGTGCAATAGTGCAGCGCTCAGGCGACGCTTGAAGAACCCAGTAGCAAGCTCCTGTAATGGAACTTCCCCCTTAAAAAATAAATTTAATATCGTTGTGGGCCATTGGCCCACGTATCAGATATTAAACTGATAAGAACAGATACTACACTTGATCTTAGCCAAAAGGCCGAGAAAGGTATGAGTTCTGCATTTGCTGAAGCCCGCTTATATACAGGTCTGCAAAATGGTATTACTTACTCTGTCCAATGTGGGACTTGTTTTTATGCCTTGCAATTAAAATTGGACCCACACTTGATATTTTGAGAAGTTTTTCATAAGAAAGTAAAAAGCTACTACAAGGTAGTACATGTTTAGAGTCACATCAGAAGAATCTATTTCAATAATCAATTGAGTAAATACGTGGTAAAATCTAGGTCCTTACCTCTTTTCTGTTCTCTTAATTCCATTTACATAATGACATACATTTATAATCTCTTCATCACTTGTAGTAGGGCACCATTTTTCTTTTTGAAGTGTTCCAAAAATAATGCTTCATTTCTTTATTTAACATAAGTTCATAGTACTTTTCTCTCGTATAAATTACACTTAGTCCTACTATTTTACCTTTTCACCAACTCTACTTGTGTTAAATCCACATGGAGAACACTCAATAAGTTTATCCAAACTTAACATAACCTATCTAAACTTATTCAAACATAAACTTATTTTTTTAGGTGAAAAGGACGAACCTCGTGGACCTGTTCGGTGCAAGCTTTAAGGTAGCTTTTAGTATTTTGACTAAGTCAAAAAAGTAATTAAGAAAAATAAGAATGTCTGCTTAGGCAATTGTGTGGGTAGATTTTAGTAGTTGAAGTAGTGTTTCAGCAATAATGGTGTCAAAAGTTAAAATTTATACCTCAGAGATAGTGGTTAATGGTGTATGAATTGCACATTAAAGCTTTGTTTGGGTAATTGACTAATTATTTGTAAACAACTACTTTAACATATTGTTTCACCCAACATCAATAATATATACCGCTGTTATGACAGCTAACCACTACACACTAACTACTAACAGCTACAACTATAACTACCATTGTCGAACACGCCTCTAGTGTAACCCATGGCTACCTTTACAATTAATGAATGTTTATGACAGTTAGGGCAAGGATAAAACGGGAGAGAATTATGAGAGTTTAAATTCATATCTAGTGTCTCGACTTAATTTTTTTTTTTTTGAGGGGGTGTCTCGACTTAATTACTCTACCCTTAATACCATGTTACCAATTTATTTATATATAGTGCCCTCTTTTTTCTTTTTTAAGGGGAAGGGAAATATTATCATAACAATTTGGATTTTTTGTCAAAAACTACCTATTAATTGTAACTTTTTGAAAACAACTACCTAATAAGTCTAATTTTTAAAACAACTACCTTTTATCAATTTTTTTTGTTAGCACTACCAATAGACGGTATCTGTTAGTAATTCCGTCTGTGGGCCCCACTTGTATCTTTATTGATGTTTTTCACTAATAACTCACCTTTAAATTTGACATACTAGAAAAATCAGCTTATGTGAAGAGATGAGATGAGAGAGAATGGTGTTTGAAGATAACTGGGGAAGAAGGATGTCGAATGAATTGGAAAAAGAAGTCAAGGGAATTGTCAAGTGGGGCCCACCAGACGGAATTACTAACGTTTACTGTGTATTGGTAGTGCTAACAAAAAAAACATGATAAAAGGTAGTAGTTTTAAAAATTAGACTTATTAGGTAGTTGTTTTCAAAAAGTTTCAATTAATAGGTAGTTTTTGACAAAAAATCCTAACAATTTAGTAATACACTGCCTTAAAAGCATATATACTCTTTCCCTCAGATAAAAACAGTACTTTTTGTATAAGAGTATCACTATTTGATTCTGATATTGATCATCGATCGAATCCTTATATGATCTTTCTAGTATCAATTGAGTATTCATTACTACAAATAATCGCAATTACATTTCCACGAAAAGTATGCACATATGCATTAACTCACCTATATAAGTCTACGAGAATGAGATTATTTCGAATATCAAGTATCAAACAAGAAAGCATTCTCCATATTATCGTCAGGTAAAGTCATGATGATGCACTCAAAAAACCCACTTTCCTTCTCCCTCAGTATTATCTTTTCCCTTCAATCCTTGCTAAATGCTGCTAGCCTTGTTCCAAACACTTGCAACAGAATTGTTCAATCCAACGCAAAAATTTAGAGTACCCGTTTTGTTTATGGGTACTCGGGTCGAATCGAGGTAGTGCAACAGCAACCCTTGCACAACTTGGAGACCTCTCATTTCGATTGGTTATATCCAAAACCATATCCATATCATAAAAGATAGCTACCTTCTTTAAAGACCCGAAATTCAACGACTCGTCTACTAAGGATGCATTAAAGGTTTGTTCTGAGGTTTATTCGGATGCTCATAATGCTTTACAAGAGGGTTTGAAGGCTTTTAAGGATAGGGATTATTCTACAGCAAATAGTAGGGTAAATGCTGCCTTAATTGTTCCTACTACTTTCCAAAGTGGGTTTAAGGTTTCACCTTTGACAAAGGAGAATAGTGATTTCTTTCAATTGGCTGCTATTTCACTTGGTTTCACTGATTTGTTACAAAAGGTTAATTAATGCGTATAATCATTCAATACATAATAAAGCAAGATCAGTTAGTCATCCATATCATCATTTTCTATTGATTGGAAATAGTTACTGTTATTTTTATAAAGAGGAAAGAGAGGGAGAGAATTGTGTATGTATTGTATATCAAATTAGCACTAATACATAGACTATATATACAATAGAGCCTAGAAAAAATAAGGCAAAGGAGATTTTCTAGCCACTATTAGAGGATAACCTACCAAGTATAGACATCTAAATATGCACAATAATCATAATAATATCAAGGTAATCTCAAGAGATTATAATGATTCTAACACATAATAACCTCGCATTTCCTCTTCAAGTTCCATTGTCGGTTATATGGAGGGTAATTCCTTATCATCATTTTCTTCAGTGATAATATATCGGAAATTATAACTAGTAACTCAGAAAATTTTCAAACTTGAATTGGAAGGGGGCTTTTTGCCCCCTATAATATAATGGAACCTCTTAAGAGAGGTACCTAATAAATAGGCTTACTCCACAACAAACACCAAGAAACTCAAATGCAAATACGGGAGGGTGATATGTATATATAGAATATGTACTGTAATAAGCTTGGAACTTGCCCGATGTGGGAACCTCAGTTTTTTAGCTTTAACTTTTTTTATATAATGAAAATGAACTAATAAAAAACCTTCTCGAAAGTTCAAATTGATACAGAGAAGCAAAAGGAAAAGGTTGGCATTTGGCAAATGTCAAATCTTATCTCACCAATACTCCCTAGTCTAAACTCTAATCAATGCAAACATCTTTCACACAGATGAACTCAGCAAACTTACGCAGAGCATACAATTATCAAATGAACTAATGTAGCAGTATATTACAAACAGTTAATAAGAAAATATACATTGATAAAAGCTAAAAGTCTGGTTGATTAATTTTAGCAAGTCATAAATTTAGAAAATATGTATATCTTCACACATCAACTGAAACACACAAGTTCAAACATAAAAACCACAATCAGGTGCGTTTTAAACTTGTAATAAAGTATTTTTATATCAACTGATCATATCCCCTATGAATAGGAGAATCCTCCTCCCTTTAAGTCTACTATCACCTCCTACAAAGTCGGATTTGATTTGCTTACTCAACCATATTATATGTTTTAAATGATAAAATGTGTGATAATTTCTCCCTATTTAGGGCTCTTCATTGTAATATTTCTAGAAGTCTGTATGACAAATTAACAAGTTGCGAAGTTTGAATAGAATTTCCTTCTAAAAAAAAAGTTAAGATTGAATTGGATAGGGGCCGCGCGAACGCAGGCCCCCTCAGAAATAAATTATGACGTAGACTCTCCCACTTGGGGAGATCTTAGGGTGTTGCTCCTCCTAAGTGCAATGGAGGCCAACACCCTAGGCAATGGGCCTTCTTGATCGCCCATAGACCCCGTCCAGGTAAGTATGTTGTTAGGTAGCTCTACAGCTTATTTTATTGCCATCTTCCTCTATCCCTCAGCCATCGAATTCCGATGTGGGACTTTGAGAGTATATTCTTCTCCTTCAGGCTATCATTAAGATAAGTCTGAATCTCTCGTATAATCATTGTCCTTCAATGTGTTGTATTTCGATAGATAATTTTCCTATATAGTGTTTTTCATCTAAGATTAAATTTGTGTATTTAAGATTCATGCAAAGACATGATGGACAGACTATTTGAGAACCAAAAGACATAAGTAATTATTATTTACAGAAAATTTGTGAGAAAGCACTCATCAAGGATACAAAACTTCATCTAACTGTGTTTATTACAAAACTTCATTTTCTAATGTTAGGATCTGCAATCATTTTGTTAATTTTTCATTCCAAATATTGGGTTTCCCTATGTGGAAGAATAACCAGCATCAAGATAAATATTGAAAGAAAAAAGAGGAATTTACAGAGTGAAAATTCTCAAGGAGGGAAGAATTAAATTTGGATTATAATTATAACGACAGAAATACAGTAAGTCTCATACCCTTCACTCCTTCAGGCTATCATCAAGATAAGTCTGATACTCTCATATGATCTTATTGTCCTTAATTTCTGGTGTTCTAATAAATAATTTTTCCTACATACTGTATTATGTTTTTTTCTTTTTCTTAGCAGCAATTTTCTATAATCAACTAATCATAGTCTCTTTTTTTTCTTTCTTTTTATTTTTTATTTTTCTGTGAATCATATTAGAGTCTACCCAAATTTGTTTGCTACTTGATCAGTTAAACTTCATCTTATGTTATTTTGTCTTTTAAAAGTAAATTATCCTGTAATTTTTGTATTATGTTCTTTTCTTTTTTTAGCAGCAATTTTCTGTAATCAACTAATTTTAGTCTTCTTTTTCTTTTTGGGTGCATGAGAGGGCAAAGCCCCAAGAACAGAGAAAGAAGACAAACTACTCAAAGAAACAAAATAAAGAAAAAAAATAGTCTTTAGTTTATTGGGCAGTTAAATCTTTTGATAATCACTGTTGCTGAAAAAAATGAACGTGCTTTACAAATCCATATCTATGTATTAGAAAAATAACAGAAGATTAAAACCTCATCTAACTGTGTTTATTACAGAACTTCATTATTAAATGTTAGGATCTTCAATCATTTTGTTAATTTTTCTTTCAAAATATTAGAGGAAAGGATTCAGGTATTGGGTTTCCCTATCTTCAATAAGCAGCATCAAGGAAAATCTTAAAATACATTACGAAGAATAAATGTGTATGAATTAAAAGGGGCAGAATTAATTTGGTTTAAAGATTAAAACATTAAAATGTAAATTTGACTATAATTTGGAGGGGTGCGCCAGGCCCGTGCAATAGTGCAGCGCTCAGGCGACGCTTGAAGAACCCAGTAGCAAGCTACTGTAATGGAACTTCCCCCTTAAACTGATAAGAACAGATACTACACTTGATCTTAGCCAAAAGGCCGAGAAAGGTATGTGTTCTTCATCTGCTGAAGCACGCTTATATACAGGTCGAAAAAATGGTATCACTTAGTTTGTCCAATGTGGGACTTGTTTCTACGGCTTGCAAAGTTGCAATGAACATTGAACCCGCAGTTGAGATTTTGAGAAGTTTTTCATAAGAAGTAAAAAACTACTACAAGTACATGTTTAGAGTTACATCAGGATTCAGGAGTATCTATTTCAAAAATTAATTGAGTAAATAGGTGGTAAAATCTATGTCCTTACCTCTTTTCTCTTCTCTTAATTCCATTTAAATATTGACTTAACACTTATACTCCCTTCAACATTTATAATATGTGACATTTTCTTATTTGAGGTGTTTCTGAAAAAAAAGTTTGATTTCCTTATATAGACATAAGTCCCATTACTTTTCTCTCAAACAAACTACACGTGTTCCTACTATTTAACTTTTTCATCAACTCTACTCAGCCATATATTATAACTTGTGATAAACGCATATGGAGAATATAATAAGAGAGAGATAATATCTTAAAATTAAACTTTTAAAATTATTATATTTAAGCTTGTAATGGGACTTGTTCAATGACTGCACCGTTTGTTTTTGTTTTTGTTTGTTGGTTGTTTCAAAAATATGGTTTGTTAAAAGAAACGTAACACATTAAAATCAACACAATCCCAGGCTTTTTTTTTTGTTTTTTAAAGGGACACGATTCTTAGCTTAATACAATAAAAACATTTTTTTTCAATGGTCACAACAAATAATTCCCTATAACTGACAAACTTGTTATCACATCTTACAAAGCTAATATTTGTGAATTTTTGAGAAATAAAAGTTACATTTCTCTGTGAAATATTGAAAACAAGTTCATAACTTCATTGGAATCAGCTAAAACAATTTTACTACTGCTTATGGTGCATTCTCTTCGTTGAAATTCTTCTGTACTTATCCAAACTTAATTAATTAAACATATATTAACGTATTAAAAAAAATTGAAATCCATTTTACAAGGTCCTAAAACTTATCTTAGTTTGTTAGAACTTAACCAAACTTATCTAAACTTATTAAACCTGAAACTTAATTTTTTTCCATTGAAAAGAACGAACCTTTTTGGGCCTGTTGGGTGCAAGTTTTACCCACCTCTTATGAATTATGATATACATTAATGGATTGACACACATATCTCCCTTGTGTGAACGGTGTTCTAAGGAAAATAAATATGTTGTTCATGCGATGTGGCAGTGTAGTTTTTCGAGAAATAAATCCTGCACGCATTTCTCGATAGCGTGGGAGGTTTCAAACTTAGATACTTTGGAGGAAGAGGATCGGATATAGCGAATGCTGCCACTATAACATGGAATGTGTGGAACGAGATGAATTATTAAATCCTGCATGGAAGTAGAGTTCGCCACCCGGCCTGTTGAGGTTGTTGCCGCAGCGTTATCACTTCTGGCAGCTTATACTCAGGCTCGTGAAGTTGGTACAAGTTGTAAGGGGGAGGCAGAAGTGATAGATTAATAGCCACATGGTTGGTACCGGCGCCTGGTTTTTTGAAGGTCAATGTAGATGGAGCAACTTTTAAGGATATTGGTGCAAGGATGGGTGTGGTTATCCGAAATGATAACAATAGCTTGGTTAGAACGACTTGTAGATAAGTGAACTCGAAATGGGATGTGAATGTCACAAAGGCAAAATCGATAGTTATTGGAATCAGGTTGGCGATCCAATGTAACACTACTACATTTTGAAGCAAATGCAACACTCTAATGCAACAGTTAAGGCTAATGCAACACTCTATTGCAACGTTGAAAGCTAATGCAACGCCTTCTGCAACAGTTAAAGGCAACCGTTGCAATAGGTAGTCAAATGCCACGAGCATTATAGCTATTGCTACGGTTTAGATTAAATCGTTGCATTAGGTGATAGATCATTGCATTTGACGATTAATGTAACACCAACCAGTTATAATATAAAAAAAAAAAGACCAAGACCCCCTTAAATGAGTTATTTCTCATCTCTCTCTTGTGTCTTCAGTTCTCCCAAAACCCTCGTTTCTCTCTCTGCCCTCATCTCCCTCTCTTCCTCATGCTTGCTGCTACCTCCGGCCGTCGACGCCTTTGCCGGCGTTTTCTCTGGCTCGCCGAAGCCGTGTTATTGCTCCGATCCCCGTGTTATCCTCTCTTATGTTCGATGGTGGTGCAATTGCCGTATCCCTGTTCTTTCTCGCTATCCCCGCCGCTCGACACGCCGTCCTTTTGTGGTGGTGGTGCCGCTCGAGCGCGACCTGTCGAGAGGTGCCATACTTCCTCCTTCCTCTTTCTTCAAAATTTTTGATGCTTGATTTAGTTTGATGTTGAAATTTTCATTATTGTTGGACGGTTAAGGTAAAGTAGAATAGGTCGATTTATGAAATTCTTTTTTTTTTTCTGATTTTCTTTGCATAATCTAGTGAGCAATTCGAGAAATAGGTATGAAGAGTCCTTGCTTAACTTGACTTGATGGATTGATTATGCTAATTTGTGTCTCGATATAATTATAAGGTCTTATGTAAATTCGAATTTATGGAAGTTGGATTTCGCTATTAGTTAATATTAGGAATATTCTCTTGGTCAGGTTATGAATGGTGTTAAGATGAGATTCAAAGGAGGATAGAGATTTCAAAATAAATAAAGAACTTATGTTATGTCAATGTATTCGAAATATAGCGATTATGTTAGTCGATAATCTAATTGGTATTATGCTAGTCGATTATGTTGCTGCTCAAATCGAACTAACTTTTTTTTTGGGCCTTTGATTCATCTTCACCCTCTGTGCAACCTTTGATATTATTGTTGCTACCCATGTCCTTGGGAAGCACTAGCCGTGGCATCAAAACAAGATGCTCGATTTCACAATAGCAAGAACTGTGGTGCCATGAACAACAAACATTAGAAAACATCACAAAATCCTTGGAATTTCTCCGGCACACTTCGTGCTATAATCTCCAACATCTCGGGTAAAAGTTCTGCCCAATCGTGCACCTTAGTTAGATATCAATGTATGTTAACTTTTGAGATTCACTTATTAGCGACACTAGTCTCAGTAGCTAATGATCGCATTTGTGTGTCAAACCTTAGAACTTAATTGTACAAACAATGAAAATAAAATATGATTTCTCGTATGAGTTGTGAGCAGCGTCGGCTCATGGCCTCCCTAAATCTTTATATAGAGGAGTAACTAATCCTAATTGAAATAGCCTAAAAGCTTTTCTCACTCCTCTAGCTTCTTTATGTGTGAGCTAGCTTTTGATATATCCAAATTGAAAAAGTTGTATTTAAGTCTTTGTCATCTTCTGTACAAAGCTTTCTCAACTCCTCTAGCTTCTTTACGTAGATTAGTTTTTCTTGTTCATAGCTTTAGCTTTATTCTTATCTCTTTCAACCACTTGGTATTCTGCCTAAACAACTTATGTTATGTCAATCTTGCAATAGAGTTGATTATGAGTTCTTAATTTAGTTTCATAAAATTTGTTAGTCTAGTCTTATTAGTGGTGCCCTCTTATTAATGAGAGTCGTGACGTGATAATGAATAATAGTCCATTGTTATATGTTGTTAGTTTATCAACTTAGCTTAGAGAATGTGAACATTGACAGAGTTTAATGTTTATTCAAACTAAAAGTGTAATACTATATGTTCTTAGTGTCTTAAAAGAATTCAACCAATAAATGAATTAATAACCTTGCTAATAATATCGAAAGAGTAATTAGTTCAAATAAAAGAACTTTGTTATTAAGCTTAGATGTTTGTTTCTGAGCTGTTGTTTACTTCTACTACCAAAGAATTATGGCCCTTTGAAGTATTATAACACCTCGTAATTGCGTGTTCATCATGAAATTTTGGAGAACATTGTTGTTATGTCTTCTTTATTTTTCTTTTTCTTGATCTCCCGTGCATGTCGGATGATCAATTTTTTTTATCCTTGTTGTAGATATACTTTAGGAAATGCTGAATAGCGACTGTGTATCTCGACATTCATGAAGAATTTAATGACAGTCTCAGATGCGTTTAATCTCGGTGTGCAAGAACTGTTACTTGACAATGTCAAAAGAGTCCAAAATTTTGGTGAAAGTGAGGTTTCATCTAGAGGTGATGAGGAAATGGCTGAAACTGCATTCGAAGATTTCGGTATTGACAATCATGGTGAAATGAACCCTGTAGATCAGTGCTACGTTCGTCACTTGCGCGATCTCGCTTATCTGCTACTAAGAAGGTACTATATTTCTCACATCGAGAAATTAGCTTCTGTTAATGTGCAGTTTATGTGTGTTACTTCAAGTAGTTTTTTATTCAGAAAATTTATTGTTAAACATTTAATAGAGGTATAGCAACGTCTACTCTTGAACTTATTAAGAACTATGAACTTAACCTTTTGATTGTGTTGTAGTTAAAATTTGAGTGTTTTCTGGAATAGTGAATATAATTCTAAGAATATGGAGGTTGTTGAAGGTGGTTGAACTAATTATGGACTAGATTATCAAGGTTGAGTTCATAAAGGGATTTGAGTTTAATTTTTTATAAAGAGATTAATATAAGAAGTCAGGTTGTTCGATTTATGGTCACTAAAGTAAGTTAGTACGTGAGATGAAACACGTGGTTTCAGTAGGCAAACATTAATAAGTAGAATAATCATCCCTTAGTCTATCTTGCCTCATACTCTCCATTTTTTATCTATTGATGGTTCTCATAATCCTCGGCCAATTGGGAAAACATCTATCTTGCGTGTTGGTTCTGAACTTCCAACTTGACTGCCAAATTGTCCAACTTGCAAGTACATTTGTTTTGTGATAATCTTATTTAGTTGAAAGTTGTGCGAGTTATGTTTTGGTTTTGTGTTAAGTATTTAAATTAGTATCATAATGTTTCATCTTTAACTAATTTGATTAAACATCTTTGAATTTGCAGGTGGTCGTAAATGAAGAAATGAAATGCCACGTTCAATAAACTAGTTGTTCATTGGAAAGGCATGGAAGCACTTAAGATGTAGAGTGATTTAATTGTTTGGAGCATTTTATATATAGAAACTGCAAAAACATGAATTTGTTTAGTATATTTGTTAATAGATCGATTTGTGATTATGTACTTTCTAAATTTGCCCATGGGCGTGAATATCATATGAATAATTTTTCATTTGGGTATTAAATTCCGAAAAAAAAATTGATATATAGTTTTATATATATTAATCTACGACTATTACAAAACTACGAAGGTATTGTAGTTGCATTAGCTATGGAGGCGTAAGGCATTGCAATAGGTGCTAAAATTAATATGTATGGAACCGTTGCAGTAGATGTAAAAATGGGATACAAAATGAGTAATAGAGGCGTTGCAATAGCTATTGGATCGCGTTGCACTAGACATAGAGGCGTTGCAATAGGGTGTATAGCTAATGCAACGACTATTGACACCTATTGCAACGGCTTTCTAGTAGTCGTTGCAATAGGCCTAAGAACCGTTGCAATAGGCCTAATGCAACGGCAAAGAACAAAGAATTGTTGGACCGTTGCAATAGCTTTATTGCAACGGTTTTTGGTTCTATTGCAACGGTTTTTAAGTGTTGCAATAGCTCATTTATGTAGTAGTGTAATTATGGTTCCCTTGTAGGTATTATTAATCGAGAGATCTGGTTCCTTGTTAACTTTTTTGATGTTTTGTTTTTCCATGCTCGTATTATGGCGCATTTTTCTCCCTTAGAGTGTAGGTTGGAGGATGTCCTAGATGTGTGGATCATGCAATTGTTGCTGATTTCTGTTTACTCAATAACAACAACTAACTGCTTTTGCTGTTTTCCCTAAAAAAAGAGTTAGTAATACATTGCCTTAAAATACAAATATACTCTTTGTATAATAGTATTACTATTTGATTCTGATATTGATTATCGTATCCTTATATGATCTTTCTAGTATCAATTGAGTATTCATTACTACAAATAACCGCAATTACATTTCCACAAAAAGTATGCACATCTGCATTAAGGGTCTGTTCTTTTTAGCATAAAACAACTGAACTGAATTGAATTGAACTGATTGCAACTGAATTGAACTGAACTAAACTGAATTGAACTGAATTAAATTATAACTAATAGAAATGATAATTGGAGCTGAATTAAACTGAACTGAAAATAAGCTGGGGAGAACAGACCCTAACTCACCTATATAAGTTTGCGAGAATGAGATTATTTTGAATGTCAAGTATCAAATAAAAAAGCATTCTTTATGTTATCATTAGCCATTAGGTAAAGTCATGATGGTGCACTCAAAAAACCCACTTTCCTTCTCATCAATGCCCTTGTCCCTCAGTATTATCTTTTCCCTTCATTCCTTGCTAAATGCTGCTAGCCCTGTTCCAAACACTTGCAACAGAATTGTTCAATCCGACGCAAATGTAGAGTACCCGTTTTGTTTATGGGTACTCGGGTCGAATCCAGGTAGTGCAACAGCAACCTTTTGCACAACTTGGAGACATCTCATTTCAATTGGGTATATCCAAAACCATATCCATATCATCAAAAATAGCTACCATACTTAAAGACCCGAAATTCGACGACCCGTCTACTAAGGATGCATTAAAGGATTGTTCTGAGGTTTATTCGGATGCTCATAATGCTTTACAAGAGGGTTTGAAGGCTTTTAAGGATGGGGATTATTCTACAGCAGATAGTAGGGTAAATGCTGCCTTAATTGTTCCTCCTACTTGCCAAGATGGGTTTACGGTTTCACCCTTGACAAAGGAGAATAGTGATTTCTTTCAATTGGCTGCTATTTCACTTGGTTTCATTGATTTGTTACAAAAGTTTAATTAATGCGTATAATGTTGGATTATAGTCTTCAATATGTAGTTGGAGAGTTTGTGTGTGGGTGTTTGTCCCACATGGAAAGAATAGAGTATTGTTGTTGTCTTTATATTAACCCATGTGATAGTTATATAAAATTGGATGATGGTCTAACTACTTGGGCCAAGGTGAGCATTGGGCTTGGATGTGCTTGTAATTGGGTTATTAATATACTTGTATATTTCTAATCAAAGACTTAGCACTTAGCACTTGTTAATTAAAGACTTCACATTTTGATTAGTATTTATTTTTCTGCCGAAATTTAAATTATTAAATAATTATTTTTCGGATATTGGGATAATATTTTCTTTGATAGTTTTCTATAACTGCCATCTGATATTATCCCAATATATATTTTTTGGCAGAACATTATTTACAATCAGTTTTCATTTTCTCTTCTTCTTTACAGAATGTTTTTCTCTCTAAACTCTCTCAACCATGTTCATGGAGGATGGATTAATTGCTGTAAATTCATTCTTAGATTAGGAAATCCTGGGGGTAAATTAGCAAAAATCCCATCAGCGTAATAGTGGGGCTAATATTATCCTAAGGACAGAGACATACTCGTCCTAGTCTAGTTTCTGTAATTTCATTTTGTTTTTCCAATTACTTTGTTTCTAACATATAATCATTCCAATGCATAATAAAGCTACATCTTTCTGCCACAATATGTTTGTTTTATTTGATAAACTTTGTCTACCCACCATTAATAAAGATTTGTTGAGGGTTGCATGTGGTGGTGGAATCCAACTCAACATAATTTTTTTTAATACTCTATTAGTAGTGGTTGTCAAACCGTTGGGTAGATGTAGCAATGTCCGTTTTAATTGATGAATTTGTATGTGAATGAGTGAAACATATTAAAATGAAGTAGAGTGCATCCTGGAATATGAATTGACTTCCCCGTGAAAAAATTATGACTTAGTAACGCCTATTAACTTTTAAGGATATAACTACATCTACCCACTGGGTAGATTACCCCCTCTTAATAGATCATTAAAAAATAATTATTAATGTTGAGTTGGATTTCATCTTGCATTAAATTGTTCTATTAGAAGTGAGTAATCTACCCAATAGATCAACCAAGTTTTATCCGCCTTTTAATCTAGCTAGTTACTAGTGAGTATTCCGGCGATGCCCATGGTTATTAGTTACTTTCCATAATTTTCTGTCTAGATAGGAATAATTGACTTTATGACGTGATAAGTAATTGCTGATATTTGAAAATAAATCTTTAAAAGTTTTTGGGTTGAAAACAATAGATTAACTTTCTACAACGAATTGGGTTGATCGAATATGTGTAGAATAGTCTCTTAGTATTACCATAAAAGTGTTAGAGATCTAACTACTTGTGTAAATCTTTTAAAGAGATATAAATATAAGACCTTATTTTTAAATATTAAACAACGTTATTACGTTGAATTGGTGGTTAATTTCTCACTTTTCATTTCAAGGGTCGCTTACGTGTTCTATACTTTATAAATACACAACGTTAATTATTTAATTGAAGGGTTAACATGAAAATAGAGCATTTGCATTAGAGTCTTAGAAATTGCCACGTGACAGTGACACATAGCATAGACTTTATTAGGAGCACTTTTTTTTAATATATTAGTAGATTGATTTTGTTGTTAATATATATGTGTGTGCGCGCGTGTGTGCGTGTGTGTGAGGTGACGCCCAACGCTCAAGACATGGGATGCCGGATGAAGTCCCATCTATATTAATTGCCCTTGTGGTTCTTTCTACACAAAAAAAAAACTGTATATATATATTATTACAAAAAAAAACTGTATATATATATTTCCTAAACGCTCAAGAGTCAAGACAAGATACTTGTAGACTTGTAGTTGAAGGAAAAGATGAAAACTAATGTATCTTATTACGTTCCCATTTACACTTTAAATGCGATTTCCTTAATTCTGGCCAAGAATTAAACTCAATAGCATACAAGATCCTATTTAAGTGTGATCACATTAATGGTTCTTTAATCCAAAGGTGCAAAAAATGAATTATCTGACAACAAAAATTAATCTTATGGAACTAATATATTCAATGAGTTCAAATGATCAAACTAGATACTATTCAACGAGTCAGAATCAAACTCGTCTTCTTCCTATATATTTGGGACACCCTCCATCTCCAATATAACCATCTCCCCTAAGTATTTAAATCTTGATTATAATTTCTTTTTCACCTAGAGAAAGGTTTTAGAATATGGATTATTATTCTATGTTTCTAATATTCATCATTTTCTTAGGTTATTCTTTGGCAAATGCTACAAATATTGTTCCGGATACTTGCATGAACATCTCAAAATCCGACCCGGATAACATCAAGTATGATTTTTGCGTAAAGACATTCGAGTCGGATCCTCGAAGCTCCAACTCAAGCATTGATGAACTTGTAGAGATCTCATTTAACTTAAGTTCATCCAAAGCAATATCCATATCTACAACCATTGCTCAACTCTTAAAAGACCCGAAATTCGACCCGTTTGCTAAGAGCGCGTTGCAAGCTTGCTCCGATCTCTATTCGGATGCTCCGGATGATTTACAAACGGGTCTTGAGGCTTTGAAGAGTGGGGATTTTTCCACAGCTAATGTACGTGTGAGTGGAGCTCTAGATATTGCACCTGATTGTGAGGATTCATTTCAAGAGAAGCAAGGGGAAGTGTCTCCTTTGACTAAGGACAATAGTGATTTTTTCCAATTAGTTGATATTTCTCTTGCTTTTACTGTTCTATTGAAAAAATAACTTGGTCACTTGGAGATGTTTCATTTAATTAAATAATTAATATTATTCTACTCCCTCCGTCCCAAAATATAGTTTCTGTTTGATTATTCAACCCAAGGGTTACATTTAATGCTCTTTCACCAATTATTCTCCATTCTCTCTCCTAAAATCATCTTTTCCCATACAATATTTATTTATAAACAAAAAAACTTTATTATCCCTCTTAGATTCTACTTATCTTAATTCCCCTGAAAAATAAATCCGGGATTTTATTGATGTACCAATCCGTCATATACTTGATATCTAAGAATAATGCTAAGGTCATGATATCTAAGAATAATGCTAATTTTATTATCCCTCTTAGATTCTACTTATCTAAGAATAAATAATTTTATTGATGTACCAATCCGTCATATATAAGGTCATGATATATAAGAATAATGCTAATTGAGGGTGACTGGTTTTTGTAAGAGTTATCAAAGTTTTAGTTTGGAGTATGAAGAGTTATGTTTCTAATAAACTTTAGCGGAAACAAAAATAGAACCTAAGGAAAAAGAAACCGAAAAAAAGGAGGCAGGCTTTTTAAGCAATAACTATTAGAATTGTAAAGATTCTAACAAAAAGAATTTGTGTCAATAGTTTAAGTTTTAACATCATGATTTAATTTTAAGAAAATTACATGCATCTTGTAGGTGACTAATGGTTTAAGTTTTAAAAAATGTCTATCACGTATCTATTTTCTTTATAAAACAACACCATCACGCCAAGCTCAAAATTATGTAACTTTATAATTAATTAAACAATATATTGAATGAATTCGAAAATACAAGTGCAATTAGTCTGAGTACCAAAACTAAGGGCTTTTATGTAAGAGGCGTTTGACAATTGGTTAATTTGACCAATGGATCATATTATCTGTTTGTAATTGGTTTGTTTGACTATGAACTTTTTTTTTTAATAAGTGGTGTTTGATTTTTTGAAGTGAAAATTCATTCATTAATATGAAGTCATACGACATCTACAATAGAAGTCAGTTGCTAAATCATGTTTGATAAAATTATTTATTAGTGTTGGCAATTTAATACATAGAGAAAGATAAAACCAATATAAAAAGCTTGTAAAATTTTAGCTAAAAGACTGGGATTTTTTAGTTACCTAAAACCCCATTTATCAAACATCCATTGTCAATTATCCTCATTCGTCCCATAATCAAATAAGGCGGAATAGGACGAATGCATTCACCAAACTTGCAACGCGAAACAACATTAACATACACAAACAAATTGGTAAGTTATCACGAGAAACACTACTACACTAGAGTTTGTTGAGTAAAAAGACACTTTAAGTTAAAAATTGGCAGTTTCCCATGTGTAAGAGTTTATAGAGTGAACCGTTTCATAATTTCATAACTCACATCCTTCCTGTAATTCCTAGTACTTTATGAAAATATGCAGTGAAAGCAATACAACAATATTTACATAAAACATTTGTTTTTATGTTTAGTGTAAAAGAGTTGCAAATGAACCACTCTACAGTCTACACTAAAGTCTCGATAAGATATAATACTCCTTATAAATTTCCTTAGCATACATCCCAAAAACCAGAGAAAGAAAAAGTAACTGGAAATCACTCTTCACAAATTTAAGTTCGAAAAGATGAACAAATCCACCTACCATGTCTTCATCATGATTTTACTCAGCTGTTCACTAGCAAACAATACTGCTTTGACAAGCCTTGTACCTTCTATCTGCGAGCACATCTCTCAAGCCGACCCAACAAATGTTGATTACGAATCCTGCATGTCAACACTTGGATCGGATCCTCGAAGCCCCACATCAACGGCTCCACAACTAGCCCGAATCTCCTTCGAGTTGAGCATATCAAAAGCAAAAGCCATTATCTTGGAGATTGACAAGCTCTTAAAGCTCTCCACATTTGATCCTCCTGCTAGACATGCCTTGAAAGATTGCTCGGTTGCCTACTCGAGAGTCCCAGGTGATCTAGAAGCAGGTCTCGAGGCAATAATAGGCGGACAGTTTGATACAGCAAGTACAAGGGTAAGTGCGGCCATGAACGCTGCTGCTACAACTTGTGGAAAGTGGATCAAGGATATAAGAGGGAACATAGCTCCCTTGCAAAAGGAAATCAATGTATTCAACAATCTGGGTGCCATTTCTCTTGGTTTCACAAAGTTGTTGAAGATTATAAATTAATCATGTATCACATCTATAAATAAAATCTTTATACCTATATGACTTCTTGCCAAGTTTATAAGTTATAGTCTTATAGATCTACCAAAACTTTACAAAACCATAAGACCTGCCAAAAACTTAATAGGATCCCGAAAATAATCAACTGGTGCAAGAACACCATATCATATTCCATCCCAAGCTTTACAATATCTTTAAATTCGATAAGTTACGTAATAATTTAGAGCTAGGCTATTTACAGAACATGTTATGTGAAGAACAAAGAGGGGGTAGTTTTATAATTTCACCTTGGAGTGTGCCTCACCATCCTCCAATCTCTTGTTCTCCACAGAAAATGTTTTGTAAATAACCTATAAGTTTCCAAATTTGGGGAAGAGCAAAGTACCTAATTACTGCTGTCTGCAGCACCATCCATGTGATCCCCAGCAACTGCATTTGCAGATGTGACACTATCCTTTTCATTTGTATTATCCTTCCCCTCAGGTTTCCTGAACCAACACTGCTCTGGGTTATGCCCCTTCTTTTTACAAATGCTGCAGAACTTAACCTTCTTATCCTGGTCCGCTTCATGATTTACATGAGGTACTCCAGGCCTCTTCATAGGAAACCTCTGGGGTCCGAATTTCTTGGAGGGCTGAAACACGGGAAAATCAGCCCTAGAAACAAGAGCATCACCCTTGTTCCCCTTGTGACGAGATTCCTCTTCTGCCTTTAGATGATTCATCAACATCCATACAGGTAAATGGTCTTCCTTCATCAACCGGATGCTGTACGGTTTCCAGGACGGAGGAAGCTTGGAAATGATGACATTGACATGAAACTTTTCCTCAACATACATGCCAGAAGCAATAAGGGCGTCTGCAATTTGATTAAACTCGTGCGCTTGTTCAAAGATGGATTTTTCTTCAACTATTTGGAATTCAGTATACTTCTTAACAAGAGAAACATTTGCTCCATGCTCTTCATGCAGATAGATAAGCTTGAGTTCTTCCCAAAGATCTCTAGCACTGCCTGATTTCTTGGAGTAATGTCCTAAAAGATTGTCACATAAGGAATTTAAGATATTTTGACGACACATATGGTCATCATCCATCCATCTTTCTACAGCAGATAAAGTCTGCGAAAGTTCCCTGTCTACGACTCCAACGGCACTTGGACACGGTTCAGAAAGCACATACGAAACCTTCAATTGGTTCAAATACTGTTCCATTCGATCTGCCCATTGCTGATAATTCTTACAATCAAAACGAATAATCTCAATAGGTACAAGTCTTTGAGGTGCAGAAGCCACAACTGATGCATCTTCAGTTCGTCCTCTAGTGGCCACAAGTCTATTGTGTGCACCATCTTTTCTAATTGGTTCAGCTCCACTCTGTCCACCACCATTCTGTTTGCTTCTATTTGCAGAGATATGATGCTTAGCATCAGCTTGTTTATTCTCAAGTTCAAATCTAAAATACATTATGGCATACGTGCCACCAGTCATTTCAGTTTATGAATGCAGTAAAAATTACAACGAAAAGAAAACCCATGACGAAAACAGAAATAAAAAAATCATATTTTAAACAACTCTTAAAACGGGAAAGTTCCGACCTTAGTCTTGATTCAACCTTTGCTATGGCTTCTTCAATTGTAGGGATGCTCTTCCGAAAGATTGACCATTGGTCAGGAAATAAGCTAACTGAAATTAGATGAAAGAGGAAGCATGAGATATACAAGTATACAACTTTCGCACCAACCACATATGCTTAACAACAGGAACTAGTGACACACATACCTAGTAGTATTACTACATTTGTTCCAAAATATTGGCTCAGCATGGCGAACTTTGACAATTATTTTGGCAGATATGTATCGATTTATAATAGGAAATCACCATAGCAACATTGCTAGACATTTGGATTTGGTCAATGTGTTACCCAATTTGAACCCCCCCAAGAGCTGCGATATGAAGAAGACGAATTATTACATAAAAGTGGTATACTTTTGGGCTAATTACAAAATTAGGTAGCCTCTTCCCATGCCCATTTTTGTACTCCGACTTAGGTAACACTACTTTTGGTTGAACTCAGCAAATATGACCATGAAAATTATACGTGGCCTGGACGAATGCTACATTGAAACAGAGAGAGTATCGTCTAGGTAGCTAGATTTTGTTTGGTTAAAGTTATAATCTTTCCCTCTAGGTTGTTAAACTTCATCCCTTCCTTCCTTTGCCATCCTCAAAGGGAATAGATCATGTAAAGTAAACAATTAGGTAATACAACCCACAACACTAAACATGAAAACATCACATTTTTAGAGCAGATAAAGAAATAAAATACTAGTACAAGAATTTAAATAGAGGCTGTTTCTACTCAAAGTACTACTTTCCACATTATAAACCAACATAACTACACATAAGCAACTAATCCCTCTGTTCCATATCATTTCCCACAATTCTTTTCGGGATGTCCCAATTAATCTGTCACATACCCGTATTCCCTTTCCATTATCTCTGTATTGGGTCTCACACACAACCACCCAGTAATATGTCTCTACTTTTACGCTATCCTTAGCAGAATGATTCTAATAGAACACAACTATGCTAGATACACTCAACAATCAACATTATTCTTCGCCCCATTGACGAAAGCCCTAATGCTTGCATTTTACAGGAAACCTTTTATTAGTGTCTACCTTCAGATCTAAGCTGGAAGCCAAGAGCAAAAATATTAAAGGATGCTCGAATTATAGTTAAGAGCACTTTGGCTGTCCTCATTAGAAAAATACCAACTAGATGACCGAAGTTCCCAACTATATGCACCTTAAGAACCAAATAAAACTTTAGTGCATCTAACATGTTCTACTAACACAACATACAAAAACGCGCGATTACGCTACATAAAATCAGCTTAATAAAAATGCACACCAAAGCTTACCAAGGAAAATCAAGGTATATAATTACATTTTGGTGCAGGAATGGCCTTCCCATCCTTCCATGATTCTTCTCTTATTGACACAACTTTTTTCCCTCCAGAACTTCTGACAGCAACATCTCTCTTTTGTGATAACTACAAACCATTCATAGTGCTAATTATTCAGCAATTCAATTATGTACATTCACATAATTATGTACACACGCGCGCGCACACACCAAAAATAACCATTAGTTTCCAGAACATGTATAATGATAATCACCCTTTCTTGTCCATAACTAACCAAGACATACAAAAAACACACTACAACAAGATTAAATTATCAACCTATCAAATGGTAGAAAGAATGATTATCTGTTATTAAATTCTCTCGATGTATAATTTCAATATATCAAAGTTTGCTAATTCTGAATAACATGTAAATAAAGATATTGCAAAGAAACTATCAAATAATCAAATGTTAGACATTTAGTTAATCAGGAACTAAACCTAGATTAATTCTTGATTAAACCAACTCAGATTACAATTTCAACATTAAATTAAAGCTAATAGAACCCATATACAAACCTAGGGTTTAATTCAACATCCCAAATCATAAACACACTAAAAAGAATATCATCAGAGATACAAACAATCATACTACTACAAGATAAACAGAAGATCATCAGACAAAATACCAAAATTATTACTTAGCTGTTATTAATTTCATCTCAATGTATAATTTCAATACATCAAAGTTTGTAATTCTGAGTTTCATGTAAATTAAAGATACTACCTTTTTTTACAGTATTGCAAAGAAACTATCAAATAATCAAATGTTAGACATTTAGTTAATCAGAAACTAAACCTGGATTAATTCCTAATTAAACCAATTCAGATTACAATTTCAATATCCATATACAAACTTAGGGTTTAATTCAACACCCCCAAATCATAAACACACTAAAAAAAACAATCAATAAATAAATTTTAAAAATATAAAAAAAACCCACCTTGCAAATAACACGACATGAATCAACAACAGGATTCTTTTCTTCTTCTTCTTTAACAACTGTTTCTTTCTGAGCAACATTCACGGAGGTGGGCAAAACGTCGTCGTTTTGGGGTTGGTCGGGAATTGAAAGCAAGAAAGATTCAATAATTTGTCGTACGAGGATTTTGTATGGTAAATCGGAGAGGTCAAGGTTGAGTTTTTGGGAGACTAAATGTCGGACTTGTTTCTCAGTGATGGAATCAATGTCGGAAGAATTAAGGATGTCGGTGACAGTTAATTTGATTTTGTCGGAGATTTGGGAGTCCATTTTGAGTAAAGGGAGAGAGTGTGGAGAAGTTGGAGAGAGATTAAGGTTTGATGGAGTGAAGTATCTTACTATCATACTTGAGTGAGTGTGACTGTGTGAGAGAGAGAGAAAATGAGTCTTCTGCCATTTTTATGAGGAAAAATTGGAGGTTTTGGAGGAAGGGTTTTGGGAGAATATAAAAAGTGGGAAAAGGAAAAAAAGGTCCTACCGAGACTCGAACTCGGGTTACTGGATTCAGAGTCCAGTGTCATAACCGCTAGACCATAGAACCATGATGTTGATGTTTTTTTAGAATGTAAGTTTTTGTATACATTGTGGGGAAGTATTTGATACCTGCAAACTTTTTCACATAACTAGTGGAGTATAACTTTTTGAAGGGAAAAGAGTTTTGATGTGAAAGTTATGTTATGTTCGTTGATACTAGGGGAAGATTTTGTGATTTTATTGAGAACTAGCTTTTTGACCCGTGCAAACTGCACGGGAAGTTATTTGTTTTTTAAAGTGACGATTTAAAAAAGTTTCTCCAAGAATCGTGGTGGTGAGCCTCCAACTTGTGATTTAAAATTTAATACTCATGTATTAAAATTATTTTAAAATTGACTTATGACCCGTGTATTCGAGGTTGAAGTAGTTAATATTATGTCGGATCACGTGACCCACCTTTTAATAAAAAGAGTTTATTGAAATAGTCTTTACTCGTCTACTAAGTCTTCCATTAGTAGCGATAAAATCACAGTCGTACCACCACCGATACTCGTAGATACACCAACTTTTGCTCCCACTTATGGAAGTCTCGTTCACCATCTCTCTTGCCTTCTTGCACCACCGATGCACCATATTTAGCCACCCACTGGCCACTGCCCACTTAGCTATGATTTTAATTTTCTCAATATGTTTGAGCTTTAATACTATTTAAGGTCCCGTCAAAAAAAATACTATTTAAGGTACATTTAGATACATATAATGGTTGTTTTTCTTGTTTGATGGTATCTTGTGTAAAGTCATAGATATCATTTAGATCATAGCATTAGAGTTTGACCCTCGTATTTTTTTTTCAATAGTTAATACTCACCCCCATCATGTTTTTAAAGCCTAAAGATTAAAACATGAAATGAAATAATATTTTCTTGATTATATAATTGTAATACTTTTGCCCATAATAACTAATAAGCAAAATAAGTTTAGAAAGTTTTAATATGCCAACACCCTATAGAAAACAATAATAAAATCTTTTATGTACATAAGATTTTTTTAAGTTATATAATTTCCAAATTGTCATTGTTGGCCTTGTGCTTTTCAGCTTATTTTGCTTATGTAATCTTATTTGAACTTAAATAAACTTATCTAAGAACTAATCTGAACTTATTACACCTTGTTAATCCTTATTAGACCATATTTGAACTTATTAGAATTTATTTTGTGAGTATGTCAAACTTTATCTTTGCTTGTTTTTTGCATTATAGAACTTATCCGAACTTATTAAGGCATATTATTCATTATCTGAACTTATATTTTCTTATAAGAAATAAAAATAAGCTGATTAGAGCAGGATCGTTGTTCCTTGTTTTTACAGAACTTGGGTTTATAAATATTTGATTTGTGTTTTGTTATTTGGTAAATATTTTTTATGTTGGTTAAATGTTACAACTTACAATAGAAACTTTAGCCGTTATTCTCAATCATGCTATTATAATAACCGATTATTGAGATCATTAGTTTTGCCCTCAAAATCATAAGGCAATAACATATGAACCTATTAAATTATATCTTAGACACATGCCCATTATGTAACAATATCATTCCTTCCAAATCCAATCATTTCTCTCTCTATAAACCGCCGCTTTCTCTCCCAAATTGCAAACTAACTTTGTAAGAATCTATTGGGATGTCATTTATTTAAACCTCCAAAGTCCCAACCCCATTTTAAATCTGCCAAAAAAAGTTTGCCCTCTTTACATATTCAACAACAAAAAAAGTTCTTGCATGTCGTTTATTTTCAGATTCTCTCTTTCTTTTATTCTCAAATTTACACATGGGTTAAACTTTGCCATGGTTTATGAATCAAGGTTTTTAATGTTAAAAGTTCAAGCTTTTTGACCTTCGATTGGGACGGGAGATATATGTCATTTTCTGGGTTGGTAATGGGTTGATATTCAAGGTTAAAATTTTAAGATCAATGGAAAAGTTGAGATTTTTTTATCTTCAATCGCTCATGGCATGGCATATGTTTGATATTTAATCAAGATGAAAGATCTTCTATTGATCATAATTCATATTACCGATAATGACGCCCAAAATATATCAATAGTATCATGTGAATTGTGGCATTAACCGTGGGAGTGTTTGTGGATCTTATTATGGACATATCAATATATAAACGATTCTTTTCTGTATTGTATTAATTTAGATTACTGAAATCGTGAGATATTAGAGAGAATTTTAAAAAATTTCCTTTAGTGTTAATCCTATAATTATGGCCCAAATTAAGGGAAGATCAATTAGCCGGATTATACAGGGATTTCGTGGGGAAATTGCTTGTCATCCCAGTGTGGCATAGCTCAATGCATTTAGTCATATGTGGCACACTTGATTGGCCTCTAGGATTTTGTTATATATATTTATATAGATAGATAGATGTTGGCATCCAAAACCAGTTGTACTTGCGACAAACCGTTCCATTATATGTAAAAGCTATCAACTTAAAATCTTTCAATGGTACTAATATAATCACTATTGACTTATAATGTTAACAGTATAATATTTAAACTTGTATACACATGACAATAAAGTGTGAAAAAATCAAAACCATTTATACAACTTCTCATTACAACTTCTCTCCATTGATATATTTCATAAAGCCAAATTAGTTATTCACTCCATCTTTCTCTCTCCTCATTACAACTTCACTCCATTGAAACATTTCATGCAAAACGTTTCCCATTTCACCACTTCTCCATTCAAACTCTCTCACTTCACTTCATTTTTCTTCTCATTTCTTTTCTACTTGGATGCAACTCAATGACCCACTTATCTCATAAGGAAAAAAAAATCGGACATGGCTTGAATATGAGAAGAAGAATAATATATGCTTTGAATAAATGCAATAGCTCACTATGGATTGAATAAGAGTAGAATCAATGGTGAAATCAGCTACCATTCATGATATTAATAAATTAATCCTACAAAATTAAAAGGTTAGTTTTCATGTATTTCAAACTTTGATTGCATGTTGGTATTCCGAATTTTCATGTATTTTTTTATTTTGAGGATCAAAATTAAAGATTTGGGGATGAATTCTACATGCATGTGTATATATGGTAAATTAAGTAAGTTTACTTATTTTATGAATTAATTGGTAATTGAAAAAAAAAATCCTATAAATTAGTCTGATTATGTTAATTATCATAAGATTAAAAAAGAATTGCATACTCAAAAAAATTTTGTAGGATTTGATTCATGTTCGTATCTTCAATGTGATGTTTTTTTTGTTGTGTTTGGAGGATCAAAATTATCAATTTTGCATAATTATACATGCATGCTTATAAATCAATTAAGTTTACTTATTTTTTGAAGTAATTGGTACTAAACAAATAAAAATCCTAGAAATAATTTTGATTATGTTTAAATATGGTTCGTTAATCTAGAAAAAGAATTTTTTTTTTTAATGTGTTAACTTATTTGCCAATTAATGTATTCTTTTTATCATGATTTGATTTGCAGTTTTTTTATTTTGAATACTTAATACAGTATGAATTAGTAATAGTGAGCATATTTATACTGCAAAACTACATAAGTAATTGCTGACATTAGGTCCCCTCAAAAAAAAAAAATGCTGACATCAGGGAATTTTTTTGGGAAGTAACCGACTATGGTAATTTTCATTGCTTTTGATATTAACAAAAATTATATGCTTGATTGATGTTATTGATTGAATGATATAAAATTAACATATATAATAGGTACTATGAATGATTTTTATTTCCTTAAAGGTTACACGTATGTGGCAAGTAATTGATTGAATTTTAAAATTTCTAACTTAACTGATTCATCTAATTGATTTGTTGCCTAAAATGTTAGATGATGGATTGAAATAATTCAATTACACCCAAAATTATGAGCTAAGTGAGAGGTCTCAAGACTAAGGCTGATGACACATGGCAGATTTGTGAAATGCAAGGAGAAATCGAGGATTAATGTGAGGCTTTGAAGAATATTGGCTTGACACCTAGAATTATTTTTTCTTCTTTTATTAGTATATATGATGACGTGAATTTATCCGGCCAACCACATTAGAAGTTTTTTGTGTCTTGAAGTTATTAAAAATTAAATTCAGCTAACTATCAAGATATATTCCTCAAAAAAAAACTATCGAGATATAATATTGTGGAATATTATTAGTCGATTTTCTTATATTGTATTACGAGTAAAGAGGAAAATTGAAAAATCAGCTCTAAACCAAGAAGTATTCAGTAAAAGAACAATTTCTTGCGTAATACACTGTAAGTAACCTTTTTTTACAACACAAGATGTGTTTTGACTTGTGTTTATAATTTATAGAGGTTACATACTTGCAGTATTCCGGTAGTAAACAACGGGCAATACAAGCTTGTATTTTTCTTTAAGAGATACAAGCTTGTATTTGAGCTAGTGTGGTTTTAAGTGCATCACTATATTAACATGTATCAAAGATATAAATGAGGATCAAGCCTAGGTTTAGCCAAAGCCATTAAAGGTTGAGCTTTAGGCATAGTCATCCCATAAACTTCCTTAGTATCAATTTCCTCTGCCTTCATTCCATCAGGTGGTAACCAATCAAATGCATGAAAAAGTGTAGCCAATCCCATCAACACAAACACCACACCAAGTGGGGCCCCAGGACATCTTCTCTTCCCTGCACTAAATGGTAATATTTTAAAATCAGATCCATGGCTAATCTCAACTCTACTTCCATCCAACGGCCAGTGTCTTTCCGGGAAGAAATCCTCTATGTTGTCCCATACGTTAGGGTTACGTCCTAACCCGTGTGTGTTGATGAAGACACGTGTCCCAGCTGGGATATCGTAGCCGTTGATTGTTGTATGGCGTAGTGATTCATGTGGGATTAAAAAGGGTCCAGCTGGGTGCATTCGGAAAGTTTCTCGTACGACGCAGCGTAGGTAGTTAAGGTGTGGAAGATCTGATTCTGTGACCATTCTATTGGGTCCCACTATTGTGTTAAGCTCTTGTTGGATCTTGTGGAGGACACGTGGGTGTTTTATTACTTCTGCCATGGCCCATTCATTGGTTACGGCTGACGTGTCTGTTGCCGCGGCTATCATATCCTATATTAAGGGGATTAATTAAGCATTAATAACTTGTTAAGATAATATTTCTAATGAAGTATATAAAATAGATTTTCATGATTTCTAATGTGCATTATTGTCTTATTGACCATAAAATCCCTCATTACATTATATAACTAAAAAGTTAGACATAATTAGTGTTATAAATATAATGCACATTGAAACAAGTCCAAAGAATTCTATATGATATTAGGAGTATTTGTACACACACTTACATATTTTGACTAGAAAAAACAAGAAGTAGAACAACTAATCTCATTCTCTCCACTCTCCATCTTGACAAATTTACATGCATATTGAGTTGTTTGTAAGTAATCTATAAATTAATTTTCGGCAATACAAAAAATATACATTCCAGATTTAATTTCACAACATTATTTCAAATTAAAGTTATTTTACATTATCATTTGCGATCATTGTTTCTAATATGTGCGTGAACGTATATTTTCATATATCAGATTTTATCAAATTTGTTAATAGTAATTACATATGGTCAAATATTGGTACTTTGAAAGGCAAGTTAAATTACAAAGGCTCTATTTAAGATATAGGTATCATTCAATAAAATGGACCTGCCAAAAAATTATTTTAATTGGGCCCTGATTGGCACTAGCGTTTGAGGTAGCGGGTAGCGGTTGGACAAGATCAAAACGCTACTTAAAAAAATTATGGGTGTTTGGTAAGGTAGTGGTTGTAGTAGCGGGTAGCGGTTGGAGTAGATTATGGGTAGCGGTTGTAGAACGTTACTACAAGTAACGTTTGAGATTTATAGGTAGCGGTCTAGCAAATAAACACTATATAATAACCTAAGGTATAAATGTTAACCAATATTTTTAATTTCTTTTTCTTTTTTCTGTTTATTAATTGCTTTATTTTATGGCAATTCATTGCTTTTTCTTAACAATAGCAGGGATATGATTTACATATTTATTTTAAAGATAAGATATAACTAATATTTCACATTATTTTATACTCCTCATTCCACAAGCATTTTAACTAAAATAGGTAATATAAATTTTTTGAGGATTGAAGATTGTCTTAAACTTATACATTTCTTTGAGCAACTAAAAAGTCGTATACTCTTTTTTGTGTAAGTTCTTTGAAAAAATAAATATTAAATTTAACTATTGAATGAGCATATGAAATTGTTGTAGTTCATTTTATATTAGAATAAATCTCATTTATATTGCCTTTTTCAATTTCAACAGCTACTTTTGCCAAACACTTTTAATTAAATAATTACTTTAATCGCTAATCGCTAACAACTTACAGTAGAGCCATGTGACAGCCTACCCCTAACAGCCTACCGCTATCCGCAATGACTAACAGTAGTTAAACCGCTAGTTTCTTAAACACGTCTCTGGTCGGCTTAAAATGATACAAATAATTGTAAATATGGCGACTCGCAACATTAATATAATAATGAAAATGAGTGGGGGTGTATTACGATATAAAGATGCAAGAAATGATTTTGGTTGGCTAGAGATAATCACAATTCACAACTAAATGGTATGTTGTTTCAACTAGCAAGGCAATCATGTATTATATTGGGTCTAGTAGGGCAATCATGTATTATATTGGGTCTAGTAGGGCAATCATGTATTTTATGCATATATGTTTTCTATCAAACTTTGTATCACGTTCAAAATATACATGAATTACCTGAATGAGAGCTTTAATGTCTGCATCATCCATGTGCTCATTTCCATTTTCACCAGGCAAAGACAACAAAATATCCACAAAATCCATTTCACCCTCATCCACTCCCATCTCTTCTTTCCTTTTCTTTTCCTTCCTATGTTCCTCTATGATTGTGCAATGAAAATCATCAACCCTTTTTTCAACTTCCCTCATTTTCTTCTCACATCCATATGGATCAACCCACCTCCAAAAAGGCAAATAATCACCCAAGTAAATCAACCCTAGTAACCAAAATAGCTCATGTGTTATATGCATAAACTCTAGGGCCTCTTGTGGGCCCGCCGTTCCGGCCCCAAAGTATTGCTTCCCTAGCAACATCCTAGTCACATTATTCATCGAAAATGCACCCAACACCTCCCTCAAGTTAACAACTTTATCTTTGTGGGAACGAGTTAATACGTCTTGGACCAAATGTCGTGCCTCATCAGCCCGATGAGTCACAAATAGTTCAAGTCGTTTAGTCGTGAGCAAGTGCTCCATGCATATCCTTCTCATTCTTTTCCATTTTGGTCCCATTGGAGCCAAGGCCACATCACCACTATTGTAAGCTAAGTGGGTTGCGGCTAAGGTATGTGGGCGAGATGCGAAGACTTCATCTTGTCGAACTAAGATCTCACGTATGATTTCTGGGTCATTGGTAGTTATGGCATCCACATTACCAAGCCTTATGTAGACCAAAGGCCCATAATTTTCACAAAATGAAGCAAAGTCACGGTGGGGAAGTGGCCCTAGTTGAAGGAGGTTTCCAAATAAAGGCCACCTTGGTGGGCCAGGAGGGAGTTTATATGTTGTGTATAAGTTGGTCTTGAGCCATTGGTATAAAATTTTGGTAACAAAAAGTGCACAGAGTAAATATATTGCTAAAGTTCCAAAATCCATCAAAATTTTAACAAAGATGGTATTATTAGTTAATTGTCATCTCTAATGGAAGCAATAAAGTTAAGAAAGAGATGAAAATTATTGACGTTGGTTGGTTTCCTAGGTCATGCTATGCTAGTGAGCGATCTACTTTTCCTCCTATAAAGATGTGAGGAAGTAGTTTGCTCATTAACATGGCATGATCCATAAAATAGTAATTGGGAGCTAATATAAATGTTTCACTAGGGTAATAAATATAAAGAAAAATGATTAATTTTTGAATTTTCTAATATTTTATTTTTGAGGCTATATAACAGTAATAAGTTGATTCATACGTCATTTATTGACCACAACTAATTAATTATAGTCAATCTACTACAAGCGTAAATAGAAAGATTGTGACATGAACATGTTGTAAAAGAAAAGGGAAAGTAAGCCAAAAAAAAGAAAGAGCAATTTGTTAAACATTCAATATTGTTTTGCTATGTAAAGACAATATATATATAGAAAGACGTTTATCTAGAAGATGAATGATAACCACCACATAATTTTAATTATATTATTCTTTATCTTAAAATTTAATGCAACCCTAAGATTAAGTGAAGATGATATGTCGTTGACATCGATAAATACATATGGTCCAGTGGTATACGAATATAATTAATGATGTGCGAGGTTTACACTTTGATTTAAATTGTCCTTTATTAGTTATACCACTCTTGATGTTCATGAATCATGAATCATTTGCTATGTCGAATCTTACAATTTGTGTTTTGATCTCTTATTATTTATCATTTGTGTACTGGTTTTATAGCTTTGCTCTAAGCCTCTAATATATACTACTAATGATAAGATTGGTGGTTATTTCTTGACTTGATTTGGTTAGGATAAATTATGCAATACTCGTTTTGTAATTACTCTCTCCTCGGGATTCATACAAAGGGCGAGAAGATCCTCCACTGCCTCATGTAGAATTTAGTCGGTTTCATGGGAATTTTAGTTCTTTTTTTCTTCTTCTTTTGTTTTGTGTGTGTGTGAGCAAGGATGCAAATCTATAAATGCTTATTGGTATATGGTTGTAATATGAAAGATTTATACTAAATATTTGGCAATTTGGATGATTTGTCAAGTCTTATCACCTTATTAACTATACATAGTGGAAATCCATTAAAAACACTATTACATGAACATATCTTACATAATTGATTCAATCCTTCATAAATAAAAGGAATTTTTTTCAGGTTATACCTTTTTATACACCACTCATTGCGAAAAATAACATTTTATAATTTTTCTGGCAACTTTAGACCTCAACATTTTATTTTTCTGTGACTGCGAGTAACAATCTTACCTTATTTTTTGGTATTTACCTTTCACATCTTGACCCACTTAAATCCCTCGTGTGTTCTACACATGTGTCGGATTTTTACACTAGTTTGAGGAGAATATGGAGGGGAATTAAAGGGTAGGAAAAGGAATCAGTGGGTAGGGGTGTAAGCGGACTGCGAAAAATAAGTCCAGAGTCGTGAGTCCAATCCAGTCCAGTCCAAACTTGTCGGACTGGACTGGACTGAAATTCTTTTGGACTGGACTCGGACTCAAATTTCCGAGTCCAGATATTTTCGGACTGGATTTGGACTCACCCCTTTGGAGTCCAATAAGTCCAGTCCAGTCCAAAAATATTTATATATATATATATATATATATATATATATATATATATATTATATATATAATATAAAAGATGTATGTGACTTATTTTATGTAATGAATATAATGAGCTTAATTTTTCAAATTCAATTATGAGAAAACGTTGTGAATCATTGAATCTAAATCGGTGGAAAAAAATTAATATAATAATCGGACTAGACTGGACTGGATTCGGACCCAACACTACAAGAAAAGACGACATCAACGACGACTTTAAGCGGTCGTTGATATTACAAAAACAGTCGTTGAATCATCACCGACGGCCACACGGTCGGTAAACAGCCGTCGTTGTACCGATGGTCGCTGATATGGAAATCAACGACCGTCTGGCCGTCGGTGAAAATATCAACGACGGTTTTAAGAAAATCAACGTCTGTTAAGAACCGTCGTTATTTCACCGTCTGTTAAGAACCGTCGCTATTATTCTTTCGCAGTCGTTGAAATTCAAGTCCATGTGAGCATACATTACCTTACAGCGACTGCCTAGCCGTCGTTGATTCAACGTTTAGCCGTCGTTATTTTTAAAAATTACGTTAATTTAATTATTATTGTTCGAAATTATAATTAAACCTGTACCTGCACAGCTGCACCTAAATATACTACACTAAAGTTGTTCCTCCATCGCATTCAATGTTTTCAATTTCAAAAATATGCAATTTTGATATATATTACAATTTGCGTAGATACTTATATAATTACATGAAATAGATTAAAATTATTGGACTGTACTGGACTGAACTCAAAAAATATTTGGATCGGACTTGGACTCAATTTCTCGAGTCCAAAAAACTTTAGACTGGATTTGGATTTGGCAAAGTCCAATCCAGTCCAATCCACTTACACCCCTATTAGTGGGTTAACGTAGAAAACAGGTATCTCAACACCGAAAAATAGGGTCGGTAAAAAAATAAAATTTTAAAGTGTAAAATTTCCAAAAAATTATAAAAAGTTGTTTATCACAAAAAGTGGTATATAAATGATCTGTTTTGACAAATTATCCTAAACTAAAACCCAATGTTAGAAAGCAAGAAAGTTAGCGGGATAAAAACCCTAGCCTCCCCTCTCTCTTTTTTTTTCTCTCTCAAACCCTAGTTTCCCCTACGCCTTCTTCATCGGTTAGGGGATACCATGGATGATTTCATCCATGGTAAGCCCCTTTTCCCCTTTTATTTACAGTTTTTAGTTCATTTTCTTATTTTGTTGAATAAATTAGTCTCTCTTTATGATATTTATTCAAACCCTGTTACGAGGATTTTAGTCTCTTTTGTGGAGATCTCCTTATTCCCAATGGGAGTTGTGAGTATGTTTTTTTGTCTTTAGGTATGAGAAATTGTTCTCATTGGTTGAAGTTCAAGACTCAACATGAAGGTATTGGAATCTCGGATGCGGTTAACATGGCTCGATCAAGAATGCTCTTCCCAAACTATGTCATAATGATAGACTTTATCATCAATAGCTGATTGAATCAGTAAATACAAGGGAGTTGTGCTGTATTGCTCGATCTGATTCATTGTAGTTTCTTCGAATACGAATTTGATTTAACCTTATTTGATTATTGTTTTTCTTTAATATCTATGGACCCTCCATTAATGATTTTTTTTTTTACAAAAAAACCCAATGTTAGAAAAAATGTTTCTAAACCCTAACCCTCTAATTCGTAGAAGCTACACACACTGACAAACACAGTTAACAATTTACGCTGGGATATTTCATCTTTTTCTACTGTATACATTCATCCATTCCAGATTTCTGTGTAAAACGTTCAACATTGTATTTCCGGCATCAATTCAAGTTACTTTTTCTGAATTTTTGTAGCAGATAAAAAGAGTGAGCGGAAAGAAATTGAAGGATTTATTCGACGAAATCGCAAAGTTCAATCTTCCAAAAAATTGGAGGTTTGTTTAGCACTAATATTACTATTATAAGTTTTAAGATTCAAATTTTGTTGTCACATTTAAATAGTTGAGTAAGAATTCAGAATTTATTTGTTGATAGTTTTTTTTTTCCGCTGGAATATCCATTTCTTTGTGGTTGATCATCGTCCATACTTAATATGAAATCACCATAAGAGTAGAGCTTAAGATACTTCAAATGAATGGAGAAGCAAAATAGAGCAAATTTGAATGTAATGGAACGCTTGAACATAGAAATTAGAATATGAAGAATTTGGTTGTCATTGAAATTGTTAATTGAACTATGTATGATAGACTTTGTAATTGTTAATTGAACTGTGTATGATAGACTTTGTAATTGTTAATTGAACTGTGTATGATAGACTTTGTATTTTGTAATTGGTTTCTTTGATCTTGTATTTGTAACCTTATTATGAGATTTCTCGATCCGACATTGAAGTTGATGGAGTATGTTAAGTTGTTGAAAGCTGCATATTTGATGTGTTTGTCCATAGTATGCTTCAGTTCATGTCGCGAGTGATGATTTGTTTGGTGTGAAATATGCTGTCAAAGAGATGAATAAACAAATTCGTAACATTGTAAAACCTGAAAACTTTTTTGAAAGGTAAACCTGAAAGAGTTTTGAGCATAGAAACTGAAATTATGCTGAGGTAAACAGTCAAACAGATTCAGCAACTAGTGCTTGCTAAGCCAAGTCCCCATCTGTATTGTGCAGGTGTCCGCCTTTCTCTCTGATCAAGATGAAAAAAACTATCTACGATAATCACAAGATATACTTTTTAATTACTTTTGTGAGAAGGAAGAATTATACTTGAGATGCACCTCTCTAGTGAGCTGTTGAATCGAAATTACAGCCAAGAAATAGGTGTTGCTTGTCAAAGTATACCAATAATAGAGAGTTAGATCATGGTTTTATACATACATAGACATGAGTGTGTGTGTGTAATACTTATGTTTGGTTCTTTTCATTGCAGTTAACGTCTCCCCAGTTCAAGTTGGTGATGCTTTTGCGGAGGTTTCCTGTTAAATTTTCTTTCTCTAGAAGATTTTTTTCAACTAAGAACCCAAATGACCTTACTTCTTCAATTGCAGAGCTCAATAAGGTATGACAATGCTTAGTATAATTGATTGTTGGACTATAGAGGAGTGTGCTAGATTTCCTTGCTAAAAAAGCTGCACATCTTGATGTGTTTGCTGAGAGTATGATTCACTTTGTATTGCAACTTGCAAGTTGTTAGGGATGATTTTTTGGTGTTAATTTTGTTCTCTGAGATAGATAAAGTAGAGGAGAGGAGGGGAGGGGACGCCGGGACGGGATACGGTTCATGTGAACTAAAGGGTGGAGCCATGGGGATTGGGGAGGGAGCATCTTTTTTCAAAAAAAGTACCCACTATCTTTGATCGCATCTACTATTTGATGTTGTTAACAAAACAATGGCCCACCAAAATACTCCCCTAGAACATTGTGCCATATTCATGTGGGTAAACTATTGTGTGATTGACAATTTGAGACTTGAGAGTGGTAGCATTTGGGTTTCATCTATTATAGGTTTCATATATTTGTTTTTCATTGCCTAGTGAAATGGAGGACCAGTTAATAAATGTTGATATTCAAATGATGACTTGTGTTTCGTTAATTTGTGCATCAATGTGCTTTCTCTTATTGTACAGCAATGCTAGCTAATGTCCTTTGATAATTTCGGGAATAGGAAACTTTCTCTTAATAGTGTACCAACCACCAAGTGAAGTTATATTCCTTTTTATGATTTTTAGGAACTGGAAGACATTTTTGGTGAACCACCTCCATCAGGTCCAATAGGTTCTAGTGACAGCAGCTTTATAACTCAAGAAACTCAGTTTTCATCTCCTGATTTGTCTGGAAAAGTATGCAAATTAACCCATATTGGAAAGCAAGGGGAGGCACAAATGGTGGATGTCTCACCCAAAGAAAACACCAAGAGAACAGCCATTGCCAGTTGCAAAGTTTTATTGGGAAAAAATGTGTTTGATATGGTATCAGCAAATCAGTTAGCCAAGGGAGATGTGCTTAGTGTAGCGAAAATTGCAGGAATAACAGGGGCAAAGCACACAAGCAACCTCATCCCGCTTTGCCATAACATTAGCCTGTCACATGTGCACGTTGATTTGGCGTTGAATAACCGTGATTACAGTGTTGATATCCTAGGGAAGCCTCTACTACTGGGAAGACGGGGGTTGAGATGGAAGCTTTGACTGCTGTCAGCATTGCAGGACTAACAGTCTATGATATGTGCAAGGCTGCTTCAAAAAATATTGAAATAACAAATGTGAAGCTCGAGCGTAAAACTGGAGGGAAGAGTGGCGACTGGTCCAGGGAGGGCTAGTCGTATCCAACTAGGTGAGTAATACTGACTAGATCTTTGCTATGGTACCTGTATTGTTGCAAAAAGCATAATTTTGGACCCGGAGATCTCATCATTGATAAATACTAAATATAAATTTAGAAAAAGGCAGTTAAAAATTGTCTCTGTTTCTAGTGCCACAACTTGTCTATTCACTCCTTTTTAATATTAAGTCTTCTTTAGAGCACATAAATGCCATTTTTTGCTTATAATCTCTAAAATTTGTTTCTTTGGAGAGAATTTTTGTAAAATTTCGAGGTAGAGAGCATAGTTTTGACATGCTGAAGTGTTTTTGGAAGATATTTTTGCACTTATATCACCATCTTAGAGAGGAATATTGCACTTAAATCCACAGTTTATGGGAGGATCATATTGTGGTAAACAGTCATTACCAAATTCACATTTAGGAGACGAAGACCTTTTCTATAATTCGTGGTAAGACTATTAAGGTTTCATGGTGTCCTACTCCTGGTGTTAGCTATAGTCGTGGAGGGCTGGAGGCGGAAAGGATTTTCAGTGATGGGGATTCAGGTCAATGTGATCTACGGCCTCTAGAATAGCAGGTGATAGACACTGGTATTTTGTTGGAAGACTTGGTTGGTAAATTGTGTTGAGTTTTCAAGTATATCTAGACTCCGGTGGTGGTGTTTCTTAAGAGTACTATGAAGAGAATGAATGCCATATGCATAGCTTTCTTATGGCATGGCATAGAATATACCACTTCTCTTGATTCTTGAACTAGTCGCATGGAGTTCAGCTTGTCAGGGAAAGAAGTATGCGGAATAGACATTTTAGATGGTTTCACCTGGAAATGATCTGCTACAGGTAAGCAACTAAGCATGTACGGGTTATATCCTCCAAAGAATATAGTTTGTGGTGAATGAGTTCACCATGTTATTAGAGAAAACGATAGTGGTAGCCGGTAGGCAGCTGGTAAAAAAGTTATGCTCAGTGAAAGAAAAGCTGAGGAATGTGCTCAATTTTTATGAAATGTCTATACATACGGACATAGTATCTGGTTGAGCAGTTTCCTAAGTATTGATTGATATGTTACGCTTGTTGTTCTCTAAACACTGCAAAGTGCAAAGAAAGGAGAAGTTAGGTAGACTTAGTGTTTCTCTTACACTTACGGCCGTTTTGTAAACAGTTTTAAATGGTAGTAATGCTAATGAATTTAATGTAGTTTAATAAGAAAAAAACTCGTGCCAAGCATCTATCCTCAAACATGTGTTTTCTTTAACATGTGCATTGTCATCCATTATCATTCTAGAGGTGGTATTCATTGGGAATGAAATATTGTGAAGAAGATCACATATATTTGGGGTTGAGTTCCATTACCATGGTCCATGGTGATGAGTAGGAGATTTTTCTTGCAAATTGCATATAATTTTATTACCATTACCGTCATTTACTACTGCCTATCAAATGAGCCGTTTATGCCTAATCTTTTTTCTTTTCGTGAATGTCACTATTGTAGAATTCCTATAATTATCCTCTAAAACCCATGATACCATATTGAATTAACTTCAATGATCTTGAAGTTAAATTAGAAAAATTGCATGCAATGCACGTGATGAAAACTAGTTTAATGTTAAAATGATGATTATATGAATTGTGGATGATGGTCCCTTTTTTCGGTAGAGTTTAGAGAAATTCTATGTGGCGAAATATTATTTAGGTGAATCAGAGTGACAAAAATAGTTGTTTCTCCACATAGTGAACTACAAGAATGCCTCTACTAGACTTACGAGACAAAAATTTAGCTAGATAAACTTTAGCTATATTAATATCGAGTGTTGACTATGAGATTGCGATTTTTGATGCAACCTCCATTATGTGACATGCTAAACTTGGTGGTCCAACAAGCCGAAGGCACGTTCATAATGTCCCCAAAAAGTCAATCGAACTAAGGTTTCAAACATATTAATAAGGGACTTTCTTAGGCTGGCAATGGCATTAACTTAAGGAAGAAGAGTGGGGAAAGAAATATAATCAATCTCGACACTTTTGGTGCTTTTTCTATCTTTCTTATCTCTTGCTTTTCCCTCGAAAGATTCTATTTGCTATCTTCTTAGAAAAATTCTAGACAATTTCAATATAATGCTCACCTCACATTTTTAGAGCCTTTGAGGGGCACGCCTTAATTATTAGATTGAAGAAATATATCTGTATTCTGACCATCTTTGCTTTAACACAGGATTTCACTTGAGGCGATGATATTCATTGTTGCTTATTTAAACTTATATTCCTAAAACATCTTTATATTATAAACTATGTTGTTGGAGTCTTAGGGGTCGTTTGGTTCAAGGTATGGAATGGAAAAGGAATGGAAACAAATAGAGGAGAGGAATGGTAACAAAAATAGTTAGCTTTATTAGGTGTTTGGTTCAAGTCATGGAATGGAAATAGAATGGTAACCATTACCACCAAATGATGTATTTTGTTATTTGAGGGGAAGGGAAGGGTAACAAATTGGGGGAATTCATTACCACCAAGTAATGGTAATGGATTGATGAGGGGTTGAACCAAACAAAAAGAAAGGGAATCGGTAATTGATTCCGTTTTTTACAGCCCAAAAATCACAAACCAAACATGCTCGTAAAGTTCTATTACATCTGAACTTATCTTAACTAGTTTGAACTCATGTTAATTACGAATTGAACTTGGGTAGTATAGTCCCTGAAATATAACTGATGTTATTGGTGACACCAGTTTAAAGTCTTTGGTTCATCTGAGGGGACCAATACCCTACTTTCTCCATTTCTATTGATTTCCATTACCTATTTTTCGAGCTAGAGAAAGATATTATCTTAATCTTTCTCTATGATCTCTCTCAATCTAGTAACTGGATGGTGCAGTAATTTAAGAGAATCTTTTGTCGAACATGCTGTTACTTTTCCATCAGACTATCACCATAATCTCTTAATAAACCACATAAATCTTTCCAAACTTAACAAAGGAAGTTTTTCAACACTGCTACTTTACTGCTACTTTACAAGGCAACAACTCCTATAGGAGTATCTGCAGGTGAATGAGGTGATGACTTATAGTATATTGTTCATGTTGTAGGAATCCATGGATACCGTTTTAGATTTTCTTTTTCTTTTCCATTGTAGCTTTTGGTAACTTTGTCTAATTTGCTTTTATAATTAACCATGCAACTTGCTATTATAGTGGTTACAAATTACCCACCTCGTGCTTTTAAAGTGCTACTCCCTCCGTTTCTTTTTAATTGGTTATATTGTCTTATCTTGCACAACAATTCGACGATATCACTTTCAAGCTTTTGGAGATCTTTTGATCAATTCAATGTAAAATAATAGGGAAAAGTGAAAAAGTAGTAATTTTGGGTGGAAAAAGAGAAAAACAAATATAATAGTATTACTATGGTATGTCAAGTACCCCAAATAAGGAAAATTTAACAATATAGCAATTAAAAAGAAATAACTATTTAAGGAAAATGTAGCAATAAAAAAAAACGGAGGGATCACCTATTAGCTAGTTGAAAAGTGTTGTGTTTTCCGTGATTGGTACTTAATAATGGGAGACAACTATTGCTACAACCTAATGGGTGATAAGACATATTTACGCATATGAGATGGGGTTTTAGTATATACTTTTTGTATTCGGAGAGATAGAGAAAAATAAAAAAAGGGATCCATGTGATGATTCATGAAGCTGAATTGGTTACACCAAATAATCTATTCATTGGATAAATTAGGAATTCTCCATGACAAGCCAATAATCATCTTTAACACTCTAATATTTACAATTCAAATTATCTCAATATAGATAATGTTAATGCATCTCAAACATGTATGATTACCTTTTACTTCCTCTAGCCTTTGTTACATGCCACAATTGCTTTTGGAGGGTTAAAGTTTATTATTTATTTTATTTGTTTTTTTGAATGAGCGAATAAGTACAATGATGTAGACGGGATTTGATACTAGATCTTGAATACCCATTTCACAACTTTACTAATTAAGCTAGATGATATCCATTTTTATCATTTGATTTGTGAGCGTTCTTTGTTCACTTATATGTAAAAGTAGTATAATACGGGATTTTATCAAATATGTATCTTAGTGAAGCTTCATAATATCATGTTCTTACTTTTATAAGTTCAATAGTAGTAAGTAATAAATATCTTAACAGTAAGATGTGTGTTTACTGGAAATGTGGTTGGAGGGAGTTAAATAAAACGCGGATCTACATCATGAAAGTGTTTTGACTTGTAAAGGAGCATTAGTTCCTCTAAGACTCGTAACCATATTCCTCCTAACTTTATCCTTCATAACTTGTGCAAATTTGCAGCCTTTAATCTATGTGAAGTATGAACATGCTAGCTTTCAGTTCTGTTGCCACATCATCCAATCTATCCACATGTTCCAATCTAAGTATAAATTATAGTAATACGAAACAAAATGTATATGGTCAGAGATCATGACATTTTCATGACAAATATCTTTGATAAGAAAGTCCTCTTTCTTGTGAGTATTGAGTAATTCCACACTGAAAAGTGATGTGAGTTGCTGTTTGTTGTCTTGATGTGTTTTCTCCATTGAAGGGGGCCATGGGGGCCATGGGGCCGACTTTATTTCAGTTCTACTATTAGCAAGATGCTTTTTTCATACCTTAGAATTTCCTTAGTTGCAATGTTTGAAGTTCTGCATATTACTACTATATGTTATGTTTGATCAATTTTTTTTTACTTGTATATGAAACAAATTTCATATGAAGAGGTCGGATAAATATTAATATATATTTATAGTATATCAATTTTTTTTATAATTTTTACTATTATGTCATTAGAAATATTAATGGCGAAAATTTTCTATCTGCAAACATGAAAATAAAATGTTGCAACTAATGAAAAAAAGATAAAGTAGTATCTCTTCGTATGTTTTTTTCTTGTATTTGTAATAAGGTTGATAAAAGAGTATTAGGTGACCCTCCGCACGAGAAGTATTCTAATGCATCGTCTACAAGTATAAAGTGTAAAGCGAGTTATTACAAGGTTCAATGTGAAAATGAGAATCTACTAATTAAATAAATGATATTGGCTATCTAATCAACTGCTTTTTTTTGCTTATCTAGAGATGTGCTTAATGTTCTAGTTGCCAAAAGATTTGAGGAGCTTTTGTATGTCTCTATGATGTTTGCAATTTGCCGTGAGACTTCTCATAATCCTTGCACTGTTTTGATGATTAGAAGATTGTCTCCTGCATTTATAATTTTTTGTATCCCCCTCGGATAGAAAGTAGTATTCCTTGTTGAAGGGTAGCACATTCGGTTGCATACACTTGAGCTTTCCTAGATTTAGGTACATGCTTTGAGAGTCTTCTCTCCTTGATCGCGGATGATGACACCAACAGTAGCAGAAGAGGAGCGAACCGATCCATCGAAGTTGAGTTTGAACTAAGGTGTGGGAGGCGGGTCCTATGCCATCAGGATAGATTGATTGAAGTGGGAGAGTGTGAGGATGGTGGATAGTATGAGAATAAGGTGAATCTATCAAGTGATAGGGGTCGATTGAGGTTCTTATTTTGTTATTTACCTTATTTTTCTATTTATGTGTTGTGGTCGATTGAGGTTCTTATTTTGTTATTTACCTTATTTTTCTATTTGTGTGTTTTTAGAGTATACAAAATGAACAAGTATATAAAGTGTTCAAGTTACAATATTACACTACTGCTCTCTTCGATGTAGTATTTCCTCAGTTTTTTCTTTAGTTCTACCATTTTGACCTTTAAACTTACTTAGCTAGCTTTATCAAAGTAATATTATTCATCCAATAGATAAATCAATACCCTAATACTTTGATATGTATACTACTAATTCTCAAAAATGATTTATGCATAGGTTTAAAGACAACATGAGGATTAAGGTTGGCCTAGGCCTTAGTGGTTGTGAGACTCTCATTCCACCCGTGTGACAACGGTTCGATTCTCACCTCTTACAAGAAGGATTTCCAATTTCATTTCTCCCCTTTTTTACAAGGGAATTCTCATTACCAAATAAAAAAAAAAAATTTAAAGACATCATAACTTTGAGTGCCGATGTTACATGATTAGTGGACCAGTAAAATGCAATAAATTGGGCTTAGCCAACAAACGCCTTGGTCCGTGATAAGATTACATCGAAAGTAAAAGGCTCGTCTTCCCATGCTCTTACTTACTCCTCCTGTCCGTATTTATAATTTTGACTTATTACTGTACGTATCTACCCAACCAACAAGAATCAATTAAAATCAAACTCTTACCAAACCAAGCACCACTTGGCAATCCACACTATATCTGTCTTCCTCTAAACAAATCTAATGGCTATGTGCCTATATCCAAAGTGATTTTACCACGTAAAAACTAACTACATTAGAAAAATCGACTATATCATATGAAAATTAATGATAGAAAAAACTGACTATATGAAAGGTGATTATTTTATACGAGAACTGACTATACCAAATGAAAACTAACTATATTATATGGTTTCCGATGCACAATAAATTATTGTAAACCCAGTCTATTCAATTTTTTTTTTGTCATTTCTTACCAAATAATACTACTATAATACTAGAAGTTGTAAGTTTATGGGTGTTGGTCGAGTATCTAAATTATAAACGGATTTTTTTATAGTAATTTTAAATGCGGGAGGTACCAACTTAACTCTGATTTGGTACCAATATATTATTGGAATCTCCAAAGGATTTTAACAATGAGACACCAAACAAAGCTCCGTCTAAACAACACTTACACTCTTGCACGTGTTATGACTTATTATGACCTTGCAATTTTATTTACTTTCCAAACAAAACAACATAATTCCTCTACTGTTACTTGCAACGTTCTTTAATTAAGGGTCTGTTCTCCCCAACTTATTTTCAGTTCAGTTCAGTTTAATTCAGATTCAGTTCAGTTCAGTTCCTAAATTATTATCATTACTATTAATTAGTTATAATTTAATTCAGTGTAGTTCAGTTCAGTTCAATTGTTTTATGCCGAAGAGAACAGGCCCTAAGGAAGTTGTATACTTCCTCCGTTTCGTTTTAAATGCAATAAAGGGTATTTTTTGTGAGATATAAAATATTCCTTTGTTGCATTTAAAACGAAACGGATGAAGTATTACTTACAACATTGACATTTTCAATAATATATTATCACTTTTAGCATATGCGACTCTTTTCTATCTCTATGTATCTCTCTCCTATTTCTAAATTATTGTGCAATATTCCGATGTTGCAAGTAATATAATACGGAAATAATACATGAACAAATAATAAGTCGCGAAATTACATCTCCACTATAGTAAATATAATAACTCCAATTCACATGGGTATAAGGCTAATTTTAAACATAATTTTGCTTAACTTATATGAAAATGGAGGAAGAAAGCTGATTCAACCATTCTCTGTCCTAATTATTTATATATATATAGAGAGGAATGTCCTAATTATTTATATATAGAGAAAGTTTGAACTCGATTTATTTACAAACTTCCCTAATCCCTACTCGAACCGAATATTTAACCATTGTGAACTTGAAATAAATGTTTACAAGTAATTATGTTCATGACCATCATAGGACATTAGGAGGCTTGGATGATAGGAGGAAATATTCAACGCACCGAAGCTTGGATGGAGACAATCCAGGCCACTATAAATCATATTAGTGCGAATTCCTCACTTCGCACATGCTCTCTCATAAAACTTCTTGCATTCCTACCTAATTTCCAAGAGCTTATATATTGCACCTAAAATATGACAAGATAACAAAAACACAGGTTACTAGAAGGAAACCAAAAAAAACAAAATGCACCGATAAACAGAAAACAAGTTCTTAGTATTTCCAAATTGCAAACCGCCAAAATAATTTACCACTTTTCTTCTTTTTTGCGTCTTTCCTCATGGTCTCACATTTATTTATAAAACTCACTCTCTGAACCCACTTCACTACTCCATGTGATCTACTGTCTTTCTCTTTCTTTCACTCTCTTCCAAACATGGAACCAAAAAAATCCACCCTTTTCCTCATTTCCTTCATCTTCCTCCTTTCTCATTCTCTCTCCTCTGCCCTTGAACACCAAACCCTTACACTAAACTCTCTCCCAAAACCATCCTCTCTTCACCCAGACCAAGAATGGGTCCAAACAACCCAACCCCAAGCCCAAACCCAAACCCAAACACTAGAAGAACCCGGGCTTTCGACTCCAGTTGATTCCACCTTCACACTACATCTAGAGCATTTAGATGCTCTTTCGTCGCACTTGAGCCCGGAAGAGCTATTCTCTTTTAGGCTCAAGCGCGACGAGGCCCGAGCGAAGACTATCTTCGCTCGGGCACATAGTGGCTCGCGTTCCGCCAGACATGGGCGGAACGCGAGCCACTCTAGCCGAGACTTCAGCAGCTCTATTGTCTCGGGACTATCCCAGGGTAGCGGGGAGTACTTCACCCGCCTCGGCGTTGGTACTCCCCCGAAGTACATGTACATGGTGCTAGACACTGGAAGTGACATTGTATGGATTCAATGTACACCTTGTAAAAAATGCTATGATCAAACAGACCGGATGTTTAACCCGGGTAAATCCGGTTCATTCCGGTCTATTCCATGCCGGTCTAAAATCTGTCAGCGGTTAGACCAACCTGGGTGTACACTACGTGGCAACAAATGCGCGTACCAGGTGTCGTACGGTGATGGGTCGTTTACTATGGGAGAGTTCGCCTCCGAAACGATGACGTTTCGTAGGACAAGAGTTCCAAACGTTGCGCTTGGGTGTGGTCATGATAATGAAGGTTTATTTGTTGGTGCTGCGGGTTTACTTGGTTTAGGCCGGGGTAAATTATCTTTTCCTACCCAAACCGGAAAGCGGTTCGGGTGGAAATTCTCGTATTGTTTAGTAGATAGGTCAGCTTCGAGTAAACCGTCATCAGTAGTTTTTGGTTCGTCAGCTGTCTCCCGAACCGCGGTTTTTACCCCGCTAATTAGTAACCCGAAGCTAGACACTTTTTACTACGTGGAGTTAGTTGGGATTAGCGTGGGTGGGACCCGCGTAGCTGGTATTACGGGGGAGCTTTTTAAGATTGACCGTACGGGTAGTGGTGGTGTTATTTTGGATTCGGGTACTTCTGTGACCCGGTTGACCCGACCCGCTTATATGGCATTGAGAGATGCCTTCCGGGCCGGGGCGTCCTCGCTAAAGTCGGCCCCCGGGTTTTCGTTGTTCGACACGTGTTACGACTTATCGGGTAAAACCGAGGTCCGGGTGCCTACCGTGGTGATGCACTATAATGGGGCGGATGTGGCATTACCCGCTAACAACTACTTGATCCCGGTCGATACTTCGGGTCGGTTTTGCTTTGCTTTTGCTGGGACAATGAGCGGGTTGTCCATTATTGGGAATATTCAACAACAAGGATTCCGGGTTTTGTTTGATGTTGCTAGTAACCGGGTCGGGTTTTCACCAAATGCTTGTACTTAAAATTTGAGTTTATATTATGGAGTAAGTAATTTTTTCTTTTGTAAGTTGTTTGGTGTACTTGACAAAAGAAAGAAAGTAAAAGTAGTGGGAGTAATTTTAGAAAGATGAGTATGTTGGTTAGTGTGCCACTAACTAATGTTATTTTGCACCACAGTCGACATGGGGGAGAATTTGTGTCCTCCAGCTGGGGGTAAGATTAAAGAAATGATAAAAGAATCAAGGAAGAGTAGTAAAAAAGGGCATTTTGTGAATGTGAAAGCATGTCATGAAATTAGACCACTTTTCTTGGTTGGTGTGATCTAAGGTGGTAATCAAGCTGTAGTTGGGGCAAAAGGTTAACAAAGTTTTATTAGCATTTTCACACTCATTTTTTTCATGAATGTGAATTTTCAATGAAAAGGTTGGAATCTCTTGATGTATGTGAGTTCTCCATGTGCTCTAAATAGTAGCTCAATTTTGACTTTTGTGCTCAAATGACAACTTTATCCATTTATTGCGAGTATTTGTATAATGTGATGGAAATTATAAACATGATATGATCAATAGATCCAAAAAATCAGAGGACAAGAGAGATCCAAAAAAGGTTTTCAAAAATCAAATAAAGCTAAATATGAAAGAATTTTGTGTTTAGAGGAAGGAATTTGATGAGTGTAAGGGATTTTAGGGGGAAAATGAATTGATGGGAAGGATACTTATAATTATTTTAATTTCCTTCCCGTTTAAAATTGAAAGAATTTGAGAGGAAAGAGACAAAAAGACTAACGTTTCTTTGTCTTTCATTAAACCGTAGATTGGAAAATTTGGTTTCTTACTTTTCTTTCCTTTTTCTTTTCCTCGTATTTTGGATTATGTGTACTAGTAACTTTGATTTGTTAAATGGAGAGGTAATCAGAATTGAAATAAGCTAATATTTTCCTTATATTTCCTCATTATCATTAGTGTAAACAATAAGCATGAAACATGATTGTCTATTTAAAGGATAGGAGTACTAGAAGCATTGATCCCTTGCCTAATAATTATACGCTCTTGTTTTTTTTGGCCTGATAGACAAAGGCAAATTAGTGACTTAGTTATCATAAATCTTGATTGATAAGGGATGAGATGAAAATCTCTTGCGATACTCAAGGTCTATAAAACTTAATACTTAAGTGTTTGTATGATGGTGCTTTGCTTTGTTAATCATCATGTCTACCTTTCATGTAGCGTAGTATAACGTAGACGTGGAATAATTTGGATCCTTACTTATATTGAACAAAAAAAAAACTAAACAACAAAAAGAAGTAATACCTTTGAGATGTATAGGAGCTATTTCAACGACTTCCCTCTAACTTAAGTATTTGGTGTTTATCCAAGTCAGGGCCTGTTCTCCCCAACTTATTTTCAGTTCAGTTCAATTCATTTCAGTTCAGTTCAATTCCTAAATTTATTCATTACTATTAGTTATAATATAATTCGATTCGGTTCGGTCCGTTTAATTCGGTTCGATTCGGTTGTTTTATGCGAAGAAGTAACGCTAGCTAAGTAAAGTAATATGTCTAGCTTGGTTATTTTCCTTGTATTCCTAAATAAGTTCACGATTATATTAAATGAAGACAAACCTCAACTCGTTGTATGCATACTTTATAAAGAAAAAATTAATTACAATTTGACTTATTTTAGTTACCAAACTTTATCTGAACTTATTGAAACTTATAGAAATTTATCAAATTTATCGGTACTTTTTGAAAATCGTTATTCCTCACAGAAATGTGGGTGGGCTTATTTGTAGCCGGGCCGACTAAGCGAAACTATGGACCAAGTTTTTTTTACTCAATGCGAGCTCCTCTTAGGCTCTTATTATGTGTCGAAGTGAGCCCAAAATTTGAGTCGGTGTTTCTGTGCACCAAATCCAACAGAAAATTCGGCAGATTTTTTCCGCGAAAAAAAAAAATTCCCCGAGAAACGCAGAGGAGAGAGAAAACTTGGAGAAACATAACAATGGCGGAAGAGCACGAGGAAGAGGAGAGAGAAAGAGGAAAAGTAATGGCGTTGATTGAGAAAGCAACCAATTCAACTGAACCAGAGGTTGATCCTCGACTTCTCAAAGCCATCAAAATGATCGTCAGATACTCTGATTTTGAGCTCAAACTCGCCGTTCAAACCCTAATGCATCTCATGAAGCGACAACACTCTCAGGTATCATTATATTGCATTTTAATTTCATCTATGATTATTGTGATTTGTATCAAATTTGTTGATTTTGGAATAAGTATGTGCGATTGATTATTGAAGTTAGGGTTTTCTTTTGGTTGTAATTGCAGATTAGGTATCTTGCGTTGTTGATAATTGACGAGTTGTTTATGCGATCGAAGCTTTTTAGAACCCTAATTACTGAAAATTTGGATCAATTATTGAGTTTATCGGTTGGATTTCGAAAGAATCAACCACTTCCTGCTCCTTCTAAGGTTGCATCGGTTTTACGATCGAAGGCGATTGAGTTCTTAGAGAAATGGAATGCTTCATTTGGGTTTAATTATAGGCAGCTTAGGTTAGGAAATGAATACTTGAAGAACACACTTAGGTATCAATTTCCTAATTTGCAAGCGAATGCTGCTCGGGCTGAACGAGAGCGGAGAGAGAGGGAGCGGAGAACGCAAGAGATTTTGAGGAGCAAGTTTGAGACATTGAGGGAGAGTCTTGTTTTGTTGAAGAAAGAGATAATGTCGACGATTGATGAGATTGGGGAGTGTTTAGATATTGCTAAGGCTTATGATGAGAATATGGTAATGGAGCCATTGGATGATGAGGAAGAGGAGGAATTTGAGGGCATACGTAACCCCGAGTTGCGGCAGATTAGGCTTGATGCATTGAAGGAAACAGAGAAGGTGCACGAGAATAGCGAGAATGAAGTGGTCTTTGATGCATTGAGGGAGTTGTTCAAGCTGTTAGTGACTAAGCATTTAGTTTCGGTGCAGGAGTGGATATCTGTTCTCATCAGGGTTGAGGTTGATGATACTAGGTTTAGGGATTCTGCACTGAAAGAGTTCATTGATCTTCGGAACGAAATTATTGCGGTGAAGAAGAAATGTGAGGAATCTGGTTGTGCCCTTCCTAAGACTAGGGAAAGTGAGGAAGATGACATTTGGGAGGATGGTGAGATTGAATTGGTGGAGAAAAGTAAGGAGAATTTGACATCAGTACCGACTGATTCTAGGGTATCGGCTACTGATCCTCCTGAATGCAGTGATAGAGGAACAAAGAATAGGGACATTGTAAAACATAGAGTTGTTGGTGGTAATTCAGATCCTTTGAGGGGAAAGCTTTTAGCTGAAGCTCCAGTTGTCAATTGGGGCTCTTCTTTGGATAATTGGGGTGAGAAGAGGGATGTATTGGCTAATCAAAGAGGATTAGAGCTTGATGGCCATTGGGGCAGGGTAGATTATGATGCTACTATACCGTCAGAAAAGATTGCTGAACTAAATGTTCATGCAAGTCTTTACAAAGAAGAGCAAGCTGAAGTCCAACCATGTCATGCTCGTTTACGCAAGGGAGAGCTTTGTCAAAGGAGAGATTTACGAGTATGCCCATTTCATGGACCAATTATACCTCGTGATGATGAAGGCAGGCCTATATATCCTGTGGATGATGTAGGGATCTTTGCCAACCCTATGCTGGATGAAGGTACATCCATGAGACGAACTTCATCCACAGAAGAAATGAATATTGATGAAAAGGGTATTTCAATGGAGCAGCTAGCTAAAGAGGCTGTGAAAAATGTCAGAGAGAGGGATAAAGAGGAATTGCAGCGAAAAGAAAGTGATAAACGAGCAGTCAAGAAAGCCAAAGTTGTAAAGGTTCGGGAACACAATGATGCAGTTCTCCGAGAAGCTGCAATGGCTTCAACCTCTATATCTGCTGGTTTTGGAGAAGTTGATGGTGCAACCATGAGAGAGAAAGCTACAATGAAAAATAAAAGGCCAACTCTTGCATCGATGTTACGGAAGAAAGTGACAGCAAAAGATAGATTAGCACAGAGGCTTTTGAGTACCCGGGCAAGAGATGAAACCATTAAACAGCTAACTAAAGGCGAGGATACTAAATACCGAGAATCATTTCCAAATCAGTGGTAGCATTTGATAGTTCACAAAAACAATGGCGCTTCTATATTGACATTATATATACCGAGTCTGACAGTGCATTTTGGATCATCTCGGTTGCCTCTCGTTCAATGAGCTGAGAAGCTTTGACAAACTAATTATCAAGTCAGGATCTGGACAGTGTTGGTGGTTTTGTAAATATGTTCTCTTCTCCACATTTCCATTTCATCCCTTTCTCATGTATACTTATATTTCCTGACATACTGTTTCATATAGAAACATTTGTTCATTTATATACTACTATACTAGCAGCAGTTTTTCATGTGAAATTTGGAACAGTCTTACTAAATCGAGTAGAGTTTTAATGTGGAAGATCCACAATAGTTGAAGCTTGAGTGAAGCAAGAGACTCAGGACTATTAGAAGCTGATTTGTAAATCACTACGATGGAATTGGCGACTTTCTTTGTTTGGTTTCACTCAATATATGCAAATTGGTACCTGATAACTTCGAAGGAAAGTCTTTTTGAAACACTCATTTCCAAATTCTGAAATTGCCAGTAAAACCAAACATTAGAAATGCTACTTCCCTTCCTTTCCTTATGTCTGCTTTCTCTTCCATTCAATCATCTTCAAAAACCACACTTGTTGTTTGATGCACTTTGGAGCATGATGGTTGTCAGTTGTTTATCACTTGTAATTTTTTTTTTCTGACATCAGGAAACTAAACAGGACATTGCTACACCTACTCAGCGGGCAGACAATCTACTACTAATTTTTTTTTCTGACATCAGGAAACTAAACAGTAATACTCCCTCCGTCCCATAATATAGTGCTTGCATTCCATTTTGGGTGTCCCAAAATGTTGTTCTTGTTTCTATATTTTAATTCCACAATTCCCATTGATTTGCCTAAAAAGCATGCAACCATCATTTATTTCTTTCTTGGAAATAGTTTTTTCTTTTGTTTAATGAACCAAAGGGTTGAATTAGTTAATATATTTAATGCTTCTTTCACCCATTATACACCATTCTCTCCTAAAATCAGTTTTTTTTCCCACAACATTAATTGTTTATCATTCATGTTCCACTTTCCTTAATTCTCGTAAAAAATGAGAAATAAGCACTATATTATGGGACGGAGGGAGTAGTTATGTTGAGTTGGATTCCATTACCACAACTCTCAACAAGTCTTTATTAACGGTGGCCGGTGAGTAGTCTACCTAGTGGGTTGACAAAGTTTCTTCCTTGTACATTATAAGAAAACAAAAAAAGATGTGCACACCCACTAATAGGCAATACATGATCATAATGATACCATAAAGATTCATCAAAGATGAAGCAATCCTGAAGTTCCTTTAACTCAGAGGTTGGGACAAATAAATAAGCATTTATTCAACAACTGTAGAATAGAATTAAAAGCACGCCTTGGGTAAATATTGATTGAACTTGGTGAAAGTGACTCAACTTATTGTATCCTTTTGCCTATTAATTAGGCCAGACTTCTCCAAGTGACGTCCAACTCAAATCATCCTTCTATGTTCTCCTGATCTTTAAAGGATCTCACTGCTAAGTTTAATTGGTTAACTTGTGAGAGATGTTAAATTATTAAAAGTTGCTAATTGTAAGGCACATAGACTATTGAAGTAGAACATGATTTAAATTTTAGATAATCTTTCCAAACTCTAATAACCATCATACTACGTATGATCTAATATTCTAATGTTGTAAAGTTTGTGGCCTTTTTTACGAGAGGTATTAAACTGTCAATATTTGCAATCGGGTCAAAGTTCATGTAACTAAATATTAAATTTAAAAGAATAATAAATATACATAGCCGATTGTACATAATTAATTTTTATATTTATAAAATCATGGTTGATCTATGATGGATTCAAGTAAATCTTAACAGATTGGAGAATGATGCATGTATTATTGTAAAAATATGATCCCATATGCCATATACATATATAGTACTATATATAGTTATATACCCATACACCTAGGACTAGAGGCAATAAATGTTTCAAATCTACCTTCATCAAGTGGAAACAACATTATTGTGTAAGATATGATGGGGAAGCATTACCAACCCTTCCCCTATTGCAAAATAAATCATTAATTTAGCCACTCAATAATTGCTTGAACCGAATAAATTTTTGATAAAATTACCCAATAAGTCAATAATGAATGAAATCCTACTATCTTTGCACCAACGACATACCTAATCTATCTACTATTTCAATGGAGTATTATAAATTCATGACCTTTTTGCACCCACTAGTTTCTCTCAAGTTTGTTGGAGTATAGATATTAGAAAGCTGTACACTATATCTTGATTCTTGGGTGTCATAATTTTATGTCGGCTAAACATTTGCCTTCTTGATCTTTCACGTAGGGTCTTTTGTCTGCTTAAGACTATAACCTACAAAATTCAGACAACACATTGATGTTCTTGTTTAGACTTTAGATAATACTCCGAAGAGAATAGTAAAAAATGTTTTTGTTTCAAATATCTTGTTAAATTGAGTGGTAATTTGGTTGAATATCATCAACCGATCTTATAAAAATGTAGCTACAACAACATCTAAGAGTATTTTGAGAATTAAGCTATAAATTACGTGTACCTTGTAAAGATATTATGTGGGTTGCCTCAAAGTAAATGGCTACCTATTGACACAATTTCGTAATTTATGTCCTAAAAGATTCATCTTAATCCTCCTCCTCTACAAAGAAAGTAGTAAATCAACTAATTCGAGTGACAAAATCATTCACTTCTTTAATAAAAATGTTAGCTAAAGCACAAATTATTAGAATAGGTGGTCTAATTTTAACATAAAATTAGACAAACCTAATCCTACATACTCATAACAAACCCATTTCATCTTACGCTAACCTGACATGATCCCTACACATCTCGCACCAACCGAGTCATCCTTTTTATTGTCCTTCATTTGTTTTCCTTTGAATCACCAACTACAACGGACAATTTTTAGAAATAACCTGACAATCTTACCAAATGGATTAAACTGGTCACAAAATGGACTAAACTAGTCGCCGAATGGATTAAAGAATGTGAAAAGTGAATGGATTATGCTGGTCACTAAATAAATTAAATTGGTCACTAAATAGATTAAATTAGTCATTATATTCCGAAAGGTGGTCCGTTCTCTTCTTAATATTGGGCTTGGGTCGTTGCCTAATTTTAAATTAAAAGTAGGAGGTCTCTTACAAGACTAATCAGAGCTAAAGAGGCACTCCTCTTATATGGTTTCAATTATCTTTCTAATAGTTATATGGTTTTTCTTTAAGGTAAGAAGAAGACGCCACAAGTTACAAGTGGAGGGATTTAAGAATCCCACGTAATAAAAAGCAAGAATCAAATCCCTGATCGTAGAGTTGAAAAGAGTGCCCGAGCCAACTAGTGTAACTCGATCGCATTAAAATGATACCACATTTCACAGTACTCCTTGTCACTCCATACCTCCCCATAAAAATCGTATGTAGACAGGAAATGGCCCAAAGAGGCCCATTATGAAAAGCACCTGGGGATATGGAAGATGGGTAATTTTTTGCAAAATTGGGGATTTTGAGATTCTCCCTTTTCTCTCTCCTCTTTCCCAAAGCATGAACTCCTGAGTGAGAAGAGGTGTATCAAACATTTAAAAGAATCAAACCCAGAAAAAATATCAAATCTCTGTAATGTAATTTCCCAGATTTTTCTGCAAGTGGGTTTTGTGTGATCTAAAGATTTGGTGTTGAATAAAGGAAAAAAAAATGGATATTGATAACATAGAATGTGTATCAACCATTGATATGGATGAAGATGAGATAATTCATCATCATCATCATCAAACTCATCACCAATTTTCATCTTCAAAAGCTCCACATAACAACAATGGCGTCCTTAATTCCACGATTCACCCAGCTACTAGTGTTCATGAGCTTCTTGAATGCCCTGTTTGTACAAATTCTATGTACCCTCCTATTCATCAGGTTTTTTCTTTTTCTTATTTTCTCTCTCCTATGTTTTAAAGTACGCATTTTTATTTATTTTTGAATTATTTTGAATTGTTTTCGGTTTTTTCATGAAAATTTATGTCTGGGTTTGTTTGAATTATTTTGAATTTGAATTGTGATCTAGGTTTTGGAGATTATGTTACATTCACGTTTTTAGGACAATTTATGGAACTATGATAGATAATGGACCTAGTTGGAAAGATTAGCTCCTAACTACTAGAATTTTGGTGGTTTCGAAAGGAAATTAGGATAAAATTAGCTCTTAACCTAAACTATGTTTATCACTCAGAAAGATTAGTTCTCAAGAGTGACAAACAAAGGTGAAATGTTGCAGCTTCGAACTCTCAAAATTTCGTAAGGTTTCTCTCAATTCACTTGAATTGTCAAGAATGAAACACAAGTAATTAAAGCATAAAATCTCTGAATAATGTTATTACGGAGCGAAAAATTACATATAAATAGTACTAAGAAACTGAAAACAACTAGGAAAGCCAAACTAACCTACTTCGACTATAATGTTGTTTGGTCTCATGTTAGAAGGGAGGGTAATTGGGTGGCTCACCACCTTGCTAGATGTGTGCCCTTTGGTATTGAGCAACGATGGGAGTGTCATGTCCCCCACGAGGTTGCTCCTTATGTACTAACGGACATTTTGTCCCTCTCTTAATATATTTCTAATGCTCGTTTCCCTTCAAAAAAAAAAAAACTACTTCGACTAGGAATAGGAAATAAAACTAACAAACTAATACTTATCTTCTCTAACAAAGCGGTTCTTATCTTACAAGATAAAAACTACCTTGCTTGGACGGCAAGCAAAACACACTACACTTATTAAACCCAACTCCTAATCTAACTAGGACAACTCCTAAATGTTTAAAACAAGTAAATCCCTTCCCAAGTAAAACCTTATAAGCAAAATCTTCTAATTACATGAAACTTTTACCATTTCTATTATCCTAACAGAACTAGGATTACAACCAATACTCCTAACGGAACTAAGAGTACCTTACAACTTGAATTCTACTCGAAATGTCGAACTTCTAGCAAAGTAATACAATAATAGCTGTTAGTCCATTCTAATCCATGACCTCTCAAAAATCTAACTCCCGTTGTTTCATGCTTACTTAAAAGAACCTCTTGATCATCTAATTCAATTGGATTGCTTGTGCTTGCTCATGGATCATCCTCCCTTGCTTCGAAAAAAATTGTCCTCAATTCTTGTACTTCCTCATCTTCCAAAATTTGGCTTCAAGTGTCCACATTGACACCCCATAGTTTTCTTGAAGATCCACCTTATATGCATTGTCTCCATGCTTCTCAATGGACCTTGAGCTCCAAGCATGAGCGTATGTTTCCGTTTACTAGGGAAACACTCTTTTCTAAGATGAACCCAAACAAGATCTCTAGGTTGAAACACCCTAGGTTTACGCCTCTTGTCAGCTTTCATCTTCTACATCTCATTCACCTTCTCAATTCAAGCTTTAACTTGTTGATGGAGCTTTAACAAAGTTTCAACTTGTGTCTTGGCGTCACCATGCACATAGCCATCTTTAGGCAGTGAAATCAAATTAATTGGCAAATAGGGATAAATTACTAACACAACCTCAAAAGGAGAATGCTTAATAGCATGAGTAGGTTTGCGGTTATAGGCAAATTGAGCATGACATAATTCTAGATCCCAATTCTTACCGAGTCTTACTTACCAACCCTCTCAATAAGGAGCTACGTGTGCGATTGTAAGTTCTATGTGACCATCCGTTTGTGGGTGATGTGAAGTACTAAAGAGTAGCTTAGTATCTAACGAACGCCATAGTGTCTTCCAAAAATAACTTAAGAACTTATTGTCCCTATGTGGAACAATAGTCCTTGGAACTCCATGAAGGCACACAATTTCTCTAAAGTACAATGTAGCAACATGAGAAGCATCATCTGTTTAGTTATAAGGAATAAAGTGATCCATGAGCCATCTTACTAAATCTATCAACAACAACCATGATGGCATCTCGGCTTCTTTGAGTTCTTGGAAGGGCCACTATAAAATTCATGCTAACATCTTCCCAAGGGCGTTCTGGAACAAGCAATGGAGTATACAATCCTTTATGGAATGTGCTCTTAGCTATTTGACAAGTGCCACAACGAGAAATAATAGCTTGGATATATTCCACCATCTTAGGCCAAAAGAAATGTTCTTGGACTAACTCAAATGTCTTATTCATACCAAAATCCCCCCCCCCCCAAGCCTCCCCCATGAGCTTCTTTCACTAGTGAGTCTCGAATAGAACAAGAAGGAACACATAGTTTGTTTCCTTTCAATTGAAAACTCTCTACCACAGAATAATAGCCTTGTGGTTCCTTCTCACACATAGCATATACATCTTTGAAATTTGCATCTCTATGATAATACTCCTTAATCAACTCAAAACCAAGGATATTTAAATCAACAACACTCGACAAAGCATGTATTCTAGATGGTGCATCAGCCACCGTATTAGCTTTGTTGGCTTTACACTTGGAAACAAAAGTAAAAGATTTTAGGAATTCAACCCATTTAGCATGTCTAACATTTAACTTGTGTTTTCCATGTATACACTGAAAGACTCGTGATCCGAATGTAAAACAAAAGATTGGGCTCTAAAATAGTGATTCCAATGATCAAGGGCACTCACCATAGCATATAACTCTTTATCATAAGTGGAATAGTTAAGTTTCCTCCATTCAACTTTTAATTGAAATTGACTATAGGTCTCCTCTGTTAGATCAACACAACGTTCACAACCCCAATTCCAGTTTCACTAGCATCACACTCCACTTTAAAAGGTTGTGTAAATTTGAAAGTGCTAGTAGAGGTGATTTACACATCTTATCTTTCACATTTTCAAAGGCCCTTTGAGCCTCTTTAGTCCACTCAAACTTCCCTTATTTTCATGCATTCAGTTATAAGGCTCATAAGTGTACTAAAATTCTTAATGAATCTTCGATAAAAAAGAAGTCAAACCATGGAATGAACGTACCTCAGTGACCGTTTTAGGAACCGGCCAGGTACATATTGCTTCTATTTTACTTGGATCCACCTTGATTCCATACTTAGACACTACGTATCCTAGGAATCCAATCTCCTCTTGCATGAATGACCAATTCTCCAACTTGTCGTTTGATTTGGATTTTGGACTCAAATGTCATGTTTTTATTCTTGTTTGATGAAGAAAATGGTTACAAGATAGGGATGAGGTGTGAAATTTGGATTCATGTGAGTTAGGGTTTTATTGCCTATTGGAATATTACTGTTCTTTTTTATTTTTTTTGTTAATTTTTTATATTTCTGAAATAGTCACTCTACAAGTATTGATTGTTTAGTGTCCTAGAGGTAAGCTGCTCCCTGAATTCCTGGAGCAGAGGGTTTATATTGGTATCATTGTATGATACTGCTTTTTTTTGGTGTTTGGACGTTTGGTGCAGTATTAATGATGGCAATGATATATGTGGTTTAAACTGAATTATTGGGTTTAAAGTGGTGGAGTAATGAGGAAAGGTACTTGTGGGGTATCATAAGATTAGTGGTATGGAGAAAAAGGAGAGAGATTAGAGGCGAAAATTTGCCGAGCTTCTTCTTGTGTATAGTTGCTACACTAGTCGCTCCTGTATAGCCATCAAATGGTAGTTTCCTAGAATTGATATAATAAGGTCTAGTATGTTTTGAAGAGTACAACCTGAATGGTATTTGTAAAGCTTTTGGAGTTGGTATAGAAGGTTTTGATTGCATTGGGTTTCGACGAAATGGCAGATTGTAGGTAAGAGTACTGACGGGGTATCATAAGAGTTAATGGTATGGGAAAAAAAAGAGAGGGATTAGAGGCTCAAATTTGCCAAGGTTCTTCTTGTGTATAGTTGCTACACTAGTCGCTCCAGTATAGCCATCATGCCATCAAATGGTAGTTTCCTTAAATTGATATAATCAGGTCTAGTATGTTTTGAAGAGTACGACCTGAATGGTATTTGTAAAGCTCTGGAGTTGGTATAAAAGGTTTTGAATGCATTGGGTTTCGATGGAATGGCGGATTGTAGATAAGCTCATAGTGGAAACTTAAGTTCAGGTGGATTTCTTTTAGAGAAGTGAAGACATGTTAGCCATTGTACGTTTGCGGAGTAGGTAGGGTGTTTGATTGTGTATATATTAGATGTGCGGATGAACCACCGTCTTGGTCATAAATTTGGGCATCTGGAGGAAGCCAATTTTCTGATCATACTGTTCATGATTTGAATTCGTATGACCAAGCTATAGTCTCTTCGATCCCCTACTGGCTTTGTATTTAGAATATGCTACAGGCATGTCTGTTGGCTTATTCTGTTTCTTTTGACCTTACATGTGGCCGTATGGTAATTCTGTGAGCTGGAACCTTGATTTCTTTGCCTTTAGGTTTTTGGATGTGTTGATCATTAGCATTATTCCCTTAATTTCAGGAGGTCTTCATCCATTACCCCCCCTGGCCGGTCAAAAGGGAAGAATATTACACCTATTTGATCTCATGCTAGTCTCCATATATGATAGTTTGCTTCCATCATTCTGTGACCATCTATCTGTTCTTACTTTGCTTAAATTATTAAGGTAGATTTGTTCTGTCTGCCTTAGTGATGTTTTTTCTTCTAAATCTTTATCATTCAAGAAGATACTGATTCTAATTTTTTCTACAAATGATGACATCTGCAGTGCCGAAATGGGCATACACTTTGCTCCACCTGTAAAACACGTGTGCAAAATCGCTGCCCTACCTGCCGCCAAGAGCTTGGGGATATAAGATGTCTAGCATTGGAAAAAGTTGCTGAATCACTTGAGCTTCCTTGCAAATACTACACCCTTGGTTGCCCAGAGATCTTCCCCTACTACAGCAAACTTAAACATGAAGCCCTATGTAACTTCAGGCCATACAGTTGTCCATATGCTGGATCAGAATGTTCTGCTACTGGGGATATACCTTCTCTCGTGGCTCATTTAAGGGATGACCACAAAGTTGACATGCATTCTGGATGTACATTCAATCATCGTTACGTGAAGTCTAATCCACGTGAGGTGGAAAATGCTACATGGATGCTGACTGTAAGTATTACTCTCAATCTTTCATCCATCAGCATGTATATACTGACATAAGCATCATCACCTTAGGTCGTCAACTTAACACCCTTATCTGGGTAGATTTACTGTCTCTTTTGTGCTAACTGCTAGTTTAAGAAAAGGCAAAATCTTTTCTTCACTCTTGGGTGGTTTCTTGAATTTTCGTGTTCTTCAAAGGATGGGGCCCATTGGGGGGCGCTAACACCGGAAGGTAGAGGATGGCCTTTTTGATAGTGGCATATTATTGTTTTGGAACTATAATTGGCATTGCTTAGAAAATAGAAATCTTTCACATATATGGTTTAGCTTTCTCATTTGCTAATGACAAGTCGATACATGTTGCTGACCTTTTGATACTGGAAATGTTTTAGCTAGCTGTGAACTTTTTGAGTGTAATGAGACCATGGTTCAGTATCTTTCTTCATTAGCTTATTCCTAGTCTTCAAATCCCAATAAAAGTAGAGGGGGGCAGTTTGATGGACATCTGCGGCGTTATAACATACCAATGATATTATTCTTTATATCTCTAATCTAAGGTAGAATTTTTTGGAAACTCATCAGTAACATTGGCTAAGTGCTTCCATGTTGAGGATTCTACTTTCACATTGGTTTCATGATGTTGGTTTGGGTAAAAGAGGGCAGCGCACTGTTTGGTATAGTGTGAGTTATGTTCTGCCGCTGGCAATTTATTACATATCAATCCACACTGCTTACTTAAGCATTTTGGTTTGTTGCTCAAACAAAAATAATAAGACAACCTGACATGGACATTGAGAGATATGCAGAGTATTAAATTAGATGATAATTGATGGATGCCCAGTGAGTTGATTGACCTTGGTAACTTTCTAGTCATTACCTCGAAGTCTTCTTCTCCATTCTTGTTCTTCTATCCTTTTTTTTTTTCTTCTAGTCAAGGTAGGTGACATGGTTAGGGTTTGGAGGTGTTGTGCTATTCCATTTTTTATATTGTCCGCCTTATGCTTCACTTTTCTCATCTTCATTCTCATCAAATCATCTTTCATTGTAACAAAGTAACCAAAGGCCAAAGCCCCTCCCCTATTCGAAAGAGAGGAAAAATGGAGAAAATAAAGGGATTGTGTTTTTGCATGTTTTCCTTTTGAGTGTAGAAGTTTTATTATGTGCCAAGAACCTCATATGCTTTTGAGTATAATCTGGCATTTAGCTCAAATCATCTTTCACTGTAACAAAGTAACCAAAGGCCAAAGCCGTCTCCCTATTCGAAAGAGGGGGAAAATGGGGAAAATAAAGGGATTGTGTTTTTTCATGTTTTCCTTTGAAGTATAGAATTTTTCAGTATGTGCCTAGAACTTTCATATGCTTTCAAGTACAGTCTGCCTAGTAGAGGCATTTTTATAACCTAAACTCTGTGTGGGGCCACAACTTCCCTATCTCTTGTTTAGCTAACTAAAATTTAGCTAAATAATGTTTATCTATAGTCTATACAACGGTTAATATTCTATTTCCCTTGTCCACAGTGCAAATGACATTTTTGTCTCTTCCCTTTCTTAGGTTTTCCACTGTTTCGGTCAGTATTTCTGCCTCCATTTTGAAGCATTTCAACTTGGCATGGCTCCTGTATATATGGCTTTCCTTCGATTCATGGGGGATGAGATGGACGCTAGGAACTATAGCTACAGTCTTGAGGTCGGAGGCTATGGCCGTAAACTCACATGGGAAGGAACCCCTAGAAGTGTTAGAGACAGCCATAGGAAAGTTAGGGACAGCCACGATGGTCTTATAATACAGCGAAACATGGCACTCTTCTTTTCTGGAGGAGACCGCAAGGAACTGAAGTTACGGGTCACTGGACGCATATGGAAGGAGCAACAGAACCCTGATGGCGGAGCCTGCATTCCCTAATCTGTGCAGCTGATGTTTGGTTTCTCTCATTCCTTCTTCTCTTTGGGATTGTAATTCAGTTAACCAAGTATATAAACGGGATGTACAATTATTACTGATATGGGATGTGTGGATGCTAGATGTAGTTATGTAGTCACTTTTCAAGATTGTTTAACCAATTCGCTTAATAATTTTTATTGCTTTTACCCCTTGAGACATGCTTGCTCATGTTGCTTCTTATTGCTCGCCTAAACATGGCACTTATGTTCTGTTTTGTTCGATGGTGCACAAGGGACTATAAACAACATATCCCTTGTTAAGGTGAAAACCTTTTTAATTAGAGCAAAATTAGAAATCTAATAATTATTTATACGTGAAATATAGAAAATGATGGATTACATGTCTCTTAAGATTTAGATATCTATTGATTAGCTATTAATGGGTGGTGACCATTTGTCACTTTTTTTTTTGACAGGCATTTGTCACTTAATTGATCAAAATCTACTTGTCAAATAGACATGAGTGATCTTAAAGGCTAGTTAAATCATTAATCTCCTTAGATATTAACGCCAATATAGTCTTGAATTTATTTTAACTTATAATAAAATAAAAATAAAAGATATTATCTAACTTATCTTCACTCATTTGTTAGAATAAAATAAGATAAAATAAAGATAAGATAAGATAAAGACAAAATAAGTTGAACGTAACATCTAAGAAGCGAGAGAAGAAGTGATAATTGGCAAATCAACTCTCTTTAGGAGGATAGTTTTTCTATCTCAATTTTCACTCTTTTCAACAACTATAGGCTCAACTGTCCTACAAATAATATTTTTGGGACAATATTTTTCATCTTTTAGTGTTCTCAAGTTTTGTTGAAGTATTGAACTTCCTCGTTATACATGTTCGCCTTACCAACTTACAAATGTAGGCAATTTTACTTATAATTTAATAATTCTTTGACTAAATAAAAAAGATTAGACCAAATAAGAATATATGTTTTCTCATATATTTATATCATCTCTGAAACTATGTAAATTAGACTAAACCAAAAATTTAAAATGATCAAACTATATCAGACTAAAGATATTCTAATTAGATTGGATCGGATATTAGAATAAATTTAGGTCACAAAAATACAATAAATTATCTTTTGTTTTCCTTGAAAACATGTAAATTTCTTTTCTTAAATTAACTTTCTACATCTAGCAAAAACATCACTAGAATTAGGCAATATCCCCAACCAATACACAAAATTAATTTTTTCACATAACACAATAACAAAAAAGTCCCATAAATAATCGCTTTTTTTGTTCGACTCCCTCTCCTCTGGACACTTTTTTTTGGTGTAAATGAGTAACTAAGCGCATTTATATAGACGGAATTTGACCACAGGTTTCAATACCACCCTGCATGACTTACACTTGACAGTACATTCTTCAACCACCCGCCAAACTGATCTGGGGATTTATCCAGGGTTTAAGCATTATTCTTTCTCCTCATCTTTCTCCATGTAAAAGCTTCAACCTTTCTCTTTCAATGGAGATTCTTAGCTCCTCATTTCTACCCAAACCCAATTTTTTCTCCGCTATTTCATCTCTATCTCCTACAACAACTTCACTCACAACTCTCAGCAAGAAAACCCCTTATAAATTCCGCAAAACCCACCTAAAATCCTCCCCAAATCCGCCATTTTCGACGAATTCACCACTTCAAAACAACAAAATTTCTCACATTAATGCTCGTTTTGGTCGACCCACAAAGCGACGAAACTCACTGCGGAAGAAGCTCAGAGAAAGTGACTCACAGGTGCGTGAATATCCCCAAAATGTTATTGACCCAGTTCATCATATTGTTGATAATCAAGTTTATGATTCAAATTTAGGTAGTAATAATTTGGAAAGTGAAAGTGGGAAAGTTGGTAGTTCCCAAATTGATTCTGAAAGCAATAATTTGGAGAAATCTAGGCAATTTGGGGAATCTGTTTTGTGGGATAAATTAGAGGGTTGGGTTGAGCAGTATAAGAAAGATATTGAGTTTTGGGGAATTGGGTCTAAATCAATTTTTACTGTTTTTCAAGATTCTGATGGTAATGTTGAGCGAGTTTTAGTGGATGAGGATGAGATAATGAGGAGGAGTGGAGTAGAACCGTCGTATTATAGGGAGGAAAGCGAATTCGAGGTTTTTGATGAGGTGAATTCGAGGCTTTCTCATGCCAAGTTTTTAGCTAGAGAGTTAGAGGGTGGAAAGAATGTAATTCCAAAGAATAGTTCTGTTACTAAATTTGTGGTTTCTGGGGAGAAATCAGGTTTTGTTAGTAGAATCAGGAGTGTATTTGTCCCCCGAACTTCACTGGCAAAGGTGTCGAAAGTTGGCATTGCTGTGGTTTGCGCGTTTGTCTTTGTTTGGGTGATCAAGAAGCTGTTTACGGTGGGAGGGGAGGAGACGGAGAGGACGAGTTTTGAGAAGGAAATGTTGAGGAGAAAAATAAAGTCAAGAATGGAGAAAGAGAAATTGCGAAAGGGTACTGTGGAAGTCATGGAAGAGCCATCTGACCCACCTACGGTGATCACTGAAAGGCCACTTATTAATAAGGAGGTGGTCTTGAATAGCATTAGGGAAGCAAAAGGGTTAAATAACAGTCTGGTGGTGTTGGATGCTGGCGGCACTCGGGAGACTGCTTCTGTGGACACGGACACCAAGATTCATGAGATTCAAATGATGGCTAGACATGCACGGAAGATAGAGAGAGGAGAAGAATCTCCAAGTGAGGGGGGTGGAGTGGATGAACAAATTCCAAATGAGATGCAGTCGGTGGAGAAAGACACGGTTGAAGGACATGAGGAGTTGATGATTGATGAATCGGGGAAACAAGCTTCAAATGTATTGCCCTCCATAGGGGATATAGCAAATGCTGCAGAACAACATGATGGAGTTGACATGGATTTCATGAATAACCTTTTAAGTGAAAAATCTGCTGAAACAAGGGTTTTTAATGGCATAAAAAAGCGAAGTGGGGATGCTGAATTCACCAGCGAAAAGGATTATGAGGGGAATGAGGATGTGGAATCTCCTAGTATATCGAGCGGGAAGGTTCTAGATGATAAGAAAAGCCATATAGATAGTCGTATTCAGAGCCATGATAGCTCTAGTTCATCAAACTCGACTGAAGGGATCCAGTCTTACAATTTGAGGAGCCAACTGAACCCATCAAAGAAAACACCTTTAAGAAGGAAGCCAAAAATCATACGCTCAGTAAAAGAAGCAAGGGAGTATCTCCTGAAAAAACAAGATCAACAATCTCAAGTTACTGATATTCCTACCACTGCTGCTGTGAAAGATGAGGGAATGGACAGCTATTCCCGGCAGAGATTAGGAGAGGATGACGAAGCACCAGAGTCTTTTGATGTAGACAGGATAGTGGATCCTGTCTCTGCTCCAAAAGTTTCTGGGTATTATGCTGTAAAACAAAATGAACTTTTAGCGACTAGTACTTATGGATTACAGGTTGAAACAGAGAGTGGATTGAAGAAGATCAGAACTTCTGATCCACCAAGAGCTGAAAACTCAGATGTTGATACTGCACTTCATTTGGGTAAAACAATGAAATCTAGTGAGATGTTGAAGCCCAGTGATTCACGTCAAAGATCAGACCTTGTTCCCGGTGAAAACGATTTTTGTGGTGCTATTCAGGAAGCGCCACTCTTTGCTGAACAAAGCTCGGTAGAAGTCGATAAATTGGACGAAATTCCCAAACCTATCGATTTGAGTGGAATATCAGACCTTGCATCTGGCAGAAATGCATCTCATGATGCCAGTAAATCTATTGAAGAATCAGGAGTCTCTCATGAAAATTCCCTTCATGATGCCAATCTGCAGAACAAGGTGTATCTCTCTAATGACAATGGTGATGTCAAACTTGATGGTATCAATGAAACACCCAATCTTACTGAACCTAGTGAGATATTTGTCCCTGGGGCTGTTGGAAGGGATCTAAATGGCTCTGCTTCTGTGGAATATGTATCTCAACCATTAGAAATAAAAGGTGAAGATGAATACGGGAAGAATCATGTCGAAAGTAAATTTCCAACTGCTGAAACTTTCCAAGATTCAGGAAGTAGTGTAGATGACAGGGAGGCAGAGTTGTTTGCTGACAAAGAGAACTGGTTGGAGAAGAATTTTCATGAAGTTGAGCCCATTGTGAAGAAAATAGGGAGTGGATTCAGGAATAATTACAATGCCGCAAGAGAGAATATAAAGGAGTTGGATGCAGGGTTGGATTTGATGACACTTAGGTCCATTAAGGATGACACAGAACTTGAGTGGATGCAGGATGATAAACTTAGAGAAATTGTTTTTAGAGTTCGAGACAATGAGTTGGCTGGGCGGGATCCTTTTCATTCTATGAATCTCGAAGATAAAGCTGCATTCTTGAAGGGCCTTGAAAGTAAAGTTGAAAAGGAGAATCAGAAGTTATCAGCACTGCATGAATGGATCCATTCAAACATTGAAAATGTTGATTATGGAGCAGGTATTGTGTTCTTCAAACCCAAAGTGATCAATGTATCCTTTTCCATAGAAAAATTTATACTTTGCCTATTCTAGTAGCTTACATCAATGGTCTATATGAACATTGTCATCTGCTTAACCTCGGTTTTGAACCCTTATCAGATTTCCGATAGTATGAACAACTACATCCTAATTCCTAAGTGGCGAGTATTAATTATTTGTTATGCCATTTGAATTGCTATGTCTTACGTGTGAAATTTGTTCTTGACATAAGATGCACATTAACATTTTCACAATTGCTGCAGATGGTATCAGCATATACGATCCACCAGAAAAAGTCATACCCCGATGGAAAGGTCCACCACTGGATGATATCGCTGAGTTTCTGAACAACAGCAAAGATCAACGGGTAGCAGCGCCTCTTCAAAAGGTGGACGATACCACAAAACATGAGAATGTTGAGGCATCCCAAGAAGCCTCTATCTCAAAGTCAACACCTAAAAGAAAGGTTGCTAAAGTTTCAAAGACTGTAATAGAGGCAAGCGATGGTTCAATTAAACCTGGCAAAAGGTCTGGGAAAGAATTCTGGCAGCACACAAAGAAATGGTCTCGTGGGTTCGTGGAATCTTATAATGCAGAGACTGATCCTGAGGTGAAATCAGTCATGAAGGATATAGGGAAGGATTTGGATAGGTGGATTACTGAAGAAGAGATACAAGATGCAGCTGATTTAATGGACAAAGTTCCTCAAAAGGGCAAGGAAATCATACAAAAGAAACTAAACAAGGTAAAGAGAGAAATGGAGTTGTTTGGGCCACAAGCTGTAGTAAGCAAGTATCGTGAATATGCTGAAGATAAGGAAGAGGATTATTTGTGGTGGTTAGATCTTCCGCATTTGCTGGTATATGGCTTTACACCTCTTCATTCATCACATCTTTGATCTTGCAAATAAAAAAAAAATGATTAGTGTGGAATATGATAATAGTTAAAGTTAACAAAGTTGTGTATTGCTGCATTTTATATCTGATAATGTCAGAAAAAAAGCTCAAGTATTTTGCGACTTAGATGTTCAGCCTGCTTGCATCTTATATCCTTCTGAGAAATCAATTAATTTGCTGGTTGCAGTGCATTGAAATGTATACTTATGAAGGCGAAGAGCAAAAGGTTGGATTTTATTCATTAGAGATGGCCGGAGATCTTGAGATTGAACCAAAGCCACAGCATGTGATTGCCTTTGAAGACCCTGGTGATTCCAAGAACTTTTGTTATATTATGCAGTCTCATTTGGAAATGCTTGGCAAGGGAAAAGCATTCATTGTTCCACAGCCTCCCAAAGTATGTACTATGCTTCTCATCCCTTTTTCTCTAGAGAAGAGTTTGGTTGGTTGGGAAACATTTTCTTGGAGAAGTGGTTTACCATCTTCATTCGTTTGGTTTACATTTCCTTTTCAAAGGAATGAAGGGCACCTTTTCCTATCTATTCCTCTATTCCTTACCTTACTCTTTCTCTTCTCCCATCCAGTCCTCTCCTCCCCTCCAATTTCATATTTTTTTTTCTCTTTAACTTATCTTGTAAAAACCAAACAAAGTTAAAACTAATTTGTAATTTTGTTTTTCCTTGGAAATTTTGTCATGGAAAGTCGTTTTTTTAATTGAAATTGTTGTCCGTCAAGCCTAAGTTTCTTGAAAGCCTTATTTATAGGTGCTCTATTTTTTCTTTTCAAGGGGTGTACATGATATCTTAGCTGTTTACATACTGGTACTCAACCTTCGCAACTTTTGCAGGATGTTTTTTGGCAAGCTAAAGCAAATGGTTTCGGTGTCACTGTCATTAGGAAAGGGGAGTTAAAGCTAAATGTGGATCAACTACTTGAAGAGGTGGAGGAATTGATCACTGAGATAGGAAGCAAGATGTACCATGATAAGATCATGCGAGAGCGCTCTGTTGATATAAACTCTTTGATGAAGGGGGTATTTGGTGTTAGTCCCCCCTCCAAGAGGTAACAGTAACATTCACATCTCCTTGAAATCAATTGGTGTGTGCTTATCAACATTATTTTCAAAAATGAGAATTCACCTTGAAGAGTGATTTATATGTTGCATTGTGTTAACTGAGCAATCATCTGATTTCAGGAAAAGAAAGAAGCGAGCACGGAAGAGACCGAGCAAATCATGAATATTGAACTCAGAAGTTTTTGTTGCATGAAATTTGTTAATTTGTTCAGGTATCACCATTTCTACCCTGTTGCTGATTTGCTTCTTCTCACAAGTACATTAAAGTTAACAAAAGAAAAGGTTAAACAGATTACTTGTTCTACACCAAACAAAGAGGAGGAATTGGTGCAGAGCTCGTACAAGTGATTTACCAAATTGCCGTCTCCTCACATGTTTGGTGAAGAATAATTTTCCAAATAGCCATACTAAAAAAAAAAATCAGTTCTCCGTTTAAACTGATGTGAGTGATGTCACAATTGCAGGATTTTTTGTACTATATTTACATCTCTACTTTGTTCTCTCTCCTTTTTTATAAATATTTTTTCGGAGGCGGGATTTCGAGGAACATATATAGTTGGTGGTCATTTGGTTGAACTTAAGAAGCATCACTCGTAGTGAAATTGTAGTATGCAGGGATTTCCGATTCTCCAAAAGTACCAAAAAGTAGCTTAATTGGCAATAAAAGTAGAACCTCTTACAGGAAATTTCACTTATTTAGGGAGACTAAGTAAGCAACTTCCTTCATTTTATGGAATATAGACAAAGCAAACAAACGACCTCATGTTCTTTGTATGTTGGTAATGATCTTTGGCTGTGTTGAATCGGCGGTTTCATCTTCAAGTTTTTGTTATAGGGTTTCATAGGAAGAGCAAATCTATTCCAATTCTAAGTTGTAACACCATCTTTATCTACTGGTATAATTTGCAGGGCAGGTGAAGAACACATTGAAGTTTTTCCCAAACCAGGAAGCCTCTCCATAAAAATACAATATTTCAAGATCTAATGAAATGTAACACTTACATACATACTACTAGTATAATGTACCTTTCATATTTATAGCTGAAGATTTCCCATCAAATTAATCAAGCTCAAAATATTGACTTGTATCATGTATTCATGTGAGTAGTCTTTCCTTATCTGTATAGATAGAAAAAAGATGCAATCATGTAGTTTTTTTACTCAATCATTTTCAATTATATGAATTTCTGGAAATACCATTCCATTTTTGTCGAATATCAATCAACCATATATGAAATGAATATCTCATCATTCATCAAATCTTACAAACACTTCATCATTGTCTATTACAAATTCGTTACCAAAAACAGAAGAATTTGCACATAAAAAGTAAATCTCCTATATTACAAAAAACAAAATCAAAAAAATCAGATCATCCTAAAATTACAAGAAACAACAACACAAAAGAAACAAAAAAAATCCCTTTTTTTACAGTTGCTAATAATTATGGAAGAGTGGATTTTATCTAGCTTAATTGGTAACGTGCTAGAGAGGATGTACCCAAGACCTGGAATCGAATCCCATCGAAGAAAAGAATGAGAATGAGTTAGATCAGCAATTATAGCCAAGAACAGAACCATCAGAGATTTGAATAGTAACTCTACATTGAGCTCCTTTTTCCACATGATGCGCAAAAACCTTCAACACTTTCACACTTCCAACCAACTTCATCTTCGTTTCGAGCTCGATCGTGGGCCCGGGCCCAACAACGGGCCCAACAGGGGGCCCGCCGGCGAGCCCAACATCCGGAGGAAGTGGGAAGGATTTGACATCAAAGGTGGCAGACAAGAATTGAGTTCTGCCGGCGGCGATTCTACCGGCGGGAATATACATGAAGCCGAGGGGGCCGGCGGAGGAGGAGAAGAGATGCAGGGAGCTGTCGTAGTGAGAGAAATCGTATCGGTTCGGGTTCCGAACCGCTACGTATTGGAAGAAGGTGAAGTTGGCAGTGCCATTGAGGAGAGAGAATGAGGGGAATTTCATTGAGTGGACGGAGATTTGTGGGTTTTGTGGGCGGAATAGGATGTAGCAAGTGATGATGGCGGCAATAGTTAGGAGGATTAAGAAAGAGGTGGCTAAAAAACAGGATGCTAAAGTTGGGGTGGATTTTTTGGGTCTTGGGTGTTGGTAGTTGTAAGGGTATTGTGGGTATTGTGGGGGTAATTGTGGTGGTGGGTCTTGTGGTGGTAATTGTTGTGGTTGTGGTGGCCGCGACGATGGTTGTTGTTGTTGTGGTGGTGGTGGAAGTGGTGGGAGTTGTTGTCGTGGCCGAGGCGATGGTGGTTGTTGTGGTGGTGGATGTGATTGTGGTGGTCGTGGTGGTGGTTGAAACACTGGTGGTGGGCGTGATGGTGGTGGGGGGCACATTTGGGAAGTGGAGTGAAGAGGGGAAGTGAGAGTGGAAAAAAAAGGAATGAGAGAGGAAAGTGAGAGGGAAAGTAGAAGTTATGTTGGTTTTTGTTACTTGCTCTTTAGGAGTTGGGACACTAGTAGTGTGAGTGTCACTTTACTTCTTTTGTCTTGGCAAAGTGCTAACAACAAGGTAAGCTAGAGTCAGGAGAATAGGGGGGCCACATGGTGAATGATGAGGATTGAATTTGATGAAATTGAGGGACACGTGGCATAATGGTATTTGTTGGGGGTGGGAAACATGTCATGTTACTTTATTTTCTCTTTACTTTTGGGTGTGAAATTTCCCTCTCCATATGTTTACACTTTCTACTTGGAGGATAGAATTGGTGCAATTCACATGCCATTTTTTACCTGAGTATTTTTGAAAGAGGACCCCTATAGTAAGCAACTTACATGCTATTCAATTTTGTAGTTGTTTGATTTCACTATTGACATAAGTTAAAGGGGCATAAGGAGTGCTCTCTCTCTCACTCCTTACTAGAGTGGAAAACATCATTCAGGTCCTCTTAAGGGAAGACATTAAACGCCTTGAAGCTGGCACCTTTGAAGCTGTCAAGCTAAGGACCAGATTCTATGGCATAAACTAGAAAAGTTTACGACGACAAGTAAACGATGGATCACCTGATAAGCAGTGTTGATATCTATAATCTTGAGATTATAGAAGCAGCATGGGAACACGGGCACCCATAACATATTTCCGCATCACCTCTAACCTCTGTATAATTAAAACCATCAGTGGCCATTGCCCAGTTCAACTGCGGATGAGATTACATAGCCTCAGCAGAACATGAGTCACCTGAGTCACATAAGGTTTTCCTTTGCTACCATATCATCCTTTTTCTTTGTGTTGTTTAAGAAATCAAAACGCGTTGGAATTATGCAAACCTTCACCAATTTTTCCCTTCTTTCTATCTGTGTGTTGATCGTCTTTGCAGCCCAATTAGTCATCATTGTAACTGACTAGACAAAGTTACTCATATCCAAATAATTCAGGTCTTTAAACAATCAAGAGCTTCTATTTCTCCAGACCTAGTCTAGAAAAATTATTCAAATGAGTCGAATCTATATTCGAGTGAACAAAAAAAGAAAAGAAAAAACAGCAGTCCTAAGATGATTAATCAAAGAACTGAGTTGGCTACATTATTCGTCAGTTTCCATTATCTTTGGCAAAAGGTCGGATGAACATAGTTGCCATTAGAAAACAAAGGGCTTACTGAACATGGCTCTTGAAAAACAAACGGTTCACTGATAGTACAAAGGAAATTATATCATGTAAAGTTACCTGTCCATGAGTGCCGGAAAGTATGGGCATATGCGCGTATTCCTTGTCCTAACCATATAAATGTATACTTCATATGAAAACACGAGAATAATGAAATGATAATCTAATTTAGCAAAAATATAATGTTCATTTTAAGATATTCACATGGTGATCATTTTTACCCAAAATAGAATCCGTCTCACAACAAAAATACAGTTATTATATTTTAGCCAAAATAAATTACGTATTGTTTAAAAACAATACTACTTAGTGTTCTCTCCCAAAATAACGTTATACACTCATATAAAAATTGTTTTCACTTCTTCAAGATTAATTTGATTTAGCTCTTTTAATTGATCCTACTTTTTTTTTTTTTTTTTTATTTTTTTTTTTTTTTTATAAATTTTTTTTTTTTTAAAAAAAATATAACATATTGACATATTGAATACAATATCGCTATTAGAAAAGAAACATGAACTCTCAAAATATTTAGAAAAGAAACATAAACTCTCAAAATATTAACCCATCATCCGGCAGAATCAAATGTCCAAGTCTCCAAGACTAGGATCCATTGATCATGTTAGCACAACAATTATAACCGAAATTACAACAAATTTGCTGGCAATGGAGGAATTTTCCCCATCTTTGAGAGAAGCTAGCAAAGATAGACGCATATCACCCAAACACACGCAGATACAACACACACAACTCATGCACAAATCTTGCTAGATTCATCTAAATACAACTAAGTGTAAGATGAAATTCAATCTGGGAAATGGTATGAGAAACATAGGATAACAGGACTGAGATTACCCTAGCTTGAAAACCTTACTCAAACCTCATGATAGGTTTCCAAACTTAGGCTAAATTTAGAACCGACTCAATGAGAATTAAAGAATGTACTTCAACTGAGGGAAACCTAGAAAAGAAAACTAACATCTATCAACCCCTATTATTAACCTTTCATCTGTGCATACTTTTATGTACCGAACATATGCACATATATGTACCATTACCGACCAGCCTTCACTACTGCCTGGTCGATATCTCGTCAAGGCGACGATCCATGATGTCGGACACGGTTTCTAGAAAAGCTGCTTCACTTGTGGCCGGGAGCACAGAGTCCAGAGCTTCTTGGACAATTTCCTCAATCATAGACTCGTTGTTAATGTTCACCCGGCACATGATGGTTCCAATTTCATATGGAGTCAACCCAAGCTCCACCCCTTTTTTCAACAGCATGGTAGAAATGCGAAGAGTGCGTGCACTTTCGACGGGGAGGTCCCATCCATAATACTTCAGAATAGCAATGTCTTCCTCAGCATCCAAGGACCTTATGTACTCAACGGTTTCAGCAGAGTATGGTTGCCGAGCTTGTGGCCAGTAGAGCCATTCAAAAGTGCAGTCTTCGAACTGCATTAATCCCAGAAAACATCAGAAAAATTTCAGATAGCAAGCAACCAAGTACATCACCACTTACATGATCAATAGACGGTACAAATAATATGAAGAAATCTCACATGATTATACGTAAACAGAGTTTATACACAAGAGTCAAGACAACCACCAACTTATTTCCATTCAAACCCTCTGGACAAAAATTAAAACAAGCAAACTAAGTGACATACTCCTGCTAATGATCAAGCAATAACAGTATCCTAATAAGACAAGGCGACAATGATCTTTAAAAGAAGTCATGATAATCAACTATTCAACTTTCAAATCAAAGGATTTGGCTGACCTTGCTAGACCAACAATAGTCCAAGCATTCAAGTGAACACACAGAACTGGAACTAGAACTGGAACTCATAGTCATTCAATTACTTGCTTTCTCTAAATCGAGCACAGGGATGTCTCCAATAAGCTCAAAACAAATGAAGCACAAGATGAAGCAATATTATCATCAGTATGTACACCAATAAGTCAAAACATATAGCATTTCCTATCAAGTAGCATTCCTGAAATAAGTAACGAAGGCAATTGTACTTACACATTCAGGCAAGCAGTATCCATGATCAATAGGGATCAGGACTGTTTGACCAGTTTCGTTGTCCTTGCTAAACAGTATATTCCCAGCATGTCTGTCTGCATTCGCCAGCCTTATGTCAAGCACAGAAATTTTGTGCACCTCTTCCACAGGGAATGAACCGGGACCAATATCCTCACAGCTACCATTGTTCTTCACAAACTTTTGCAAGGATCCTACCTTGGGAGTTATTCCATTAGAATGATTAAATCCCTTGTTCAAGCACGACACCAAACCCGTAGGAGGCACCCCAGCAAACCCCATTGCCTCTCCAGTGAACCCACGTCTCCCATTCAACGGATGATCCAAGAGGTAAGCTGCTACTTCCCGATACGCCCCTTGCCCAACTATAGTACCCCGTTTCAACCCTTCACCATCAGAAGTCAAGGGTATCCCATGGGGGTTGTTTATTGCCTTTGGCTCCTCATCGATGGGCTTAAACACAGATACATACTCTGACCCAGTTGAATCCTGAATAAGGTACACCCCTCCTGAACCATCTGCCGACCTAATAGGAGGATTCCCATTCTCTAATCCCGCATAAGTCATCTCCATCACTTCCAATATTGCTGATGGTATCTCAGCCTTTGGATTGACAACCACTGGCTCCAAGACAAAGTCTTTATCACAAACCTTAGCTAATATCGGCACCGGTTTTTCAATTTTTTCCAATTCCGATACTTCCACAGACAACTCTTCAGTGTTCTTCTCAACATGCTTAGAACTAAACTTAGCAGTCTTCCTTACAAGCAAATGAATCACAGCATCATTTTGCTTGCTGCAAATGTCATCAACTAACTGCTGATCCTTGAGAAGCTCACCTTCATAAACAAGCTCCTGATCCTCCTGATCAACTAATGATTTCGCCCTCTTAGCTATCTGTTTCTTAATATACCTAACATCCTGGTATCGCCCAACATCGAAAGTCAATTCCTTCCCACAAGTTGTCTTAACTTTAATCGTCTGAAGGTCAGAAAGCTTAAGCACTAGGTGAAGAACATTGCCATTAGCAACTCCATAATCGCGTACTAACGAATTACTACGAGACAATTCCCTCCCTCCACAAACCAATTTCTGACTTTTCACATAATATCCTTTAAATCTCTGAATCTTTAATTTGACACACTCAATTGAATCCGATTCACAGACACGCAACGGTATCACATTCCCGGAAACACTCAAGAAAACCATAATAGATTCAGCAGAGTTCAAATCAAGAGCATTATGGAAAAATCTCGGCGAAATTAAAGGCTCCTCAGCCCTAATTCTACTCACAGCAAGACCAGCCGATGACATTGTTCTTCCTAGTGATGAAATTCAATCGAATTCCAAGAATCTAAACTACAAAAACCTAAATAAAAAAAAAAACTACACAATCTAATCGTTACAACATTCGATAATACACAAGAATACAATCAGAGAAACAACAACAACAACCACATCAAAATCCGTTAAAAAACGGAGAAATTTCACTTACAGATACGATACCCTCACGAATCAAAGTATTAGCATCGATGCAACCGAAATCGCAACAAATTAGGGTTGAAATTTGGAGTTCCCCTCCGAAACCCTAGATCGGAAAATCGGAGATTCAAAACAAGAAAAACGAGAACGAAAATTCAACAAATTTTAGGGAAATTAAAAGATGGAAAAAGAGAAATCAAAGAAGAAGAAGAAGAAGAATTAATCGTTGAAATTTGGAGGAAGAAGACGAAGAAGAAGAGCTGGAAAGATAAAATGGAAGGGTGGGTGGGTGGGGAGGATACGTCGGAAATGACTCAATGAGGAGGATGATATATACGCGTATTTTAACCGTTGTCTTAATGTTGATTGTTGACACTTTAAATTAAATAATTTGATTTCTTGGATTTTTAGTTGTGCTGTTATTATTGGCTGCTTTGGGAAAATAATGAGGTGACACGTTAATGGAGAGTTTTCATTGGCTAACCAGAGGGAGCCACGGCATTTTTGGGGAGAATAAATTTATGAATTAGTTAAAAGAATAAACTTTTTACTTGGGCCATAAGAAAAGGTTATAATAGGATTCGTATCGTATTTAGGCTCTGCTCGTGAGGGGAACTCCTAAAAAATCATTTACAAGAATGGAATGAAGAGCTGAATGACTACAAGGAATAATATCAAAACTAGACTAAACTAAATGCTTTACATTAGCTATCCAATCTGCAGCTTTGTTTGCTTCCCTATAGATATGATGGATCTGATAGTACTCGAATTGTTGAAGTTGAGCGTGTATATCCCCTCTATGATAAGTTGCATTTGCCAAGGGACCTTCCATAGTTTTTTAACCGCGTTGATTACAAGAAGATTATCTCCTTCGATGTGGATATTCTGGATGCCATGATTCAAAACCAAAAGAAGACCCTTCTGAAGAGCAGTATCCTCGGCCACGAACACTGGAGTGATTCCTATATTGTAAGAGGTGGCATGAATGAGTTCACCTTTATTATTGCGAATAATAACTCTCTTTATATGTTGATGATGTTGTACTATCTCTGACTCTCTGTATCTAAATAATACTTCATCCGTCTTAAGTTGTAGTACTTGTTTTTTTATACGGTCTCCAATATACTTCCGCCGTTTCAAAATAGTTGCACCATTTGGCATTTGGTCACTATTCATCAACCACCTTTCACAAGCATTATCTCACCCTTATATAAGAAAAAACATAGTCAAGTGGGATCTTATTAAATTCGTCTCAATACGAGGATTTCAACTATCAACTTTTTATAATTTTTACTTCTACGCAATGAGAGATATTAACGTTCAAAAAAGTGTATCGGCAAACGTGAAAAAGCAAATGGTACAACTATTTTGAAACAGAGGAAGTATATCTTTGACCATTAATGTCTTTAGTTACTTATTAATAAAAATTACAAAAAGTTGATATTATAAAATTAGATATTAAGGCGAATCTAACAAGATCCTACATGAGATTGTTTTTTTCTTTATATAATGAGAATATATGGTCAAAGGTTTTAAAGTTTGACCATGAAAAATGAAACAAATACTATATTTTGGAACCAAGGGAGTAGTTACCCTTCACTTTTCATACATGTTAATACATTGAGACGAATCAAATAAGACCATCCACATAACTATATTTATTCTAGGAAAAATTGATAGGAACAGTCCTAGCTATGGGCGTTCCGCCATTTTCAGTCCCAACTAAGGATTATTTCTGAGCGATCCCAACTATGCATCATTTTTGCCGAAATTGGTCTCAAAGGATCGATTACTGCTTAACGAGGTTAATTTTTTTTTTTTCTTAAGTCAGTTTCTTCTTCCCTTTTCTCTCTCCTATCTTCTTCCTCCCCCGCCATCCCTCCCCCTGCCAGTCCTCCCCTCCCACCCACCTCCCCTACCACCCTCCCCGGCCACCCCTCCCCTTCCCCCCTAATTTTAAACTTCGTGATTCCAGATCTATCTCTAAACCGCCATGGAAGCTCAAATTTGGAGCTCATAGCTCGCGACTTTCAGCAAGCCAACAACTACGTACTATTACACTGAGAAGGCATGGCATTTGGCGTCCATTCTCTTATCACTCGGAAGACCATCTTCTCTAATTGAACTTGCCGAAAAATGTTCGTTGTTCCGAACATCACCGGAGTTTGTCGATTTTTTTTGCGTAATCCCTAATTCGCCGCTTCATTTGACCTTGAACAAGTTTGTTGTGCTTTCAATGGCGGTTTTCAGTGCTTTTGGTGAGTTCATCGCAAGCTCCATGCCGAAGATTGAACTCCGAGTGCTTTCAATCCCTAATTTCTTTGCGCCGAAGTGGAGAGAGTGTAATTTAGGAAGAGGAAGAAGTTAGGAAATGAAATGATGCCGGTGGTGAAGAAAAGAGCGGTTCTGAAATCTGTTGATGGTAAGAAATCTGGTATCTTATCGTGTTTTCTCTATGTCTATCAATTTCTATTTCGAACGTTTAATTAGTTGAGAAACTGATGAATTGTAGAAAATGAGCAGGAAATAGCGAGGGGACGTTTGGCTGCTGGAGATCTGGGTGGTGGTTTCTGCTGTGGAGAGAGAAAGTGTTGGTGGTGCTGGGTGGTGGGTGATGTGGTGGGGGTGATGTGTTGGGTGGTGGGGGTGATGTTGAATAGGTGGTGGTGAAAAAGAAAAAAAAAAAAACGCATTTTACCTGTTGTAGCAGGTCATTGACCTGCTGGGACCAATTTCGGCAAATGATGCATAGTTGGGACCGCTCAGAAATAATCCTTAGTTGGGACTGAAAATGGCGGAACGCCCATAGTTGGGACTGAACCTATCAATTTTTCCTTTATTCTAAGTGAGCAAACTAAAAAATACAGAGGGAGTATAAATATATAGTGATGGAAATTTATTATTTTAAATTCTTTTTTTTTTTTGAAGGATATGAAGAAATAATTGACACATCATTTTCATTTCTCTTAAGAAATGTTCCCCACCGGTGATTATGGCACGTTATGCCGTTTGTTGAAGCACGCCAAACAATATCTAATATCTTAGTCAAGTACTCAACTCTGAAGAGGCCAACTTGGTATAACAAGACAAATGTCAAACTTCACAATATTTGACTGTGCCTTTTGATATTACTTTATTTTTCTAGCTTTTTATGTCAATTTTTAGATTCTCCTACAAACCACAGAAAGCTCGAGTTCCTTCCAAGAAGTTGCACGAGGCAAGTATTCTGTTTCATATACTATCACTCCATATTATACGGCATAACTGATATAAATTGTACTGCTCTATACTTTATGAATATGATTAATGTGAGGTTCAGACTTGAGAGGGTGGATCATTAGTGAGAATTTGTTGGCAATCAGTTATCAGTCTTCTAGAGGACGCCGTCTAACTATTATAACTTGAATACCATTTGGCATCTATGTCTCTTTCAATTGGTACTGAAAATGGTATTATGTCATCTAATTAGTACTAAAAAATGATATTACATGAGTACTAACTGGAAGGGTTTTGGATACAACTTTCTTTTTGTTATTTTTTATACCAATTTGAAGTGACATGAGTACCAATCTGAAGAGGCGTGAGCACCAACGGAAAAGTGTAGACGGTTGGATGACACGCATCAAAGCTACAAAAAGTTGTTACATCTAATGTGGTTTATGATGCTGGTTTTTTATGATATCCAAACCCTGTAATACCAATTTATAATTTTTGTGATATCAATAGATAATAGGAAGAAATATTAATATGCAATCTATCAAATAAATGCCAAGAAGCACTCATCGATATTTCGATGGTATGTCAAAAATGTTGCTAGAGTTGATACATATGCACAGTGCGCGCAAATTGACTATAAACCTATGAAGACTATAATTCTTGCACCAAAAAAAAAAAAGCCAAAAATATATGCTATATAGAAATAAGTATTTAGGTCTAATTCCCCTCAAAAAAAAAGTATTTAGGTCTAATTAAATAAAAAATAAATACTTATGCACAGTGAAAAACATTGTCTTGGTGTCTTCCCTAGTTCCCTCTATCTTCTCGTTCCACCTTTACTGGTTAAACAAATAAAGTCTTTTTTCGCTTATTTACAAATAGTAGAATTAAAAGAATTCAAAAAGTACCATTCTAAAAAAATAAAGAAAAGTTACGAAAATGTAGAGAAAAGTTCATAAAATTTCTGAAAAAGTTACTAAAAGTTGATATAAGTTCAGGTTATATAAGTTGAGACCAAAACCGGAGGGAATAACGGATAGAAAAAAAATAACAAACTAATACGGTAGATATACTGGTTCATGATTTTTTTTTTTTTAAAGGTAAGATGAAGGGGACTCACTTGAGGGAGGATTAGGGGAAATCCTCAAATGAGTCCCATGAGGTTTGATCCCTAAACCTCAGGGATATGAGGTGGGAAGCGATGCCACTACTCCACCACCTCAACCTCATACTGGTTCATGATCTGGAAAATGCTTTCTAAAGTAACTCAACTTATATGGAAATACAAATAGAAGATGGTATTTATACAGGAATGCAGTGATAAGTTTGGTTCATGTACAATCAAGTATGCAATTCATCCGCCTCTTGGACTAACAAGTATCATCCAGACATCCATTGCATTATTCATGCCTCAGCCCTTGCAGCTCACATGACTCTCACCAAGACAGGGTAAGAGTGATTAAATGCACGATCTTACTCCTCCATTTTAACATAGATTCTTTCTCTATGAACTACACCAAGACAGGGTAAGAGTGATTAAATGCACGATCTTACTCCTCCATTTTAACATAGATTCTTTCTCTATGAACTACGCCTTCGTCGTTTCTACAGAGAATCTTCCTCTATGAACCATCATTCACCAGATATGCAAGCGTCCAGCACCTTTGATGTCAAAGATCAACAGGAAGACATTGTTCCTTTGTGTCTAATCTTCCTCAGGTCCTTTTCTTTGTAAGCATTCAGCTTCCTTGTTAACCACAAAGGTCGGAAAACCGATGTTAATGTCCCTACAACCACATAGAATAGCATATAAGCTCATGTCCAAAATATATGGTTCACAATTTTTGATAAATTACAATGACTAGAAGATGTTGTGCTTTCATATGTTCCCTATGTGTTGAAAATCTACATCGCACCATCGTTTTTTTTTTCAGAGTATCTATGGTACCCCAGTGGTTTTAGAGGTGTCTTATTGGTACCCCTACCGTCACTTCAGAGTAAATAAATTCCAATAGCGAGATGTTCTACATGTTTTCAAGTCACTTTTTGGGGTTTAAAACTAATTTAATTAGCTAAGTTCAAATTACAGAAAATTAAAATTATTTTCACACTTCATAACAAGGAGTAACTTGATTAAATCAATTTCAAACCCCATAATTAGATGAGAGCACATAGAATATCTCTATAGCAATACTTTAGTAACAAAGAAATAACCATAGAAGCATCATTGAGGCACGTCAGAAACCACAAGGGTACCGTGGAGACTTTGAAACTGTGAGGGTAAAATGTACATTTTCAACAAACCCAAGGGGAACCCCATTAAAAAACCCAACGATGTGTAAAAGGAGTATATTAAACCAATTATAAATGTAATTACTCACGCTAAGTAGGGTAGAGTCATGTTCTTTAGTAGTTTGGGATTTTTTGTTACATATTCTTCCCACTCTTCCATGTCAATTTTTCCATCACCTTTAGAATCGGTTTCCTTGAACGTCTGCAAACACAGAAAGAGCCATGGTTTACCCAACTTAATATCTATATATCATAGATTAGTGCAGAAAATCAAGCAGGAAGCAGCTCCAAGTCCATACCTTATCCACAATAGCCTCCACTAAATCATCTGAGAGATGCAGGTCTGATTCATACAGAAGGGCCGACACCATTTCCTTCAACTGTACGTACATAAAAAAGTTTAGAACTAGCGTAATTTAATTTACTACACCTTTGATGTACTATAAAGAGTAAAGTTGTACTACTAAACAGCACCTTGCACAAACCTTGGGTGGTGTTTGGTTTGATGGAAAACAGGCTTCACTCAGTCTCAAACCTTAACAGCTCATTTGGTTAGTGGCCATAAATGGTGGTAATGGTAATGCATTGTACTATAAGTTTTAAAGAAAACCCCATGTCATTACCCATGGTAATGCTATCTCATCCCCAAATATCCATTTTCTTCCTAAAATTTCATTACCATCCATTACCACTCAGAAAGGTGGTATTGGGTGGTAATGGAAACTTATAAAGGAAAACTCATGTTTTGTGATGAAATTTCATTACCATGGGTATTGATATTAATTTCTTTACAAATTTACACTAAATTACATTACCATTACCACCATTTATGACCACTAACCAAACGGGCCATAAGTGCTGATTAAATTGAATTCATGAATGTGCAACTGTGAATCACAGACCGTTTCTTCTGATTCTTTTTTATGTACAGTCATGAAAGAGTTAAAAACAGCCTAAATTAGCCATCCGACTGAATCAAAATTCTTCGTTTGGTTAGTGTTGGTGAGTCACAGCCTTTATAATCTCAGGCCAAAGGATCTCTGATGTTTTCACAGGGTGTTCTGCAGCTTATAAGTGTTCTAAGCCTAGGGCTAGGTGTGCTCAGCTGCTCAAGAGTGTCAGGGCTTCCACCACTGGAATAGGGGAGTATTTTCTTCTATTTTTTTTTCCTTTTTTTTGTGCAAAGGGGGCATATGAAGGTTTTTTCATACATGGGAAAGATTAAGAATATTGATATATGGCTCACATTCTTGGTGCTATTGGTTAATTGAGGTTTTGGTGGTTGTTCGCATAGAGTATTTTTGCTACTGGTGTCCATTAGATTCATTTTGAGCATTCTTCAAGTTGCGATGGTCGACGGTTTCTCAAGGGTAAGATTTGGCTCATTAAGTGTTCATGATCACACTCAAACTCCTTAGCACTAGAGTCTTCCACTCAGGTGTTTTGAGCTTCAGAACACAGGTATATGGAAGCTGGAGCTTCATATCTTAGAGTTGCTTGAGCTTTAGCAATTCCTTTGCATCATAATATGGATAAGACTTTGTTCGAACCACATTTGTTATTTTTATTACCACGATGACTTGTTTGGTAGTTGATAATACGGTTGGAATGACAATGAATTAATATGTAATTTTGTACATAAAATTGTCATGTCAAATTCCCAAGGAAATTGGACTTCATCTTCAAACATTTATTTTTGTTCATGAACTTCCACTCCACTCGACAAAATGTTATTGGATGGTGATAGACTTACTTTACAAATACTTATAAATTCATTACCACAATTTATTACTGTCTATCAAACAGATTGTGAGTTAGGCTGCATACATGTGAAGATAGATACATGTGTTATTATAAAACGTATCAAAAATTATGTAATAAAAGTGCATTATATACTTACTTCTTCATGCTCAATATAGCCAGTTCCCCTTAAGTCATACAACTGAAATGCATCTGTCAGATAACTCTACATTAGCACGAGACCATTGACAAAACATGTTAATGAGCTATCTAGGAACTGCAGGTTTCAATGTCAAGTTTACACTTACACTTCATCTTATCTGTTTCAGGAGTATCAGGGTGAAAGACACCCAACGCTCGCACGAATTCTCCAAACTCAATGAGGCCATTCTGGTTAACGTCAAAGAGATCAAACATCTGAAAATACGCGACCAGCTTAATGAGGAAGTCAGAGATAAATTCAATAGAAAAAAAAGTACTTGGAAAATGCTGGGGTGGACTTTCAACCTTCCAAAAATTAAATTGTCATTGGCTGACCTACGCTCTATTCTCATCAACTTGATAAATAATAGAAGTATCAAGTAAAATTCAGTTTTAATCAATTATCATTTATCTGTAGTTACATGCAACAAAATTCGAGTACTAACTCAAACCAATTTTAATCAGTAAAAATTACTCCACTTCAGTTGAAAAGAGAAGTGAAAAGGCTCCGGGGTTAAGTTGTATCAGCCTTTATATGGATTTCAACAACCAAAGAAACAGACCATGACACCTTGTGACCTGATGATATACTGGAATTCTTATGTGATTGTCCAACCATCCAAATCTACTGAGACTTTTATCGTCCAGTTTCTAGGGTCTTCATTTTTCATCTAATATGTTGCTCAACTTACCTACTTGTGTAATAAGGCAACAGAAATATAAAGCAAAATGAGGGGAAAAAAGAAACACCGGTATAATTTTTACTGTAGTTCAATCTTTTGCTCAATGAGATCAACTAATCACCTATTTGCATAAAAGATCTAAATCACCACCAGAAAAACAATGGCACAACAGCATATAACAACTGAAAGGAAACACATACTCTGTCCAGAAAAAGACTTCTCTTCATACTATTCTTGAATAGTGCAAGTTGAAGTTCCTCCTGTTCATCAAAATTTTATTAGAACAATATTATGGAAGATCAAAGATGCTATATGTAACCCTAAGGCTTATGCATATAAAGTTAAAAGTGGAAATTTTAAACATCCAATAGCACAATATAATTTGTGGCATTGCCTTATATTTTCATTATAGGATGCTCTCTCTTCACCTAAATTTTGCTGAACTTATCACGACTTATTTTTACAACTTATTGGAGCTTATTTTTGTAGAGTAAAGAGAACACACCCTGAATAGGAGTATCTTTCTGGTATATATTTCATGCTTATGTATCCCCAGGCCTCTAATTAGAAAAACGTCCTTTTTGGTTGACAGTAATAGAATAAGGTAACAGTAATGCATCTAGATTTAAGTCTGTGAACAAAGTGTAATGTCAATGTCCATATGTTCTCCGGTGAAAATCCATCACCACGGACAGATGAACTTTTCATACTTCGGTTACATACTTACATATAAATTCATTATCGTCACCCTTATGGATATCTACCAACTAATCAGGCCGTTATATTATTAGCATTACTCCACCGAAAATTGCAATACTTATATCATTAGAGGCATCAGAATCCTTCATTAGCTACAAAATAGTATTGCATACCTTCTGAATAAAACCATCTCTGACAACCGAATTGCTGAGTCTATTGAACAAGTCATATAGAAGCTCCACTTCATCAAAAGTAACTGCAAACACAAAAATGTCACGTATAAAAGAGATAAGCAGATAATCCACCAATCAATCAGATAATCATACTAAAACCACATCTTTTACCACAAATTATCTTTCTATGTGATTATTCTCGAATTCAGTAATGATGGTTTCTCAAAAATCATGAATTCCATAGCTTCTTTTGCCAACTAAACTAAATAACAGAACATAAAAGAAAAAATATTCTCATATTGATGTTTTAGATTATCTTTTATGTATGGGTTAGTATTACCGTAGATGCTATATGGCGATTTATTAACGATAATTTCCTTATCCTTTAAAAACTGAGTTGTTAAACGCCGTCCTAAAATCTCCTACTAACGCCCTAAATACGTATTTAAAAAAGACATAAAAGAAAAAATCCACAATTATAAACAATAAATACTATAAATGAACCAACACAAACTGAAATTAGCAAGAAATTAAAGAGATTGGAGACTCACAAACAGTATCTGCAGCAAGAAGAGAGAAATTATCAGAAGCAGGCAATTTCACACCATCTTTAGAATTTTGACAACCCATTTTCTGACAACAACAATCCAATTAATTCAAACCCTTTAAATGCAAATTTAAGTGATGCCCACTAAAAATTTAATTCAGGAGATAAATGTGAACCAAAATTTAAAACTACCCACAAATTTTTTTGTCTACAAAAACACTGGTATAAAGTAGAGAAAAGCAAAAGGAGGATTTTTGAAAAAAAAAACAGATGAAGATGAGAGAGATTGAAAGGTACCCACCAAAATCTGCCACTGATCATTCGCACCAAAACTGATTGTGATTGATAAGAAAGACAAAAAATAATACCGTTGGAGGCAGAAAGTTGACTATTTTAGCTGTCACTTAGGTAATCTGAGGTTGAATGTTGAAGGAAACTGATTGAAGTACGCAGCGTTTAGAACAAGAAAACAGCTAATTGCTTTGATAAAGTGATTACCTAATTTAATTAACTCAAACTATGTGTAGAGTTAACGTCATCTATTATGAACTTTGATTCAATAGCTAACTTGTTTGCTGCAAATGATATTGGTGCTTTGATAAAATTGGACCAGAGGTCTCTTCTAAGAAACAAAATCAGATTTGCAAGGGCTTGTATTAGGGTGGATATACAAGGCCCTTTGCTTGAGTTTGCTGAGGTAAGTCGGGTGGGGGATTTGGTTCATGGTTATATTGTTTGGTACGAAGATTTCTCGGCTGGTTGTTCTTTTTGTGGTGATGCTGTGCATTTAATTGATGGTTGTCCCCTTCTTAATTCTCCTAAGAAAACTGTGACTGTGAAGCTTGTCAAAAATCCTAAGCAAAAGTGCCTATACCAAGCTTTAGCCAAGGCTGTTGGACAAGATTTGCATGCATCCACTGCTGAGCCAGCACAAGTGGTGCATGCACAGTCCAAACACCTTGGTAAAAAAGCTCCCAGTTCTGGTTCTGTTCCATTCAAAAAGAGATTCAATACTGCAGGTAAAGGTATTCTCCCTGTTCCTCATTCTAAGGGTATTGTGATTGAAGAACCTTCTTCAAAGCTCCCTCTTGCTGGTAAGAAAAATACTCCTGGTCTAGCTGCTGTTAATGGGAAAGGGAAGGGGAAGCTAGTAATAGCTTCTCCTCTCATTTCTACTGATTCCTCTGATGATGATGAATTTGATGCTACTCCTCTAGTCTCCCCTCCTGCTGAATCTCTGGTCAAAGAAAATGCTCCTGGTGAGCTTGTGCTGGTGCCCCCTACTTCTCCTGCCCCTCTTAAGGTATATTCAACTGAGGAGTTGGTTGACCATAACCAATACATGCCTCTTAACTGTGCTGTTGATCAATTTTTTCTCATTGATGATGAGGATGATTTTGATGATGCTGATGTGACAATTGTTAATGATCCATGTGATCATATGGAAGAGCTTAACTCCCTGGCAGAAAACTCCTTCCATTCTCTCAACTCAGACAATTCAATCATCAATCATATTGAGAAGTTGGGTATGGACCCAGCCCTCCCAGTTGAGCTGTCTTCTCAGACAAGTTCTGCTAAAAGGAGGGTGGAAGACATGGAGGAGGATGATGCATCCTCGGCCCTGAAGAGGAAAAGGTTCTAGTTCAATCCCCTCCCCTGGTAGTCAAACTTTGGTTGGTTGTAATGTTTTTATAAATAATTAATGTTTGCATTTTGGAACATTAGAGGTTGCAGAAGGAAAAATGCTTTAGCTGAGGTAAGGGATTTTTGTGACAGTAGTCATGTCAAAGTCTGTATGTTATGTGAAGTTAAATCTCAGACTCCCCCCTCTCAAAATTGTATTAGGAAATGTGGGTTTTCTAAGTTTGATTTCATACCCACAATTGGCTATTCGAGTGGGTCAGTGGCTTATGTGGAAAGAGCGCAATATAAATCCTTTTAGCTTATCTATTGTTTTTAAAGCACAACGATTCATAGCTTGCTCTATAAGTATGTTAAATTTGCAATTTTCTTTTCTTGTAATTTTTATTTATGCTCCGAGCACAAGCTTCTCACAAATCAGAATTTTGGGATGAACTGATAAATTTCATCTCTAATCTTCACACTCCATTTATTGTTTTGGGAGACTTTAATGAAATCAGTAGCTCCCAAGACAAGAGTGGAGGGGCACCTTTTAGCATTAATAGATTAAAAATTATGAATAAATTGTTTAGTAGCATTAATTGTGTTGAGATTCCTTTTAATGGACCAAGATTTACTTGGAGGAAAAGTCTCTCTAGTTCTGCTAATATATATGAAAGGCTAGACAGGGGTATTACAAGTCTTGACTGGTTAGCAAAATTCCCTCAAGCATATAATAAACACCACATCTTCTCCTCCTCGGATCATTGTCAAGTTTCCCTTAATTTCTTACCAAGGAGTAATTATAAATCCCCTCCCTTCAGATTTGAAAAAATGTGGTGTTTAAGAAAAGATTTTGATAATTTAGTAAAGAAAACTTGGTGTAGTAAATTTAGAGGGTCCAACATGTTTTGTTTGGTTAAAAAATGCAAAGCTCTAAAAGAAAAAGCAAAGCAATGGAACAAAACCCAATTTGGCAACATTTTTCGTCAGTTGAGAACAGTAGAAGCACAGCTTCTCATTTTACAACAAAAAATTCTTCAAGATCGAGTCATTGATTGCTCTTCAAGACAAACAAAAAGTTTTGCTACAAAAAAGAATGAAATTACTTTCATTCTCAGAAGAGTTTTGGAAACAAAAAGTAAAACTTCCTTCCTTACTCAAGGTGATGCCAACACCAAATACTATCATGCTCATGCTTCGATTAGGAGAAGTAAAAACCAAATTCGAGAATTTATTTCCTCATCACATGAAACAATTACAAGTCCTATGTTAATAGCTAAACAAATTTCAGAAGAATTTGGACAACGTTTTATTTCCAATATGGAATGTTCTTTTGAAGATTCAGATCTTCATCGTCTTTCTCCAATTATTTCAGAAGAGGATAATTTGTTTTTGACTAATGAAGTTGGTGGGCAAGAAATTAAGGATGCGGTATTTGATTTGGCACCGTATAAATCCCCAGTCCGAGATGGATTCCCTCCCTTTTTTTTCCAAAAATACTGGTCACTTGTTGGCAATTCTGTTATCCGAGCTGTAAGAGCTTTTTTTCATTCGGGCAACATGCTAAAAGAAATTAACCATACTTTTTTAGCTCTTATCCCAAAGATAGAAAATCCTAGGAGCGCTAATCATTTTCGTCCGATTAGTTTATGCTCCTCTATTTATAAAATTATTTCTAAAGTTATAACTAATCGATTAAAAACTGTTTTGGGGAAAATAATTCATCCCTTACAGGGTGCTTTTGTTCCAGATAGGCTAATTCAAGATAATATCCTTATTGCTCATGAAGTCTTCCACTCTTTTCGGAAAAAATCGGGTAAAGAAGGGTGGATTGCCATCAAATTAGATATGGAAAAAGCATATGATAGACTGGAATGGAATTATATCATTGCAACTCTAGAAAAATTGGGTTTTTGTTCAAGATGGGTGAGTTGGATAAATAGTTGTGTTACCTCTGCCTCGTTTTCCGTGCTTGTTAATGGAATTCCTGAGGATAGATTTTTCCCGTCCCGAGGTATTAGACAAGGCGATCCGTTATCTCCATATCTTTTTATTCTATGTGCAGAATTGTTGGCTAGGGAGTTGTCTGCTGCTAGTGTGTCTAAAGACAAACTGTTAGGTGTTTCTGTAGGTAAGTCGGGTGTTAGAATTCCCTTTTTAACTTTTGCAGATGACACTATGATTTTTGCGAAAGCTAATGACCAAAGTTGTAGATGTATTAAACAAATTCTCGACAAGTACTGCTCGATGTCAGGGCAACTTGTGAATTACAATAAATCGCTTTTCAAGTCTCAGGGAATGTTTCCCTACAAGACAAGTCTAATTTTAGTTCAATTTTAGCAATGAATGAATCTTCAAGTTTGGGTGATTATCTAGGGTGCCCTATCATTGACTCTCGTGTTACTAAGGAAACTTTTGGCTCGGTTCTTTCTAAAACTATTAATCAACTCCCAAAGTGGAAGGCCAATACCCTTTCCCAAGCGGGTCGGTCGGTGTTAATTCAAGCTAACTTGGCTTCTAAAGCTAACTTCCAAATGCAGAGCTTTTCTCTTCCTAAACCTATTCCGTCTAATTTGGACAAAACATATCGTAATTTCTTTTGGAATAAAGACCCGACTAGTAAGAGTGCGAATCGATTGGTTGGGATCGCATTTGTAAATCTAAAGCTAAAGGGGGGCTTGGTTTTCGAAAAGCAGAGCCTCATAATATGGCCCTCCAAATGAAATTATTATGGAAGTTAGTTAAAGATCATCCTAGTTTATGGGTTGATTTAGCAAAAAAAAAATATTGTAAAAATAAAAATCTGCTTACTCACAAAGTCTCTAATGTTGCCTCGTGGCATTGGAAAAGTCTTATGCGGCTCCGGGGCACTTTTGCCCAAGGATTGCGTTGGCATTTGGGTGATGGTAGGAGAATTAGATTTTGGATGGATAATTGGGTGTTTCCTTATCCTCTAAAAGACATTCTTGACTCAGATCAATTGGATTGCTCAGTAATGGTTGCAGAAATGATTAGCATAGATAAGCATTGGGACAGGCGGAAACTGAGCTCATTAGTCCCTCTTCATATTGTGGATTCCATCTGCTCTATGTATATCTCTTCATGCGGTCGGGAAGATGAACTTGTTTGGGGTTTTTCCCCGGATGGGGAATATTCGGTTAAATCTGGAGTTCGGTTAATTCAAGGGGAGTATAATTGTCATAATGAAGATGTTGAATACAAATGGATTTGGAAATTGAATGTTCCTCCGAAAATTAAAAATTTTTTATGGAAAGCTTGTAATGATGGTCTTCCTTCTAAATCAAGGTTGGAAAAGAGTCATATTTTCCTTCCGCAGAGTTGTGAATTTTGTAATTTTCACTCTGAGTCTGCTTCTCATCTTTTTTTCTTTTGTCCGTTTACTTTGGATATTTTTCAAAGTCTTAACGGTGACAATAATTGGCCTCTCTTACCTCAAAATTGTAATTTGGATCTTTTGTCCTTTCGAAGATCCCTAGACCAATGTTTCAAGGTTTCTTCTATAGACCAGATTCAATACTTCACCTTTATTTGGTGGTTTGTTTGGTTTTTTAGGAACAAACTTATTTTTAATAATGAATCTACGACCTACAGAAAAGCTAGTGTTTTGATTGCTAAATTTGTTTGCTAATTGGGCTAAGGCTAGGCAGGAAGCTATTTCTTCTTCAACCTTGCCTCCCCCTAGATCGATGTCTTCTATTCCTTCAAGGGCTAGAGCAGGGCAAAATATCATTTGGGCCCCCCCTCCGGCTTCCTTTGCAAAGATGAATTTCGATGGTTCTAAACTTTCGAATGGTAAAGCCTCATGTGGTTTTGTTATTAGGGATGATAAAGGTAATGTTCTTCTGGCTGGTGCTAAGAATTTAGGTAACTTTTCTTCTATAATCCAAGCTGAAGCCAGGGGTCTATTAGAAGGCTTGAAGGGTGCCTCTTCGCTAGGTGTTGCCAATATCTTTATTGAAGGAGACAATTTATCAGTCATCAATGCGGTTAAAAAGATTTGGAAGCCCCCTTGGGAAATTAATAATATTATTTGTGATGCGGGGGTGTTGATGTCAAGTTTCTCTCGGTGTCGAATCGAGCATTGCTTTCGGAAGAAACAAAGGCTGCGGATTTTATGGCCAACAAGGGTCATGATTACTCCTCCCTTTTGTATTGGTTCCCTCCTTACTGTATTGATTTTTCCCTTATCATCCGAAAGGATGTTTTAGGTTGGCCTCCGGATTAAAGAGGCTTTTCCTAAGTTTGTTTTCCTTATCAAAAAAAAAAAAAAAAAATCTATTATGGTCATATCGGGTAATAGAAGTATTAAACTTGAATTCGTTGATCAGTTTTATAATTTTTGTCTTTATACTCGTTTGGTTTATGTCATGTGTTTGGAATTTGGATAATGACTTGTTTTAGGCGCAATGATTTGATTGATGGTAGAATATAAAAAAAAAAATTGAGAGGAATGGTAGAATCATTTTATCTAAATTACAAGGTGCACATAGAATGCAACTCTACCATCATTGAGATAAATAGATATATATTATTAAAACGAGTGGGCGAGAATTGTAGTCCGCCATGTGTCACTCTCCCCTCGCCAAATGACGTCACGCCACATATATATGATGACGTGACAAACTAACAAGTTGAGCTATAGTTATTACAAAAATGTTTAGATCAAGAATCGAACTTAAGTACTTTCTTATTTGTATTTTATAAACATAATGCTACTTTAATTTATTCAACTCATCTTTTGACTCAAAAGTGAAGATTTCATTGTTTTTACAACTTAAACTTTTTTTTTATTCTCGTATTTGATCCACTTTTATTTATTCGATATTTGTCTCTTTTCATTCTATATATTAGTTATATTCAATATTCAGAATACTAGTAATTCATTCCTCTTTTATCTTCAGCATTCAAAATCTCTTTTATTTTTGGATTTCATTCCTTTCTCCCCAAGGAAGAATTTCTATATAGAGGAAATTAACTGATCATTCGATGTGCTTCATCTTTTAATAAAACATATTTATAGATCCTTCAAATTTCAATTTATTTCGTTTTTCAACAATGAGGAGAATGTGTAAAAGACTGCTTAAATTGATCTATTGCTTATAAAACACAAGCAAAATGAATGTTCTTTTCATGATCTTTGTTGGAATTCTACCCTCAAAACCAATTAGCAACAAAATGGTCTCGTTTGACAACAAGCGACTTGGGTAATAAATTCCAGCAAATTGAAGTACAGATAGCTGAATAGCAATATACAATTCATCTCATTCACTAACCATTCTTGTTCAAATTACAAACATCATCTTAACAGTTGAATCAAGATGGCTTACTTTCAAAATTCGAAACTTTATACCCATAGCTTCTTGCTCAATACACATATATAATGCTGATTATGGCACATTACAATGGTAGTTAACTCCTAATATTATCACTATAATGATATTATTATTTCAAAGCTCTGCCAGCAACCAGAAGTTGCAAGCTGAGGGAGACCGGTTTTGATCAGTAGCAACACGAGCAGATCAAATCGGAATCAAACAACCCTGACAACAAAAACACGCCACCACAATCCCAAGAAAAGCTCCAGCAATGACCTGTGACGGAGTATGGCCGAGAAGTTCTTTAAGCTTTCTTTCACTAATGGGATGACCTTGAAATAAATCCTCGATGATCTTGTTCAGAACCTGATTATAAATGAACCAAAATCAGTCAGATCTTACTTGCTGCAAGCCTGCAACTATGTAAGAGTTTGCCAATGAATGTGATAACTTTTAAAGTATTAGCAACTCCGGTGCATTGTAGCTATCCATTTTTCAGCTTTAAACTATCTTTTCATCTAAAGAAACACTTTCAAGTTTCAACTTCCGATTGTTAGCTATGTTATCACTTTCAATGCGTGATTTCCAAACACACCCTTAAGGTCACAACTAGAAAATCATACATAAAGAATTTAATATCTCCACTCCCTCAGCGTCAAATTTCTTATTAATCTTCTTAACTACTAGAAGTATAGGACAGATTTAGTGAGACATGAAGCCCTCTTCTCCATAGTGAGTGGTGAATAATTGTGGAGGAGAATGAGACACAACGCTCATATTCCCCTATAGCTTGTACAAGAGCTCTTCTTTCTTAATGAGGGTACAAAAGTCTCAAAGGTCCAAGCACAATGATGTTGAGATTCGATCCCATCTATTGGATACCACCACCACAAGACTTTACCAACTAAGCTAAATGACATCCACAAAAATATCACACTAAGCAATACACTCTAAGCTTTGTCACCTTGGAGTCGGAGCACAGTCTAAATATGGATCAACAGGGGTTGATGGCTAAACTTTTCTTAAACTTTGAGCTACACTCAATTGTACAAAGAAATGCTTTTCAACTATCAATGTTATATAAACAAGGTGTCAAACTGAGATTTTGGAAGAAATATTTGCTAGACAATTAAGACTAGGTCCCAATTCACTGTATAGACACAAGCCACTGGTCTGAGTTAATTAACAAACTATACAATCCAGTATATGCATATTCTCTCATCAACAAGTAAAGGACACACCCATGAGGTAGAGGAGTGAGACTATACAATGCCCAATAATGCAACCACACTGTGAATTGAAGCCTTGGCGTATGTGACTGCTATAGATCAACAGGACAGCAGCAAAAGAGCAATGAAATTGGGAGGCAGCTGCATCAAAATGCTAGCCCAACTGAAGTATGGGATGCCCAAAAAAATTCAACAAGTCAAGAACAAGGGCAAAGACGGAAATAAAAGTAACTTTGTTGAAGAAATGTCCATGCTTCATTTTGTAAATAGAGATATGAAAAGTTATCTCATATTTCTCAGCACACAATAGTACAATGATATTCAACTTTAAACTCACAAGATGTGCCATAGTCCTCTCGATCTCACTCTCATGTAGTGATTAATCAGCCAAGTGTATATAATCAAGGACCCTTTAATTGATTTCAAAACTAGAAGATGCACAAATTCGGTCACACCTAGGGCCCCAGGCACATGGACTAGTACTTGCAATAAGGCTAACTGGCTAAGGCTCTTCACCTGAAATAAGGTGCTGTGGTTTGTATTTCTCAAGATCTGCTCTGATTTGTGTCTTTTTGCTGGTCTGAATTTTATTGAAGGTGGGTAAGTTTCATAATAGAACACTTGATATGGTCTGATATGGTTTGACTTTTTCTAATCTAGTGTGATCTTGTCTAATCTAGCATGAATACTTGTCGTCTGACGTAGTCTAAATCTTCTGATCGACTGACCCAATGTGATCTAATTCTTAAAGGAGTAAATAGCACAGCAAGCTCCTAAAATAAGTTGAAGAAAACAAAGCCTAAAACAAGTTTAAAATGTAGCCAAACCCCGACCTTCAACAAAAATCTAGTCCATATATGTTTATTATATCTAGAGCAGGACTCTAATTTGTATCTGAAATATATCCATGGATGCCACCGGATCAATATCATTCCAGCATAAGTACTAACTGGAGTATTATAGTAGGGAACATTTTTTTTTAGGTGTAATAAGGAACATCTAATTAAGTTTGAATTCAAGGCATATTTTACTCATTCTCACCCACCTCAATGCACCTACCTAAGTAAAAGTCATTGCCTATCTTTCTTAAACAGCCAAGTACACAACATTATATACCTTAATCATGACAAGTTATCCTATGAAAACAAATTTGGCTTGTTGGCACGTTCTGTTAGCGATTGGCTTCTATCTTTTTGGCTTTGTCATGTGATCAAAGCCAGCTTCCCAACCAAAACAAAAAAGGGTTTGAAGCAATTTCTCATCATTGGCTTCATAGTGTTTTGCCCAAATATTGGTAATTTTGCCTATAAATTGCTAAAAGCCAACAACTTAGTCACCAAACATCTTTCTAAATAACTACCACTACTAGTCAACTAATAACTGTCAACATAAACCAACAACAGCTAACACAACCAGGTGGTCAAACAGGCCGAGTATACCAGCATAAAGCACATCACCAAAGAAGGCATATGTCAACAAAGACCCAGTGTAAATCCCAACAAATCTAATTATATTGCACATATGCACACAAGTACCTAAATATCACTACTCCTCAACTGTCACTAATACAGTATACTGCTACTAAACCAATATAGATCCCACCTGAACAAGAAGAGACATAAACACATGGCTATATAGGAGTATATAACTAACTTTTAAGTAAAACCATCAGTGCAAAATACTACCTCCGCTTCTAAATACACACAATATTGAAAATTTTGCACTATTCAAATACTAACCTTAACCGCATTCCAAAACTAATATATAAACACAAATGCTATCATATAATAGAGATTGTTGGATTAGTCTCAAAATATATTTTCAAAATATCAATATTTTATAAGTTTTACTAATCAATAATTAGAGATTTTAACAGTCAGAGTAGTGCATTGGCATGTGTGAACGTCAACATGTTGCATGTGTTTAGAAACGGAGGGAGTACAGAACTTGCAAATTAAAGTTGCAAACTTCATATAGATGGTGCATAATTTTTTTACCTTAGCTTGCATACCAGCATGTCTCCTGACACCAGTAGCATCATACATAACAATAAGGCTAAACCCCAAACAAACTGGGAACAAAGCATCAGCAACACCATGACAAAGTGCCACTGAAGTTGTCAATGCAGTGCACAAAGCAGAGTGAGAAGAAGGCATACCACCTGAAGCACAAAAAAACCTCAAATCCCATTTTCTCTCAACATAAAAATTCAACAAAACTTTGGTTGATTGAGCCAAAAACCATGCCAATAATCCACTAACAAACGTTGGGTTCGCCGCCAACGTCCCCATTACCGGGCAAAAACGGTCCCTAGCCGTTGATGGTACCGTTAAAAGTGCCATCCCAAGTCCACCATTGTGTAAAAATTGAATCTTTTTGTTGTTATTATTATTACAACCAGTAATTTCATCTATTGCTGGGTCTTTTAAATAAGAAACCCACCTAAATTTTGCTGTTTTTTCAGTGAAATTTCTTATGTTTTGCAAAATTGGAGCTATTAATGAAAAGGGGTTTAAGGGTAGTAAATGATTGAAGGTATTGAAATTGTTATGAGGTGAATTAATTGGAAGTTTACATGATATATGTAGTGATTTTTTTCTGGGTTTTGGCTTAAAAATTGATAAGGAAAAAAAGGAAACTGCCCTTTGATAGGGATTATTGTTGGGATTAAAAAGCTTTTGATTAAAAGATGTAGATGAAGAGGATTTAATTGCAGTAGAATTCATGATTGTTTTTTTGGAGTTTCAGTAAGTTTTCATGAAAATTGAAGAGAAAAAACTAATGAAAAGTGAGAGAGAACGAAAACGAGAGGCAGGGAAAACAGAACAAGTGTGGGTAGAAGATTCGAGCAAAATTGTTTGTGAATACAAAAGAAAGAGTATAGTTTGAACCATAAAAAGGGGTGACATATTTTTATAAAAAATAAAATATGGAATCAGTTTTTGCACCATGGAGTTTAAGAAGAATATGCTATGCCACTCTAAATAATTGGGGTAAAAATGTAAAATCAAAGTCTTGCACGTTTCTTCTTCTAAAGATATTGTACATTTGTACATGTGGAAGAGGCCAATCTAGCCATGAAAAATGGCATGTGACTTGGAGAAAATTCCAAGCTATGTTATGCTCACCTTACTTTAACTTAATTTTAGAAATATTAAGAAAAGTTTAGTTAATTAATTGAAGTTTATAATTCTTGGTTAAAGTTTGCAAACTTTTAATTTGAAGGTAAACGATGAACAATATTATTAAGAGAAATCAAGTTCCGCCAAAGGTAAAACACCTTGCGGAAAGGAATCAACAAACACTTGTTCGTAAAACACCTTTTCACCTGAGAGATAGAAAAAGAAAGAAAATTTTCCCCAGACGCACACATCTTCATAAACAAGATCAATAGGAGAGTGTCCGAAAATCTTCAAGTGAATAGCCTTCGACAAATTCAATGCATTAGTTTCAAGCTCGATGTGGGTATAACCAAACCTGTGCGCAATCTGAAGACCAAACTTGACGGCCATGGACTCAACAAGAGCAATATACCAACGAGCCCTAGTCCTGCGGACAACTACAACCAGGATATTGTCGTTACAGTCACGAATTACAGCACCCATGCCAGAGCGCACATCACCCATGACAACAACATCAAGTTAACCCGAAAGGTACCCTCCCTTGGGGGGATATCTAGGCAGAGAAATCACAGTGCTGCAACAACAAATCCAGCAAGCACATCCCCCCGCATAAGCCTTGTGATCAGTCACAAAGACGTAGGAAACAACCACTCCTAACTCCAAACCACGCCATGGTTCAGCATGAACCACATAATTCTTATACGAACAAGCAGCCCATGCGAGTGCAACAAAAGATAATAGGTCATGTTGATCCAATTTATAGTGCATCCACAAAAATAAGTCCATGAAAGAAGAGGGGGTCATCCAATTAGGAAAACTTAAGGAAAAAAAATAGATTATTCTGGAAATATAAACTGAATACAACATACCATTAAAATCTACTCTCCGCATTTTATATTTTTATATAAGGTCATCTAGGTCTATAATTCATTAAGAATTGGTCTATTATGGTCTCGATCTTTCTTATTTGGTCTAGGGTAGTGAAGTCTATTGGATTGATTGAAATTTAATCATAATTGACACTAATTTGTATGAGGAATTGTATTCATGTGAAATATTGTTAAATTTGCCTCAACGTGTTTTTTCAAAAATATAGTTTTCATACTTCTTTATTACAACGAAGTTGAATGTAATTGGTAATAAGCAAACGAGATAAGACGTTTTAGCTTAGTTCTTTGTTTATCAACTCTGGTTAAATTTGAATTGACTCCAACAAGAGTAAGTAATCAAATCATAAAATAAGATTATGATAACATAACGTCTACCAAAGTGTGGCACACACTAGCATAAGGTAGAGAGGATTACTCTTCTAGCTTTATCTTCATGAGTAAACATGAAATATAGAGCGCCATGTAGGATTGTCATGTCATCAAATTTTTTTTCTAAAAATAGAGTTTTACATAGATTTAAATACATATAAGGAGTCTTTGATAAGCATAATTTAGAGTTTCGTTTTGAATGAACAACCTAAATTATTATATTATGTAAATTGTGTATAACTTTTGCTACCTAATCCAGAATATTATAATTTTTATACCATTAGATAATGCTCGAAATATGCTTCGAAATAAGATCCATTTACAACATAGTTCTATAATTTATGAAATAGAGAGTGCCACTTAGGATTGCCATGTCATTAGTTTTTATTTTAAATATTTGAAAAAAATAGAATTCTACATATATTTAAATACATAAAAGAGTTTTGGATAGGGGGAAATTAGAGTTGCGTTTGAATAAACAACCTAAATTATTATATTATGTAAATTGAATTTAACTTTTGCTACCTAATTCAAAACATTATAATTTTTTTATCAGTGGAGAGTGCTTGAAATATGCTTCAAAATAGGATCTATTTACAATATAGTTTTATAACTCATGAAAATATATTAAATTAGATGAATTGTAAGACATTATTTAGTCTTTTTTTACATAAATATAATAATAGCTATAAGTATTAAGTATAGTGTATTACATGTGATTATAACATTTGATTATAGGTCCAATTTACAGGATTAAACATATTATCTTTCAAAACCTCAACCTTACTCAACTAAACCAAAACAATATAGTATTGCAACAAAATTTATTAAGGAAACTTTGTTACAACAAAAACTAAAATCTATAGCGATAAAGTACATATATATATTAGAGTTTTGAATTATGTAAAAATTAGAGTTTGATTTAAATAAAACAACCTACGAAAATTATAAAGAGCTCCACCTAAGCATGCCTTATCGTTCTTATTGACTTTTAATTTTTTTAAGAAAATGGTGTTCAACATAGATATAAGTACATATAAGGTGTTCTGGATGAGTGAAGATTACAGTCTAATTTTAAATAAACAACCTAAATTATTATACTATGTAAATTAAATATAACTTTTGCTAAATAATTCGCAATAGTATAATTTTTTTTACCGTCGAAGAGTGCTCGAAATATGCTTCGAAATAAGATCCATATACAATATAGTTTTACAACTTATGAAAATATATTTATTTAGATGAACAATATTGTATTATTTATTCTTTATTTTAAGTAATTAAAAAAATAACTATAAAAATAGCATATAATATGTGACAATAGTAATTTTGTCTTTTAAAATCATACTTTTAAAAGTTAATTCATATGAAGATAAAATATTCATATCTATAGTTTTGAACCGATAGCATTCCATGATGACATTACATGAAGAATCAAATGAAAGTTTGTCATCGAGATTGCAGAGGTATTATGCAATTGACTAATTATTTTATTCTTATAATATTTATTGTATACATAATTTTTTGTTCATATATCTATATGTCAGATCTTATTATTTTCTCCATTAACTTAATTCTACTAAAACTATTTGGAAATCAAGGTTTGCATTTCTAGACTATTTGAGGTCACGAATCATAAAAAAGGGAGAAATTTAATAAGTTTTGATATGGTCATGATTAATGAAGATGTATTTTTTTCTCTTAAATTGTATTTTTCGATTATTAATAGAGGTTAATTTTATATTTAATTAATTTTCTTCATGATACTATCATTATAATCTTCATTTTGGCTTTTCCATCATCCATTCTATATGCGTTAGTGTTTATGTGCTTTATATTAAAAGTTGAAATTGTGGACACTCATGTTTTTTCTCTATTCTTTTTGTCCCCGCATCTATTAAGTTATTACCCTCTACTTTCTTAAAGTATCATTCGGGTATTATTCATGTTAAAACTTTATTAGCAATCATACACGTTATTGAGATACCATTTAATAATGGACTTAAGCGTAGTATTCAATTGAATATTAAAAATTATAAAATTTATATATCACAATAACAAATCTAGAAATCACGAGATAATGACAAATACTTTCTCCATTTTTTTTTTCTACTTCAACAATTGGTTTTGGCATGGTTTTTAAGGAAATAAAAAATTATTAGTTTAGCATAGAGGTACCTCTTTAGTTAACTAGAGTAGGGGATAAATAAATCCTTAATAAATTAAACACAACTTTATAAAGCAATTTGGGTAATTAATGATGATTTTATTAACATAAAGTAAAGGTAATATTGTCAACTATAGTTATTTTTTTTTACCAAAAGTGGAATAGTTCGAAAAGATGAAGCTACCTAAAGCGGTAGTTGTTGTGATAGAAAAGAACGGAGGAAGTATGTAAATACAATGGTGTTGAAAAATCTTATTTCACAAGAACACAAAATCAACAATAATATTAACAAAAAAATTGAAATAAAATAAAATAAACAACAACCCGTGCAACGCACGGGCTTCAAACCTAGTATATTTTAAACAGTAAAAACATACTAACAAATTCAAATTTGACCATGGCCCATGAGTCTATGACCCGTTTGTATATTTCCCAAACGTTCCCCAAAGACCCCACCAACACACAAAATATAGCCGTTTCCTTTGTCGGTTCAAACTCCAAATGGTTTACTTGAAAACGGGTCCATTCACTTCAGACTTCAGTAGTGAAAAATAAGTAGATAACCACTTGCGCTAATTTTTTTCTATCCCCTTTTTATCTTTTGAAAAATCTAATTTTGCCATTTCTCAATTCAGTTTATTTCTTCTTCATCTACTTTTTCCTTCTACATTCTTTATCCGCGTCTTCCCCTTTTCATCTCTCCATTCAAATTCAAAAATTCCCAGATCTCAATTTCCGAAAAACCCTAACCCTAAAATCAAAATTCACATCGGTGATTTCTAAAAGATATGGAGAACTTGATTTCTCTTGTTAACAAGATTCAAAGAGCATGTACTGCTCTCGGCGATCATGGTGATGAAAGTGCTCTTCCTACTCTTTGGGATTCTCTTCCTTCAATCGCCGTCGTTGGTGGTCAGGTAATCTCAGATCTTTGATTTTACTTAGATCTTCTTTTTCCTACTTTTAATGCGCTTGAATTTCTTGTTATGTTGTGGTAATTTAGGGTACACTTTTTGAATCTTTGTTTTTTTTGTACTTGAGCTGGAGATTTTATTGTGTTTATTTGAGTTTTATTCAATCGTAGTTCGATTTAGTTTCGTTTTTTGAATTATGTTGATGTGCGTGTTTATTTGCTTGATTACTCACTCGTTAGTTAGCTTGATTTTTGTGATTTGGCTCAATGTCATCAGTTCTTAGTGTATGTAGCTATGGCAACTTACATGTCATTCTTGTGTATCACCGACAGTCCTGACACTTCGGGGTTCAGCAATCTTCTAGCTATACCTATATGCTCTGTCGATTTCATGATCGAATTCTTGAGGTAGTAAGAGATGTACTCTTAGTGTTTCCTGTTAAAGAAGAGTTTGGGGGGGTTACATTGTCAATTTAAGTACATAGATTAGGGTTATATAAGCGTGGACATGCCGAAATAAAATGAAGGATGATCATGTTAGGTTAAAGATGTAGGGAGTATCCGACTTTGCATTTATCAGTAGTGTAGCTTTTTGGTGAAGTTTTATTTAGGAGCGTGGAATGCTTCCTGATTATCACACTTAGTGACACTCTTTCTGCTTTTATGTGTGTCACTCTCGTTGGGGGTGGCGTTCGACATAGTGAAGCTTTAGCAAGTGTGATTTTAGAAATATTGTTAATCACTAGCTGAATTTAGCAGCTTGCCCTCTTATTTTTCTCCCAGATCAAAATGTATGTTCTTACGCCTGGGGTGTTTTGATGGTTTGTAGAGTTCGGGAAAGTCATCAGTTCTGGAGAGCATTGTTGGCAAGGACTTCTTGCCTCGTGGATCTGGTAAATTTATTGTTCTTGCTATGGTTTACCTACCACATTATCTATGTTTTAATATACAGTTGTAACTAATGCTACTATTTTATGCAGGTATTGTGACTAGGCGTCCTCTTGTTCTACAGCTACACAGGGTTGAAGAAAAAAGAGAATGGGCCGAATTTATGCACCTTCCCAGGAAACGATTTACAGATTTTGGTATGTTTGCCTTTCATAGATGGTCATTTATTATCTCATTATAATCTTTTGTTCGTGTATTCTACAAGGTTCTGTGTACACTGTACATTGGGAGTTGCTGTTGATAATTTTTCCTACTGTAATATTTGTGTGTAAACGTTGGCTTTTACTTCTTCAGCTGCTGTGCGGAAGGAGATAGCAGATGAGACGGATAGAGAGACAGGACGTAGTAAAGCAATCTCTGGTGTTCCGATACATCTAAGTATATATTCCCCCGAAGGTAAGACACGACTTTACTTCTATTGTGCTCTGCTTTGTATTTTGAATGTGTTGAGGCGCTTCTATTCTTTCATGATGCTTCAAGGTTTCATGTTCTCAGGGGCCTTGAACGCACCCTTTTTCCCCTCCCTGTTTGCCCTTTGCCTTTGGCAGCAAGTGCTTAAAATTCAAAGTGAGATGCATGACCCTACCAGTTCTCCCTGTAATTGGGGTTTTTGGCACTGATCCAAGCAGTCATGATATGCATCTGCAAGTCCTCTTTAGAACAAAAACTGGGCTGAGCTAGTCACTAGTTTTGGTCTCTGGACGTCCTGGTTTGACAAGTAGACTGAGTCCAGGTCCAGTTTAAATAATTTTGCCTCTAATAGTTGTCGATTGATCTTTGTTTATATTCACTTTTGTGTGTAGCTTGTATATTTTTTTGATACCTGTCCATCATTTCCGAGGACTTCTTGTGATGTCTCCTAAAGGCTGGCAGTCGATGTTTGTCTCTTATCTTTCTGCACCTGGATGAAGAAGTTTTGTTGTGATTTTAGTAATAATATTTTTTAGCTTGTTCTCGTACCTATTAAAAGTGTCTGCATTAATTACCTTTTCGGTTCTGGCAGTTGTTAATCTTACGCTGATTGATCTTCCCGGGCTTACGAAAGTGGCTGTTGGTAAGCTATCCTCATTTAATCGCTGCTATCTTTTCAAAAAGTGTTGTTGCTAGACGTATGATATTGATTATTCAATTGTTGTTTTATTGCTGCAGAGGGTCAACCTGAAAGCATTTCTCAAGACATTGAAACTATGGTTCGCTCCTATATTGAGAAGGTAACGTGCAAACAAGCTTTAAGTATTGCTCTTTTTTTTTTTTGGTTCTGGAACTCAAATTCTAAAACTTTCATGGCTTGCACAGTGTTAACTAGAGTGTTTGTAAGTAAACTCCCTGCCCGGACTTGAATATTGTATTTTTCATCTTTAAGCTAAGAGTGCATGCAAACTGCATAAATACTCTCGTAACAATTTGGCTAAAAAATTCATGATAATTTAGCTTGGTGTGTATAATAGACTTGTGCTTCTGATAGGGAGGTTTTGAACTTAAGTAACAAATCACTTGAAAGTGATCCCAGGTCTCTTAGCTCTCTATAACTTGAGACTATGTGCCATCAACTTTTGTAATCTATTATAATTTATCTGTCATATCTCCCCCCATTGAGTTTTTATTGAGGGGTCTATATTTTCCATCATGACCACTTAGTGTAATTCAAATAGCTGATACATTGCCTTGTTGCAGCCTAACTGTATTATTTTGGCAATTTCTCCTGCTAATCAAGATCTTGCTACATCTGATGCAATTAAAATTTCTCGCGAAGTGGACCCCAAAGGTAAGATATGTCTGTCCTTTCTCCATTTATGTTGGTTTACTACTCTACTTAACCCCAACATATAGTGAAGCATTTTGTTAGCTCTTTCTTGCCTTGAGCTCCGTTGTGGGTTTTCAAGCATCTGGAGTACGGTGATTGGCAGATTTTTCGGACGTTTTGGGCTCTTTGGAGGAGTTTTGGCTTGTGGAGGATTGGCTGCAGGCCATTAAGATTGAGGGGCATATATACATATATCAGTTAGCGATGTTTGAGTTTGGTCCTTGAGTGAAAGTTTTTTGTAATTTTGGTCATTGGGGTTTAAAATAGGTGGAACATCTGTAAGTTAAGTATCAAAGTATGCAAGTTTTACATGCTGTTGTGATGTGGTACGGCTTTTTTTGTCAATGAACGCGTCTCGAGCTGGATTTACTAACATAACCCTTTAGGAGTTGGGTTCGTTCTCTGTATATCTCAAATTCTTCTGAGGAAGTGCTATAAGATTTTTGATAGCTTAAAATTCTTATCTTTTTACTACCGGGTAGCTCTCCGAACAGTTGAATTTTTGGGCTAATTGTTAATTTTTCTTACTTGTTAAATTTTAGGTGAGAGGACATTTGGAGTCTTGACAAAGGTTGATCTTATGGATAAAGGAACTGATGCTGTCGATGTAAGTACTTTCTTTGTTATTTAACTTTATAACTCTGAATAACTTATACTTTATCCTTGCGATTATGAGTTTTAAGAAGGTATAACCAACAATACTTCCTATTAAGAAAGAAGATAAATAGAGACCTTTATCACACCTTCGTAATTTTAAATCTTACTTGATAGCTTTGATTTTGTAGATTTTGGAAGGCAGATCATACAAGCTGCAGTTTCCTTGGGTTGGTGTTGTTAATCGTTCACAGGCTGATATTAATAAAAATACTGATATGATTGTTGCTCGCCGCAAAGAGCGAGAATTCTGGTCCAGTAGCCCAGAGTATAAGCATATGGCTAATAGAATGGGTTCAGAGTTCTTAGCCAAGATGATGTCCAAGGTACCTATAAAATGGAATGTTACTTTCATTTTATTCAATTATTATCGTCGATGATGCCTAATATTATGAATATTGAATCTTTCAGCATTTAGAGAGTGTCATCAAATCTCGGATTCCTGGACTTCAGTCTCTTATTAGCAAAACTATCGTTGAACTGGAAACAGAGTTAAGCCGTCTGGGAAAGCCTGTTGCTACTGATGCTGGAGTAAGTATATCTATGCTTCACACGCTTTAGTTCTTGTTTCTATATTCCTTCTATCCCATAAAGTTAGCAAGTTTTTTTGTCTTACATGTCCCAAAATATTTATAAAATTGCCTTGAAATGCTCAAATTATATACACCTTCCGAATCTTTATACAAAGCACACACGCTTCTTGAAAGTTTGCTTTGATCACCAAAATATCTCAGGCTCCCTCCCAAATTAATTGCCATACATTCCTTCTTGGTTTTCCCATTCTATATGCCACATACCATTTCTGGCAATCTATCTCTCTACATTTTCCTTCTCTCTACTGTTTCACTTTCTGATTTTGTGCCAAAATAGTTTGTCAGTCAACATGGGACGGAAGGAGTATAATGTGGCTGATAAAAATTAGAATAAATATAGTATTAGATTTACACTTCTACACGATAATATTTTTGTAAAATTTTATCATTATCTACTAGAAGTAATTAACGGTCAAAGTTTGATCTCGAATATTGTGCATGTCTTGTAATAAAAAATCAGAGGAGTGTCTTTGAATAGTTAATGTCATAGACAAAACAACAAATCCGCATTCCCATGTTTCTTTTGCATTGTCAAAGCGTCGCCAGCTTTATGGTACGGAAAGTATCCCCTCACCCCCATTATTGCCCCTCTATTCAGGCTGGTAGAGTGGTTGGGAACTGGTTCTTTGAATCCCCTTTGCTTACTGCAATTCCTTCTTTTGGATAGTATATGATTATTATTATTGACAGTGGGAAGGCTTTTTAACTTCTTGGACTGTGGTTGGGGCATTGCACTGGTCCACTGGATGAGGGAGACTTGTAGTCTTGTATGGTCTGTTGACTCGGACGCTGAGAAAGAACTGTTTTTTGTTTTTGTTTTGATGTTTGAACAATTCCATTTGCAATATTGTTTGATTGATCTTGAGAAGGATATTAGATTAAGTGGAATGGCCATGATGGGGATCCTAGGTGAGAGAGACTAGGGCTACTAGCTCTGATCAAGCAAGGGCCTAAAATCTAAATTACTTATTGCCGTCCGAGATTTTGTCTCTTGATTGATCGATCGATTGGATCAAAGTACGAGACTTATTCTATTTCTATCTTTGTTAACATTATCATATACATACCCCGTTTCTTCTTAGTTGATCTGTTTATCTAGTCATGCTTGTCAATGCATAACGTTTATCATTAAAATTTCTAATTATCAATATGCAAAAGTTACAAAAAGTTGATGTTTTGAAAATTTATATTGAGACAAATATACCCAGATCCTACATGACTGTTGTTTCTTGAGGTATGAATCATCAAAGATAGTCAAAGTAGGATATGTGAATATTCCCCAAGTGAAAACCTGTCAACTAAAAAGGGTGTTGTGGTATAATTACTTGAATGTCAAGTTGGCTTCCTGCGACCTTCTCTACTCCACTCATAGAACTTGTTCTAACTCAATTAAGTAAAAGTAATTTATGTACAGTGTGAGTTGTTTCAATGTGGATCTTGGTGTTTTATATATCATGCTTTGTCAATCATCTGTAAGGATGGTCATGTAACATTGCCTGGGCATGGAAAGCTACATTTCATTGGACATTTGAATTGGTACGCTTATTGATTATTTTTACTATCATCTTGTGGTCATGCAGGGCAAGTTATACATGATCATGGAAATATGCCGGGGATTTGATCAGATATTTAAAGAACATCTCGATGGAGTGTATGTAATTTACCCTAAACTTGTATTACTTAACACGTGTTTTGCACTTGTATGTTGTTAAATACTTAGATTGCAGTATTGGCTTCTTAGTTAAATTAGCAACGTAACCCCCTTTTTTTCTCCTCAATCTCATTGAACTTCGATTGTGCTTTTGCAGACGTCCGGGTGGTGACAAAATTTACGGTGTGTTTGATAATCAGCTTCCTGCTGCTTTGAAAAGGTTGCAATTTGACAAACAGCTTTCCATGGAGAATGTGAGGAAATTAATTACGGAAGCTGATGGTTATCAACCTCATCTTATTGCTCCTGAACAAGGGTATCGTCGGCTTATCGAATCTTGTTTGGGTTCAATTAGAGGTCCTGCTGAGGCTGCAGTTGATGCGGTACGCTTTTTCTAAAAATACTTAGAAGATATAGAGGCTTTCGTATGAGTAGGGTATATAGAGGTTTACTGGGGTCTTCTTAATAAAAGTAAAATTATTTTGAAAATTCATGAAGCTGGATCTTTACAAACTATGTAAAAGTATTACGTTTGTGTTCATGTGCACGTTGTGAAATTGGGATTTTGGAATTTAATTTTTCTTTCATCTCCTATATTGCCTTTGTTCTCCTCCTGTGGTGGTTCAAGGTTGAATTAGACCGCATGTTAGAAACACGATGTTTGTACATCCAGCTTGTGTTATATAAAAGAGTACTTAACCATTTATCTTCAATTGTTACCGAAAAGTTTAAGAGTAAATTGAGATTGCAGTGGAGTGGGGAGTTATTTTACCGAAATGTGGTCTGTTTGGGTTAATTACAATTTACAGTCACCTGCATAAACTGGTTGCTTGTACAGGCTTGATATAATCTTGGCTATTAGGTTTCTGGCTCTCAGTATTTTTGATGCATGACAACAAGAGCAATGAACTCTGGACAATCTCAAGCAATTGGCTCTTTTATCTCTTTCCTTTTATTTGATTTGGGGGGGGTTGTTGGAAGGTGGTTAAGTTGTGTTTAAGCTTGCAAAATCTGCATGTTTAAAAGAAGTATGAGCGAGAAGTCATTTTTGCTCTTTATTTTGGGAAACGTCTGCCTTCCTATGTTTATTTTTCTGACTGTGTGGCTTTTGTAACTACAGGTTCATGCACTATTGAAGGAGCTTGTTCACAAAGCGATCAATGAAACATCGGTACAGTCATGATTTTGCAATTTTGATTACATTACCAGTTTTCCATATAATATTTGTGTAAAGGACTGAAATAGTGTAGGAGGATACATTTAATCTGTTCTGGTGATTGATTAGTGCTGATAACCTACTAGTATATATATAATATTTTCCAATAGTTTGTATTATGTGTCAGATAATCCTCAATTCGTATACTTCCTCTGTTTTTTAATTGCACCATTTCATTTTTCACGTTTTCCGATACGCTTCTTTGAACGTCAATATCTCTAATTGCGTATAAGTAAGAATTATAAATATTTGATATTTGGGATCCTTGCATTGAGACGAATCTAACAAGACCCTGTTTGACTATGCTTTTTCTTATATAATGATGCAAGATAGCTTAACAAAGTTGGTTGATGAATAGTGCCAAAAACGAAATGGTGCAAATAAAAAAAAACTGAGGAAGTATTTAACAGAGACTCTAGGCATTGTCTTGTTGCTCAGTGTCTTCTGTCTAAAGTTGTTTCTGGTGTTCACATGCTTAGCAATTTGTGAATGGCTCTTCTTTCTGGCGTGTAGGAACTAAGACAATACCCCTCCCTTCGAGTTGAAGTTTCAAATGCTGCTGTTGAGTCATTGGAGAGGGCGAGAGATGAAAGCAAGAGAGCTACTTTACAGCTTGTTGATATGGAGTGTGGTTACCTCACGGTTGATTTTTTCCGAAAGCTTCCTCAAGATGTTGAGAAGGGTGGAAATCCAACACATTCAATATTTGATCGTTATAACGATTCGTATCTCCGTCGCATTGGTAAGCCACATTGCACACTTCTTTGTCATGACTATGCATGCATCAGGTGGTGAAAAGAACATTGATTTTGAGGAAAGCCTTTTTTGTGTTGCCAAACCTAAACTCATCTATGAGTCTCACAATGAGCCTCTGCTTGTCTCAAGTAGCTAGGTGCAAGATTCTATATATTGGGAACTAACCTAAACATTTTTTGGCTGTGTATACTGCTGTTTGTCATTAGGATTTATCATCTAGTAGTATTCCTGTTAGAACATTTCACTAATACAACAATAAAGATTAAATAGAAACTATATTAGGACATGATTGAGTCACTGTCCTTGGGATAATATTAGCCCCCACTATTATTAACACACTAATTTACCCCCAAGATTACCTAATTTATAGAACGATGAAACAAGAAGTTAATCAATCTCCATGAACATTTTTGTAGAGTTGAAAAATAACAAGGAAATAAAGGGCAGAAGAAAACTAATAATTATTTTCTGATGTGCTGTATTTATAAGGCACTAACGATGGTTATTAGGAAGTTAACTGACTTCCTAAAACTGCTTGTCATTGTGATTAACCATAAATAATTATTTGCTGTAAATAACTCACATAAGTGCCAAGTCTTTGATTAGAAATATAATAACCAATAGTTATATTCATCTAATCCTAGAAATAGGATAATAATACCCAATTCAAGGCCCAACCCGTCTTTCCTTATTTAATACATAAAGAAAGATGCCAACTATAAGGTGAGTAACATTCTTCCATTCTTTCCATGTGGGACATTGCTTTAACTCCTTATTGGAGACTATATTCAACATCTACTTTCTGCATTTCTTCTTAACCACGACACTTTTGACTTCCTTTAATCCGTTGTTAGAATCAACAAGTCTTCAAATCGTTCAAATGTACAACTTTGACCATTGAGATAAATCCAACATCTTACGTACTACTTAAGGCATACATTTGTTTTCATATATTAATACAAATTTGCACAACCAAGGTTAATATGTTTGAATATGGAAAAAGTGTTCTTTTTTCGTTGCGCTCTCTTGTGTTTATCAGTGGATGTACTCAAGGTATACCTTTTCTGGGGTCAAACTGCTGATCGCAAGGTCTCTCATTGCTTTTCTACAGGAACTACCGTCTTGTCATATGTGAACTTGGTTTGTGGGTCTCTGAGGAATTCCATTCCAAAGTCCATTGTTTATTGTCAAGTACGTGAGGCAAAGCGCAGCTTGCTTGATCACTTCTTTACAGAGTTGGGTGGAAAAGAGGTCGGTGTTCCAACTTTAATCGATCAACTTCTATATTGTTCTCTGTAAATCTAATGTGCTGCTCTCTCTGCAGGCAAAAGTATTGGGTAAGATGTTGGATGAAGATCCAGCAATCATGCAGAGGCGTACCAATCTAGCGAAGAGGTTGGAGTTGTATAGGACTGCACAGTCTGAGATTGACGCACTTACCTGGGCCAAGTGAAGGGAAACATGAGCGTTGTGCATTCAGAATTGCGAGTTTGTAGCAAAAATGTGATTCTTTAATTCATCATATAGAATATACGGCTCGGTTTTCTCAATCCATATTTGAGGCCATTGTAGGACATATTCGCTCGATTTCATTTCTAGCAGCATGTGTATATGCTCTTGTGGTTGTACGTCTGATCATTCATCGTTGATGTTTTTTTTAAACATCTACTATGTTCTATGCAATGAGGTGCCTTTTTTGCCGACGCGATCCTTATTTGGACAAGTGTTTTAATTACGCTGGCTTTTCTTTGTGGCAAATGCATGTCCAAGTCAGCCTCAAGGAGCTGAGCTGCACATTTTATCCCGTTCTGAAGTCGAGATCATATGCCATGTTTTGAGAACTACGTGATGTTGATGCTGCCTTTATTTACTTATAAGAATTAAATTGTGATCTAAGTAATTGAAATATCAACATGCTGCCTTTATCTATCATTCTTCTATCTTATATTTAGATTTCTATAGATTTTCATATAAAAGCAGCTTGTGTAGTTGTATGGTTGCGTTTTTGTCACGGATGTACTCCTACTCGTATTATAATCTTTCTGGAAGGATAAAAGTGTCGTTTAAGTCAAATTCATAAAGTTTGTGAAGTGACGCAAAGCATGAGTGCATAATGAATCAGTGGTGTTTCTTTTCTTTTGTTAGAAGGTGCGGTGAATTTCAATGATCATGTGAATTACTGATACGTAATTAATTAGTAGGGCAAAAAGGAGGGCTGGTATATGAATTCTGATGATAAAAAAAATCTAGAAAAATAGTATAATATAGTTCTTAGAGATGCATCAACATGTTAAAAGTGAAAACATAAAGTAATAGTTAAGTATTAATTTTTTTTTTGGTATTTAGAGAGCCACAAGGACAAGTTATGATAATCGATCCCAATATCTTCTGGAACAATGAGGAAAACTCTAACCAACTGAGCTACTCCTCACTTTCATAGTTAAGTATTAATAATATCAATCGATGTGTGATTTTATCACAAGTTGTTAAATTAATGGCATATAGGGAATATATTTAATTTTTAATGTCTATCTTTAGAGCTACATATATTAAAACTGTAAAAGTTATACCCTCTCTTTTAGATTAGTTGTTTTATGTTTTAATTTACATACAATATATTCTAACGAATTGCTGATGAGGTATACAACATAATGGTATATAGGTATTAAAAAGTCAAGAAAAATGTTAGTATAAAATTATTTTGTAACTTCAATTCACACAGGAATAATATTCTAGCTTCTTCGTTGTCAATTTTAACTTTGTCTCCTTCATCCAATAATAGTTTATCGACTTACCACATTACATGATTGTAGAAGATAAGTTAACATATGGTTACTTATTTTTATTGAACATCGACCCTAATTTTTAGTAGCTGGAAAGATAGAGGCATTGAAGTATAGTGGAAGATAGAGTTATTGCAAATTTGCAATACACTGGATTCCCACCAATATGAAGTGTGCAAACTATATTGGCACTGTAAAAAAGTATATTTAGAGAATAATATATTTTGATAAAAGAGGTAAGAAAGAAGCCAAAAAAGTGAAAGTAGAAGGTTTAAGGTGATAAGTCTAAAAAAAAAAAAGAAGGTTTAAGGTGATAAGTCTAAAAAAAAAAGAAGGTTTAAGGTGATATTTTTATATTATGCTTGAGTTCATTTCAAACTAATAGAAAAAAAAAAAATTTTCGGTAGACTTATTCATATCATCATATGATGCTGAATATGTTTTTCTTATACAATTATGTCAAAAAGTCTGTGTTACTGCCAATGTTACCAGTCTGGTAATCTAGCACAAAATACCCTTTTGTTCCTAAAGTCGGATTTCATACCCACTTAGCAATTGGCACTTGCCGCTTTTAGCACAGCGATCTTGGTAACGTACATTAAAATATATTACTTTGTGGTAAATAAGAAGCACAAAAGGGGGTGTAGCTCATATGGTAGAGCGCTCACTTCGCATGCGAGAGGCACGGGGTTCGATTCCCCGCACCTCCACTTTTAAATCCCGTTTCATCTTAGCTTTTATATTCATCTTAGTTTTTCTTTTTTTTTTTTTTTTTTTTTTTTTTTTTTTTTTTTTTTTTTTTTTTTTTTTTTTTTTTTTTTTTTTTTTTTTTTTTTTTTTTTTTTTTTTTTTTTTTTTTTTTTTTTTTTTTTTTTTTTTTTTTTTTTTTTTTTTTTTTTTTTTTTTTTTTTTTTTTTTTTTTTTTTTTTTTTTTTTTTTTTTTTTTTTTTTTTTTTTTTTTTTTTTTTTTTTTTTTTTTTTTTTTTTTTTTTTTATGTTTTATGTTTTATGTTTTATGTTTTATGTTTTATGTTCATTCATCTTAGCTTTTATATTTATCTTAAGTCTTATGTTCATCTTAGCTTTTATGTTTATCTTAGTTTCCATCATCAATTCCATCAGTCAACAACAAAAACAAAGAAGCATCTATTTAATCAGTGTCCATCATCAATTTCATCAGTCAACAAAAAAGCATCAAATCGCATCATTTCCGGTTTATCGTTTTTTGTTTTCGGTTTTTCGGTTTTCGGTTTTGCGTTTTTGAAAATTAAAAATATAAAACAGGAAACCAAAAAAAGTGGTTTTCACTTTTTAGTTGTCAGTTTTCAAAATCATCACGTTTTTAATAAGTTTGACTAATTTTTTTCCATTATAGGACATATATCATATGACTTTTAAATACAAAAAAACCAAAAAACTAAAAACCACAAACGATACCGAACGATCCCCGTATTCTTACTTTTATATTATCTTAGTTTTATGTTCATCTTAGCTTTTATATTCATCTTAGTTTATGTTCATCTTAGCTTTTATATTTATCTTAGTTTTATGTTCATCTTAGCTTTTATATTTATCTTAGTTTTATGTTCATCTTAGCTTTTTTGGTCATCTTAGCTTCCATCATCAATTCCATCAGTCAACAATAACAACAACAAAAAGCATGAACACTTGTCCTCAAGATCAAATCAGTGTCATTTACGGATTTAACTCCAAACAAACTAAAGCATTAATTATGAACTCTCCCAACCCCCCCTTATTAATGCTTACTACAATGACAAATATGCTTTGCTAAGCCAACAAAAGAGAAACAAACACAAAATTTAGCTACTTTTATTTTCCAGTGTAGTCTATAAAAAGGACTCAAAACTTTGTTGTACCACACAATTAAAAAAAAAACAATTTTCTCAATTTTTTTCTTCCTTTGGTTAATATTCTCTCCCCTAATTAGGGATTATTATTATATATGGAGTTTGTGACTAGGAGAGGAAAGAAGAGGATGATAAAACCTATAAAGGTTGATAAAGGATTAATGAAGTTGGACGAGGAGGAAAAAGAAGAGCCATTAAGTCCATCTTCAATTGTATTTCATAAGCCAAACTTCAATATACATATATTAGCTATTATGGGTTGTAAGACTCTTGTTGATCTTGAGCTTTGCAAATCTAAAATTCCCCTCACTCTCCTCAAGCACCCTCGTTTCTCTAGTGTTGTGGTACGTAATATGCTTTTGTTTTGCTGATTAAGTCCCTCTGTTTGTTATTAGTTGTCGCACTTTAACTTTTAACTAGTTTTTAGTCTCGGGCGACGCCTCATGTTATTAACATTTTCATATTAAAAAATATCATCTAATATTACATAGCTTATTGGTTCGAACTTTAGTATATTATCTTTAGGTCACATGGTCGAATCTTGTATGGAGCATGTTTCTATTTTTTTAATGTGCATAATGATGACATAAAATGAAACAACTAAAGGGAGAGTGTCACGTGACGCGTAGACTTGCTTAAGAACACCTTTTAATATATTAGTATAGATACTATTTATATATCCTGTTTTATTATTGTTTTTTTACTACTTCTAAAACAGATGTTAGGGTATGAAACATAATTTAATTTGTATTAATGCATATACTTTTTTATTTATTTCTGTTATTAATAATTAATTATCAAAGTTATGTAGAAATATTTGTAAACATAGGTGTTAAAAATGAGAAACCAATAATTACAAATGGTACGCGTGGGATATGCATATTGATTATTTTGATGTTAGTTTAGATTTTGTTCACTTGTATCAAGATAATGCAAGAGTGACACATGTAGCTAGGGTGATAAAGCCCAAAAGACTTTTATGTGACTGGTTCAGCTGAATTAATATCGGTGTTGCCACCAACTTATTTTGGGTGACTTGCTAGGAATACTATATTGTTATTGAAGGTGTTTGTTAGGTTGAGGCCTTGAGGTTGGCTAGCTTATACTTACTGATTAAGAGGTGGCATCTTTTTATTGATTTATTTTTTTTTGTTTTTGGAATGAAGGTAAGAAGTTATAGATCTGATTATTCTTAAAGGAATAATGTGTTATTTTGCTCAGTAATAACTTACTTCAATAAAAAAAAGTAAGTAAAACAAAATAAGGTGAAAAAAATGCACTCTAAAATACCTTTCAGATATAGACACCGCCTAGACACGTATAAATCCTAAATCAGTTAGTCAAATGAAAAAAATGAAGGAAAATATATAAACTATACTTCCTCCGTTCTAAAATAAGTGAAACACTTGTCTCAAAAAGCTCTCACATAAATGGGAGAAGTGTTTCACTTATTTTGGAACGGAGGAAGTATAAAGGGGATGCCATGAGAAAGGAACCATTAAGTAGTTTAGTCATTTAACTAACAATTAGATACCATAAAATTAACCAAACAATAGAGTTATCTTTTTAATAAGAGATTTTTCTTGTGCATATGATACAATAAATCATTGATTCATCATAACAAGAAATTAATTTTATGGATAAGAAAAGTGATAATGCTTGTTTTGTTGATTCTTTGGACAATATTGATAACTTCAAAATGTGATAATGCCTCAAATATAAAGTTTGCTTTTTACAGGTAGGGGATCTAAGTAAAGGAGAACAGCTGAAATGGGTAAGAACAGAAGTGGACTTAGACAAACACATTATAGTTCCAAATATAGACACTGAAAACATAGATTCACCAGAGAAGTATGTAGAAGACTACCTATACAACCTAAGCAAAACAACCTTAGACAAGTCAAGGCCACTTTGGGACATCCATGTCCTTCATCTTAAGCTCTCTGAGGATGTCAAGGCTCTCGGAATATTTCGGATTCATCATTCACTTGGAGATGGCACATCTTTGATCTCTTTGTTGTTGGCTCTTACGCGAAAAACCTCTGATCCTAAGGCCTTGCCAACAATCCCTACTCAAAAGATTATGTCAAATGATAACAAAATTCGTAAGGGGTTGATTTGGAGATCGATTTTGGTCTTATGGTGGGTGTTACAATTGTTTTGGAACACCTTCAATGATGTGTTGATGTTTGTAGCAACCGCGCTTTTTCTAAAGGACAATAGTCCTCTTAAGAGTTCATCAGGAAGAGCCAGTAACACCCCTAGACGCATTGTTTACAAGATCTTTAGCCTTGATGATATGAAATTGGTGAAGAATGCAATTGGTGGTGTAAGTTCTATTTATTGCTAATCTTACCTTTTACTCATCCTTACATTAATCTTTGGTTAGTGTTTTTGTGAAACTTAATTCATCACATGTAACTAGATACTATGTGTTACATTTGTGGGATGTACAGACCATCAACGATGTCGCGCTTGGAATCACACAAGCTGGTTTATCTCGGTATCTTAGTAGGAAATACGGTAATTTTTTGTCTTACCAACATTTTGTTTGTCCTAAAAACTGAAAAGCTTGTTTGAGTTAATTTGTTTATGCTTTCTACGTACTCTTGTACTCAGGAAATGATGAAAACAATATTGAAGATTCAAGCGAGAAAATGAAAAAATTTCCCAAGAATATTCGTCTTAGATCTGTTCTTCTTATAAACATACGCCCATCTGGAGGAATACAAGTGAGGCATCCACCTAAACCAACACATTATATTTCTATTCCTATCTTCATATATTTATATGTGCTAGATATGTAATATATGAATGACAATCTCTTCAAATGCCATGTAACAATGTAGGCTTTAGCTGATATGATGGAGAAAGATACTGAGGCGAAATGGGGTAATTCATTAGGTTATGTACTTCTTCCTTTTACCATTGGATTGCGCGACGATCCTTTGGATTACATTCGAGAAGCTAAGGCCACAGTTGACAGAAAGAAGCATTCCTTAGAGGTCAATTACACATTTTTCATGGCTGAAGTAGTTATGAAGTTGTTTGGTATTAAGGTATATTCTCCCTTTCAATATTTCTGTAGTTAATTGGCTAAACTTTTGGGGGCGTTATTCAAGATTTGAGATCGAATCTCGTCTACTTTATTACTTCTAGTGGCTCCTTATACACACAAAAACTTTTCGCTAATATAACTTTGATACATATAAGAGGGATCCTATTATGGTAACATAATGTAATGCCATATGACTATATCACTCTATCATGTCTTCCATAAATACGTAACACACCACTTCATCTATAACATGAAAAATTTCGGGGAATACAAATAATACAAACAAGCTCTTTATGTGCATTACATTCATAAAGATATTCGAACATAATTCATGAACTAATTTTTCGCAGGTTGCAAGTGCTATATCAGATAGAATCAACGCGCATACAACAATCGCCTTCTCAAATTTAGTTGGACCTATGGAAGAGATTGGTTTCTATGGCCATCCGTTGGCTTTTCTTGCTCCATCTTCTTATGGTCAACCAAATGTAAGTTCCTATTTACAACCCATAAATCAAATTTTTGTTGGATGCCATCCAATTTAGTTGGTAAAGTCTTGTGGGGGTAGTACAAGATCTGGAATCGAATTGAATCCCGTCTACATCACTGTGCTTAGTCGCTCATTTACACACAAAAAATGCATTTTTTTGTCAAGCAAACCCATGTATAACTCATAATGTTATATTATGCAATATATATCTTGTGCAAAATCCTTCTTCTTATCTTGAGTCAATGTAAAATATTTCTTAATGTAAATTATATATTATTCAAAGGGTTTTACAAGATAGAGTGCAGATTATTATCAATTATGTACTCCTACTTGTTTGTAGATTAAACCAAGTAAAATTTTGCTAATCCCTATCATTTGAGGTTAATTTTAAAATGGCATTGATGTACAGGAGTTGATGATAAACTTTCAAAGTTACATTAACAAGATGACAGTAGTACTGGCTGTTGATGAAGAAGTTATTCCAGACCCTCATCAGTTGTGTGATGATATTGTTGAGTCTCTTAAACTAGTCAAGGAGGCTGCTATAACACAAGGCCTTGTCAAGGACTTTGTGGCAACAAATGGCTGCCCAACTACAGAGTAGTTGTCCTCGGTACCTCTTTGGGAGGTACTTATGGAACCGGGATCCCGGAGAATAAACGAGTCGAATGTTCGCTACCATCGCCACCGTGCACACCACCACCCACTACAAGAACCAAATAATGATGCAAAACGTCATTACCTGCAAAATGTTGTAGTGTACTACCACCCCCATCGTATGTACCACCAATCCACCATAAACATTTACACATTACACGATTACAAATATAATTATCCTACAGAAATTAGACACTTTACCTTTTGGGGATATACAAATCTATTATCCCGAATAATAAGGACATGAACACTACATAGCTTTCTTTTAAAAGAGAGTCAAAATTGTGAAATATATATGATGTTCGTGTTGTCTCATAGTGAAATAATGAAGAAGGGTATACTTATATATATAAGAGTTTGTGCATGAAAATATAAGTATTTTTTCATGGATCTAATTCATCTTGGGAAATTCTTCAATAGCCCATTTGGATAAATTTCATATTTTGGGTTTGGCTTTATTGGTACGTTTGAAAACTTTAGCATTTGGATTTGGACATTATGTTTTTTTTTTTTTTGGTGCGAATGAGCCACAAGGGCGGGGATGAGAATCGATCCCAGGATCACCTGGAACCGGGAGGGAAGCTCATTGCATATTATCCCTTGTAAAACTGCAACAATAGGCCCTTATCAACATGCCCATTTTCAATCAATGTACCAACCTATTGTTGTGGTTTCTTAGAACAACTACATCAATCAATATGTTGTCAAACTATTGCTGCCCCTTGATATGTAACGTTTTGAAAATCGCAGCTTTTAAATATTAATCTAAAGTTTATAATAATAAGAGTTTATATCGTATTGACGTGTGTTTAATAATGAATAATGAATAATGAACCATGAGTAAGTCTCACTCTTAGTACTAGGAAACTATCTCTAAAATATAACTTCCTAATATTATCCAAACACTTATGGGAAGTAAATCATAAGATAATATTTTCTAAGATAACAATCTATCCTGAAAATATTTATTATACCACAATATTCCTATATATTTTTTTGATAATTTGGGTTTAGTTTTATTGGGCTATAGCCATTAAAGTTGTTCCACAATTCTGTTACACAACAATAGCTATAAAAAAGAGATTCAAGGGGGATGCAGCCCACTATAAGAGTAACAAGACATCAAGATAGGAAAATAAGAGAGCAGTAGATCATTTAATCCATGCCAAAAACTCTGCTTCGCGAGATAATCCCTGCCTTGCAAGACTATCAGCGACTACAATATTCCTATATATCTACTAATAAACTATGTAGAGCACATATATTTGCAAATTATGAGGGACATGGACTCCTATGCTCCTAATTATGATATGTTTTTTTTTATTCAAAAGAGGAAATAACTCCAGACAAAACACAAAGGCAAAAAAACCCACAAGAAAGAAAAACCAAGAGTAGCTAACACTAAGGACTAAGGAGGGACATGTACTCCTATGCTCCTAATTATGATATGTAATTATATTTCCTCTGTTCTTTTTTTTATTGTAACATTTCCCGTATTTGGAAGTTTCACATTAATTGCAACATTACTAAATTTGACTATGTTTTCTCTCTATCTCTCTCCTTATCACATGAGTTCCTTTTTTTTTTATCTCTCTCTATCTTTCTCTTCTCGTTAAAAAATGTGCAACCCCTATATCTTGCAATTATTAAAAAACGGAGGAAGTATTTGATATAGTTTCCCCTTAATAAGATTCGCCCTTGAAATTTTATCATAAACATCGTAATTTAAGAGCAAATACAATAGAATAATAAGAAGCTTGCTTCAAAACACGTAGATCAACTAAATATTGTAGTGGTTGGCAGTTTGGCACTAAACACCTACCACAAAACATCACTCTTCATTCTTCAAGAAAAATGACCCGGTTGACTTGTAAAGGACTTAGTAAGCAAAGAAATAACTAGCAGAAGGCCCGCATGAATGAATGCACAACTCACCGTACTTGCATAGTTGCATTTTATTCTTGAAGATTCTTAAGCAAAACACGGTACTTACAACTTACAAGTTACAAGAAGATCTCACAATAATTTGTTGTATTTCATGAGATCACAGTATTTTATAGTAAGATATATAAGAGTGACAAAAATAGTAGTACTATTTTAAACCCCCGCTTTAGATTTTTCAAGAATAACAATTAATTTGAGTGAGACAATACAAGACTTGGTCATCTCTCACATTTCAATCAAGTAATCAAAGTTCATATACAATTCAATATCATTGAGTCCCTACGATCAAGTGGATTTTATAGATGCTTTTCTCCAACAAATTGGGTTGTTGTCATGGGCGGAGGCGCGGAGCCACATGGGGGGTTGGCAGGGCACTGGCTCCTGAAGTCCACCCCCACGACCCATATTTTTTAGTTAGGCTTCTGCAGATATTTTGTTTATATATCTAATGAGACCTTTATAAGCTTAAAGGAGATAGTTGGCTTGGTGTTTAATAATTCGGTCTAAAGTTTGAGTGGTTAGGACTTGAGTCTTCTTGACAATAAAATTCTACTCACGCTCTATTTCTTTATTTTTGGATCTTCTATTTATATTATTTAAACAGTGTCAACCATTCGCCCCCACAATTGTAAATTTATGGCTTCGCCACTTGCCGACTTTTCCCCTTGCTACTCTTACGAAAAGCATTAAATTTTAAGTTTCTCAACTCCCTCCATTAAATGCTTAGACAAAAATGATATGCTAACAAGAAACATTCTCAAACTAGTCTATAAAACACACTCGACAGCTAGTTAATTTTAACATACCTTATAATATACACTTCCTACAATATTCTCATTTGTCTTTCTTTTGTTGATGTCCTTTTGATTGTTAGCTATGGACTACGTGATTAGGAGGAGAAAGTCAGGGTCAATGAAAAAAGGGATGATTAAACCCTTAGAGATTAATTGTAATAGAGAATTAATGATGTTGGATAGTGAGGAAAGAATAGAGCTACTAAGTCCAGCTTCAGCTGCATTTCATAAGCCAGACTTTAATATACATGTTTTGGCTATTATGGGTGTCAAGATTCCTGTCAATGTTGAGCTTTTGAAGGCCAAATTTCCAAGCACCCTTTGCAAACACCCTCGTTTTTCAAGTGTTGTGGTAATTTTTCACCCCTTTATTAAACTAGTATGTAGAGTTTCTTGTTTTTACTTTTAGTGCGTCTTGGGTATAACATGTTACACCATAACTTTTTGTGTAACATGCATAATGACATAAACTCCAACAAGAATGACATGAATTATACAAATAATGACATGATGTCATTAATCATGATGTCATTTATTTCATGTCATTTGAGTTCTTTTTACAAAAGAAGCGGTGACTTGTAGGTTGATACACTATAAATTATGGTGTAACGGTTACAACCAAGAATTTGTGCTTTACTTTTTTTATCTTTGATTTTGAGAAAGTTTTAGATGTTCTTGATTCCACGCGCACGCTTCCATTAAGGTGTCGGAATGGGTTGACTTGCAACCAAAAGGTTCAAGTTTAGTAGAGCACTTTTTCTTACGGTTTTAAAAAAATTTACTAGGTAAATCAATTTTAATCAATAAAATTTAGTAAAGAGCATAAGAAAAAACACTAGAGAACTAATTCAAAGTACGTACCTTATCATTTCAGTCAATATAACCACCTGAAATTTTATTTCAGTTACTTTTCAAACACTCCTAATCATTGAAGGGTTTTTTTTAGTACAAATGATTTATACTTCCTCCGTTTTTTAATAAGTGCAACATAGAGAAAGTGGAGGAATACCAAGGAATGTAGAGAGAGAAAGTTGGGACCACAATAAAGTAGAGTAATTCAAGTGATGAAACAAAAAAGTTGTGGTCTTGCTTTTTGGTGACATATTTGTAATAATATTGAACTTTTTTTTACCATTTTTTAGCTTGGTTGCACTTATTGTGACTATTCCAAATAAGGAAAGTGTTGCACTTATTAAAAAACGGATGTAGTATTTGGTAAAATCTAGATGATGGGAAGACAACCTTATAAGGTTCTAAATTTGGTCAATTTAACGTGACTTAGGCGCCATTTCTCCCCAAACTATTTTCGGCCGCCCGGTTCAAAATTTATTCATTACTATTAGTTATAATATAATTCGATTCGGTTCGCCCGGTTCGGTTGATTCGGTTCGGTTCGGTTGTTTTATGCCGAAGAGAATAGGCCCTTAAATGATGTTAATTAACACTCTTTATAGATGAACTAGCTAGTACAAGTATGATCCAAATAATGCTTTCAAGATCACTTCATATTTTTTGCAACTATGTATCCTAAAATTTAATACTCCCTCGCTTTTCATTAGTTGTTCTACTTGTATTTCATGATATAGAAGCATATAAAACTATATTTTAAAATATATGTCGAACTAATCCAAAAAGATCCCATATGATATGATAATATTTTTCATATAATACTCCGTACTTTTCTTGAACAATCAAAACACGGATGCTTACTCATACAAATATCACGAAACCTTTGTTCTCTACAGGAAGGAAATCCATGTAAAGGAGAAAAACTGAGATGGATAAGAACAGAAGTGAACTTAGACAAGCACATCATAGTTCCAAAAATAAACCCTGAAAGCACAAATTCACCAGAAAAGTATGTTGAAGACTACATATACAACCTCAGCAAAACAACCTTAGACAAGTCAAGGCCACTTTGGGACATCCATGTCCTAAACCTTAAGCTCTCCGAAGATGTCAAGGCCATCACAGTACTTCGGATTCATCATTCACTTGGCGATGGCACATCTTTAATCTCTCTTCTCTTAGCCCTTACGCGCAAGACATCTGATCCTGAAGCTTTGCCAACAATTCCGGTTTCAAAGCTTTGTAACGATGATAACAATAACAATAACAATAACAATACGCATAAAGGGTTATTTTGGAAATGGACTATGGCCTTGTGGATGATCCTAAAATTGTTTTGGAACACTTCAATGGATATATTGTTGTTTGTAGCAACTGCAATATTTTTGAAGGATAATTCTCCATTTAAGTGCTCCCCGGAAGGAGCAAATGCCCCTAGGCGGGTTGTGTACAAGATTTTTAGCCTTGACGATATGAAGTTTGTGAAGAATGCAATCGGTGGTGTAAGTTTCTTTACTCCATTTCTTATCTTACTTTTAATTAAGCCTTGTCATATTCACATGATTTTTGTTAATTCAATGTATTATTACAAGATTTTTTCTAATCAAAACTGATTAAATTAATTTTTACTAAACAAACCGATGTGATTTTTTTAGTATTAAGAATAGTAAATTTTGTTATTGTATGCAATTACTGATTTTCATTGATGAAAGCTAGGTTTTCCTAAATTTTTAGTAATTGGTGGGTTTTATTTGCTAAAACTGATATTTACGGTTTATATAATTAGATTTTTATTAGCTGAAACTTAATATATTTTTAACGGTTAATCTAACCTATGCAGCTAGTGCATAGGTTTAACTATTTGTTTTTAGCTTTATTCAACAAAATTTATATATATGGCATAGTTAATTAAAGATATTATTCTTATAATACTGATTTTTCTTTATAGAAACTAACGATGTCTTAATTAAAATTGATTCGATTCATTACATTTTGCTAAATGTACACTACATTGGATTTACAGACAATCAATGACGTGGCGGTTGGAATCACACAGGCTGGTTTATCTCAGTATCTTTACAGGAAATATGGTACTTCCTCAGTTTCTTTTTACTTGCAACGGTTCAACTTTTAAACTATTCACCAACTCTACTTAGTTTATCTTTGATGATTTATAGTTAAGAAAAACATATTCGTGTAGGATCTTGTCAGATCCGTCTCAATGTATATTTTCCGAATATCTACTTTTCAAAAATTTTAATTATCGGTAATTAAATATATTAATAATTGAAGTTATGCATTGACAAGCGTGAAAGTCAAACGGTTGCAAGTAAAAAGAAACAGAGGAAGTAATATTTTTGCCTTTCAGAACAATTTGGCTAGACTTAAAAGTTGTAGCTGAAGCACACCAAGTATTTCTCTTGTACAAAACCCTTGTTATCTAGTCTTAAAATAATTAATGTTTAGACTAGCATCTTAACATACTAATTTCTCAGGAAATAATGGAGACACTAGTGAAGACACGAGAGGAAGAATGAAGAGATTTCTTAGCAATATTCGTCTTAGATCAGTTCTTCTGGTCAATATACGACTCTCTGGAGGAGTTCAGGTGTGACACTTAGCCAAAACTATTTACGTCCTTTGTGCACATCATAAAATAGATGCTACAACTTACTATATTATAGACTCGAGTGTACTTAGAAATTGGTAAACCCGAAACAAATTTATAAGTATAATGTACAACAATAATCATTTTCTTTACATATCATGTATCAACATATATAGGCTTTAGCTGATATGATGGAGAAAGATGCAGAGGTTAAATGGGGTAATTCAGTTGGTTTCATGCTTCTTCCATTTACCCTTGGATTGCATGATGATCCTCTGGATTACATCCGAGATGCCAAGACCACAGTTGACAAAAAGAAGCATTCTTTTGAGGCCATTTACACATTCTTCATGGCTGAAATAATTATGAAGTTTTTTGGTTCCAAGGTATTACTAGCTATATATATTCTCCCTTTCAATTCTTTTCTATGTTTTAATACGCCTTGAATGTATATACTTCCTCCCTTCTGAAATAAATGAAACGTTTCTTTGTTTTGTGTAAGAGGTTAAGAAACTTTTTTGCGAAGCGTTTCATTTATTTGAACTCTGGAAGTTTTTTTTTTTGTTACAGTATCACTATATGACAATATTAGCCTCTTATATAAGTTTGGTAAGGGGGGGGAAGGGTTTGAGGCATTGGGCGCTGGTGGTGAAATGACCTGCTGTGTGATGGCGGAGAAATTTTTTCTTACCAAGGGTTCCCGAAAGGGGGCGCCCAAAAATATAAAAATTCTTCTATAGTTTGATACATCATTCCGCCTCTTAGGAAATGTTTTGGAAATTAATCGTGCAAGGTTTTTTGAATAAAATTATTGTTCGACATTTTGCATAATTTAACAACTATTTTTGGCAGGTTGCAAGTGTTATATCGGATAGAATCAACTCTCATACAACAATCGGTTTCTCAAATTTACCTGGACCTGTGGAGGATGTTGCCTTCTATGGCTTACCGCTGACTTTTATTGCCCCATCTTCCTATGGCCAACCACATGTACGTTGTTCAATTTTCAACCACTAAATTCTCTTTGTTAACAGATTAAAACTGATAAAGGAACTCCTTGTCAAAATTAATAGTAATGTACTCCCTCCGATTTTTATTAGTTTACCCGTATTCCTTTTTAGAATGAGACCACTAACTTTTCATCACACATACATTCAACTTTAATATAAAATAATAGTTTCTCTTTCTTTCCATGTCCCACAATATTATTTCTCCTAAAACTTTGTGCAAAAGAAATGGGTAAACTAATAAAGACCGGAGGGAGTATATTACTATATAAGGACCACATTTTTAAATAATAATAGTCTGTTCATCCCAATATATATTTACTCGGTTTGACTTTTACGATCTGTAAAAAGATATTTAATCATAAATATCTCTAATTATGTATTCGTAGAATTATAAAATCTCATATGATTGTTTCTTCTTAATTATTAGATTGTCGAGTATATGTGGTTTAAGTTTATAAAGTTTGACTAGAAAAATTATATGGGTAAACTAATATGACAAATTATAAATGAATTTCCTGAAATGCGCGTCGTTACTTAAATCAAATCATACAGTATGGTTCTCCTATAGGCTATATGTGTATTATGTATACTAGTATACCATGTAAGTTATGTTTACAATAGTACAAAAAATTATTATGCATGTAATTATTTCTGAGTTGAACCAACTAAAATTTCAATCTACGAAAATATTAACTGAGAAATGATGACATTCTGCAGGCTGTGTTGATAAACTTCCAAAGTTACAGTGATAAGATGACAATAGTTTTGGCTGTTGATGAATACACAGTTCCTGATCCTCATCAATTGTGTGATGACATTGTTGAGTCTCTCAAGCTAATCAAGGATGCTGTTATTAAACAAGGTCTTGTCAAACCAAGTTGCCCTCCTGCACAGCAGTCATAGGCCGGTACCGGCCTATTCGGACGTTGGAGGGTATCCACACCACCATACTCCACCGGAAACCACGCGCCGTCATTATAAATACCACCTCCCTCGCCCCGCCGCTTTTTGGCTCGTTGTTTTTTTTTTTTTTTAAAGGTAAGATGAAGGGGGCTCACTGGGGATAAGGGAAATCGCCAAATGAGTCGTGAGGCGTGATCCCTAAACCTCAGGGATATGAGGTGGGAAGCGATGCCACTACTCCACCACCTCAACCTCTTTTTTTGGCTCGTTGTATACCCCTATGGTCACCAGATCTACCACCGCACACACATGCTACCTTAGCTATGTGAAATTGTGAATATTGTGAACTATCAATCTATCATCACACTGTACGGTCTGCTTCATCATGTAATAAGAATGTATTGTACATGTTACTGTGTTAGCTAATTATGTTGTAATTATATTGATATATAGCCTAATTTATTATGTTTCGCATTCTACGTACATGGAGAGATATATCTTGTGATAATGTATGGATGTGATAGTGACTGCAAACAAACAGATTAAGTATCAAAATAATTGAAATACTAAATAACTTAATAACCTCTCCTCATGATCTGAATCGTGTTTAAACTATTCTAATTCTAATTAATTTGTCGATTTATGATTTACCCATATCTATCATCCTCCTAAATAATCCACGTGTCAAAATTTTGGTTGTGAGTTTGTGACTTTTCAAAGACGGGTGAAGCGTATATGCTAATATGCTTCATGTGACGATGAAATTAAAACAATATTAATCAATAGATTAGGATCTCCCGACAATGGTTTCTATTCAAGACCTTCTTGAGAGTCTTTGGATACCTATTAGAAGACCACTGAGTGGATGGGAGCCTCTTCATTGCTTTAAATTATCTTGTATAACTCATTTTGCATCTTTATTATCCAATCTCAAAATAGCTCCTTAGACCATCATATGCCTGTTTTTAAGCATGGATATACTTTCAAATGGTCTCATACTATTCCATACATGATGTATCCCCCAGGCCATGGAGCCCGTATCCTGGGCCTCAGGATTGTCCGATAAATTAACTGTAGCTTTTAGATTTGGCTATATAAGGGGCTATTGCCATAATTTTCCAGGCCAAACAATGTTTTTTTTTATATATGGGACCTCCCGAGGGCCTTAAGATGCCTTGGGATGATTATTGACTGGCTGGGACCTATCTACATTACATTAAAATTCTTTATTTTGCAATCTTGCAGTCCAACCTTGAAATAGCTCCCAAGACTACCATATGTTTGTTCTTAAGCATGGAGATGCTTTTAAATCGCCTCCTGTGACCCCGGGATGCAACCCATGGGGCCCGCTCCGCGCCTCAGGATTGTTCAAGCATGTTTGTCATTCAAATTTCCTTATTTAGGGGCATTTGGGGCATTTTCAAGTCTGGCAATATTATTAATCCAGGATCTTTCCTCACGACCATCGTATACCTTGAAATGAATCCAAGTGGAAGGGACCAACTACATCCCCTTAAAATGCCTTATGTGGCATATTTTGTGTGTTTTCAGGTAAACGCTAAATAACTCCCGAGTCTCGTATTTTCGTTATTAGGAAAAAAAAATGATTTCAGATGGCATCCAATTACAGCAACCTTTCATTCTTTACAAGAAATAAAACACTATTAATATTGCAATTTTGTATGAGATTATACTCGTGCATCCAATCAAAAAAATAAAACCAAAAAAAGTTGTAAAAACAACCAAGAAATGATAGTAGGGTCCTTAAAAAAAATCAAACAAGTAAGATGTTGTTGTAGCAAGAAAGGGCGGGAATGATGATTGTACCAGCAACGACCAACCACCTTACAACTTCAACATCATAACAGAAAAAGGTTATAACTTCAAAAACACGAGAATAAAACATCCCAACCTTCTTCTTTCTTACATCTCTTAATCTTACTTCCTCTCTAATCCTTAACTTCTAACTCTTCATTCCTTTTGTAATCATATTATAACCACTATCAAAAGATGGCAAAATTGAGTTCTCAAAGTTCAGTAATAATAGTTTCATATTTGTGGGTTTTAGTAGTAATTACACTAGTGCAACAAAGTGTTGTAGTTCATGCAGCAGCTGGTGTTAGTGATGCAAATGTGGGTATTCAAGATGGAAGATCACAGTTTTGCAGCATTGATTTAGCAAGTTTTCTTCCTCCCCCATATGGAAACCTTTCTTATAGCAGTTGTCATCCTGTTTGGGAAACTTTTGTTTTGAGGGTAAGTATTGTTTCTCCTTGGTTCTTTATTTTCATGGTATAGTGAGGGTATCTTAGAGGCTTTTATCGATAAAATAGTCATACGACATTTACAGAGAAGATCAAATAGAAGTCCTATATGTTAACATAAAATCAATTTGCTTACGGAACATGTAACTAGTTCTTTATCTCAGGTTGTGCATGTATGGTATTTTTCAAATTTAGAAAGATAAACTTTGAATTTTCCCTTCACCATGGAAATGTAAAAAGTCTAGATAGTGAAGGATAGTTATTAAAATTCTACTCAATTGCTTAAAATTGACAGACAATTACATGTGTCCTGCTATTTAGAACAGAGGAGGTAATTTGTATCAAAGTGTAAATGAAAACACCTTCTACCATGCAAAACTATATCGTTTTAAACTTTTGAAGCAAATTTGCTTGATATTTTTGTCAACAAAGTGATATATGGATCTATACATGCACTAAGAAGATTCAACTATATCAGCTATTTAATTTTTTTCAAGGAAAGTTGGCTAATAATAATATGAACCATCATCGTTATGTGTAAAATAATATGATCCCTATATTATTTGTGCACAATTAGAGGGACAAGTTTGGGTTATTTTGAGCTATTTTTTCAGTTTTAGCATATCAGTGAAATTTCTTTTCTTTTTCTAGTCAATATTCCATTTAATAGGTATATCCAACCTCACATCTCCATCTTACTGCAAATCTAACTTAACTAGTCCTAGTCTCTAAGTTGGAAATTCTTACTAGGCTTCTTTTCATCTACGTCTTTTTGAGCGAATCCATTTTGTAATCTCCATATGAGTTACTTAAACCTCTGACAATATTCTGTATCTGTGCCTTAATAAGTTTGCACCTTTCCAATTAATTGCAGTATTACCAGAGCAATGATAACAAAGTAACTATTGTATTATCAGCACTATATACAGCAGGATGGGTAGGGATCGGATTCTCGAAAGACGGGTTGATGGTAGGTGGGAGCGCCATGGTAGGGTGGATCAGCAAATCCGGGCATGCAAAGATCAAGCAGTATTACTTAAAAGGTCGGAAGTCTTATGAGGTTCTTCCTGGACAGGGGGACCTCAATATGACAGACATCCCCCCTGTTGTGGTACTTGAGGGAGCTAATCTTTACTTAGGTTTCCAGCTTCAGTTCAGTGCTCCTGTTGTACAGCAGCCCACTTTGCTAGCTTATGGAAGCAGAATTCCCCTCAATCACAAACTCACAGTACATGATGATAAAACAACCGTATATATCGATTACTCGACTGGTGAGTTTTTTCCTCGTTCAACAATGCTGTGGAAAGCATTCACATCTAAGGTTTGAATGCTCCAGTTTTTGGGTTTTTACGGGATGTCAGAAATTTTTACAGTACTTATACTCTTCGTAACCCAGACTCGACTTTAGTATCGAATACAGATACATGTCCAAGTATTAGAACTTGTACTTTCAAGTAATGTTGCATGATATTTGTTACACACGGAGTATCAAGTCTAGAACCATGTTGGAATATCCAAGATCCAACACCGATAACATATCGTTTATTTCCATATTTTCGAAACTAGCAACTAGATCACTAATCAGAAATTGTTGGACATAGACACATAGTAACTAAAACCTAATCTTAGTTACAAGCGAAAAATTAAACTCATATATGGAAACTCACTGTCAAGAGACTATAAACATGAACCTAAACCTAAAATAAAACCTAATGTAGATAAGAATGCATAACATCCAAACGCTTGACTAAGGTTGGAAACAAGTTTGGGTCGGATCAGCCTAAAAACCTGTTCAGATTAAGTCTACTATTATTCAGTTTAATTGATACATGAGGTTAAACCAACTTATAAATCTTTTGCTGCAGTATCAGGTCCCGCTGCTGCAAGTGACAGCGGAGGTTTCGACAAGATGAAAAGAAGCCATGGATTATTGGGCATGCTTGGCTGGGGACTTTTTCTTCCTTGTGGAGCTATAGTGGCTAGGTTTCTGAAGCACAAGGAACCTCTGTGGTATTATCTACACACTGTTATTCAGTTTGTAGGGTTTCTGATCATAGTGGCGGGAGTAATGGTTGGGCAAACACTTTATGATCGTATCCATCCAGATATTGCTGCACACAGAGGCATTGGGTATTTTGCTCTCACCCTGAGCATTATGCAGGTAAAACAAATATAACACACTCCTGGAATTAATAGTCACACGTACTATTTTGAGATTTTTCAGTTGTGTGGAAAAGGTTAGTTCTTTCATAACATATAACACGATTATTGTAAAGGACATTTTTGTAAAATCATGTCATATCCGTATTGTGAGAGATTGGAACCATGTGACAATTAATTCTAAAAAGAGGAAGTAATATTCAAGCCTTCTACAATACCCATATTAATATATTTCAATTATGACATTTCACAGGTATTGGCATTCTTCATAAGGCCGGGTAAGGAATCAAAGATGCGCAGGCTTTGGGCTGCATACCATCGTTGGTTCGGAGTCATTACCCTCTTCTTTGGAGCACTAAACATCGTGCTCGGGATCCAAGTTGGGGGTGCTGGTTCAGACTGGAAGATAGGATACGGTTTCCTACTTGGTTTCATTATTGTTACAGTAATTGTTTTACAGGTTTTGTCCATGCTAAGAAGCTCAGAGAAGCCACCTCAACCTCCAGCTTACCAAATGAGTTAACTTTTCTCAAGCTTTGGATTTTTAGTTGTGCCTTGGCATTTGGAGTGAGACTCTGGATTTTCATCAACCCCTTTTTTAAAACTATGCTCACAATTTTGGGAATTTTCAACTACTTAACTCAATGGGAGAAATGATGAGGATGACTCTTTCAGCTCAAATTGCCAGTTTTCAGTTGCTAGGAAGTTCGAAAGACCTGCGAGTGGTTGTGTAAATATCACTGTGTTTCGTTTTTGTCGCTTATGAATTTTGAGGTTTTTTCTATTTTTTTCATTATACATGTTACTAAGACTGAAAATTTGTAAAAAGGAAATGGACAGGGGTTTTAAGCGCCAGGCGAAACATCTGCTGTGAAATTAAGGAAGAAATACTTGCACTTTTCTCAGCCACAAGGCAATGCAACTTTAATGATATGGTATAATGTCATAAATTTAAAAAAAAATGACGGTGGGGGAAGGAGAAATAAGTACATTGGCTGGGAGAGAAGCAAAATGTCAATACCTCGTCAATAAAACAGCTGAAGCAGTCAGTACTCAGTATACACAGTAGAACAAAATTGGACTAATCACTATCAATGCCTTGCAATAACCATAACCAAACTTGTGTGTGCGTTCTGCGAATCAAAATTCATGATTTTCATATCCTCGATATATATCAGGTTGTTGAGCATTCCTTCATTTCGGAGGAAGAGAAAAAGCCACCTCGCTCCTTAACTTGTCTTCCAATATAGACCTGCGGGAAAAAAGAACAAACAAACCGGTAATCAGTGCACAGAAATCAGAGCCAAAAGGTTCAACTTTCTGGTAAATCAGCAGATGAGCTCTGATTGTATGAGATAAATAAGAAAGTAAATGAAAGGCATTTAAGTTTAGAGAACTAACCTTTAACCTCTGAAAAATATTTCGAGTCCAACTGCAATGGTAGTACGAAAAGACCTGTAAGGCTCAATGTAATCTGACACTTACGATGCATATAGGAAGAAGGAATATATATTTTCCAATAACCCTTCTCCCAAATCAGTAGTGAATACCAACAATTTACTCATGTTGCTAGATTACTTTCACAAGATGATAAGGGCCTAGAAGTTTCACTGTCTCGCACAACTCTGCTGTATGCAACTTTAAACGACTGTGAACAATGAGGTCTTCTAAGCAAACTTATCGGCACTCTAAGAGTTTGCTTTCGGTTTCGTTTTCCTCGGATTAGTATGTTGAAAGTTCTTTCATCATCATCCACGTGATGATTAGACCTAGTAACCTCCGCATTCTCCTCGGACTTCTCCTTGGGACTGTCACCATGTACTGGTGTTGTCCCCTCATTATCCAAACACGAAGTAGGATCCTCTTTCTGTTTCTCATTCTCGACTCCAATCCAAGCTAATTTATCTGCATCAGGTACCACTTCTGGCATGGGAACCACCAATTCTTTCTTTGCCTCCTCCACACTACTAATATCATCAGGCAGAAGAGGGGCCAAACCTTGGCTGCACTCAGAACTGGGAGATTGGGCCCTTTGCTCTGATATAAGTTCACAGATTGGTTCAGCCACAGGTGAAATTACAGAGAACTCGACTGGGCGGCAACCAGGCCAAATGGTGCTGGGAATAAACTCTGGTGTAGTGGCTCTGATGTTGCATTGCCATGCATAATGATTGCGATGAAAATGATTTCCATTTGGAGAAAAATTATTGGGTGGTATAGGCTGAGCCTGACTGTAAGGAGGGTACATGAAAGGCACTGGTTGTATCATATTTGGTGTATGTGGTGGAGATGGGTATGCATGGTGGAGAGTCATGTTCATCGGCCAAAGACCTACACCTGGAACTGCACCTCGACCAGAAGGAAGATTCATGTTCAAAGGCAAGGGAGCAGAGCGCGCAATGGTTGGTGATGGACTAAATGGGGCAGCAGAAGCTGACAACTTCTTGCTGGGAATATCTTGCGCATCACTCGAATTTGTAACCATCGGTTTGTCCTCCAAATGTTCCTCTCCTTGCAAGGGAGATGCTCCGTTATCTTCTGTTTGAGAACCACAAGCTATGTCCAATTCGAACTTCACATCTTTTGAAGAACTTGCTAAATTCGTTGTTGCGGTATTTACGGGTACATTCTCAGGTACCACTTCATGGATGTCAATTGTATCACTGTCGGCCTTGTCAACAGTAGAAGACACACCCCCAGAAGTACCAATATTTCTTGCTACACCATCTGAGTAATTGTCTTCCATATCCTGATGACCTGGAGAGGATTCCTTGGAAGCTGATGGAGAACACTCGTCAATCTCTTTAACATTGTCTACCACGACATCTGCCTTTTCATATGCGACATTTTTTCTCAAATCATTACCCACAGCATCTTCACAGTTCTCTACAGCAACCTTAGTTTCATTTGGACTATCATCTTCTGGAACACTGGCTTGCAATTTAGAGATAGTCCCTGGGGGTGCAAGTGCAACATCCTTATAGGAAGGAGATTTCCCCAGCCTAACTATTGTGGGCTTCTCAAGATTTTGTCCAGATTCACTTTCTTTGACAGAGACCTCCTTAGATTCACCTTTGGCAGAAGAAGGCACGGACTTCACCCTGTAAGTCACAGCTTTGACAATTCGTCGCCCAAATTTGCTGACTTGGGAGGCATTTTTAGCACTATGCTGATCTGTGTAGCTAGCTGGTGACAATGCACGTTTCTTCAACACATAATAGTTGGTATTTTGGAGAGAATTATTTAGTCTGGCTGGATCAGTTTCAACTACTTCTTTCTTCTGATAGCCATATACTTTGCCAATTGTTGCACGCCGCTGTCTAACTCGACGACCATGTCCCCCAGCTGATCTTGGCCGTTGAACAGGCTGCCACCCATCTTCAGCTTCAATATTGGTTTCAGGTGAGACTTTACTGGGAGTGATAGGCTGCTTTACTTGGGCAGGTTCAGGGACAGGTACAACGGGCTGAACAGGCTCTATAATGCTATCTACCAATTTTGTTGTATCAGAGATAGCATCAGACTCAGCTTCACTAATAATACCTTCAGGTGCATTATCACCATCAGAAACAATTGGGTTTGTGTCTTTGGGAGAACCCTCGGAGCTGGGTTTGATGGAAGCCTGATTTGCTTTCTCTTGGACCTGTACATTTTAAAGAAGTTTAATGAGAGGTGACCTGTGAAGATGAAGATAAAACGATATATAAAAACACAGTCATGCTTTTGAGAAAAACTAAATGTCTTGGTCCATGTTTCAATTCTTGATACCCAATTGCCACAGGCTATGTGAACATAAACATGGACAGGTTTGGCAACCCAAAATCATTTTCATTCCCATATATGTGATATTCCAGAGATTTTTTTTTCCGAGTAAATTTTCCAGAGATATTATTCACTACAGATGAGCATTTAGATCTCCTGCACGACTAAGTATGATCCATAGATTTGTAACCACAGTATCTCCCTTTTGGTTTCATATGCAAGGACAAAGAGAGTCTGTATTAGAATAAATCTGAAGAACATTTCTACATTTGTCTCAAATTTAGTAAAAATGAAACAAAGCCTACTGGGACAGCCAGTCAAACTAGATAATGAGGATATAACCTGTTCAATAAGCAACTCTCATATTAATTTCATCTCAAAAGTAGATGCAAACATCACTCATAGGAGTCTGGAATTTAAGCATAAAGAAAGCTAAATACCTTCACAAAATAGCTTTTTCTCTTGACTGACATTGAGTTTCTCCCTTTTGAATCAGGACTGGGATTTATATAGTCAAGCAAGTCTGAAACACTGGCAATATACAGAAAAAGTTATGTCTGAGTCAGAGAATAGCATATTTCATAGCAGACATTTGTTCACATGGCAAGATAGCAGGCACTCACACATGGAATGACTCGCATAAAATCTAGATCAAGATTTTATCAAATAAGATATCACATTGGAACATACTTCTAACAGATAACACATATGTTAAACTATGTCTTGAATTATTTATTTGGCGCTAGGATTAACCTAGCACGGGGGTCTAGGGGTCCAGGGGTGAAACGCCCTGGTGGGGGTTAGGGGGCAACGCCTCCGAACTTTTCGGTATATGTTATTTAATATATCGGGTTTGTTTTAGTTTCGGGTTTAGGTCCATCTGTTTAGGTTAATCAGTAGGGTACTATATAAACCCTATTATTAACCTCTGCCTCTGCATTATTTTGTAAACTGTACTCTCTCCTAAACCTAATAAAACCGTTTTTCCTCTGCCTGTGGACGTAGCTAACACATTGTTAGTGAACCACGTTAATTCTTGTGTCGATTGTTCATTGTTATTTGTTTCGTTAATTGCATCTGTCACAACAACATAACTAAAATTTTAGCCCGTGTTTGGTACAAATCCCTAAGGAACATCAAGGTCAAATTACAAAAAAGTAGGACGTACAGATGCCACTGATATACCAAGAGGAAAGGGACAAAACCACAATATAAGTATGTACTACATGGCAATCAGTGAAAATCTCTTCAAGAGTTCAAGTTAAGATTCATAACTTCATGGATATACCTGAGATGACCTTTGCTTGCTATGGATGCATCAGGTTTCCGAGTCCCGTTTCTCGCAGCTTCTTGTTGTTCAAAAGCCTTGGATTCAAAATATTCAAGCCAAGCAGCAGCATCCTGCAGATTGGATCACAAATTCACAATCATGACTCTAGAATACAATATTATAATTCCATGTGGAATTCATGCTTCAAAGAAGACAAAAAGGCTTCTACAAAATCTTATAGCAAGTTTTTCCACAATATCTATGATCTAGAAAACATCTCTACGGAAATCTTTTCTGACAACGCACTTAAAAATGTCAGATCCACATGCCACATGTCAGCAAGAGAGAACATTTATCAAGCCTCACTTTCATTTGGACAAGAAAGAACCATACCTGAGTGCGTAAATCATCAGGCCCTAGCTTAGCCCGAAGAATTTGCAAGGTTGTCTGCTCATGCTGAACACTTAAAGGATATGCTTCCATCAATGAAAGTGCAATAGCGATGGCATGATAACTTGCTGCTGTCTGGAGAAAAATTGACTTAAAAGGTTAGTCTATAAACGTTGAAAGCAGAAAAAAAAAAGATGGGGAAGAGGAAGTTGTGCCTTGTGCTAGTGAATTCAAAGAAAGTAGCTTTGAAAAGGCAATTACATATTATATTGGTGAATTGTAGTAGACTATTTCGTTTCCTGGGAAAGGATTGAAGTGATAATATTAAGATTCTTCACTGTAGCTTGTTGTACATTATATAGAGAAGGGGGGGAATTAATCCATTATATAGACCTAGAACCATCTTATTATGCCAGAGTCTACCACAGATGAACTTCTGGGTAATAGAAGCTGCTTCACAATGTCAAAAGGAACAATTCCCCGAGATGCAGAAAAAAGGTAATTAAAAGGATGCCAGAGGTTGGACTTCATATATGCAAGACTTAAGCAAGTGATGAACAAAACCCTACTGAAGCTAGGACCCCAGAGCTCCCTCTTCTTGTATTAGAGACAATTGTATTACTAGTTCACAACAGAATACTAAGAGGTGTTCTATACCAACACTTCAAAAGGAAATATACTAGAACGAAGAATAAAGAGAGGAAACACAAAGAAAAGAACCTGAATGTGGTCTGGTCCTAATAACCTTTGATTACACTTCAGAGCCTTGTGGAGGTATCTAAGGGCAACATGCACATTTCCAAGGCCTTCCTCCATCATAGCCACATTTATATATGTGGCAGCTGTATTCGGATGAGATGGACCACATGTAAGATGTAGTAGATACAACGCACGCTTCACATACCTGGGAGAGGAAAAAAACACATTTAATATTTATTCAACTTTTTTCTGAGTTTAGGGTGCAGAAGAGGTAGCATCTTGCATTTATCTGGATGAATCAAAGAGTGCAGATGCGCCATAACCACAAATCTCTTTAAACATTACCAAAGGTAATACTCCCTAATCCAGTTCAAGTATCTTAGGGAAGAGAGAGAGTGTGCATTATATGCTGATATGCATGTAAAAGAATAGAGTTGAAAATTATAAGCAGCAAAAGCCATGCTCCTAAGTGTGGAAGCCACATTCTTTAAACAACTCGCCTAAGTTTTTCAGTATTTGTCAAAAAGCGTAGTAATTCCACCCTATCCTCAGTTACCATAATAGTATGCATTTGAAAAGAAGATTCGACAGTCCATGAAGAAAAACCCTTTAATATTGTGGATTCAACAATCACAGTCAATCCTCTTTGCAATGCACAAGAAAGGCCAAGGAGAATCACCCATAATACTTTTGAATCTGAAGGCAAATTACAACATAGGTAGGTTAATCTGGAGATGATAACACATGCAAAAAAATGAGAATCTAGGTCCAATAAGGAAAAATTAGAAGAGCATTGACAATTAGAATATTATATTATTAATTTCACAGATCTCACAGGAAAACCATAATATGGGAAGAAGACTAAAGAAGTGAAGAGCACAATCAAAGAAATGCTGAACTTCTTATCTACACAACACGACAAAAACAATTTCAGGAGGTTCTTTTCAGTAGCAGAAAACAGAATCAATCTGATGAGTGAGATATTTAGGTTGAAATTCCATGAAACTAATGATTCACCAAGAGACTTATCAATCAGCAAAAACATGTCCATATTTGAAAGCAGCTGATGATTTCTTTTATATGAACAAAAACTAGTCATATCACAAAATCTGGAGGCAAAAAGAATACTAGAAAGCTCACGGAAGAAACTACAATTTATAAAAGAATCCATACTTGAGAGCCAGCTCTGTATGCTGAAGCCGGTAATAGAACACAGCTAAATCTCCATAGCTTTTCATCGTGTCAGGATGATCGAGTCCCAGTTCCCTCTCGTTGATGTCCAAGGCTTTTTGCTGGTAAATTGTAGCCTGCGATTCAATTGTCTTGGTTAAGTCATTAAACTAATGAAACATGGATTGGATGCACTAAAGCTGAATGAACATTGCATTGTTATGGATACGAATGACTTCATATCACTGTCAACTCAACAGCAATGGTTTTGACAGATTCAATAAGGCGTAAAGTGTCAACTCACCATATATGAAAATGTGACACTAACCTGGTTAAAATCTCCAGTATGATACAAGACCACAGCAAGGAGACTGTAAGCTCCTGCAGTCATCCGATGATACGGACCACAAACTGCTACCAGCTTCGCTAGAGCCTGTAATAAACAAAAGCATCTTAAGGCTTAAGCCAATTTTTAGGAGTAAATTTATATTTGAAAATGCGAACAACATATTCACATGTATAACCAATTAAAATAAAAAATTCAGAGACCTTTGTCCCATAATTAACTGCATCTTCAAGCTTTCCTTTATCCAAAGCTGTTTTTGATGACTCCAAAAGTTGCCTACCATCAGCTGATGAGCATGCTGCTTGCTGCAGGAAGTAACATTGCTAACATTTCAATTTTTCAGCCTCAGACAGCATACAAGATGATATATTTTCTTCTCTGCGTGAAACCCGCCAAGTTGATATTATTTAATTCTCACCTTGTGAACAGGTATCAGGCTGACAACATCTGTTTTACGGAAAGGATTTGGAGAATTCATATCATAATCCCTCGGAACTAATTCGAGACCCGCCTGAAAATGATTAAGATCTGGTCACTCCATGTTGTGTATGATTGCTTAGCACATAACAAGATAGCATAAGTCATGTGTGCTTAGATGTTGTCGGCTATTCTGTTCGTTCTTTCACTTTAAAACAGGCGTTTTAAGTAAGTATTGCCCCGAACCCACCTTGATGCAGTTTTTGGAATTCAGAGAAATGATTATGTGGCAGGTTGATATCCAGCCAATCTTCGCTAATTAGGGGTTAAGCTATGCCACAGCATATATCTTAACCTTCGGAAGTTGATCAATGGATCATCACTGGGTTATATGGTTATTGCAGGACCCAGCATACTATAAGCAAAACTTGCAACTGTCCACTCTCATTAAGGGAACTAAAAAAGTGCATGATTGGTCAATTAAAACAGCCAGCCCAAGCTCAAGCTAGCAACTTATAATTGTTCCACTCTGTCGACCTCTCTCAAACAGCCATCCCAAGCAAGTAACTTGCTATGCCTTGTTCCCTGATTGAAAAGATTTCAGTATCTTATCATTGTTAACAACCACTACCATTAAGGAAGTCTTTCCAGAACATGGCACACAAAGGCGGATCTAGGTAGTGGGCAGGAGATGTGCGTGCTATCCCACAGATTAATTGGAGTATATATCTAATATATATGGTTTTTTTATTAAAAAAAATAACCTCTCTAGATTTGTAGATTAAAACTGCATTCTCTCAGAAAAGAACAAATAATTATGTATGTATGTATGTATGTGGAGGATGCTGGTTCCAATTCTGCTACAAGCAAAAGCCGAGCCAGTTTTTCATTTCTCTTTACCGCTGTCATTCGTCATTCTAACTTTAATCATTTCCAAATCATTGGCCAGAAAATGTTTGATAAGTATAGAATTTTTAGTGAAAAACAGTTGCTGGTCTAAAGAAATGTTTAAGATCTTTAATGAAGGTGAAGTTTATACAGCAGCAAAATAGATTTAATTACAACTAACTATTTAGAAAAATCAGCTATTGTATGAATTTTTTGTCTGATACCAGCGTGTCCTTAATCAAAATTGGATCTCGAGTTGTGACTACTTACCTTTTGACAAAGTCCACGTAGAATGGCAAACTTTCTTAAATCTTTGAAGTTAAAACCATTGATATCCCAGTCATATCGCTTCATCAAGAATAACTCCAGCCATCTCCATATCAGGGGATGGACATTGAATGACTTGTCTGAATTACCAGTATCAGGAACCCCCAACATTAAATTCAAAGCTGAAGCAACGGTCAGTGCCACATCATCAGTACCAACAGAAGCAATCACTGCTTGGATAATGTGCTTATAAGCTCGAACAATCATCTCATGTATACAGAGAGACTGAACATGAGACAGCTTTTCTGACAACTTCACCTGATCAAAGAATGAAACATGCATCAGACAGGCTTGCCTGAATTGTAGAGATTATGACCTTTCTGGGGCAGAGGAAATACCTAATATTAACCCAAACTTCTGGTTTGGTCCAGCAGACAGGACGACTCAATTATCTATCTTTCCTAATACCAAGTACTAAAATAAGTGCATAAACTGAAAACATTCAGGAAATGTAGATTCCACAAGAACCTCTGATATCTGGCTATCATTGTCTCGCGGTTAACACCCAAGCTAATACTTGGTCTTACAGAAAATAATTCATATACATGGTGTTGTTTGCTGCACCAAGTAAAAACTGAAGCTAATTTTCGTCCAATTTTCCTTTTCTAGACTTGAATTTAATTAAAAAAAATCCACCGTTATTAGGTTTATATGAGGTTTTACAGTAAAATTATTTCTTAGCATCCTGGTTATTTGTACTTAAATGTTTTGTTCATCAGGCAATTATCAAAGAATCATGATAGGTTGGATCAGAGCTTACAACACGCCCAAGAGAACGCATCCGTAGACCTCTTGTATGCATAAAATCAGTCAATGTTCGCCCATCAACAGGTGAAAGTTCTAATGAGCCAAAATCTGCAACCTGTAATATAGTAAGAGATTGTATGAGTTGTAATGTTGTATTATGAGCAGAAAATTTCACTGAATATCATATGAGTATATGATAATTCTACAATACCAGCTTAGGTAGAGCAACTTCATCATAATATTTCTGGGAGAGGTCAATTAGTTCTTGCAAAGACTGCAACCAAAACGTTTGTAATATATCAGTAAGTACTCTGAAAGCAATAACATATAAAGAATATTCTCTACTGAGTTCCTAGAACAACTACCTTCTGGTGCAATCCTGTATCCGATTCTTTTAAACGAGTAAAAGCTGTATCCGACAAAATAGTTTTGAGTGCAGGCTCACTGTCAATTGGAGTGGTGCCGGACTGTGCTTCGGTAGATGATGACACAACATCAGCACTGCTTGAATTTGACAGTGAATTATCAGCGTGAACTTGAGAAATTCCTTCTGATTTCTTGTTCCTGAGGGATTTAAGGGGTGTTCCCAGACCTTCAACCTTCATCTCATTCTTAGCCTTTTGAGCAGAGGGTTTCTTGTCTTTCTCTGTACTTTTTTGGTCCTGAAGATGTTGAATCCAACATGCTCCTAGCTCCCATCTTACGATATTGTCTTCCTTCGTGTTCTCTTCCTGAAGCTTCGCAAGACTCTCTTCCAATAGTTTTTCCACAAAAGCTTGAGATGTGCTGAGTCTTCGATTATCAGACTGTTCTGATTGGGTTTCCCATTTGTGATGGTCTGTGGCTACTACTTTATGAAGTAGTAGTCTTAAACTGCAACGAAATTTTGGAAACAGACGGTCAATCACTGAATAGCTAGGACGTTTTTATGTTGGTATTAACCCACAAAATAATTAGAACACGGGAAAGTAAGGAACGTAGTCTAGAGTCCCTCTGACACCTCAAAAAAAGAAATAAAACCATATTCAACAGCTGAAACTCAGGTTAGCAAATCAGAGATGGTGACCTGTTAATATTGAGTGCATTAGCACCACCTTCAGGCTGATCAAAAGGTTCTATGCTAGGCGACAATGAATCGACAGGTGTATCGTCTTTGACTTCAACCTTCACTGTGACAACGTAACCAGCATACCTCAAGTTTATAGAGCCTAAACTGCTGATATCCTGCAATAAAAGCAGAAACTTCTGTTAGCCCACTTACTCTTCAATCAACCAAAAAATTTAAGCTCTTAAAATTTTAATCATACATGAGCAGCAGTATTCTCATCAGCTGTTATCCCTTTCAGCAAGTTTCTCTCTGTTAGAGCCCTCTGATCCAAACCAGTGGCATGAAGCCCATCAATCTTAGTGTCTAGCTTACAGCTTGCAAGAGAGGCATCCTTCATGACAGTGATATGCAGATCACCAACTTTCTCAGCATGAATAATCTCATCATTTACAGCTGTATGAGTCACTCTCGTTTTCTCCATTACATGTTGCAAGGTAGAAATTGCCCTAAAAATTGCCACATCTACAAACAAACTATGAATGAGAAAAGCTTTTCTATCTCGTATTTGTCTCTCTTCAGGAGTCTTGCAAGACATTGATGCAACAAAACGGAATTCATTTGCCCAAGGTATCATATCACTTTTTCCATCTCTCCCCCAGCCACCACCATTGCCACACCAAGTTTCGTCCTCAACAGGAAGAGCGGGAAATGTCGAAAGTGAATGTGTTGCAGACGGAGGAATGAGCCACGTGTTGGCTCTGAAGCCATATGGTAGATTACCAAACTGCAATGGTCAAGAGAAGCTGATTAAAAATTGAAGGAACACAGGTTGAATTTGGAAGGATGCAGGACTGCATTCATCTAAGGAACTCAATTTTGGAGGCAACAGCCAACAGAAAGTAAAGACAACTGGGTACCTTGTTGCGCTCTGAGAATGCTTTCATGAGTTCATCATAAGCCTACAAATTTAAACAACAAGCAAATATAACTAATTATTTTACAACAGAAAGAACATAGTAATATGGCACTGAATTCTACAAAAAGATATACTTCAACCTAAACCTGTGTTCCTCTAAGTATATGATAGATGAAGGAAGCTGAAAAGTTAAAAGCAACAATAAGCCTTATTACTGAAAATACTCTCCAACCAAACCTTGAGTTTCCATAAAAAGGTGCTCAAGGTCTGATCTTTGCTTATGACTTTATGTTAATGATTTTGAAACTGTTGACACAGAGGAAATTGGGTCCATAGTTGAAAAGAAAAAAAAAAACCGTAAGATACAAATGAAAATAGGAAAAAAGTGCATTTAAGTTATTTCTGCCCACCAAATTTAAAGAAGCTTATGTCTAGCATCACATACGCTACAAGGAAAATGACAAGAAATGTTAAGCAATGGTGACGATATCTTCAAACTTATCTCACTGTTCCAAAAACAATGACTCCATGAGGTGAATATAACAATGCATAGTCTTCTGGTAAGCATTCTTGAAACACACTAAAATTTAAGTACTCATAAGAACAAGTAACTCACACTATCGAAAGCTCTACTAAGTTGTCTAAGCAGATCAACAAGGTTGTGACTGAGGACACGATGCTTCCCAATACTGATGAAGCCACGCTTGCAAACCTCAACAAGAACCAGCTTGCCATTGCACAGCTTAACCTGCATAAATCCCAAAACGATATCAACGCCTCATAAACCGGGACAATTGAATAAGAAAGTCTCTCCATAAAAAACACACAACAACAACAATCCAAAGCCGGTTGCATGAACCAAGAAAAATCTTCTATTGTCGTCCACAGAGTCTCTCACAACAAAAAGAATAGTCACGATTCTAATGCTACTAAACTTTCTGATTCGACTTTTAAGGTTTGACAAAAATCAATTTTGACATGATTCACCCTGTAACATATTTTCGAAATCTACGATCCGAATTTGTGATGAGAAGCTACAACCTCATTAAAACTTCAAACTCTTATTTTCTAACCAAAAATTTTATTAAAAATTTGTTATCACAGTTTTATTTCTTAATTCATAAGAAGCCAAACTATAATTCAACAGGATTTTTACCTAAAGCTCACAATCATCTCCGCAAAACTAGCTAACAATCGAATGATTTTCCACAATTACACAAAATAAAGCACCAACATAGCATAATTAAACACAAAAATTTTATCAAACTTACATCTAGGAAAAATAGATGATCATCCTCTAAAATCTGATCATCAGCCTGTCTTGAAGCCCTCCGAATGACTACAACATCACAAAATCAACCATTACATTACAACAACAACAACAACAACAAAAGTCTTATGCTCTGTTCTTTTAGACTGAATTAATGTAAATTCAGTTCAGTTCAGACAAATTCAATTCAGTTCCGTTCAGGCAAATTCAGTTCAGTTCAGGTAAATTCAGTTCAGGTAGTTTCCTCTCATAATTTTAATTCAATTGAGTTAAGACAAATTAAGTTTAGTTCAGTTCAGAGAAATTAAGTTCAGTTCAGTTCAGTCCAAAAGAATAGAGCCTTAGTCCCTAAATGACTCGGGGTCAGCTAACATCAACCGTCATACGAGAGATTATAAATTATAATCAACCATTATAGTAACATTTACATTACAATCCAAAAATTATAATCATATCTAAAACCACACATAATAACTAAATTCACAGAGGAGAGAGAAAAAGATGCAATACACTGAAGAGGAGGAGAGAGATGAGCGAGAGAGAAGAACTCATAGAAGCTTCCAAGCTTAGGGCAAGAATTATTCGTCTCTCCTTCTCCATCAATCATCATCGAAATATCATCTTTCGATGAAGATAAAATCGTCGCATTTGAACATTTTCCGGCGGATTCCTCCGTCGTCGCCGGCGATTGTTTACCGTTACTCGACTTGTTGCCGGATTTCTTCGCCGACGAACTCTTATCCTGCGCACCCCGCGCATTTTTAACTTCCTCAGTCTTGTTTCCTTCTTTGCTCCCAGCAGATGGACCGAAACTCGTTGTGCATGCTACAATGTCCAGCAGCCTTCTAACGTGCGCCGCTGCACTTTCCTTATCGTACGCCTCTGTAATTAAGATGGAGATAGTGAGAGAGTGAAGAGATGAGATAAAACGGTGGCGTTTTTGTTTTTTTGTTTTTAATTGAGGGGTGTTTTTTTCATACGAGGGGATAAGATAAAACGGCGTCGTTTAGTGGATTGGAGATTTTACCTTCAACCAATGTAATATTGCAGGGTTTAAGAGCTGCAACGTCCACCGTGTCTTTTAGATGTGGTCCCCTGATCTGTATATTTATAGACAATACCAAAAATATGTAAATTCTATTTTACCCTTTTTAGTAAAAAAAATAGTGAGAGGGGAAAATATTTATAAAAATGTCATCCCTACGTTTGTAGTTATTTTGTGTGGGCTATTTTTGCAAAAATAGATGAGTCATGGGACATAAAATTTATATATTGTTAAAAATGAATGGTTATCAACCTCATGTGACAAGGAAAAGTTGGTGATATTGCATGTCATTGTATTCACTGAGAGAAGTTTTCGAACGTCGATGATTCTGTCTGTGGATATTCCCTGTATGATAAGTAAAATTGAATAAGTTAGCACACACGTAGGATGGAAGAGAATTGCAAATAAATAATAAGTTTAGATGGACGAAAAAGACTGTGAACAAAAAATTCTTTTAATTAGTTGAAATTTGCATGAATTGCGTGTTGCACATAATCTGCTTACTTTTACACGGCATGTTTAGAACAAATATAACCTTTCATGCTGAAAATATCACGACAACTAATAAGTTGCGTGGAAAAAGTAACAAATTCTAGTGCATACTGACCGCATGTGCCCCTTATCTTATGTAAATAGATGGATTCTTCTTAAGCGTGTTGATATTACTTTCCAGATTAAAAACACTATTATTATCTAATCATGCATGTTGTCTTTGAGAAAGCATGCAAAATTCTTACCTTGCATACTGGTATGTTCTTTCATTTAAAATGTAAAGGCCTATACATGTGTAGTCATCGTCTTCCTTTTTTTCTTTATTCATAACTCCTTGTATTCGATAGTTAAAGCAAATTCTTTCATGTTCATTGACATAATACATAGAATGAATAAGAGATGACCTGGCCAAACATCTACTGTGGAATTTTAAATGCAAAAGTTTCCCCAAGATTTGATACCAACCAATGAGGAAAATGACACCTACCACTTTGGTCTTGAACTATAAATTCTTAGTTTCTATTCTTGAACATATGTGCAGATACAACTCATTGAAATTGGACCATGTATGCTCTTGAGTCTTGTGAATGGTGTACTTCCTAAACCAATTAAACTTCTAATGAAAAAGACTTGTTTTTTTCTAAATAATAGAGACTTTACAAAAAACACACGTATAATACTTGTTCCATTTATAATTAATAGTTATATTAGTATCAGAAAAATAATTGATGATGTAATTCCAACTAATAACGTGACAATTATTTCTAGACAGATAAATAAATACAAGTTTCGATTGCTTTTTTTTAATAAGGATGTTAAACATAATTGAGTTACTACTTACTAAGGAATAACAAGTGGAAAACAAGCAAATTAACCAATGAAAAAAAACAGAGTGCTCTGTTTTTCATAGGCAAAATTACAATTAAATTATGAAAAAATTAAGGAAGAAATATTATAAAACCTTCAAAACTACACTTGTTTCATCGGGAAGGGTCACTGTTATATCCATAACAACAGGAAGAACTGCACAATGAATAATATTATTATTAGTATATGTAATCAAAAAAGACAATATTACAGAATTAACAAATTCTTAATATTACTTAATTATAATAATTAAAAAAAATCATTACTTTTCTCTTCTTTCTTCTTCTTCTCTCCCTTGCTCTTTCCCTTTCCATTCTTGGGTGCCATTAAGCTATTTTCCTTGCTTAATTTAAACAAACAAAATTCTTAAAATTACTCCTGTAACATAAGAATTAAATTAATATAATTAGTTTCAAATTTACAATGTAAGTTCATAATTCTCAGTAATAAAACAAAAAATTAAAGAGATTTAAGCAAATGGGTAATCCATAAATACGTAAAATTCAGTGTTTTCTGACATAATTTTATCTGTCTTTTCAAAATAAAAAATATACCTGCAAGTACAAATACCAAAAAAAAAGTGCAAAATAGAGCAGTTCTTCAGTGCACCATTAAAAGCTAATAGTAAGATAAGGTGAATATTCAAGAAATAGCTGAAATTGTAAATATGAAAAAGAAAATGAACATTAAAGAAATATTCTCATTCAATTTTGAAAGAGGGAGAGAAGAAAAAAAATGAGGGGAGAGAGAAAGAAGGGAGTTAAATAAGTGTAATAAAGAGATTGAAAACAGAGGAGGTGGGTATGATAAGGAAGGAAGGGTGGAGATTAAATGGTCAGATAAATTGGCATTATGTGCCCAATTTTTCTGACTTCCACATAGTAATATAAAGTAAATATTACTTTCTTATTATATAAGGATATAAATAATGCTACTAATTTTATGTGGGCAAATTTTTTGGGGGTTATATTGTTGGTATTAGTTTTTTGAGATGTTTTAATGGTTGAATGATTATCAATCACAATATGACAAGTGGTAATGTCCAATTTATACAATGTCTCTTGAGATTGTAGAATTTGGGTTAATTAGGCAAAGTAAGTATATTTTTTTTAAATATGGTGGGAGTACAAGTTTAGTAAATTTTAGGGGAAAAAACAACATAAGAAAAACTGATAATTGACACTATACTTTGCATCAATTTGCACTATGCAACCAAAAAAATAGGTATAAAAATCGTCATCTACCATTTTTTTTACAGTAATCTAGCTCATTGGTCACAAAACTTGCTTAGTGTAGTTGGTTGGAGATTTACCTTGTAATTTTAAGTTGGTTGAAGAAGGTTGAATCCTCCCAACTACGATACTTAAGGGTAGGGATTCTCCTTATCCTTCCCCCTACACTCAAGTCCCTAACCATAAATGCTAGACCAAGAGTCAAGACATCGTGTGGGTTGAAATTTAAACAAGGCTCTTCTCCTTACCATATTTAAAATTTAAAAAATATCTAGCTCATCGGCGAATTGTGTTTATCAACTTTTTTTTCTTTTCAAAGATCTTATTTGATATATTTCTTTCTTTGTTCACTCAGATGAAATCTTCATTCAAAAGTTCACTTTTTTTTTGGTAAAAATGTGATTTAATTTACTATCTTTTATTAATTACACTATTAATCATACACATATTGTTTTTTTGCTCATTGCTCATTTGAAATCCTCCAAATGAGCAAAACATACTCAAAAGGGAGAGTTTCAAATGAGCAAAATATAGTCTTGGGCATTGTTGTTAAAATCCCGATCTGGATCTTACGATTCTACGATCCGGAAGGACCACACCGATCCCGATCATACGTAGTATCTTAATTTTGTTGATTTTGTTGGATCTTTTGATCCTACCCAACCACAAACAATCACATGGTAATATCTTAATACGATTCTACGATCCTACGACTCTATGATCCGATCCTATCATAAAAAATCATAAATTAATTTCACATATTAGATTTTGGTTACATGTTACTTCAATCTTATAGTACTGAAAAACTATCACTATTTGCTGATGAAATAAGTCATTATTAATATGTGGAAATTTTTAACATGAGGTTCTCACCATATTCTAGCATAATTATCTTTATTTTACCGAATTGTAGGATCTTACGATCCTACCAACCCCTACGATCCAAAGTAGGATCCCGATCCTGATAACATTGGTCTTGGGTGTACCATGTGCATGGTACACCCGCGTGTATGATGAATATACTCTTATTTATATTCCTAAGAGATAATGTTATTTATAAGAAGTCAAATTAAACAAACCATAAGAATAAAAAAATATATCAATTACTACGTTTTTAAAAAGTCTTTTTCTGATCACTTACAAAAAATTATGAGTACCTTTTTAAACAACTTATTTTATTATTTCTATCTCTTGTCGGATTTTTAGTTGATTTATATTCACAAATGATTACTCAATGTCTTTAAATAATTTACATAATCCTTTTGGTGATTATGTCCCCAAATTATAGTATTAGCCTGCTCGCTCGCCAAAACTGGCGGGCCCCAGCAAGCAGCATAATTCTATTCTAAGGTATTTGTTTCAATGTGAATATTCAAAATATAATTGGAGATGTGAAATAGCTAATTAGCAATTGCCACAATTATTTTACAAAACCAATGGTGCATTTTGTCCAATCCTTGCTTTTTTTGTGTTCCTAGTTATCCTTTTGCGTTTTTTTTATAAAGTTATTCCTATTGTAAATCTTTCTTACTATAGTTAGAGTAAATCCGGACAAGTTACATCCAATTCTCATTGGAGGCTTTTATGAGAAAGAAGTCGTCTTGGTATTGGTTTTTTTAGTGTGAGACAAGAGAGAGGAGATTGTATGGAGGGTCAGATTCCAAATGGTAAGAAAGAGGACAACACATAAAAAAATTAACGGAGGAGTTTTTATATACTTCTATAAAAAAATAAATGTATATATAGTAGGAGTAATTGATAAAGAACGAAAGAAGTAAGCTTTTGTTAATTACTATACTTAAGTAAATCTATGGTTTTGTACTTTTGTCAAGTCATACTTCATGAAAGTGCCATAACTTGAGAAAGTGGCTATCTCAAAAGTGGGGGGTTCCCTTATTGAATCGAGGCCACGAAACGATGTTGTGAAACGCAATCTATTATGCTAGGTTGCCAAGTTGACCCCCGAACATCACGACTCAGTCAGTAAGTGGCTTGTTTCCTCTAAAGTCGCGCAAACGATCGATATGGGGATCTTTTTATCTAATAAATGCATCCCTTCCAGAAGTAAGGGTTTGTTGCACGTACATGACACGGAGGTAAACGTGCCCTCGACCTAAAGGCTTCGACCGCAACTTGCGTTCAAAGACTCGATGGTTCACGGGATTCTGCAATTCACACCAACTATTGCATTTCGCTACGTTCTTCATCGATGCGACTAGCGAGAGCCGAGATATCCGTTGCCTAGAGTCGTTTTATCTCTTAATACTGGGTGCCACATCCCCACACCGACAAACCGATGCATGAGACAAATACACTCCTTTTCATGTTCCTTGGCGCAGTATGCGCCGGGTTTTTTTTTCCGTCTGGGAATACACGAAGTGTGAGATCTTGTTAAATTTATTCTAATATATAGTATAAGTTATCAAATTTTTATAATATTTTATTAATATATAATTCGAGATATAACAGTTAAAAAGACGTATTCGAGACTTTTAAAAACAAATAGGTAAACTAATAAAAAAACGAAGGGAGGTATGGTATGAGAACGAGTGTTTTTACTTTTTACTGCTATTTAAGGAAAAATACTGATACTTCTATTTTTTATTTTTTTTTTGAAAGAAACTGATACTTCTATTAGTAGTGGGGAAAAAATGAAGTATCTCATTTTGATGGTTAGAAAGGCTCGTTGTCAGACACATAGAAGTAATTTTGGCCTCTGAAAATAATACAATAAAAGATTTGCAGGCCAACTTTTTGATGCTCCAAAAACCTACCGTTGCAAAAGTGTGGATGACCCATACAACGTCACTTTCATCCCATTTACTTTCACCTTCACCGTCTCAAGTAGCTCTTTGGAAGTTTCTTCTACTACAGATGATATTCTTAAGTTTCCACTTCCAATACAGCTAACCGATAGATAGACAAACGATAAACCCCGATATTTTACCTTCTTATTTTTGGTGGTCCTGTCAATTGTCCTTGCTTATTTGCTCTAGACTACATAAGGGAGATGAAGCACTTAAAGTTGCACTAATTATATATTTATATGTGACTTCCTATGAGAGTATGAGTTGCTCTTGCTCCTATAATCTTAGGCTAACCTATACGACCCAACTCATTGTAGTACTTGTTTTTTCTCGACGTAAATTCGTACAAACATTTAAGTGCACTAATAAATACGCAAACACGATAATGGTAGTGGTGTTTTGTTTTAAGTTTTTCCTTTTCTAGGGTTATGGTTTGAAGTGCATTGTATAAGTAATTTTTCATATGCTTTGAATATTCCAACTCTATCTTTGGTGTTCTAATGGGTCATGTTTGGGTCGATTTTCGTCCATGGCTATGCATATAGGTCTAAATGTCTAATAAACAACAGTTTCTCTTTAGTGTGATGTGTCGCATGCTCAAATGATAGTGGAACACAATAATAACCTTATGTATGCATTATGATGAGTAACCCTTTTATGTCACTAGTAATAACCTCTTTTATGCGTTAATAGTAATTAATCATTACAACTTTTGTAATTCTTATCAATAAACTTATATACATTAACAATAATAGCCTTATTATTCACGTATCAATAACCCACGTTGCATTATCAAGTTGTAAAGTGATATATATATATATATATATATATATATATATATATATATATATATATATATATATATATATATATATATATATATATATATATATATATATATATATTGAAAAAGAAAAACAAGCAAACATGAGATATGGCACACTTAGCTGGAGATATTTATCAATTATTTGAAACATATATAAGACCATTAGTGTTACTTATTTCTTTAACTTTAAGTTAGATTATCCAATTGGCATCTGAATACACTTAGTGGTCCACCCAAAGTTGCAAAATCAAATGGTAGATAATTTCACCATTTGTGTGTATTGCTTGGAAAAGATATATGCGTGCAACAATTATTATTCTTTTACTAAGGGCCTAATAGTGATATCGTCGATTAATTTTCCCACAGCATAAGGCAAAGCGCATGATTTTTTTTAAAGAGAAACCTTGACAGAAAAAAGGATCCCAGCTTGTCAAAGGTGAATCGATCCCAAGCCTTTTTGAAACCGGAAGAGATGCTCTAACCTTTGAGACACTCCCTCACTCTCAAGCACATGAAAATAGTCCTCTACACCTTTATTTATATTGACAAGCATACAAAAGAATTGCTTTTATGTCAAGCATTATCAGTTTGCCAAATTTTCATCAATTTTAGGAATTTTACAGCCATTATGATACTAAAATTATATGAAAAATTGATAGGAACAGTCCCAACTATGGGCGTTCCGTCATTTTCAGTCCCAACTAAGAATTAGTTCGAATGGTCCCAACTATGCATCATTTTTGTTGAAATTGGTCCTCAAGGATCGATTACTTGTTTAACAGGTTAAATTTTTTTTTTCTTAAGTCAGTTTCTTCTTCCTTATTCTCTCTCCTATCTCCTCCCTCCTTCCCCACCCCTCCCCTGCCACCCACATCCCCACCTCTCCCCCTCCCACCCACATCCCCCGCCACCCCTCCCCCGTCACCCACCTCCCCCTCCCCTACCAACCCTCCCCCTCCCACCCACCTCCCCAACTAACCCCCGAAGGCCCGAAATCTCATCCCCCTCCCCGCCATCCCACCCCATCTCACCCCCCCCCCAGCCTACCCCGAAATCCTCTCCCCCACCCTCGCCACCCATCCCCATCCCACCCCCCTCCCCGCCTACCCCGAAATCCTCTCCCCCCCACCCCCGCCACCCATCCCCATCCCACCCCCTCCCCAAATACAATCTCACGCAAGTTCTCCGATTTCACGCCGTAACAACCCGCATCTATGACCAACCTAATTAAGACCTAAATGCGACGGAAAACCTAGTCCCAGGGCTATTACCATCACACTCATCACGAGTGTGGAGCTCAAAAACCTTGACTTATTAAAACTTTTAGATGGTAATGACTATATTGAAACCTCTAAACTCTAATAAACTATATTAAGTGAATGATCCTAAACTTTTAAAGAAATAGATTTGTTTTTAAAATCCTAAAGAAAATTCGGCAGAGTTCCGTTTGTAATACAGAACGCCTAAAACTTAATTTAGGACTCGCATCTGATTCATAAACATGTATCCTCAAAACCCAAAGAACCAAAACCGAGTCTAGACTTTACAAACTCAAACCTTTTTAATTTAATTACAATTTAACTATTAACTATAATATTACAAAGTTGATCGTCCTCGCCGCGATACAAATAGTATAAAGCATACAACAAACTTCCAACATTGAACCTTCTTCATTATACATTACCTTCATGTACCTGCATATATACGGCATGTAGTATCGATCAACCGGCCGAGCAAGATTTCATACCATAAAGCCAAATATATATGCAGGTAGGATACATTAAACATATCCTACAAATCATTTTCTTTTGCAACCACAATGCTAAATAAAAACATTATAAACATTTTTCTTCATTTCTTTTCCAAACCAAATATTCTTCTATTTTCTTTGCTAAAACAATTTCTTCCAAAATCTTAGAATCATAAATCTATGGAATGGAACGAACTTTCCTTGCCTTTGGGCTAGCTAGGTCCTCCTGATAACTATAGACAAAGACCCCTAGTGTGCACACCCTACATACGGCCAAACCGCAGCAGAAGATCTAAGTCCGAGGTACTGATCAACGTACCCCCCAACTATTCTGTATCTGTAAAGTCGAGACGAACCCGACGAAGTTCCAATTCCTTGAGATACCACTTAGGTAATCCCGTCAACTTTCAAAACATAAAACTATTCGAAATATCTTTTTCTGTAACTATTCTATAATTCAAGGTTCGAAAACCAAACTATCTATATTTGGAGGAACATCCTCCCATTCAATCCATTCTCAACAAAATCGAGATTCTTTAAAAACACTTCTTGTAAACTATAAAAGTTTCTTTGAAAACTAAACTTTCGATCTTTGGAGGAATATCCTCCCTTTCAAACCAAAATCACAATTTTCAATACTTTGCTTGTAAACTATAAAATATTTGAGTAAGAAATCTTACCTCTTACTAATCACAGCAAAACAACCACCTCCAAAACGACTCTTTACTGAACTCGAAAGCCACTACTATGGAAGATTAAGGATGAAGTAAGCCTGGAGATTTGATCATAAAACACGTACTAAACGCCCCTAAACGAACAAAAACGTGCTCTTACTCCCTCCTGAGTTTAATAGCATGTAATTGGAAGTAGGTTATAGTTACTATGAATCCTATCTTTCAGTTATATTATTATAATTATTGTTTGTTTTATTTAAAAGAAAAGAGTATTCATTTGATTAAGATTGAAAGTTCGATTTACCTTCGAAGCATTTTGAAATAGTTTCGAAAAGGCTTGAAATTGGATGTATTTGCTTAGAAGTAGATTATTGAAAAATTGGTTTAGCTACAAAATGAATTGATATAGTTTTGAAACTTGATGGCTCGAAATAGAATGATTAAAGTTCAATGCCAACAAGGATGCCCCTTTGTAGTTTTTGCTCCTCGATGAACCTAGGCATTGAGTTGAAGCGAGACACAAAGATAATGGCGAAATGGAGGCTTGACTCTTAATTGTGAAGAGTAGAGTTCTTGGTTTTAAATCTATGGATTTTGATGTTTGATAAATTGTTTAATATTCAATCTCTTTGTTTATAAGTTTCGAGGACGAAACTTTTTGTTAGGGTGGTATATTATAATCCCCCTATTTTTAAAGAGCATTTTATTAATAGCTAAGTATGATCATTAGCGTGATTATATATTAATACTCTCCGAGTTTATAAAAAAAATAATTTGAATTTGGTTATACACTTATTGAAAAGCTAATTATATTTAATTATTGAACTTTGTTGTAATGGAATTAATTTGAGAAATATTGAGTTTATTTTTTTTAACGAGTACGAGTTATTATTGTTTTATATGAAGTTGTATTAGTATTTTTATCATATTTCAAAAGGTAAATAGATGTACTTAGATTTATATAAAAGGAGAGGGATTGAAAGGTAATTGGACCAAATAGTTAAATGGGGAAGGTTGAATTATATTAAACTAGAGAAAAAAAAAGGGAAAAAGAAAAATAGATGGGAAAAAATATGTGGAAGGAAAGGAGGTAGGGGTGAGTCATTAAGTGGGAAAAAAAAGAGAAAACAAAAAGAAAGAAAACAAAAGGGAAAAATGAAGCGTGATATTGTTTTCTTCAGAAAAGGGAAAACAGAAAAAGAGAAATGAAAGGAGGAAAGGGGGAAGAGGGAGTTCGAAGGAGAGAGAAGAGAAAGTGGAGGATGGCGGGCTCCGGCGAGCCATTCACGGCGTCGATGGCGTCGAAGCATATGCACGTATGCACAAGAAGGAAGAGAGAAAGAAGGCACGAAGAGGAGGGAGTAAGAGCACGTTTTTGTTCGTTTGGGGGCGTTTAGTGCGTGTTTTATGATCAAATCTCGAGGCTTACTTCATCCTTAATCTTCCATAGTAGTGGCTTTCGAGTTCACTAAAGAGTCGTTTTGGAGGTGGTTGTTTTGCTGTGATTAGTAAGAGGTAAGATTTCTTACTCAAATATTTTATAGTTTACAAGTAAAGTATTAAAAATTGTGATTTTGGTTTGAAAGGGAGGATATTCCTCCAAAGATCGAAAGTTTAGTTTTCAAAGAAACTTTTATAGTTTACAAGAAGTGTTTTTAAAGAATCTCGATTTTGTTGAGAATGGATTGAATGGGAGGATGTTCCTCCAAATATAGATAGTTTGGTTTTCGAACCTTGAATTATAGAATAGTTACAGAAAAAGATATTTCGAATAGTTTTATGTTTTGAAAGTTGACGGGATTACCTAAGTGGTATCTCAAGGAATTGGAACTTCGTCGAGTTCGTCTCGACTTTACAGATACAGAATAGTTGGGGGGTACGTTGATCAGTACCTGGGCGGGCGCGGATGTGTCGTTGTGCACCGCACCCGGCCAAAGATAAAATTTCTCCTACTCTCTTTTACACTAAGCTAGTATAATGGAAGTAGGGGTCGTATCCACAGGGAAACAGGGACGAGTTTAATACTTAGCGTGATTCAAAACCTAGATTAAGCTAAGGGCCGAGAAACCTAATAATAATAACAAAGGGGGGTTTCAAGTAGATTATAACTAAACTACAACTAACTAGCATATAAACAAGATGAGAAATCAATATGGGAAGATCTTGAATCCGATTAACATACACTTCAATTCATTATCGATCCTTGAACCTCCACTCTAATTATTTCCATAATTATCTATTGTCGAGAATTAATCTCGCGTTCTCCTTATTCTTAGTTGAATAGCACGATCAGCGTGACTATAAAACCCTAACCAAAGGATAACCTAGTCCGATAGCGTCTAAGTTCAATCCAATAGCAAAAATAAACACGAGAGAACCAACGACACCGCTAACGTCATACAAGCGATAAACATTCAACAGTTAATTCAATTTCCCCAAGAAATAACCAAGACGATCAGCATCTAAGTTACTCCCTAGTTTGCTACCAATTGATAAAAGAATAAAACAATCCGATTCTATTCTTAAATCTAGCATTAGATTAATTACACAATCAAACTAGTAACGTTCCTAGCATAATTATGCAAAAATCATAGAAAGCAAGCATAGAAATTAAACCATAATCAAAGAAACTAAATAGAGAGGAAAGATCTCACAATAATGCTTGAAGCTCCATATTAATCTCGTTCAAGAACGGTTCAAGCTACAATCGGCATAGCATAAGCCAATCCCATAACTGAAATCTACAAAAACTAAACTAGAAAATAAAAACTAAAAAGAGAAGACAACAAGAGAGGAGTGGAGTTTTGGAGACTCCCTCTCCTTGTGGCTGTTGCCCCCTAGGTCCAAAAATAGAGCTTAGTATTTATACTAAAGCTCAGAAATCAGCCGACAATTAGACCGACCTAGGGGTCGCGAGGTGCGAAGTAGGTCGCACCGTGCGAAGAGTGTTCTGCCTACCGCAGATTTGGCTGGGCAAAGCAGGTCGCACCGTGCGAAGAATCTCGCGAGGTGCGAGCAAGATGGTCGCGAGGTGCGACCTAGCTCGCGAGGTGCGAGCTGCGAGCTGGGCAGGCTTGCTCCGAGCGCTGGGCGAGCATGCTGGGCGTGCGGTGCTTCGAGCGCTGGGCGTGCGATGATGGAGCGCTGGGCTGGGCAGCTTGCTTCGAGCGCGCGCTGGCTTACGATGATGGAGCGCTGGGCGTCTTGGCTGCTGCTTGGGCGAGCATGCGATGCGGCTGTGAACGTGCACGCGAGAGCTGGGCGATGATGCCGAGCTTGTTAGGCATGCGGTGCTTGGGCTTGCGGTGATGCTTGGGCTTTGCTCGGCTCAAATGCACTTCACCTTGGAAGCTCGGAATACATGACGTTAACACAAATTATCTCGCAAAACTCCGAACTTCCGCTAAGAGTTAAATAAAACACGAATGTTAACAATTACAATCAAACCCTTAGCAAAGTGCACCCAATGTTACGTAAATACTACGTGTAACTTGAGCGTATCAAATACCCCCACACTTGAACTTTACTCGACCTCGAGTAAACTCAAAATGAGGATCACCAAATAAATCATCACCCAAGCTAACGACACCAACCTACACTCCCCATCAACTACATCATCATCATCACATCTTAACAAAATACGCTCAAAACCTAAACGTAAGGGATAATGACTCCCCCACACTTAGATTCAAGCTCACCTGAAATATACAAAGACGCGACAACAATAATAACCAGTAACACCAACAAGCTTAACCAACAACACCAACAAGAATCAAAATGCCAGCTTACGACACACTAAACTACCAGCTCTCCCAAACCTCCAAAAGATGATCTAAAACTACTACTACTACTACAACTAACTTAGAATAGCAAGCCATGGAACAAAGACAAAAAGGGATAAATTCCATGCTTACTCCCAAAAACAAACAATCAACCAAAAGAATGTGAAAGCCAAAATAAATCTTCACAAAATCAAGGATGAAATAACCAACCATACCCGAAAACGCTTTCCACCTTATGACACCATCTCCGGCAAATGAGTTTTCAAAGTACAAAATTCTCTCTTAATCTCTCATTTTGCCTAGGAGCCCTTTCGGGTTTTCATCCTAGCTTCACACATTTCTTTTTGGTTGCATCTCACCATCTTACCCGCTCAACTAGCTCTTTTTTGCATAGGCCGCCCTTTCGGGTTTTCGACCTATCCGAGCCCCCAATTTTGCCCGAGTCGCCCACCCTTGTGGGTTTTCAACTCAGCGGGTTTCATTTCATCACTTTTTTTTTTTGTTTTTCTCAATTTTTTTTCATTTTCATTTTTTTTCAAATTGAAAGTAATATATACAACATAGATACACGAGAATGAGAATACCCTCCCCCCTACTTAAACTACACATTGTCCTCAATGTGTCGACAATTAAAAGAAAAAGTAAACTGAAAATGGGGGGGAAAATCGAAAATCGGGTAAATCGAAGATCGAATGCTCAAAACTCATGAAAAGCAAACCGTCAAACTCAAATTTCTTAACAACACCAACTCAAATCTCCTAACTTAACTCACAACCCTCTCCCTCGAATCACTGAAACAAATGACAAGTTCAAAAGTTTTGAATTTATGAGATTTTCACCTAGCTCAAGAGATCGAAAAGATACATTAACAATCTCAATCCTCTAGTGTTACCAACTCCTAGCTATTGAACTCCTCCCATCGGGTTTTCTTTTGTGGATTTTGGTTCCAAGCGGATTAAGATTGGTTGTGGATCTTTTTAGTGGGTGGGCGGTGGGTGAAAGAAAATTTGTTGTGGTGGTGGAAATTTGATGAAAAATAAAGGAAAAGAAAGAAAATAAAGGGGTCTCGGGTTGCCTCCCGAGAAGCGCTGTTGTTTAAAGTCGTGAGCTCGACTTAGTACCTTAAGCTTAATCGTTGGGTTTGTGCTCCATGTGTGACAATGGTGGTTCCATGTCAATCTCCACTTCAAGTACCTGCAAAATTGATTGAGAAGAACTCTTGCAATGCATCGTTAATACCTAGCTTACTACAACATGGTTGAGCATATAACATCAGATTATATCCCAAAACCTAGCATTAAGTCAACAACAAACATCAACTAGTAGTACTCCTAGCTAATCCAAGTCATGACCATTAATATCAATATTTAAAGCTAGACAATAACCAAGATATAGAGTATGAGTCAATCAACCATCCCCAAGAGAGTGGTCAACCAAAAACAAAGAGCACAAGCAATACCATCCAAAAATCACGCTAAATACAAACAAGTAACACCGTTTCCCCGGCAACGGCGCCAAAATTGGGGCGGGCGCGGATGTGTCGTTGTGCACCGCACCCGGTCAAAGATAAAATTTCTCCTACTCTCTTTTACACTAAGCTAGTATAATGGAAGTAGGGGTCGTATCCACAGGGAAACAGGGACGAGTTTAATACTTAGCGTGATTCAAAACCTAGATTAAGCTAAGGGCCGAGAAACCTAATAATAATAACAAAGGGGGGTTTCAAGTAGATTATAACTAAACTACAACTAACTAGCATATAAACAAGATGAGAAATCAATATGGGAAGATCTTGAATCCGATTAACATACACTTCAATTCATTATCGATCCTTGAACCTCCACTCTAATTATTTCCATAATTATCTATTGTCGAGAATTAATCTCGTGTTCTCCTTATTCTTAGTTGAATAGCACGATCAGCGTGACTATAAAACCCTAACCAAAGGATAACCTAGTCCGATAGCGTCTAAGTTCAATCCAATAGCAAGAATAAACACGAGAGAACCAACGGACTCGCTAACGTCATACAAGCGATAAACATTCAACAGTTAATTCAATTTCCCCAAGAAATAACCAAGACGATCAGCATCTAAGTTACTCCCTAGTTTGCTACCAATTGATAAAAGAATAAAACAATCCGATTCTATTCTTAAATCTAGCATTAGATTAATTACACAATCAAACTAGTAACGTTCCTAGCATAATTATGCAAAAATCATAGAAAGCAAGCATAGAAATTAAACCATAATCAAAGAAACTAAATAGAGAGGAAAGATCTCACAATAATGCTTGAAGCTCCATATTAATCTCGTTCAAGAACGGTTCAAGCTACAATCGGCATAGCATAAGCCAATCCCATAACTGAAATCTACAAAAACTAAACTAGAAAATAAAAACTAAAAAGAGAAGACAACAAGAGAGGAGTGGAGTTTTGGAGACTCCCTCTCCTTGTGGCTGCTGCCCCCTAGGTCCAAAAATAGAGCTTAGTATTTATACTAAAGCTCAGAAATCAGCCGACAATTAGACCGACCTAGGGGTCGCGAGGTGCGAAGTAGGTCGCACCGTGCGAAGAGTGTTCTGCCTACCGCAGATTTGGCTGGGCAAAGCAGGTCGCACCGTGCGAAGAATCTCGCGAGGTGCGAGCAAGATGGTCGCGAGGTGCGAGCCTAGCTCGCGAGGCGAGCTTGCTCCGAGCGTTGGGCGAGCATGCTCGGGCGTGCGGTGCTTCGAGTGCTGGGCGTGCGATGATGGAGCGCTGGGCTGGGCAGCTTGCTTCGAGCACGCGCTGGCTTACGATGATGGAGCGCTGGGCGTCTTGGCTGCTGCTTGGGCGAGCATGCGATGCGGCTGGTGAACGTGCACGCGAGAGCTGGGCGATGATGCCGAGCTTGTTAGGCATGCGGTGCTTGGGCTTGCGGTGATGCTTGGGCTTTGCTCGGCTCAAATGCACTTCACCTTGGAAGCTCGGAATACATGACATTAACACAAATTATCTCGCAAAACTCCGAACTTCCGCTAAGAGTTAAATAAAACACGAATGTTAACAATTACAATCAAACCCTTAGCAAAGTGCACCCAATGTTACGTAAATACTACGTGTAACTTGAGCGTATCAGTACCTCGGACTTAGATCTTCTGCTTCGGTTTGGCCGTATGTAGGGTGTGCACACTAGGGGTCTTTGTCTATAGTTATCCGGAGGGCCTAGCTAGCCCAAAGGCAAGGAAAGTTCGTTCCATTCCATAGATTTATGATTCTAAGATTCTGGAAGAAATTGTTTTAGCAAAGAAAATAGAAGAATATTTGGTTTGGAAAAGAAATGAAGAAAAATGTTTATAATGTTTTTATTTAGCATTGTGGTTGCAAAAGAAAATGATTTGTAGGATATGTTTAATGTATCCTACCTGCATATATATTTGGCTTTATGGTATGAAATCTTGCTCAGCCAGTTTGGCTGATACTACATGCCCGGTATATGCAGGTACATGAAGGTAATGTATAATGAAGAAGGTTCAATGTTGGAAGTTTGTTGTATGCTTTATACTATTTGTATCGCGGCGAGGACGATCAACTTTGTAATATTATAGTTAATAGTTAAATTGTAATTAAATTAAAAAGGTTTGAGTTTGTAAAGTCTAGACTGGTTTTGGTTGCTGGGTTTTGAGGATACAGGTTTATGAATCAGATGCGAGTCCTAAATTAAGTTTTAGGCGTTCTGTATTACAAACGGAACTCTGCCGAATTTTCCTTAGGATTTTAAAAACAAATCTATTTCTTTAAAAGTTTAGGATCATTCACTTAATATAGTTTATTAGAGTTTAGAGGTTTCAATATAGTCATTACCATCTAAAAGTTTTAATAAGTCAAGGTTTTTGAGCTCCACACTCGTGATGAGTGTGATGGTAATAGCCCGGACTAGGTTTTCCGCTGCATTTAGGTCTTAATTAGGTTGGTCATAGATCTGGGTTGTTACACACGCTGCCTTAATTGTGAAATTCGAACCACTAATACGATAAACTCAAAGTAATTATACAGATTAATTGAAAATTCGGAAAAAAAAACTTGAAAGAAACCTGGACATTGTTGTCGAATACAAAGACTCTGAAGGACTGGAAAGCTTCGCAACGGGGGAGACCGAGGTGAGCGGTTCGAATCCAAGAAGGAGGCAAAACACCGGAATTAACAACACCTCGAGCAATACTTTCTGCCATTTTTCCTTCTCCGATAAACCCTAGCATGAATGTGTCACTAGGAATTGCTGTCATCGCCATTTTTTTCTTTCTTTCTTCCTTTGCTTTGCTTCTCCGAGGTTTTAAGTGTTCTGAGTTTTAAGTGATTAATGACTTGTTGGCACGAGTGACGAGAGTTGTGTAGAAGTAGTTAGTTAAGTTGGGTCACTTCCAGTCCACTGCATAGAACTCAAAGGTCTTGGTCTTGGCCTCGGGGGTGGTTCGTCGGAGTGACGAAGGTTTGGTTTGGGGTGGAGGTTCATCGACGCAGGTGGGTGAGGGTGATCAAGGGGGACGTTTGGCTGCTGGAGATGTGGAATTTAGGCGGGAAATGGTGGAGGGGGGGTTCTGGGTGGTGGTTTCGTGGAGAGAGAAAGTGTTGGTGGTGCTGGGTTGTGGGTGATGTGTTGGGTGGTGGGGTGGTGCTGAATAGGTGGTGGTGAAAAAGAAAAAGAAAAAAAAAACGCATTTTACCTGTTGTAGCAGGTCATTGACCTGCTGGGACCAATTTCGGCAAAAATGATGTATAGTTGGGACCGTTCAGAAATAATCCTTAGTTGGGAATGAAAATGGCGGAACGCCCATAGTTGGGACTGTTCTTATCAATTTTTCCAAAATTATATTACCCAAATATTTTTTTTCTTTCTTCCTACTTTGACTTTTACAGTATCTAATGCACATCTTTAATATATAGTTATTATATTTAAGTATGCATTAGTAAAAAAATTAAATAGCTGATTAACTCGAGTAAAACAATTGTTTTCACCTATACTTATTCTTTAATTAAGAGTAGATCTTGTATACATCGGATATATATCGCATATTCATATACAACATGCCGGTTTGATCACCCTAAATTATATATAGTCAACTTTCCAAAAATGATGATTCTTCTTGTGATTTGGGCTTTTCTAAACTTGGTTTGTACAAAACACTCATTTTGTATTAATTTTTGTAATTCTTTGATGTTTACATCTCTTTTAGATAATAGAACTCGGATCCAACATCACGATAACGTAAAAAAACTTCCCAAACTTTGGTAGTATATGTTAAAATGTAAACTTTGAATGAAAAATATAATTTGGTTGAATGATAGGAATTTTTATTTGGAATTTTTTGTGGTTGTGATATTCGAAACACGTAGATGTGGTGAACAATCGAATAAGTTCATTTAGGTCATTTTCTCTTCTTTTGAGCATAATTTGGATTATTGGCGTTAGACCGAAGCAACTGGTTGCTCAAATTGTTGTCTCGCTTTGCTAGAATGTAAATGATGACAAAGAGCAATCTGACCTATTGACATTACGCTTATGTAGTAGCCAATTTAAACACTACTTTTCTGACCAACATATGCATATTCATCTTCTACGTAGATTTACACCAATTAGACAAACAATTCTAATTTTGGTACTATTTTTTTTTTTTTTTGATCTTTTGGTACTAATTTAATAATTTACATATTGATCGGCAAAATAACATTTCCTTTTTTATGCCAAGATTATGCTATTATATTCTTCCGGTATTACTCATTCCAATCCATGCATGAAACCAAATATTCCCTCCGTTTTTTGATAGATCGGTATTCCAAATTTCCAATTGACTTGCACATTTGCCAATGCACAACTTTGATCATTAATACAAAAATTAGTCATTGTTCAGAGTCCTTAGAACTACTGTAAATTATAGCGCATTGAAGCTGATATATACATCCAACCCTTAAAAACGAGTTATTCAATTTGACCAAAAACATTCTCATTTTGGTAAACTAAAATGAGCAAAACAAAGTTATTTTGCAAATAAACAAGCAATGAGAAATACTTAAATTGGGGTGGGGGGGATACGCTTATTTAGAAGCCAAATGAGTATATAGCCACAAACTTTGCTAGTTTTAACTAAAAGAAAATTTTGTAAAAAGAATTCGACCCGACACATTAATTTTGTAAAATTGTCTTGAGCCGCTTATATAGAGGAAGCAAGAGACTTGCATCACTTATAACATATAAGCTCTAGTGAGGCTAGTTCCTTTTCGAAACCAATTAGCGATAAAAAGAGCAATTAATTAATTTGTAACTCTCTAAATTTACAAGTAGTTATTATCTCTCATCTTCTACCATAGAACAATTAATATGCTTGCATATAAGAAGCCTCAACATGGTGGCTAACTTGCTACATAACGCATGTTGTGCAAACTCGAACCTCCTAAGTAGAAGAAATCCTAAAGTTAAATTTGTAAAGGAAGTAAGGGGTAGCAAGTAAGGGGTAGCATATATGTACAAGACATATGCTGTGCACATGATATCAGTCTGTCCATGTCATTACTAGAACTTTTGTCTGTTTCTAGGTTCTTGTGTAAATATCTTTCTAGGGATTGTAACCTAGTATAGTACCCTAGTATATATAGTGTGAGGTAGGTTGTTGTCTCACATACAAAACACACAAGATCAATATACAAAAGGTGGAGCCGTCACTTTGGCTACCAACCCTTAAACAATTCTCTACTGCTGCTGTTGTACATTGCAGATAATCTCATCTCTCTTGTTTTATTTTAATCTTCATGGTATCAGAGCTGAGAGAGGTAAGTGAGAATCTGTTGTATTAAAGTTCATTGCTTTATTTGTTCAGCAAGTAGTTAAAGTTTGTATCTTTCATTAAAAAAAAATATGGTTGGTGGAGAGGCAACAAAAACGACCATTGAGTGCAACAGTCCTCTGTATCTTCATCCCTCAGATGGACCAAACTCATTGAAGGTAGACCCACAGTTAACAGGGACTACAGATTACAGATCTTGGAAGAGGTCAATGGAGATATCTCTTGCAACAAAGAGAAAACTGGGTTTTGTCACTGGTGCTCTAACTAAGGCTATGTTCAGTTCACCTTATTTTTGCTTATTTCAGATCAGATCAGATCAGATCAGATCAGACCAGATCAGATCAGAAAAAATAAGTTCAAATCAGATCAGATCATATCAGATAAGTTCAGATCAGATCAGATCAGATCAGATAAGTTCAGATTATGCTTATATTTTAAAACTTATTATTATTATTATCATCATCATGATTATTATGATTATTAGTATTACTAATGCTATTATTGTTATTGTAATAATTATTATTATTGTTGTTGTTATTATTATTATTATTATTATTATTATTATTATTATTATTATTATTATTATTATTATTATTATTATTATTATTATTATTATTATTACTTTATACAATTACTATTACTATTAATATTACTAGTTACTAGTACATTTGTTCAAAAAGATTATTATTATTGTCGTTGTTGTACTTATTAATTATTAGTGTTGGTAATTATTATTAATGTCGTTGCTATTATTATAGATGTCATTGATATTACTATTTGAAGCTATTTGTGTTCAAGAAGAAGAATGTTCTTTTGGCATTTGTAAGTGTTCTTTTTTATATTTATTCTAATTAATAATTTTGATATGTGATGTTCTTTTTGATGTTGTACATGTAAAGAACATGACAATAGTATATGATGTTTATTTTTTAAAACAATTTTGGTATAATAATATAAATTATATATTACTAGTTTATATAAAACATGAGTAGCATGGGATAACCTAATGGTGTTGTCATCACGTTCAAAATTTTCCCTAGAAAGGATTTCAACTTATCTTTAAAAACAAAGTTTATATAGAACAAGACAACGATATAAGAAGAATATTTAACCATTTTGTTCAAGATCATATGATTATATATATCTATAGGTTTATTTATAATAAAAAAGAACAATTTATTGATATAATAAAGAACATGTTGTTAGTTAAATCCAAACATGTCATCAATATAAAATAACATCTATCTTTAATTTTAAAAATGTGTTCTTTTTTTAATATCATTATATGTTCTTTTAATTACTAGCTAAATTCTTATTATTAACGGACCTTGAACATGAGTGTTCTTTTATTTTTAATTTTTTTGGGCCCTTTTCGGGAATCCCGTGGTAAGATGAATTTTCTCTGGGCTGCCCTCGCACAGGGTCACTCACCTAAAGATCCAACAAGCCCCAACCCCCCTTCCCCACCCACAACAATATTGAAATATATGCTTCCACCAAGATTTGAACCTTGGTCTCTCATGTGGGAGGTAAGAAGCCATACCATTGGACCCAAGAGTCCTTAGTCTTTTATTTTTAATTGTATGTTCATATACTAATGTGCTCTTTTTCAAAAAAAATAATAATTATGCTATAATAATAATAATAATAATAATAATAATAATTATTATTATTATTATTATTATTATTGTTATTATTGTTATTATTGTTATTATTATTATAATATTATTTATATTATTATTATTATAAAATTATTATTATTATTATTATTATTATTATTATTATTATTATTATTATTATTATTGAAAGTTGTGCATAGTAATAAAATGATAGTAATAGTAATACTAGTAATGAAATACAAAGTAATAATAATATTAGTAATAATATATTTTTTTAAAGATAAGTTCAGATCAGATCAGATCAGAAAAAATAAGTTCAGATCAGATAAGTTCAGATCAGAAAATTTCAGGTGAACTAAACATAGCCTAAACCCAGTGAGGATCCAGTGAAGAAAGAAGCTTGGGAAGCTTGTAACAGCATGGTTACAGCTTGGCTTCTTAACAACATGACTGAGACTCTTAGGAGGTCAGTTATGTACATCAAGTCTGCTAAGGAAATCTGGTTTAATCTGAAAAATAGGTTCACTGTAAGCAATGGTAGCAGAAAATACAGACTGAACAAGAACACATATGAAGTCAAGCAAAACAAAAGGCCTGTTTCTGAGTATTATACTGATCTTAGGGTTTTATGGGAAGAGATAGAGTCCCTAACTGATTATCCAGCTATCACTAATGTGAATGCTGAGATAACAGCATATATAAAAGCTGTGAATCAGCAAAAGGAAGAACAAAAACTTTTTCAGTTTTTGAATGGATTAGATCTTGGGTATGGAAGCTTGAGAAGCCATATATTGCTCATGAATCCTCTGCCTACTGTGGACACAGCAGTGTCAATGATTCAGCAAGAAGAGTCTCAAAATGAAGTGCTTGTAAAGGAGGAAGAAGAAAGTGTGGGAACAGCTCTTTACAGCAAGAATGAGGCTAAGAATTTCTGTACTGTGTGTAAGAAAACCAATCATGTTGCTGAAAAATGTTGGTTTAAGATTGGCTTCCCTGCTGGTCATAACAAATCAAAACAAGGAAACAGGCACTATGAAAACACTCAAGAGAATAGAGGTGGAAATTACAAAGGAAAGAATCAGGGGTACTCTGGAAATCAAAACTTCAGGAAGAAGAATGTGTCAAATGCTCAACTCAATGTAGGTGCTGGTGCTAATCTTGCTACTGCCATAGCACAACAACTACAAGAAATGCTGAAACTGGGATCAAGCTCTAGCAACTCAGCTGTAAAAAGGAGTGATGACACAGATGAGGAGCTAGACAACCATTTTGCAGGTATGATATCCTGCCATTTTGTAAAAAACACAAATGATACCTGGATTATTGATTCAGGAGCTAGTGATCATATGATTGCTAACCTTGAAAAATTACATAATGTGAAGTAACTGTTTCACAGGCCTAAAATTAGCCTACCTAATGGTGGCACAGCCTATGTGACTCACATAGGAGATGCCTCATTGAAGAATGGTATTGAATTGAAGGATGTGTTTTATGTCCCTGAGTTCAAGCAGAACTTGTTATCTTTTCAGAAACTGAATGAACATGACAATTGTTGTGTTTTGTTTTTTAAAGATTTTTGTGTTATGCAGGATTGCACAACACAGAAAATTAAGGCAATTGGCACTGTCACTGATGGTCTCTACTACCTACAAAATCAACCTCTCAGTAACCAAGACACAAGAAATCTTGTCCTCACAACCTCAAATCAAGAAAACAAGCTACAACAATCTCCTAGTAAACCTAAGGCAAATGTTAGCCATACTTGTGAATCAAACGTAGTTACTGTTAACAAATGCTTTGTAGATGTAACAGATTCATCTTATGATGATTTGAAATATGAGAAAATTTGTAATGAAATTATGTCTATGAATGCAAAACTTTCTGATTACTCTCTTTGGCATATCAGACTAGGTCATACCTCTGTAGATAAAATGAGACATATACCTCACTTGAAAGGGTATATAAAAGATGCTAATAAAGAAATTTGCTTGTCCTGTCCTATGGCCAAACTCACCAAATTACCCTTTCCTAACAGCAATACCACAGTGACAGGTCCATTTGACTTAATTCACATAGACATATGGGGACCTTATAAGGTTCCCTACAAAGAAAGATACAGATTCTTTCTTACAATAGTGGATGAGTACACTAGAGCTACCTGGGTGTATCTTCTGAAACACAAATCAGATTCTTTTGCAACATTGAAAAACTTTTGTGCTTATGCTGAAAATCAGTTTGACAGAAAAGTAAAGATTGTGAGATCTGATAATGCCTTGGAATTCAAGGATCAAGAGTGCATAGCCTTGTTCATGGAGAGGGGCATTGTACATCAAACCACCTGTGTTGATAGACCACAACAGAATGGCGTGGTTGAAAGAAAACACAGACACCTACTTGAGATAAGCAGGGCTCTGAGGTTTGGAGCTGGTCTCTCTCTCTTATATTGGGGTGATTGTGTCATGGCAGCTGCTTACATAATTAACAGACTTCCTTCAAGTGTTCTAAAGAACAAAACTCCTTTTGAGAAGATGTTTGGCAAATCACCTAACTACTCCAATTTGAAAGTTTTTGGGTGTCTTGTTATGGCTTATAACCCAGATAGGCACAAAGATAAATTCACCACCAAAGTTGTACCTTGTTTATTTCTAGGGTACCCTGCTACTCAGAAGGGATACAAGCTAGAAAATCTCTTAACTAAACAACATTTCGTTTCAATAGATGTAAAATTCTATGAGCATGTTTTTCCTATGCAAATCAATCACTCTCACCACTTCATGAATCCTGTTCCTATTGACATAACCAAATTTACACCTGAATCTCAACCTCCATCCAATGCTCCTGCTCAAAACAACCCAGTTTATGATGATGAACCACCTCAAAATACCTCCACTCAGCCTCTACCTCCACCTACTACACCTATACCTAGCAGAAAGTCAACAAGGCAAACCAGAGCTCCTACCTGGTTACAGGATTTTGTAACAACCTCTCACTCTCATCACAATACAGAACAAGCAGAAGAAGCTGCTCAGATTGTAACCACTGATGTTGATGCTCATTTTGCTAATATGGTGGGAAAGATTGTGGACACTGAGGACCCAGGGTCATATTATGAAGCTGCAGTCCAACCTGGTTGGGTAGATGCAATGAACAAAGAGCTGCATGCTCTTCAAGACAATGAAACATGGGATATCACTCCTCTTCCTTCTGGCAGAAAAGCTATAGGTTGCAGGTGGGTCTATAAGACCAAATATAGAGCAGATGGTAGTGTTGAGAGGAAGAAAGCAAGATTGGTGATACAAGGGTGTAATCAAAAGAAAGGTGTTGAATATACTCACACTTATGCACCTGTGGCAAAAATGAGTACAATAAGAGCCTTACTAGCAGTAGCTGCTATGCATCAATGGCATACATGCCAGATGGATGTGCAAAATGCATTCCTTCATGGTGATTTGAAGGAAGACATATACATGCATATACCACTTGGGTACTCAGATACTCAAAGAAATCAAGTTGGTGATAGTCTAGCTAGACAGAGGGAGAATGCTCCATTAGTGTGTAAGTTGAAGAAAGCTCTATATGGGCTTAAGCAAGCACCCAGACAATGGTTTGCAAAACTGTCTAGTGCTTTACTTTCATTTGGCTTTCTACAATCTCATGCAGATCATTCACTCTTTACTCAAGAGACAAATGACACTTTCACTGCCATCCTGATCTATGTAGATGATTTGATCATCACAGGCAACAGCAACACACAAATAGATCAAGTCAAAAAGCTTCTATGCTCTAAGTTTCATATGAAAGATCTGGGGGATCTGAGCTATTTTTTAGGCATGGAATTCACTAGATCCTCTCAAGGGATTTTTATATCTCAAAGAAAGTATGCTCTTGACCTACTAAAGGAATATGGAGTGGACAAACAGAAGGCCTTAAAACTTCCCTTAGATACTCATCTAAAACTTGAGCCTGATAAAGGCACACTTCTTCCTAACCCTGAGCCCTACAGGAGACTAATTGGTCAGTTGATTTATCTGACCATATCCAGGCCAGATATTACTTTCTCCGTTCAACTTCTAAGTCAATTCATGCATCAACCTACTTCAGTTCATATGCACGCTGCAAGAAGGGTTCTCAGGTACATTAAACAAGCTCCTTCACAAGGTATTTTGCTAGCAAGTCACAGCTCAGAAAAGCTCACTGCCTATTGTGACTCTGATTGGGCATCATGTCCCTTCTCTAGAAGATCTACTACTGGTTTTTGCATTCTTCTAGGCTCTTCACCTATCTCTTGGAAGAGTAAAAAACAAATTGTGGTAGCTAGATCCTCAGCTGAGGCAGAATACAGGGCAATGGCCCTCACTACTTGTGAAATTACCTGGCTCATGACACTTCTCAAGGATCTAGGCCTAAAGAACATGTCAGCTGCTGCTCTAAAATGTGACAACCAAGCTGCCATTTCCATTGCTGCCATTTCCATTGCTGCAAATCCAGTACATCACGAAAGAACCAAACATATTGAAGTGGACTGCCACTTCATCAGGGAAAAGGTTAAGCAAGGCACCATTCAGCCCTCTTATGTGCCCTCTAAAGAGCAATTGGCTGATGTCCTTACCAAAGCTCTTCCTGCTTACCAGTATGACAGACTACTTGGTAAGATGGGAGTGCTCAAGCCTTCCCACTCTCATCTTGAGAGGGAGTGTAAAGGAAGTAAGGGGTAGCATATATGTACAAGACATATGTTGTGCACATGATATCAGTCTGTCCATGTCATTACTAGAACTTTTGTCTGTTTCTAGGTTCTTGTGTAAATATCTTTCTAGGGATTGTAACCTAGTATAGTACCCTAGTATATATAGTGTGAGGTAGGTCATTGTCTCACATACAAAACACACAAGATCAATATACAAAAGGTGGAGCCGTCACTTTGGCTACCAACCCTTAAACAATTCTCTACTGCTGCTGCTGTACATTGCAGATAATCTCATCTCTCTTGTTTTATTTTAATCTTCAAAATTACTTTCAGGTTTATTGTTGTGAAATGTAATCGTGATCATTCGAGTCCTAACATCATATGAAAATCATGAAATTAGTGCATTTCATTCGAATTAGAACAAAACGTAGTGCATGCGCACAATATAGATATGACCTATATGCTTATGCAATTCGACACATGCTCTTTATACACACACTAGTAAGTAGTAAGAATTGCTTAATTGCAGAACAATAGGAGTGCTATTACTACAAGAAGTCAAACACTCAAACCTAATTGTATACATAATTATATCACTATCTTAAACACTACACGAGTGGGGCGGTTTAATCTTATGATTTCATGCTCAACAAATGATGTCCAAATGAAAGGAGAGTAGTAACCTGAATTCCTTTTATTACATATCTGTATATATATGTTCTTTTATGCAATTATTAGTTTCATGTTTGACGGAAGTAACTGAAATTTAATATAAGCACTTTTATGTTTGACGGAAGTAACTGAAATATAAAATAAGCACTTCATGACATATATAGGAATAAAATGTGCATTTATTCCACGTCCACGTCATTGTTTATTTCATACCACATATCGGATTGTGGTATGATTGGGTGTATTTTAGGTGTAAAGTAGTGCTGCAATTGGTGACAAGAAGCCAATACATTTACAATGGAAACTATCAGATAATAACAGGACTGCCATCTGTAAGTTTGCATGTATCTGTCATTAATTTATGAAATATATAGGAGTAGACTCCGTGCTACTGAAATTATTGCACTATTGTTTAGAGGACTCCCACTTAAGGTGGGTTTTTTTATACTTGAATTTATTTAAACCTAGAGTTGATCAATATGAGCCTGGCCTGCGAGCCTAACCCGCTCCAAATTTTAGCGGATTTTGGACAAGATTTTTCGACTCGCGGTTCAGACCTGTCTCGATTTTAGGCAAAAAGACAGGCTATAGGCAACCTAAATCCGGAAATTTAGGCCAAATATTGCCTCAGCCAGAAAGTCTACTTAGCCCGACCAAAATAGCGGAGCTTGATGCGAAAATTAAGTCCGAGGCTTGGCCCGATCAGATGAGCTGGCCCAAAATAGGCCACTTTTTTGGGCTAAAGCTCGGCCGCCCATGATCACCTCTGTATAAACTGAATCTATTACATTTGGTTTTGTATAATTAGCCATAATTTCACCTATGATATAATCTTGGTTGGAATGATCGTTTTTTTTATATAAAAAAATTAGGTGAAAAGAACACAACCTAATAATAAGTGTGCTATTTTCTAAATTATAGGAAGTTGAAATTCAAGATTTTCCACTACAAGCTACCATCAACCAAAAAAATCAAAAAGTTCAAATAAAAATCCATATGATGGATATCTTAAATTTAAGACGATAATGTGTTTTTATGGTATTTTGTTCAATTTTGTAAAAGTGACTACAATTCAGATATGATCTAATATTAAGAAAAGTAATCAATAATGGTGGACTGGTGGCGACATACATGCATTAATTTAGGAGTAAGTTTAATTGTGATGCTAAATAAAGCTGGGAAAAAATGTGTTTGACGTGGAACGTAGATAATGAAGAGGTTGCTTTCAGAAAAAAAAAATTGAAGAGTTTGGAATTCTGATGGATATTCATCATATACCAGACCATCCGGATGTATCATGTGCATTATACTTATGACTATTTTTTGCTCATTGAAACTCTTTGTTTTGAGTTTTGAGTATATTTTCCTCATTTGGAGGATTTCAAGTAAACATTGAGCAAAAAATAACCTTAGATGTACTATACTCACGAGTCACGATATCCACTCAGGTGTATAATAAAAGTTGTAGATGTGAGGCAAATGAGGTCATCCCAGTATATATGAGACAGAAAAATACTCCATATTGTGGTCAAACACAACCCAACACCTCAACATCAACTTGTTGGGTCTAGAAAGTCACCATTCACCAACAAGAACACATCCAACAGGAAATCACGAGTCAGACAATTTGGAAAATAAAATTACAACTCCAATTGCCTCTGGTGCTTCATGGGTCCCTCCCCCTCTTAATTTTGTGAAAATCAATTTTGATGCCCACTTATATGCAGACGGTGGAGTGTGTTGTGTGGTGTGGTGTTGCGTGACTGGCATGGGAAGGTGGCGGCTGCGGTCGCGAGGAGATGCACCGGCCGTTGGTCTGTGGAACTGGCGGAGGCAAAGGCCATCTTATTATGGTCCCTAATGTGATCTTGGACGGAGATGCAATGCATGTTTGCCACAATATTTGCAAGGATACTCATACTGCTGCTCCTATTTTTCTAGTATATGATGAAGTCAGGTCAAATTTGAAAATCATTTGATTCTTAGGCATGTTAGAAGGTCCGGTACTTGTATAGCTCATTTGGTTGTACAATGGGAGGTTGAGATTAATTCTAAAGTGATTGTACGAACTCTTTTTCCCCAAATATAATCACTTTGATGAAACTTAATTTACAATAATAAAATTCTGTTTGATGCTTTCATAGTTCCCTGAGGGGAGGAAATTTTTTTTGCCTTACAATAAAATTAGTGTAAGATCACATCACTTTTTAAAAGAGTCATTCTTTAAGTGAAACGAGTCACTTTGAAACAAAGGGCACCTATAAACTGATAAACTTAAAGAAGGATGCTTATCAAGCAAGTCAGTTACGAGCTGACTTGTGCTCGACTCGACTCGACTCGTTGAGGTAACAAGTCGAGTGCAAGTCTAGCTATTTCTTGTTGGACTTGAAATTCTTAATAAAAATAAGAAGGGGCATTTTTGTAAGTGCATTTATTGTGACCCCACAAATTCATTATCTCGTGGAGAACAAATTCTCCGTTTAGCATCTTTCTTCCAGAATAGCTTGTCCAATGAAGAGATAGTGAGATACTAAATGAGGATAATAAAAACTATTTTCCATAAAAACATTTCCCAAGGTAAATTATTTTTAACTTTTGGAAGATGACGGAGTGTGGTGAATTGAAAAGGAGAAAAAGGTAGGTAAATGATTAATGAACAATAAGGAAAATGTGTCGTTCCTTCAAAATATTTTTCATCCTCAGAATAATTATTTCACTTTTGGAAAATCTCTATTATCACTCATTCTAAACCAAACAAACAAAAAATGGGACATCCACTTCTCCAGGTTAAAGAATTCCTCCTAACTGAAGAGTGATGTCTAACTTCGACATGCTTCGATCAAAAACATAATAATCAACATATGATAAACTGTACATAAATGACAATTTTCAGTATAACCTTGCAAATATCACAGGTCTTCATTCGTGCAACTGCGTCAAATCCAAACGCATAGAAAACCACAAGAACCGAGTCAAATCCAGATGGACAGAGGTGCATTTTGCACTGCCTTCAAACTTGCCAGAGTTCTGCAACAAGCAAGAGAGTGATGAGAATGAGAACGGAGCACATAAAAAGCGACATGTATTCCATGCTATAAACAACAAACTAAATTGTCTAACACAACAAAGCCACAGGCCCAAAACACAAAGTCGCAAATACAGTATTCCAGCTCTGCTTGAATGGGCTGTAATGTAACTATGATGCCCCATCTGATAGTCGTAATAGTAATGAATTGAGTGTTCTTTTGTTAAACAGGTTCAACGTCAACATCTTGGTATCACTTGTCCACCTCCAAACATCAGTTTTCTTTACCTTATTTTATAATCATCTATTAACACTTTGGACCTTGTATTAGAGTCATTGAGTGGTAATAATTTTCTTCATGGAAAAAAAAGTTTGGAACGTAGTTTTATTACCATGAGAATTTGCATGAAACTTATCTTGAAAACAACAATAAAAATAATTACCATAACCACAATGCAAATAAGCCATGCAAATTAGCTCAAGAGGTAAAGCAAAGGCAGCAAATGGTGTAAACCTCTAACTTCATTAATTATACCATGCAAAGAGGCTTGAATGAAATATAGTTGTTTTCTCTAGTGAACAATTGGAACAACGAAAACATCACAATGATTTAAATTAGCACCAGATCATGCCCAGGGATCTCCCCCTACACAAAGTACCCTACAACTCTACAAGCATGCCTTTGAGGCCTAGAAAGCATAAAGATAAGCTTGATACATGGAAAGATAGGTCGAATCCTAAAGTGAACAATCAACATGAAGTTTTGTTATCAAATCCAGAAAATACAGCAAGGTATGCTGTAAGGAGAACTGGAGAAGTCTAGACTAGCAGCACTTAATTCCCCAATGCAGCCGATTTTGATTCAACCCAAATACCAAACTGGTGCTTTGCACATTGTTACTATAAAAGAGGTTGTAATTGTCACAATGCAGCTTGTACAGGGACAGGGACTTTCTTCAAATTGAGTATCACCCTGAGCGAATATAGGAACTTCTCTATGTTACTCAAACTCTTTATTCGACCTAGCTATTCTTGTCAGATCATTGACTTTCCTAAATGGGTATGGATGCTTTGACACTAAACTTGGGGCCAAAATCAATGAAAGTTTCCATAAAAAGACTAAGTCGGGCACGAACCCATGTTCAGCACGGGATTCCAGTCCAAGTAACACAGCTTCTACATAATATAAGAAAAAGGAACATTAAAAAGGACAGCTAGTGAATATCTAGCGATTAAACCTATATCAAGCATTTAGGCACATTTGAGGCACTCAGAAGCTCCAAAGAAAGTGACTGCTTAGGATATGCAAAACCCGATGATGACATCTGTCGGAGTGCAAAACAATACACCACACTCAGCACACTCTGAAATTCCAAGCAACGACAACGATAGAGAGAAAACATGCATCTACAAGAGTAATTGTAATCTCATCTAATATGAAGAATAATTTGACGTATAAGTCTATAACTGCCTAAATTAACACTAACTCTTTGAAGCCCAATAATATGCAGCCGGAGTAGAAATAAAACAATGGAGTAGCGAAAGAAGCACCAAGTTTCTGATTGACAGAAGGAAAATATAAATTAACAAAATTAAAGAAAGTTGCATTTCTAGGAAACAAAAAGGTGACTTCACAAAAAAAAAAAAAACCACTCACATTTTGTGGCTCACCAAAGGAAAATCAATCCGCAACTGTGGTTTTCCGGGAAAATGTTTCTCGCGAAAAATCATATTCCAATGTTAATGTTTTCAGTCCGAGCTAAGTTTCAATAAACTACAACAAAATTGCGATAAGTTCAGAACTTCAGATAACAAGTGCAGTTCAAGTGAAGAGAACATACCCTTAGAAGGCCTAGCTGAGGATGCCTGCACTCATCGACCAAATTAACCTTCAAATTCACTTGCGAATGCACAAACCTTTTCTTCTCTTTTAGGGTGTGTGTGTGTGTGTGTGTGTGTTCAGGACTTTTGACAGGGAGAGGGGAAATATGTTCAGCTGCATTTAAATAAAGGGAAATCTACTCCTACACAATTATAATATAGACCGTGCTTCACAGGCTTGGACATAACAGGGAAGGATCAGCATGAAGTTTTGTTATCACATGCAGTATATAGAGCAGGGTATGCTGTATGGAGAAGTCTAAACTGACATTCAATTCTAGAATGCAGCCCATGCCTTTTAATTCAACCCACAAACCAAACTGGTGCTTGGCACATTGTTGCTATAGAAGAGGTTGCGGATGTCACAATGCAACTCATACAAGGACAGGGGCCCTCTTCAAATTGAGTACTACCCTTGGCAATATATCCTGCTCAAACCTTTTACTTATCACCATCATATCCAATTCCCTTTTGTAAACTAGGAGATGACCAAGCCAAATCTAAGCAACTTCTATATATAATAGGGGGAAAAAACTATTCATCAAACAAGTTCCCACTAGGCTACTAATTAACATTTCGAACTATACATATGAAATTTGAGCATCTAGACCAAATTTAAAGTAGTCCAAAACACGAAAAAATTACTGCTTAGGGAATCTGTAAGACGCAATGCCAACTTCATCTTTACAAGTGCAAATGTAATACACCAACCTTAGTATACATGTCGAACAAACAACAATGACAAGGAGAAAATATGCATCTAGGACACTAATTGTATCCTCATTTAATATGAAGAACAATTTGACATATCATGGCCAAAATTGCCTACAAATAATAGTTAACACAAGACTTTAAATGTCCAATGCAAGACATTTGATGTCTGACTGAAAAAATAATCCAGCAATCGAAAACGCCCAAGCATCATCGATGCAAGAATTGTATGTCGAGCGACATATAATTAAATTCACACCCCGACAAAGATTGAATTAAAGGCACAATGTTAACTACAGCTAGGGTTTGACACTCACTCATCATGCAACATACATGTCATTCAGTTTACATAACAATAAAAAGGAAGTTGCATCTTGCATATCTCGAAAAATAATACAGGAAATCACTTGGTTAATAAAGATGAGATAACAAAAGTACAAAACCACCCAACTTCCAAATAAAACAGGATGAATTGAGTTACCTAAGGGCCCGTTCGTTATCGTTTTTTGTTTTCAGTTTTCAGTTTTTTTGAAAACTAAAAACCAAAAACAGGAAACCAGAAAAAGTGGTTTTCACTTTTTAGTTGTTACCAAAATCATCAATTTCCAATAAACTTGACTAATTTTTTATTCATTATAGGACATATATCACATGACTTTGAAAATCAAAAAACCAAAAAACAGAAAACCACACTAATGCCGAACGGGCCCTAAACTCTCAAGGTGATTGGAAATCTCTACATTTCGCACATCCAAATTAAATTTCATGAAGTGATTATTTCAGGTATCCAACATCTAAAAATACAAACATGCAATCATAGCAGCTTTCACAATAAAGGAAAAAAAAACTTTCTTTCACAACCACAAATTCACATTCTCAGTTAAAACCCTTTCATATTGACAACAAATCATAGATGAATCATGAATTAAAACTAGTACTAAACAAATACCCTTTATAACCCCAAATTTATAGCTTGCTCAAACAAAAGACATTCAGTTAAATGTTAATTTCTCCACTTACCTCACTGATATGACACACTTACACTTCAAAATTTGATAATAAATCAATACATACATAAAGTTCCAATCAGAACATTTTAAAGTGAATATAAGATTTCAAAACTATGAAATGCAATACCATGATGTTGAAATGAGGAAATGAAGAAAATCAGTGGTTTATATACTATACAAAGAAAAACTGGGGAGATCTATTTAACACCAAAAATAAAAAACATTGAGGGAAAAAAGAAGGCAGTTTTCGTTAGGGTTAGTAGCAATTTTGCAGCAAGAGAAGAAATTTAATGAATGGGGAAGCAAAATAACAGAAGGTTTCTTGGTTCAGAGAAGGAAGATGTGAAATGCAGCAACAGTCAGAATCATAGAGTGAACAAGTGGGAAGTATATACTTCTAAATCAACGATTTTAAACCTAGTTGAAGACGGCGTCGTGTAGCGGTCCGAGCCCAATGAATCCCTTGGGGGTTTCGGAAGCCCATGTTTATGCAATTATGCCTGTAGTTGGACGATGGCTTCCTGGCCCGATGAAACGATATATTTTCTTTTAAGGTAAGACTAGCTTTTTATGCACGCTATGCGTGCGGTGATATTTTAGGCATAACTATTACTCAGTAGTAAAACAAACCAAAAATGAAAGTTCGTATCTAAGTTCTCCTTCATTTTGTGAGTAAGAAAGATTGAAATACTTACATGTTCTACCCATCACCCTACGTATACCTCTTATAAACCAATTTATATTTTACATAAAAATCTTGATCAACCATCCTAAGCTTATTCATACCTATACTTCTCACCTGGTCCTAAAATCCTCATTTTCACTCACATAACATCACTTTCTCTCTCTCTTATTTTCATAATTTTACTCTGACCGTAGTTTTGCACTATTTCTACCTTCCAAAAATTGAATTTTTTAAAATTTAAATTTTATAATTATAATTCTCATCTAATTGAAAGGAATTCTTAGAAATTTTTCCTTGTAGATTCGTTTTTTTATTGTAGTTTTCAAACTCGATTGTATTTATCTAAGACTTTTTTACGGGATTTAGGACTTTTTAATTTAATTTTTACAATTCTAATTTTTATGTATTTTTTTTAATATTAATTCAATGTGTATCAGCGAGTTCTACGTTTTTTCCAAAATTTGTTGTTTGTACTCTTTTTTTAAAATTTAATTTTACAACTAAAAAAAATGTATTACTGGGATTACCGACCTCTATCGGTTGTTTGCATTTCAATTGATATATTTTATTGCACAACCGGGAAGTTTTTTCATGGCAAATAAAAGTTTTATTCATGGGTTTCACTTAACATTTCTAAGTGCTATTCATAGTTGTAACTTTTATGAGGACCATTATTTTCTCATCTAACTCATTCTTTTTCTTGTAAATATAGAGTGAGAAGCATGTGCTATTGAGCAAGAAGATAAGTAAACAAAGTACCGATGTGTTTTTTGAGATTGTGTTTCAAATTGATTTTTTTTTAAGAAGCACCTTTGGTTTTTGTATTGTTCAATTCAACATCATTTCTGTGTATTTTTTGTTTCAGTGTCCTATTTTGTTATGGTAATTTTTTGATTTATTATTTTAGTCAAAGATAGTAGTGCAATTTGCATTGATTGTGTTGTTAATTAAGGCCAATTAAATTTTATTGAAACTGGCAAGTTTTTGCAATGTAGAAGGGTTTAAATGTCAAGTTTTTGGAATGTAATATTTATGTTGTGGAGGGGTAATTAAGTAAATTCCAAGGGGGACACCATTGCTCCCCCCTTGGCTTATATAATAGAGATAAATAGACCCTTGTAAAAGTGGAAAATAATATTTTTTCTTTTGAAGGTAAGATAAGAACATTAGGCTACCCTCCTCTCGAGGGGAATACCTAATGCGTCGAATACAAGGATGGAGATCATACTTTACAAGAGTAGGAATCGAAATCTTGTCACAGAGGTGGAAGGAGAGCCTCGTACAACTGCACAGGGACTGAACTAGAGGCTCAAGCACTTGGAAGGAGGGAATAATGGTAAGGGGAATTCTCTTTCAAGTGTCCATCACTTGGTGGGATTCGAACCCCTGTCCTTGATGTCATAAGGTATAATCCCCACTAAGTGAGCCAAACCAGGCTTGGTAGTCCAATGAAACGATATATCTGCACTCTATTTGCTAATAACCCTAGTCTACAAAATTGAAACAAGAACCCTATCTATATCGGTGAAATTTAATTATTGTCTTCTCTTGGAATGCTACGAAAATATCCCAAAGATTGGCATTTAAGGTTTTTAGATATTGTTTGAAGACAATTTAGATAAATAATGCTTGAATAGCGAATAATAGGGTTGAAAGAAGAACAATTGAGGGAGAGTTCCAAGGAAAGGGGGAAACACACAGATGCGAGGCTCACTTAACGGATAGTCGAACATAATTTGTCACAAGGTACCAAAACCAATAATTTGGAACAAGAAATGTAATTAAATCTATATAAAACAAAAACAAAAAGGTAATTATAGCAAAAAAAAGTGACACAAGAAAGGTCGTTACAACTAAAAATAAAATAAAAATTAATTATTGTATGCAATGTGCAATTCATTCCCTAAAAAAGGTAGGATTTGTTTGGGCTTCCATGGCCTTTTTTGGTATAAAATCACTCTATTTAACAAAAAAAAAAGGTAGATTTGATAACAATAAGTGAATATTAATAATAAGAGAGAACAAGGCGTGATTTTGTCATAAATATCTAAGATTATAACATTCCTTAACTAGCATATATCAAAATTGAAATTTTGAATCAGTTGTGATGATTAATTAACGTAATCTCCTTTTTGAAAAAACGAACAACTTTAAAAATATATTTTTTCATGATCAATTGAGAATTGGATCAATTAAATTTTGAACACCATATTCAACATACATGTGAATTGCAAAACATACAATAAATAACCATTGATTAAAGTGTAGCATTTCTAATTTACACTTATATTGCATGTGGAAAGCTTTTTCACATAATATGCTATAAGAATGAACGTTATACATATGTGGCACATCATTTAAAAAATTTACTGACAATCCAGTGAGAGCTTGATGGTAGAGCTTTTACCTCCTAACCTCATGGTTAGTATCACCCTCCAATATTGAGTGTTGTGGTAGATTTCTTTTAAGCAATACTCAATCTATTAATCTAAATGGTTGATCTTTTCTTATGAGTACCGACTAACGATGCTCTTACCTTCTTAATCATATAGGAGGTATGACTTCAATTATTTAACAATTTTCATATAATAAAATCTATAAATGTTTTAAACCCCGCCTTATGACGATAATAGAGTTGGTCCAGGCGTGGTTGTGAGTGATGATAAGGGCAACACTTTTGCTACTGCAACCTTCATGTGCGGTCTCGTTGGGACGTGGGAATAGCTGAAGCAGCAACAACTCGGCGAGGTGTTGGTTTGGCTCGGAGACTTGGGTGGCAACATGTATGGCTTGAAAGTGGTGAATACGGTTAACAGACACCAGCTTGGGGCTTCTCCCTTTTTCCTCTTAATTAAAGATATCCTTAATATTAGTAGTTATTTTATTTCTTTTCGTTGTAGTCATGCTAGGAGAAGGGGCAACATTAGAGCTCACTTAGTGGCTCGGTGAGCTACCAGTTTAGACTCTGAAATTGTTTATGTTGGTTCTTTTTTCCAAAATTTAGGCTATATTCTTTTGGACTGAACTGAACTTAATTTGTCTGAGCTGAACTGAGTCAAAACTGTAAGAGGAAACTAACTAAATTAAACTGAATTGAATTTGTCTGAACTGAATTGAATTTCCACTAATTCAGTTCAAAAGAATAAAGCCTCAATTACTTTGATGAATATTGATTTAGTTAAATCAAGGGTGTTGCCCGTTTTTTCATATCGGACAAGGTGGAACCATTAAAGCTGAGCATTTTTTCTTTTCAGATTGTACCTTGGCCTCCAACTTCAATTTGCATACCATACAAACAAAAAAGGCCCACAAAACGAAGCCCCCAAAATTCCAAACTTGTCGGGCAAGGCAACCCACCCGAAAAACCATTTATCTCCCCCTCCCTTAACCCTTTTTCCCCACTTCCTGAATTTCGACTTTCAAAATTCATATTTTTCCCCACCTCAATTTTTTTGGAGCCAAACAAACAACCCCTAATCCCTCGCGCCCCAAAACTTTTAATTTCCCATATATACTACCAAATAATTAATTCCCACATAATATCGCCAAATTAACCAATTACTATAAAACCCCCTAAATAATATTTTTTTGGAGTAATTATTTCATTCCTTCCCATTTTATCCGCCTCAACTACTCTCTCTAATCTTTTCTCTCTCCTCTCTTTCTGGATTTTCACAGTTCTCTCTTTCTCTCTCCTCCGATTCACTTTTCCGATATTAATTTGATCGAACAAAATTACAAATTTACAAATTTACAAAACTAACATTTGAATTTGTTTCATACTTCAGATTTCCGTCGAATTTTCGTCCGATTTCATCGAATTGTTTAACAATTTGATTTTATGTTTTGGTTGATTTCGTGTGTTAATTCGGGGATTTTCAATTAGGGTTTGTTTTCCCGTGAATTTCGACGATTTTCCCCCTCTTTTCGAGCAATTGGAAACCAGTGAAGCTTTGATTTTATTCCGAATTCAATTTTTTTGTTTTCCCAAGGTTTTTGGTTGGTGATAATAGGGTTTTAGGGACACTCTGAAATTGGGAATTGAAATCCTAATTTTTTCACAATCGATGACATTAGGGAAGAGATGATTGTTAAACGACCATCTAATTTTGAAATGCCTGATCTTAAACGGTGTGATTTTGAGGATTCTGGAATTGAAGAAGATGATAATGGAGTTTCTGTGCATCTTAAGAAGCGAAGAACTGCAACACTTACTTACGGTTACACTCAGAATGAGAATAATGCCGCAATGAGCTCATCATTCACCGAGGGTGGTTCATCTTTTGGGGAAGAAACGGAGTCCGATTCGAAGACAGTTGCTGTATATTCGAGAAAAACATCGAGAGGGCGGGTTCCGACATTGCCTTCTAGGTTTAGTGACTCTGTTGCTGGTTTAAAGAAGGATAGTAAGTCCAAATTTGCTGATATTGAGTCAGGTTTACATGAAATTTATCTGAAAAGACGGGATAATAAGAAGAATGAGCTAGAAAGTTCGAACTTCAGCCCGTATTTGGTTAAAAAGGAGTTTAAGGAGGAGAAACTAAAGTTGCCTAGCTATAAGTATCATCCTTATTGTCAGGACACAGAAGAGGATGGGATGATGAATGAATTTTTGTATAGCAAACCTTCGATAAATGGGTGGAATTCTTCAGCATTTGTGGCGAATAAGGATTATATGCCGGTGGCTGCACCTCTTACTAGTGAGAAGTGTGTAGGGAGAGGGTTAAGGACGAAGGTGAAACAGAAGAAAGCGATTTATGGACCGCAGGACTTTGCTTTGGGTGATATAGTGTGGGCAAAATCAGGGAAGAGATACCCTGCTTGGCCTGCCATTGTAATTGATCCAATGTTGCAAGCACCTGAGGCGGTTTTGAGTTCGTGTATAGCTGGTGCTATATGCGTAATGTACTTTGGTTATTCGAAGAATGGAAAGCAAAGGGTGAGCTTCTCATATCCCTATTCATATGAATTGAAATAAAACGATATTATAGCTATGTGGCTGCCTAGATTTTTGAACATTTGCATGTTTTGATTGGTGATGACAATCAGGATTACTCGTGGCTTAAAGGCGGAATGATTTTTCCATTTCTCGAATACCTAGACAGGTAAGTTTTTAATTAATCTTGCCCTTGTTGAAATTTAGTCATTTTGCTGCTTAACATGACTACTTAAGTTCAATTGATATCAACCCTAAAAATTTGGTGTTATCAGTAAAATCATGATACAAGTAGGGAGTTGTGATGTTATGTTCTTCGTTAAATAGTAGGATACACTGGTTTAGTGTTTAATCTCATACTACTTGCTTGGAGCTTTGGTCATATCCTGAAAGTGAACAATTTTTGCATTTGATCTGTTTATGGTTATTATAATGCTGTTCGCTGGTGGGTTCGAATAGCTTAAGTTATTCTGTGATTAAAACAACATAAAATTAAGGATATTTAAAACATCTCTTAGTGAGGAAGAGTTGAGAAACATTGCCAATTTGAGACGCCGTGAGGTTCACTGTGATTTTCACTATATATTCAGATTTCAGGCGCAGACTGATTTGCACAAAAGTAAGCCGACTGATTTTAGAATGGCCATTGAGGAGGCCCTTTTGGCAGAGCAAGGGTTTATGGATGGGCAGTTGGGAATGGTAACATCAACTGTTTATGACGCCAACCCTCATGGGTTTCACGAGGCAACTGGCTCCAACCATCTTCAAGATTGTTCTTCTCAATGCCAGGCATGTATACTAAACATTTTTTTGTGTTCATTTTGGAAGATGTTTTAGTTTTGAGAAAGCGCTGAATGTTGATGTCATTGCTTATGGAGCAATTTGATAGAATTTGCAATGCTTATGAGCCTTTCCTTCGAAGTTTATGCCTTGAATAATATATCTCCCATGCCTAAGTATCAACTATCAACAACATGACATATTGGCAGCTTTCTTGAATTGCTTTTGTATCAATGAAGTTCCTTTGTACAGAAGGGCTGCAAGCTGCATCTTAAGCTGCAAGGCTGTCTAGCTGATATGTTCATGTCTTTTCATTTCTTACTTTGTTTACCCTTCCTTTTATGCGGGGTTGGTGCAATTAAATCTTGTGAAGTTGTAATTTGGATGTGTTCTTTTGGGTCTGCTAATCTGCCTTTACTAAGTGAAGGATAAGGAATTGGTTATCATGCTGCTTGATATGGTTAGTTTTGCTTACTTTGGTGATATTCATATTTAGATCTTTGTTCAGGATGTTCATGAGAAGAAGAGAGATACACGCCCTTGCAGTGGATGTGGTTTGGTTCTCTCGTACAAATCATTTATGTCTCATCAAGGGCGGTTGCTGTGTAAACATTGTGTCAAGGTTTTATACGGAGCTGATCTTTTTTATTTTATTGGAAGGATGTTAGGAGTTTGAAATGTTATTAAATATCAATTTTGGTGCAGTTACTGAAGTCAAAGCAGTACTGTGGCGTGTGCAAGAAGATCTGGCACCATTCTGATGGTGGCAGTTGGGTGAGGCTCTGCAATTCTATTTTGAGTGATGATGCTCCCCTTATTGGTTGCGTTCAATAACCTGAAATTGAGGTTTGTTCCTTGCATAGGTGTGTTGCGATGGCTGCGATGTTTGGGTGCATGCTGAGTGTGCTGAAATTTGTGGCAAAAATCTCAAGGTTTGTGTTCTCTATGCTGCGGTTGTGTTGACAGGACCTGGTGCGTATATCTAGCCAAGGACTGTGCTGAGTTTTTTTTTTTTTTTTAAATTTTATTTGAAGGATCTGGAAGACGCCGAGTACTACTGCCCTGATTGCAAGCCAAAGTTTGCATTTGAGCCATCGTATTCAATAGTAGTACCTGAAGTCAGGTGTGTGCATGCTGTTCCGGTTTCTATATATTTTGTTGTTATTATTATCATAAGTGCTGGCTTTTCTGGCACTCTTGTACAGTCGCCTATATTGAAGAAAAATTGCTGAGACTAATTAGTGTATTGAATAATGTAGACAACCAGTGCCGCCTGCCGAGGTAACTGTTTTGTGCAATGGTATGGAAGCAGCATATATTCCAAGCCTTCATTTGTAAGTCCTGAAGAATAGAAAAAGATTTACTATATTCTCTTGATGTTTTTTTTTGTAACTTCTTTCTGCCATTGGATTGAGTGGTGGGATTGTAGATTGTTCCTGTTCCTTGATTGACAAAACATGCTTTTATTTGATGTGCTATTCTGTTTCCTTCAGGGTTGTGTGTAAGTGTGGTAAATGTGGAACAAGAAAGCAGTCATTAAGTGAATGGGAAAAGCACACAGGCTGTAGAGCTAAGAAATGGAAGTATAGTGTGAAAGTCAAAGGCTCCATGATCACCTTGCATCAATGGGTAAGACAGCCTTTTCTGCTTTAAACAGAAAATGTAAAAAAAAAATTAAAATTGGGTTATCTCGCATTTACCAATGTGTCACAGTATTAGTATCACTTGCCCTATTTGTTTATAATTATCTAATTAATAGTAATTGATGTGCACTATCTCTAGATTCAGATTTTGCCATTTTGGAGTATCTTTCATTTGTCTGAACATCATATGACTATGGTATATGTGTGTTTGTGTGCTTATGCATATATACCATAATGTGCAGCCTATGCTTTGCAACTGCAGCTTGTTGGTACTTGGTAACTTTAGCTGTCCGTTTTCTTGGGACTGGAGCATCCTTATCAATTAACTTCGGGTGTTTGGTTTAGGCATGTTAAGCTAGCATTCTTCTGTGGCCAGCTTTTGGATTGTTGCTTATATTTATTACTTTTTTTTTCCCTTAAACATATATAACCTCCTTTGTACCAAGTAATATGGCATCATTGAACTTATATCTGTCTCTCTTGGAGCTCCAAGAATTGTTAAATCTATTTAGTTTTAGTTTACTTTTGAAAGTTAAGAAGTAATGATGTGGATGTAATTACTTACGTTGTCCTTGTTTCCTCATCATGCTTTATGTTGTAAAATTAACAGCTGGGTTTGGTAGTAGGATTGGGGGGAAGGGGAAGTGAAGGGTTTATTTTCCATGTTTTGGATAACAATTAGATTGATTGGATGAGGCAAAAGGAAGGGTTCTTTTGTTATATTTTTGGATAATAATACTTTATTGGGTGAGGTATTTGGGGTGGGGGAACAGGAGGAATTTCTTTTCCTTCTTGTCATAATAAGCAAATCTTTTCAAAATCTTGCACTTAAGTTTATTGTCACTTTCTCTCTACTCCCTCCCTATCTCCTTCTGTCGATCCAAAACAGAATTCCTGATTCCCACTTTCTGTCATCAGGTTTTTTTGAGCTAATATTACCTGAAATCTAAACAGATTTTTTTTTGCTAAAACTGCAACTTCTCACTACGAACAAAGAGATTTTCTGGAGGAAAGCAATCAGTGGACTTACGATAGTTTTGACGCAATTGGGTTGCGGCACTTGGAATCATTAATGCGACCTATGCATCAAAGCCAATTCAGCAGAGAGGGGGGGGGGAGGTGGTCGAAGATGTCCTGAGCTGTGCTTGGATAATCAAGGGCTGTTGCTGAGATGACTGTGACGTTGGTGGCAATGTAGTGGAGACTGGAGAGAGAGGTCAACATGGCAGATGTGATGACAATGTAGGGGAGAGAGGGGAGGTGGTTGAAGAAGTTTTTAGGTTGGAGGACCGAGGGCTGTTGCTAAGATGGTGGTGACATTGGTGGAAGAGATGATTTTGAGGAGAGACCGAGAGAGAGACGAGAGTTGTATGCTTTGAGGAAGTTGAAGTGTTGCGACTTGAATTCTGCTTCAAGGGAGAAATTCTGTAGGCAGTTTTAGAATTAGGATCTTTGAGAGGTTCTTGGGGGGCTCTGGTTTTTATGACCCTAATAAGGATAGAGAGAGAGAGTGTGAAGTGCTGAGTGATAACTTCAAGCAATGAAGCAAATATGCTCGTGCTATTATGCTGCCAAGTCCTCGTCCTTAGTAGGGAAAAAATAGGAAGCAAGAATAACTTCAAGCAACGTATCACTTTTCTCCACATAAAATCAGAGCGGTTCCTTTCCTTCCCCTCCCTTCATCTTCTGTCTGAAAAAATCTTTCTCCTTCCCTGTTCTCCCCTTCCCTTCTAATATTTTTTAGAATAAACTGTATAAAGAATCTTCTCATGTGTATTACTTATTATGCAGTTGTGTTTTATTATTCCTTTTCTATTCAACAAATTACTAGCCTAGTGTCGGAGGATATGCTGAATGGATGATTTACTTTTGTTGGAAGCATATAATTCAGAATTCTATCAGTGTCTTTCTACACTTACGAATTTTAAGACTTATCTGCATGGGGGGATATTTGTGGCATTGGTGTTTATTAAAATTTCACCAAAAGAACCAAAAAACAGCAAATTTACAGATGCTCTATGGATTGTATCTTTTCTTTGAAGGTTCATGACGTGTTTAAGGTTGTACTGTAGTGACACTGGTTTCTTTTTTTTCCCCCAGCTCACAGATTTTGGAGCGACTGCTGCTTGTGAATCTCAAAAGCTGGATAAGTCAAAATTATTTGGCTTTTTGAGAGGTGATTATTTTCTTTGATTATGAACAATGCTCCTCAACTATGTGCGTCATTGTCATTCGTTAGTGGTATCATGCAATCTATATAGTCCTAGTTCGTGTTTCAATGAGGCTCATATACTTCTTTTATGCCCAGCAAAATACGAACCAGTTCATGCAAAATGGACAACAGAACGTTGTGCCGTATGTCGATGGGTTGAGGACTGGGATTACAATAAAATTATAATCTGTGACAGGTGGGTGTGTCCTATACTATGATCTTTTGACTCACTTTCCTGTCTAGCTACATGAGTCCATAATTTTTAACCTGTACATCATGTGCAAAATTTAATAATTTCCTACTGTTGGCTAGGTGTCAAATAGCTGTTCACCAAGAATGCTATGGAGCCAATAATGTTCAAGATTTCACATCTTGGGTTTGCAGAGCTTGTGAAATTCCTGATGTCAAGAGAGAGTGCTGCCTTTGTCCTGTTAAAGGCATGCTTCTAAAGTTCATTAGCTAAATGGCTGAGAAGCTTCACTGTTTTCTAAGAATCTTCTTTACACTTGGGACATATACTTGTAATTTTTGGTAGCCCATGCTAGGAACCGAGTTTTTTCAATGGAAAAAATAAGGAACAAGTGTGAATCAGTGATTTTTCCGTTTGTCATTGCCTTTCTGTTATCTCCTTAGCTTCCATTTGGAAGTTTATTAAGTTTCTGCTATATTAATTTTCCAATAAGTAGGAAGTTTTTCTATCATCCAACTATATTTGTGGCTCTTTAGTAACTTTTTATTGTTGCAGATTCCCTAATTTTTTAATACCACCTTTTTTGGTATTCTTGTCCACAGGAGGTGCTCTGAAGCCTACTGACGTTGATACATTATGGGTTCATGTCACGTGTGCTTGGTTTCAACCTGAAGTTGCTTTCCTAGATCATGAAATAATGGAACCGGCAATGGGGATATTGAGAATTTCTTTGAACTCATTTGTGAAGGCATTATTTCTCTCTCTTTCCTTCTCTTCCCTAGTAATTTTTTTTTTCATTTTCTTTCATCTTTTAAATCATTGGTCCCTAGCTAGGAGCACTCTTTGTTTTGGGATAGAGGATGCAATGTTATTATTTTTATCATCATTAACAACATTGTTGGATAGTTGATCTGCGTTGCTGAATATGCCTTTTGGATGGTTGCAGAAATGCGTAATATGTAAGCAGATTCATGGATCATGCATTGAATGCTGCAAATGTGCTACCTATTATCATGCAACATGTGCAGCAAGGGCAGGGTATTGCATGGAAGTAAGTTTTTTCCCTGTCATTGTCAACTGGTGGCCATGGTGGGAGAGTGCTTACTGCTTAAGTGGTTAATTATATTCATTACATGTCCTATGGCTAAAGTAAACACCTTAGGTGTTCAATCTTTGTAATGAAATTGGAAGGTGAACCTAGGAATTAAATAGTGGCTTGTGTTTTGCTGCCACCAGACACTTGAGCTCCACATATATGAATGACAGCCTGCTGGAACTTGCATATTGATGTGAAAAAACGAATTATGTCATCTATATGACAAAACAAATTTAAAGTCCTTACTCGCAATTAATTTCATTATCTCACTTGACTTAGCACCTCAATTTCACTACAGTTATAAGTTACAACCTATGTTACTCGGACTTGGATGCTCTTATCGGATAAGGCTACATGTCCAAGTGTCCTACTCAGTTAATTTGCAAAAATATTCCATGATTTTTTCTCAATATGAAATGTCGAAGTTTCTACTGTCTACACCCATGTCATAGTATCGAGAATCGGACTTGGATGCTTGAGGTAAATTGAAGAGTTTGAGTATTGTAGGTTACAACTAGTCTAGAATTTTCTAAGGTCCAGTGCCCAGTTTATATCCTTGTGGGAGAGGGGTAATTTTTGCTTATCTGCAGGCACATGCTGCGTTATCGCCTGCCAGAAGTATTTTCCCATTTTGCTTATCTTTTTTATTTTGTCTTGTTGGCTAACTGGTATCCTGTTTTTCATTGATTATTTCTTTTATAAATAAATGAACCTTCCCGTTCAAACTTTAAATAGACTTCACATTATCCTTTACGGGGTGTTATAACTTATAAAATAACCTTCACTTTTCTATTTGAAGTAAGTTTTCCTTTCCTCTCTCTCCATCACATCAGCCCCTTTTTGTCTCCATCCCAACAGTATTACTTACTGTTTATTTTTACCTCTCTATATCATCTTCAGAATATTTATATTTATGTTTAACATTTTTTTATCTCCATGTCAAACCAAACTGTAAATTTATTTTGGGATGGAGGGATCATAAAGTTCCTTTTTAAAAATTTGATAGAGCTATGTCTGTTTGGTCTTATTTTGCATTGCTTTCATTCTTCTAACACAAAGCTGGAAGATACTTGATGGGATTAGGAAATTAGGTTTTGTTTATTCATTCTTGTAATAGTTGTACTGTGAATTTATGTGCTAAATGTTTTTCTGTATACTTTGTGCTGCTGAAAACCATCCATGTCAAACCAAACTGTAAATTTATTTTGGGATGGAGGGATCATAAGTTCCTTTTTAAAAATTTGATAAAGCTATGTCTGTTTGGTCTTATTTTGCATTGCTTTCATTCTTCTAACACAAAGCTGGAAGATACTTGATGGGATTAGGAAATTAGGTTTTGTTTATTCATTCTTGTGATAGTTATACTGTGAATTTATGTGCTAAATGTTTTTCTGTATACTTTGTGCTGCTGAAAACCATCTATATTGGTAGTAAGTGCCTAAGTGGTATGCAATTTGGTAGTTTGGGCAAGCTTATATTGACTAATCAATGGAGTTGCATTGTACGGGCCAATACTTCTAGACTCGTTCTCAATCTCTTATTTTAGTGTATATTGATTGGCTCGGACATCTACCCATATCACCCTATGATTCTTGTGAATGCTTCTTGCAGCTACACTGTATGGAGAAGAATGGAGTACAGGTGACAAGAAAGGTGTCATATTGTGCTTTTCACAGGTAATTTCTATGGTTTTCTTTTGTGTGGTTTATCTTTAATCCAGATATTCATATTCTATGCAAATTTTCTCTATGAATTGCACCATTTCTAGCATGTTGTGCATATCTTTCTTGAACTTCTCTGGGAATGAATTTAGGTTTCAGATTCGGTGAACTGTATCTCTTGGAACATAGACCTTTCAGGGGTAATAGTATTACAGTGTTCTTAATGTTGTGTATTTTGATTTAGGAACCCTAATCCAGATGCAGTGTTAGTTGTGCAAACTCCAGAAGGGGATATTTTCTCTACTCGATTGTTGCTTCAAGACCATAAGCAAGGTAGAAGCTTCAAAGGTTCGAGGCTCATTTCTAAAAGAATTGAACTTCCTGACCCCATGCCTTCAAAATCTGATCAATATGATCCTTTATCTGCTGCAAGGTGTCGGATATATACTAGGTCCAAAAATAAGGTATTTTCAGTTTGCTCATTGCATGTCTTGCTTTTTTAATCTGCATGTCTCTGAGTAAAGTAGATACATTCTGCTATTCTAGCCCTTAGATAAGAGCCTTTTTTTGTGTGTGTGTTTTAAATACTGGGATAATCTGCTATTTTGCTAACACAGGTCACTTGTGCTTATGTTAGTCACTTATCTTTTCTTTTTTGGATAATATAAGGAAGCAGGCAGAGATCCAATATTCCATCGATTAATCGGGCCAATCCATCATGATATTGCAAAGATTGATAGTTTGAATTCTTTCAGGGTAATTTTTGCGCTTTGTTGACTTCTATGGTTTCAATTCTGTTTTTTTATATGGGTCCGGTTATGCATTTTATCTTCCACTTTATTTCCTCTACGGCTCCCTCTTTGGCGTTTGAGTTTTTCATCGATGCATCGCCAGAATCCTGCTTCAGATGGCTAGCTTGATAAATGTCTATTTTTTCCTGTTTTGCTGTGCAGGACGTTAATCATGCAAAACAGTTGTCTTCGTTCAAGGAGCGCCTTCGTCAGTTACAGGCAAGCTTCTTCTTTCAGTGTTAGATTGCTAAGGCTTATGTTTGAATTTCTAACTAATACTTTCAATGGAACAGAATACAGAAAACCAGCGGGTTTGTTTTGGGAAATCTGGAATACATGGATGGGGCCTCTTTGCACGTCGGAGCATTCATGAAGGAGACATGGTATTGTGCAAATATTTAGTGCACTTGCTCTAGTTTGCTCAAGCTTAACTCTCTTATTATTGTTTCTAGCAACTTTGGGGAATACCAATAGGCATTAGACGCTAATGTTTAGATGCTTGGGCCTAGTGTTGTTTATTTATGTACTATTAAAATATCTTCAGTCCAGTGAGTCCAAAGCCAGAATTTTGCTTTCGCTCTCCTTGAATTGTAGACTAAGGAATACTATTCATGAAATTTGTCTCATTTGTGGGGTTATTTATGCAACTATATTATATTTTATGGTAGATTAAAGAGTAGACCTGTTTACTTTCTGTGGTATCTTATATTCTTATCTATCTTGATATCAATTGGAGAGGAGTAACTATTACTACCTTGTTACATAAATAAATTGCCTTTTTTTTGGGGAAACACAGCAACTGTTAGAACTGGGTTACATCATCAAATGAAACAAAAAGAAAAGGAGAGAGAAGTGTATGCTATGTGAAGTGTGTGGAAAATGAGGTAATGATTGAAGATGGGGGAGGAAAAAAGTAAGAGGGGGGATAAGGAGGATGTTTTATGAAACTTAGAAAAATTGGACTGTTCGACTGGGCTAGTTCATAGGGCCTGGATTATGGTCGAGTCTCCTAGACTGGTGTATTTTGGTGGGTCAGCACATTTAAGAAATGCAATTTCTTACTTGAAGTCAATTTAAGTTAGTTGATTTAGGGTTGGGCTTCCTGGTATCAGGCTTAGCTGAACGAAAACCAGGCTGGTTTCTGGGGGCTGAGCCTGATTTAGCCCGTTTGGCCATTTCTTAACCGTTGCCAAGTTATTCTCTTGTTGCATGCTGGACTGGAGGAAGAAGGTTTTTTATATAAATAATTCAGATAAAATGCACATTGGCTGACACTGAATCTTGCTTTTCAGGTCCTTGAGTATCGTGGTGAACAGGTGAGGCGCAGTGTTGCTGATTTGAGAGAGGCACAGTATCGTGTAGAAGGAAAAGATTGCTATGTAAGTGGAGATCTTTTATCAGCATTCTCATCTATTGTTGTTTGACCCACCCCCTTCCGTTTTCCCTTTCTCCCTTTTTTTCTTTTGGTGAGGCCTCGGGGGGTGGGTGAGACTCTAATTTCCATTATCTTTGCGGTATTAGATGAACTTATGTCTATTTTTATAGTGTGTAACTGTATATAATAGCTGCATCCCATGGGCAATGTGTGTAGTCAGAGTAGGGGCAAATTGTTTTCTGTTGTCTTCAGTCTTACAACACGTCAACAGGCTCTCTGTGTGGAATTCCCCAATCCCCTATATATAAGGATATGATTGCGTAAGAAAAGGGGGTATGTCATAATATTTCAAAAAGATCCTGTATGTAGTGCCATATTTGGAAATCTAATTATAACCAGTACTATATACTAAGGTAATGTGACAACTGTTTTTGGACATCCGAAATTAGTATGCAACTATTAATTGTAGATAGAGAGTATGATTTATCTGCAATGAACCTGTGTCAATCAATACCTTTTGCCTTCTAAGCTTGAGCGATTGGTGATGCTAATTGAATAACAAAGTAAGCGGCATGCCTTCACCAAGATGTATGTGCACCTGAAACTGTACCCTTGTCATATTTCCCCTATGAATCTTTTAGTATTTCATATGGAAAGCTGGGAATTGATGAAGGAGGTCCACTTAGTGATGTATTAAATTTGCTCCTATCCACATTTTGGTTCGCTTTATCTATATTTTTTTTTCTTGTTGCTTTAGGGGAAATCTTATCATTATATATCACCTGTCGGTTTCGGATAGAAATGGATATTGCTCTCTGCTCTAGAATGCCAATGCAATATTGCTGGTCACTTTTGGAATAGCGTTTTTGAAATCGAGTTACTAACGTTCGCTTGTTTACACAGCTGTTTAAGATCAGTGAGGATGTAGTAATCGATGCTACCAACAAAGGAAACATTGCTCGCCTAATTAACCACTCCGTAAGCTCATATTCCTCTCTATGAGTATTGAATTTGGCTCTTTTTTAAAAAAAAAAATTCACCAAGATTATCCCTACTGCCAGTATTTGAGGCAACGAGTTCATTCATAATCTGATTCTAATAGTTGTGGTTTCTGGTTGGCTGAGCTAGTCAGCTTGGTAACTCATCCAAACAGTTCTTGTCCAGATCATTTCCTCCCTTTTGGACAGAACTTTGTGATTGCTTCATATATCTACCTCTACCCCTTCATTAGAGAATATTCAAGTATGTATGAATCATCCAAGTATAACCTGATGAGATCATGTTATTTCACTATGCACAGTGCATGCCCAACTGCTATGCTCGGATTATGAGTGTCGGTCATCAGGAGAGCCGAATTGTGCTAATTGCCAAGACTAACGTCCCTGCCGGTGCAGAGCTCACGTACGTAATGTTCCTCGCTCTCACTAGTTTTGCTTGTTGGTTTGTCAGTTTGCTTATTTACTAGAAGTACTTCCTGCTGTTTGTGTTCAAATTTGATTAAGAAATTACGAGTATAGTTCTGATTTTAATTCCCTCTCTCTTGCAGATATGATTACTTGTTTGATCCTGATGAACGGGATGACTCAAAAGTCCCTTGCCTTTGTAGAGCTCCCAACTGCCGCAAATTTATGAATTAAAGCACCAAATTTTGCCAATTTACAAGTCTTGGAGATAATAATTACAAGTGTTACAGGTTTTGATATAGTTAGAACTGACCCATATGCTAACTTGTGGAAGAATCCTCACTTCTGACAAAGAAGTTTACTACCTCCCTCCCTTCCCCCCTTTTCTTGTGAGTAAATCTATCAGCTTGGTTCAGCTATGGCTAGTCATGGGTTTTGTATACGAGTTCATTCTTTCAATGTAATTATAGCAATTATTGAACCATTCTCGTATTATATCTTGTATAAATCCACAAATGTAGCTTGAACTATTCTTTACTTTGATTTAATGACTAGTAGTAAGTTGAGGGCCACTGGAATTTATTTTTATTACAAAAAGCATAGTTCTCATAATTGTACTATGAATATTTCATATTGTTCTGTTCTTTTGATTTTTGGTTTATCTAGAAGTATAGGTTCTTATTCTTTTTTGAACTTTGATAAAATCATAAAATGGCCAAGTGTGAAGTATTAGGGTACTGTACTAATGTGTAGTGCAGTGAATATGTAAGCTTCCATGCTTTTTGGAATTAATTTTTTCTTTCTAAAACTTCTTTTTGGTGCATAGAGAGCCTTAATTAGTTGAGATGTAGACATAAATCGATATCAAAACTAAGATGTCAACTCTAAAATTCTACCAAGTTGTTATTTCTAAAACTTTATGTTTAACTTTGATTCCAAGTATTCATATATATATATATATAGATCATTTGACAAATCTAACTCCCAATATTTCCACAAAAATAAATAAAAGTGAAGGATCAATCTAGAAAAATCATACAGTGCACTTCAAATTATTATCATTTATAACAAAAATCATAAAGTTAATATGTAGATTTGAATTCTTATTTATATTTACAACAAATATATAACCTTTCATATATCATGTAACAGGCTACTAGAAGTCTTACATTGTCTTATACATCGTTCCTTTTTTCTTAACTCCTTCCCTTTCTTTAAACAAGGAAATCCATGACATCTCATATTTTTATATAGAATTCGATAGTGTGATAGTAATAAGTTCATAACCTTTACATTTTTGGATTAAAGAGTAATGACACTTTGTTAATCCATCTTTATGTATGGACATACTTTAGTTTTCATCTCACTTGCCCACTCACTTTCTTGTAATTAGCCTTAAATAGGGCATAATTTGCATGTAAAGGTAATGTTAGACACACCAAAAAAAGAGTCTGAAGCGATGTCGTTTGTTTACTATTTTATTCTTTTCACAAAAAAGAAAAGCCACGTAAACAAATTATATCAGCATGGCGACGAGTTATGGTCCAATTCCGTTGAGTTCATTCAAAAGTACGTGACCTCTCTCACTCCCGCGTCTTTCTATATATACAAACTCCAACTAACAATCACTTCATTTCAAAAACAAACACTGCGATTTATTGATCAAAGAACGAAAATCTAGAGAAAAATGGCGAAACGATTGAAGAGAACTAAGCCTATCTGCTCCTGCAATTCTCCTCGAGCCTCATCCTTCTTCTCTCTTCGCTCTTCTTTCTCCTGGTATCTCTCTCTCTTAACAATTGCGTTGTTCTGCATCATTTCCAGTAATTTTGACCTGGAAATCTGTAATAATTACTCTGAGTTTGATAATTTGAAATTTGAGCTCGATTTTACGAAATTCAGTTTAGTTTTGCGTTGAATTTGAATTTAGCGAGCTTTTTTTTTAAAAGTTAATTGTATCAATCTTCTTAATATGATGATATCATGAATCTCATTAATTTTGAATTTGATCTTATTTATCAATCGCTAATAGCTGTTTGAAAAACAATGTGATTCAAGTACTGTAAGTATCGTACTCTGTTTTGATTGAGGATTCAAAAAAAATTGTGTTGTAGTTTGAAATCATTCTAAATTTCTAATGGATTGATTCTGTGGTGAAAGCTATCTGAAATTTTGAATTTACAACTTTGATTGAAGCATATAGATTTTGAATTTTCTTCCGTTGATTGCGTACTGTAACTTGTTTGCTAGTATGAACGTATTTACTCTGCTTTAGATACTCTTATACATGTATTTGTGCGAACTGATCGAGTTATTTTTAATTTTCTCTGTTTCACTTGAGAACTTATTAATTCTGCTTATCACTGAAACATTTCGAATTTTCATCTCATGCCTTTTCCGCTTTTGATTATATGCAAAATAACTAGCACTACACTTGATTCTGCAGTTTATTAGCTCAATTACACATTTCTTTCATTTATGAATTCTTTGAGGAGATGTTATTGCGATAAATCACTCAACATTTTGACTTTCGTTTTTAATCCAGAAGCTAAGAGTTCTGCGTTTTTAAAAAATCAGCTATTCCACTGATTTTCTGCTAAGCTAGTTAAAAATCAATGAAGACAATGTTTCATCTCAATTTGCTAGACATCATAGTAGTCAAAAATAGAAAAATTAGTAGCTGGAGCTATTTTCTGTTGATGCCGCTTCATATTCTCTCCATCCTTGAATTGAATGATGAATTTGAGCTCTTTAAATCTCAATTACAACATATAATCAGCATGAAATGAAGTCACTGTTCAATGTTCAATGATATAGTTACAAATTTAGAGAAGCTAAATTTTATGGTAAAATTTGACTTTGTGCTCCAGGTTTGAGGATGACATGTGGATTGAGATAGCAAAGTACCTAGATGGGAGGTCTCTGGTGATGCTTGCAACTACTTGCAAATGGTTCTACAAGAATCTATCAGAAGAGTGCGTGTGGAAGTTCGCTTGCTTACGCGATCTAAGGGTTCCTGATCCAGGAAATGTGTCTTTTAAGTGGAAGAAACTCTATGCCTCAGCTTTTGGTAAATGACCAAATTTCTTAAGTCCTGTTCTTCTTACAGTAGCATGTATCATTACTGTCAATATTTGTCTGTGGTGTTAAAAAGCTTGCAATGTCGTTGCAGATGGGAGTCACTCTTACTTGTTTCGCCAGCAGGAGAAACACATAGGTGACTAAAAACTGCATGTTGAACTCTATCAAAACATCATAGGAAACAAGTCTTTTCCTGATTTGGTTATATAAATCTTTAATGATTACCTCTTATAGTGATTGAAAGTTCGATTGTCACTTATAATGGTCTCTCATTTTTATTGGACAAATATAGATTGGATTCGTATTGGTGCATTTTTCCTAGAATCATCAGCAGCGATTGTGACTGAGAAGCTTATTTGTCCTCCTCGGAGGATCCCTCAGAAGGAGACTCTTGAACAGATGCTGCAATCCCGTGGATTGTGTGTGCTCACCAACATCAAAACCGGAATCTGGATAGCTGGTATACTCAACTCCTTCCAGTGTCATGTATAATTTTCTGGAAAGATTATGTTAGATTATGGTCACTTTTCTTTTGAAGTTTTTCAGAGCAGTCTGTTTATCTAATTGAGCTAATCCCTTTACCCAACCTTTCAGATTTGCAGCTTGTTCGTTGCCCCGTTTGTGACCTCGATACATGTGATGGTGAGGAACTCAATAATGCACCCATTGAACCCAGTGTTAATATGTTGATAATGGTCAATAACCAGATAAATTTTCTGGCACTTCCAGGTACAATGCAGACACTAGATGCAAGGAACTTTGAATTATTCTTGAGTGAGGGTTACCAAGATGGAAGCTGGGATTACACACAAATTGGTTCACATGAGACTAAAAAACATCTAGATGGAGCTTCTGGTGCCATATTTGACATGAAACACCTCAAAGATGCTTCCACTGCTGGTAACAACTTGGAAATCTTCTTATACCTTGGGATATTAGTCAATACAATAAATGCATAAAAAAAATTCTTCTGCTGTATGTAATAAAGTATATATATTGCATGAAACAAGGATCAAAACTGTTCAAAAACATAAAAGATGATAAAGCAACTGCTACAATTATTTCCTCCATTATACATCATTATTAGTTTTTGGATAATGAATTGAAAGCTTGACATCTTGCAGCGGTTTTCAACACAAAGTCGTGGATCGGAAAACGGAATGACTGGCAGCCAAAGGCCAAGGTCACTCTTCATGCTGTGGCAGTCAACACCAATTTACAACAAAATGAAGGTCATATAAGCCTTTAGCTTTTAGTTTCCTACTCATTAGATCAGTTCATTGCTTCCTGTGTTTACTTTCTCCAATTCCTTCATTTTCATTTCTGACTTCTGATTTTGATTACTGTGAATAATCAAAATTGCAATTGCTTCCTCTTTGTGCAAAAACTGCAGGGATAAATGTCAAATTCCATGTCATGAGAGCCGGAACTGATGGCCAAATCATGGCGATAAGAGTCTCTCAGCAGCTCCTGTAAATCCTGCTGCAAAAGTACTAGCTAGGCCACAAGTGAAGTACCTCACTGCTGAAAATTTTGAGAAACATAACCTTTTCCTCCCACAATTATATGCACTCTGATTGGAGTATCTCGCTATCCTCATCCCTCACTCGATCCTTTTCACCAGCTCCGATCATAATCAATCGATCAACTTCCATTACAACTATATAGTAGCTAAGCAGTAACTGATACGTTAGTAAACAAAAGATTATATACTATTATACAGAGAGAAATCTAAAACTCAGCAGGGAGGTTTCAAGTATTGTTTTTGACCTATAGATTTTTAGCTATCAAAGTAGTAAGCTTTACTTCAATTAGATATTCAGTCACATAAGAGCTTGTAATTCTGTTTATCATAGTTTAATCTTCGTCATTCATACCGACACCAAATCCCTAAACTTCGAGAGAAATCCAAGAGAAGTCGACTCTTTATTTGTTTATAAGCTACATTCAGGATGTATCGCATTCAGTTTTCCCAAATCTTCTTGTTCTTCAATATGTCATCAAAGCATATTATAGATATATACATATTCGTAGTCAACATGTTCTCGAATATTAAAAGGCTTCAAAATAGATGGAAGAGAATATAAATCACCCATGCAGAGTTGGAAAAAAGAAATGCGATGAGCATGACATACAAGCTTGCACATTGCCACCATCTGTGTCCTCCATTACGCCATCACTGTATTGACTTTTACCAACTATATTTCATATATTATTTACTTTAAAAAAAAATTGTTATCTTGTCCTTAGCTAATTCCACTTCAAGTAATATAATCCCAAAATCCTATTACAGTTTTTAAAGTTCGAAAACCTCTCTCCAAAATCCACCTTATGGGTTTCCTACCATTTTTTTCTTTCCTCACCATTTTTCTCCCTTTCATCTTTGCATCATTAGCCTATTCCTATTGTCCCATAACTACCTGTACCAATGATACCCTTACCCCTATCCGGTTCCCATTCCACCTCGATCACCAAAGAACAGAAAACTGCAGCTACCCTGGCTTCGACCTCCACTGCACAGACCGCGGCCACACTGCTATAACTCTCCCTCATTCTGGAGAGTTCTTAGTCCGTCATATCAATTACCAAACACAAATGTTACTGGTAAACGATCCAAACGACTGTCTCCCAGGAAGACTACTAGAAGGTTTCGACCCCTCTGGCACGCCTTTCCAAGCTGATTTTTATGACAATTATACATTCCTTAGCTGTCCAAGAAACTTCACAGATGCTCGTTTCGATGTGATCGATTGTCTTAGCAATTCAACAAGAACAGTCATAGCAACTTCTCTTACTGACTTTACTGCTGATGTGTCTAGAGCATGCCAGTTAATTAGGACTGTACCAGTTCCTTTTTCTTTGTCTGAAAATAATGGCTTCACTTCTAGACTTAGACAAGATGTCTTGCTTTCTTGGTTTGTTCCTGACTGTAAAGATTGTGAGGCCAGAGGACGCGTTTGCGGATTCGAGAGCAATGGCAACCGGCAAATTGGTTGCTTCATCAGAAATCTTCACAATTCTGGTAAAGTTTACTCTTTCTTTTGATCTTCTTTAACTTTGAATTGTTCAAAATTTTGGTATTTTGTTTACATTTTTGCACTTGTACAGACCATTTAGAAAGATACTTGAAGGTAACAGGACATCCACTATGGCTGTTTTGACTGAGTCAGATAATTCATTCAAGAAAAAGGCCAAATAACCACATTGGTTAAAAAAAATTGCACCTTTTTTGCAATTCTGGTAGAAATTAGAGTATAAAACAACGCAATTGGCGAAATATAGACCTACTTTTTGGCCCGGAATTTATAATATAAAGCCTTCATCATTCACTATCCAGCTAATTTGGCCCCAGAAAAATGATCTGATTTTTAGTGGGTATATATTACCCATGAAGTAAAGAAAGTCAAAATGTTTTAGTTAGCTTTCGTGTTAAGGTTAACTAAGACTTTTATTTATTTATTTTATATTTGAAGAAGATGAATGTAATTGGTGGTTGCTTATGAAGAAATTTATAGTGGCTGAAAAAATAATCTAAGATCTATTTTTTCTCACTTTAGAAAAGGTAAATAACAGAAGTTGACTAAATGGCGATGTTTGGTTGTAAGGGAAGAGGTAGTTAAAATTAACAATGTAGGAGTAATGCTTAATGGTTGGTGGTGAATCATGGAAGCATTATAATATGTATAGAAAACTTGACTTGAAAGGCAAAGAAAACCTTAATTATTTTCAAGTAGATATATTGTCAAACATAGTGAAAGCCAATATATCCCAAAATAGTAGTCTTTATCCCATTAGCTTACCCCAATTCACAGCTCCTGCAACTATTGCAGTTCCCACCTCAACCTCCATGATCATCACTTTCAACAGAGCTGCCACCGCGGTGAAAGGAGAATAAATCATCGCCGCCTCGAAAAGGCTATGAATAACTTTGTCGAATTAATCATGTTAGCTTTAACTAGTAAAGTTTTGTGGAGGTGCTACAGCGGTAGCAAAAGCTGGATCAAATACCATCTACAGCATGACCCTTTACGACTCTTTATATACCAAAAAAGAAGGAAGAAAAAAAGGAAGCTCATTACTTCAACCATTAAGTTGTTAAACATGTGGAGTATAAAGTTGTAGTTCAAAATTATGGATGAAAAAGAAAAAAATACTATAATCTCATCAAATATTATAATTTTATCACATGAGAGTTGAGACTGAGGGAATATGTGGCCTCTCAATTTATAGGACCAGAGAATAATGAAAATCTAATTGCTTTTCTAAGTTGAAATGAAAAGGCACGAGAACTAAGAAGTGAAAATTCTTGATAAGTGAAAAACTCTTAGAGTTGTTTGATTGACCTAAACACATAGATTGGAAGTTTTGCTTTCCATATAATAGAGGAAGTAACCAGACAACTGTTTATACTTCCAAGGAAACAAATACTTCTTTGCCTTTAAATTTTCCTAAGAAGTTATTTCCTATGTTTAATCAAACGACTATTAATTTGATTGTTCCTGTGAACTAATGACCTCAATTGCAGGTGATCCGGAGCAAACAGAAAACAGTAACGGCCTGAAAGTATTCAGAATAATTGCATTTTCAATCGCAATTCCAGCGATCGCATGTGCGGTTGGGGTAGGGATTTTCTTATGTATGATGGATAGGCGAGAAAGGCACAGAAGCGCTCAGGTTACCAGAACCTTACAGCAAATAACAGGAACCGCGCAGCCCCTAGATACCACAATGGGGCTAGATCAAGGCACCATTGACTCGTACACTAAGGTAGTGCTTGGAGAAAGCCGGCGAGTACCAGGCCGGAATGATGGGTCATGCCCTATATGCTTGTCAGATTTTAGCGCCAAAGAAACATTGAGATGCATACCTGATTGCCAGCATTGCTTCCATGCTGATTGCATTGATGAGTGGCTGAAATTGAATGGTACTTGTCCTCTTTGTCGCACTTCGCCTGCTCATCATGCCCAAGTCTAGATTAGCTTGAAAAAGGGTAATTCAGATTAGATTCGTTTTATTCATTTTTACTGGGGAGATTCAGATAGTTATAATCCCCCCCCCCTCTCTCTCTTTTCTGGTTGTCTGTACTGAGCAGCTTGTACCAAACTCGACAAAGAGTTTGACATTCAGACATGTACAGTAAAGTCAAATATGACGGATATCTACCAAACTGTGAGTGTCTTTCTAAGACTAAGTAACAGCAGAGATCATCAGACAGCCGATCTTCAAACTTCAAGATGCTGAGGAAATATGAAGAAATGCTGTTGGATGCTTGAAAGTTACAGAAGTCATAACCCAAAAACCATAGAGCTAAGTCATAAAAGGACGATTTTCTAGATAAATCAATTTTTAATCCAGGCCACTGAGTTAAAACTGGTATGATTTATATAATGAAGCTCATACTGTCATACATCAGCAACTTGCTTTTCCAAGAGTGCACATAATATACAGTTAATACACCAAAAGGAAATTACAAAGACATTCACTATGTAGCTAGAGAGGTACTTGATAATGTTTCCAACTCGAACCTTGTAACAACATTGACGGACTATATTACAGCTGAAAGAAAGCCGCCATCTTGCAGAACAATGAAGAGCTTCAGTTCAATCGAAACAGCAAAAATCTCATTTTTTAGCTAGCAGCTTCTTAGGAAGCTTCTCCAGTGGCGTGGTTTTTAGCAAATAAAGCCTAGCAGCCCGCTCTTGTAGGGTGCCTCCACATTTTAATCCATGTGCTTGTAGCTCAGATTTCAACCTTTCCATTCCAAGAACCTACAATGTGATTTAAACTTAGATTAGATTACAAGTGCCACTTCTATCCTCATTACATCCAGAATTTTCAACATATACATACAGTCTACAGACATAATTTACCACCTTTTCATTCAATTTAAACCTTCAAGATTCACCAGCTATAACTGAAATGCTGGATGCCTACTGCTAGTTCTATTCTAAAGCAGGCCAGCAATTTTCTAAAAAACACACTAATCATAAAAAGTGGGTCAGGGAGTAGTCAGTAGCAACCCAAATGTGCAGAGGATTTCAATCAACAGGTTGATAAAATACAAACTTAAGATTTGCAGAAAAATCATGCTTATCTTATAATGACAAGTATAAGGTGTTACTCTGAGAAAAATATGCCAATTATTATGTCATTTACCAAAAAGAACAAAAGAATTTTAGAAGGAGCTGAAGTTGAGAAAAGCTGATAAATTCATTATAATAAACAAGTCACAATGACATGAAAGAAACATTTAGCAAGACGTTATCAGAAATATAAACTAACCTCCAGTTCAGAAGCTGAGTTAAAATCATCCAAATTCACTGGCGACAAAACATCTGATGTATTTGAGCTCCCAATAGCCCCCTCATCAGGAGAAATAACTTTACACTCAGATGCTCCAGGAAGTTCAGGAACAATGGCCTGAGGACCATCTAGCTCTACAGAAGTAGAGGCAATTGACAACTGGTCAGTAACAGTTGTGACTCTGGAGTGAGGTTCATTAGGATCTTGTTGATCCACAATTTTGGCAGAGGTAGAAGCCATTTCTGCTGAAGCAGACATCTCTGGGGCTGATGGCATCTCCATAGGACCATCCCCATTCACCACAACATTACTTCCGCTTGCTGTAGCACTAACTCCAGTGATACCTCCAGCAACCATCTCTTTTTCTTCTTCAGATCCACTATCTGAAGAACCTCCACTAGGATTATCCCCGTCCACTGAAAGAACTGTAACTGAAGCAGAGCTAGCATCCTTGCTTGAGTCTGACTGGTTTCCATTATCAGTGACAACTGATTTTTCATGTTCAGCATCACTACCATCACTTTCTGTGTCTCCGTCTGAGTCATCACTGTCACTTTCACCCATTTTTCTCTTCCCCTTCCTGAAAAGGAAAGAATAGATGAGTTTAGCTCAACCAAATGAAAGAAAAGAAAAGGTTTAGACCGTCTAAAATTTAACCAACAGATATTCAAGCAAATGGGAATTTCTACATCCAATTAAGATTAAACAACTTAACTCACATATCCTAACGCAAGAAGGAAGCAGATGAGAAATAAGGCAAACAATTCATCGCCAACTTGCTAGAATGATCAACAAAGACTTGTCAAGGAGAAAATGACAAACTACTCGCATGTATCAATTATCAAATGCTAAATATGCATCTCTTCAACATTCATCGTTCAAGTAAAATCAAGGCAGACATCCGAAAAGAAGGAAGTTAATGGTATCTTCACTTCGATAAAACCTACTTCTCCACAAGCACCACTTTGTTTCTGAAGTATCCACAGAATATTTCTTGAAAAGTACTAGTAGATACTAGAAAACTTTATATCTAATAACAATGAAGAGCTAAAAATCACAAAGAAATTCTAACAACCCACTCACGAATTTCATTGAAACCATCACAATAAGCAAGAAAAACAATTCATAATGGAATTTACAATATGATTCACCAAACAATTCCATTAACACACAAATGAAAATACATCTGACCATTTATCCAACAAAACAAATATCAAGAATTACTAAAATCACAATAAAAGAGCATAAATCATAAGCAAGAATAAACTAATACATATCAAAAGCCATCAAACAAAGACTATACATTAACATTCAACTAAAATGAAAAACAAATATAGCAACTAATAAAACTACACTAAAGCAAAAATCTCATAATCCAGATATCACTAACAACCATTAAAGTTTCTAAAAACACACAAGCAAATCAGCAAAACAAAAACTATATCAAGAGGCAATGCCAGTTCATCTCGGAGATGTACAAAATTTGCATATCAAGTGGCATTTTCGTAAATAAATATCACTGATATTAAGTCATATGGGTTTGATATTAAGTAGTGAATTTCCTTTTTGTAACTTATTTTTGTATAAGAGCAAATCACAACTTAATATTTGACCCCTACGACTTAATATTAGCGACATTTTTGTAGTTTATATATCTCTAACATGAATTAAATCAACCAACTAAGCTAAAAAAAACCCCAAACTTTCCTAATAATCATCTAAACAGAATAACAAACAAAGCCACCAATAAAATTACACCAAAGCAATAATACCATAATCAATAAAACCACTAAACAACTCAGAAAACCAAAATCTATGCATCAAAATCCAACCAACTAAGCTAAAAACCAACCAAAAACATAAGAAATTTCTTCAAAACACTAACCAAATCTTCAACTTTTTAGCATCAGAAACACCACCAATCAACTTCCTTTTCTTCTTCCCAGCACTCAACAACTCTCCCATAGATTCTCTCACCGACCTCTCAACTTCTTCAACACACCTTCTAGATTCTTCCCTATACTTCTCCACATACTTCTCAGCTCCATCATCTTTCTTCCCACCTTTCCCTTTCTTCTCCATCTTCTTCAAATAATCTTCCGCCATTTTCTCCATCTTTCTCTCTTCTTCCTCTGCTTTCCACTCCTCCATTTTCTTCTCCGCATTCACATGCCGCAACCTCCGTCCACTCATATCTCGACACGCGTCGAAATTGTTCGTCTTCTTCTGCCCCGCCTTTGTCGCCGCCCCTCGAAGGAGAGATCCGAACCCGCCTTTGCCTCCGAGGAGAGAGAATTGGAGGTGTATGGTGGAGAGAGAGAGGGATTTGGGTGAAAGTGGGGATGAATTTGAGAGGAATTTTCCATTTAGGGTTAGGTTTTGGGATTCGATTGGGATTTTTGTTAGAGTTTCGATCTTGTGTTTGATTGATTGAAGTGTTAGGGTTTGGTAAGTTGGGAATTGGAGAGTTAGGGTTTTGTTATCGAGAAGTTTGACGAAGAATTGGATGAAATTAGTTTCCGCCATAATTTTTGTGATGGTGTTTTCTCTCTCTTCTTTGATCGTCTGCAAAATAGAGCGCTCTTTTTCTCTCTCTAGATGTGATCAGCGTAATGTTAGAGAGGCGGAAAAAGAACTACAAGATAGATGCACAGCTGAATATACAATATACCCCTGGGATTTGCGATTTTATCAGATATGAAATTGTTCTTTTTGGAAAATTTAATTTTAGTGTTTTTTGTCTTTGAGGGAATTTTAATTTTAGTATCCTAATACAACTTTAATAATAGATTTTTTTGATCTATATGAGTATACCATATACTAATCACTCCGTAACTTAAATGATAGATTTTGTCACTTTCAAAAACACACTTTTTAAAAATATATTTTTCTATGCATTTTTTTAAAGTGGAGATAGATAGAGAGAAAGAAAAAAGGGGACCCATGTGATAGGAGAGAGATAGATAGATAGATATTGTTGCCTAAAAAGGAAGTGTAACATATGTTTTGTTACAACGATATTTAGAAAGTGTAACATCTATTTTGTTACGGATGAATTATATATGTAATGCTAATTCCTTGCTGATTTATCAAAAAATATTTCCCAATTTGCGTCAAAGTATGAAATAATTTCCAACGTACCGTCTACGTAGAATTGGGTGCGAGATTTTTTTATAGACAAAACAACTATTCCAACTAGCGGTTTATCTAGTTGGAATAGCGGTTTAGTTGAGGGACATGGATTGTCTTTGTATGCAATGTATGTTCGAATCTTGGGAAGAGCAATAAAGAACTCTTCTTGAACCCTCAACCTAGCAACACAACATATAATTACTACATGTCTCCTCCCAATTAAGCTGTGAAATTTTACTAATTTGTTCTTGCATTTAGTTTATTTAAATGATTTGAGAAGCAGGTTTTCTTTTAAGTTAACCGCTACTCCACTTAGCGATTTTGTTTTGAGACAATAAAAAAATTGTGTGGACAATATGTTGGGGATTATATTACACTTTTATGCAAAAGTGGAAAATATTTTACTTTAGCAATATGTAGGGAAACAATTTGTGATTGCTCATTTGTATGAGCAAACTAAGTAAAGTGATGAGAACTTTAAATGAGAGTATTTGCAAAAAATAGTTTTGGATGCACCATATATATGACACACCTGGGTATATAGTAAATACACTCATGGCTTAAGGCATGGACTGAATCCCAATCTAAGTATAGTGGACCTTCTCATATTTTTTTTTGTTGCAAACTCATATTTCATATTTAATGGCCTGAGATTATGAAATATTTCAATTTTAGTGGCTTGAGATTATGAAATATTCCTATTTTAGTGGCTTGAGAGCTAACGAGATTAAATTGTCATTAAGGTCAAAAGCACAATTCAAAACTTAATGTATTAAAATCATTATAACACACTAAATATAGTTATGTGCAAAGGCATTGAAGTTTGGATTATTTGTGTTATAATAATTTAATAAGGTTAGCACATGATTTTAGCATATTAAATATTGAAATGTGCATGTAACTCTGATGGAAACTCCATATCGTCAGTTCTCAGACTACTAAAGTTGGATTATTTTGTAACCTCGGACCACTAAATATGAAAATTGGAACATGAAAAGGTTGTGGTAGCACTAAACTTGTCAATGTCGAGGCACTAAAGTCTGATTATTTCTCCATTGCACTAAATATGGAATATGGAAGTAGGACTGATTAGATTATTTTCACACCGCCAACCATAGTGTTCTTTCATGTCCTAGACTTGAGTGCTTGAATACCATGTGAAGTCAGATAATTGTGATATTAGCACCTTAGCACGAGTACTTATAAAACTCAACGTACATAAGTTGGGCTAATCACATGCCTTTTCTCATTGATAAAAGTACTTTAAGAAAGAAGCAGCAGGTGATAACCTAGTGGTATTGACATCACCTTCGATCTCAATCTCTGGGATCGAGTCTTATCCCTTGCAAAGAAGGATCCCCAATTTTCCCCATACTTGCGAGTGATTTCATCTTACCTTATTAAACAAAAAAACTTTAAGAAAATACAATATATAAACAGCTAATACTTTTTTGTTTTAGTTATGATAGAAAAATAAAGGGCCGCATTTAGCATCTGAGATAAGATATGGTTTGACAAAATTTCATCATAATTTTGAAGTTTCCCCAATTAAATCAAAGAGAAGGAAAAAGCAACTCAAACAAGAAAAAGAAAACCATATAACAAAAAGAAGAAAGAAAAACGAACAAGGGGGAAAGATGAAAATTTCTCAAAATTGAGTTCAACTAGAAACTATTCTGCAGAAGATACAAGTATCTATTCCTCCATCTAAATAAATGCAATTGAAAACTCCTTCAACAACATTCTACAAACATCTGGTATTCTAATATACAACCAGTAGAAAAAAACTAAACTGAAATTCTGTACAAGATGAAGGAGAAACAGCTAGATGATGGAGGTGATACTAATAAAGGGCGAAACTTTGAAGTGGATCCTAATCTTCCTAAATCTGTTTGCCAGAATTGCCGTCATCCTCTTTCCATTGTCGGAGTCGTCGATTCCTTCGGTTAGGGTTTTTTTTTTTTTTTGAATTTTGTTGTTGTTGTTCTAATTCTTGTTTGTGATCGCGGAATGATTAGAAGAGTATGAATCTCTGTGATCGAATTTTTAGTTGCAATTGTTTTGATTTGATTTGATTGATACTGAACTTTCTAAGTGATGAATTCGAATTTTCAGTTCTGGAACTGTTTAATTTTGTCGCGAAATTTGGTCAATTTTGATTTATAGTTTGGTAATTGGAATTCTGTGATTAATTGTTAGGTTTCTTAAGGTCCTCAATTTTAGGGGTTGAAATTGAACAAATTTGTAAGATATGAAAGTATGAAATAGGATGAATTTCTTTATATTGGGTTTTTGATTTAATCAAATGGAATTTTTTTTGTCCTCGTTGTACATTTGTATAATTGTATGTGTATGTGATGTTAAGACAACTTGCAGGGTTACAGGGCTCATCACTCCAGGGAGCAGGCAGTGTATTGGCTTCCTCCCATATGGACCATTCGTTTGTCGTGTTGCCAAAGCAGAAGTCTCAGACACCTGGTGCTTCTCCTCGTCCCCGTGGTGGTGGGGTTCAGTCGGAAACATCTCCGTCTGGTAAGATGATGGATGAGTCGTTTGTTGTGTTGCCTCCAGCGCCTGCTTCTGTATATCGGAGTGAGTCCCAAGCTGATGGTAGTGGAACACATGCTCAATCTGTTGATGGCAGCCCTAGTAACCAGTTAAACCCGGCCACTTCTGGGTTTCACTCGACGATAACTGTCCTTAAACGTGCTTTTGAAATTGCAACCGCACATACCCAGGTGCGTTGTTTAACAAATGTACTTGATGTGGATGTAGGGGATGGGTTCGTTCAGGGGCTGTTTTATGTTACGATTCCCTCCTGACATTGTTTGGTATTTTAGTGGTTGGATTCAACTTTGCTGTAATTTGTCTTGTTGGAAGAAGCAAGTCATAGGTTTTGGCCTTTCAAGCAACCATTAGAACATTTTCTTACCCATTTACTTATGTACAAATGTGGATTTCATTCTTTACATGGTCAATTCATACTCTCTTGTATTGGCATCCTCTAGGTGGAGCAACCACTGTGCCTCGAGTGCATGAGGGTGCTGTCAGATAAGCTTGATAAGGAGGTTGAAGATGTCGATAGGGACATAAAAGCTTATGAAGCCTGTCTTCAGCGGTTGGAAGGTGAAACTCGTGATGTTCTTAGTGAGGCTGACTTCCTCAAGGAAAAATTAAAGGTGCTCGCTAGAAATCTTTCTTTCATTCGAGTAAGAAGTTGAAATTGACATGTGAAGAGATGCTAATTGGAAGTGTGCTGAATGAATAATGATTATTTTTGCTCTATACGTATTTTTTGTTTCTCATTCTGTAGGTTTCGAGCAATTCATGACAAAAATATTTCATTTAAGTTCAATAATATTCAGGAGATGTTATGACTGTCAAGAGTACTGGTTTGTTGCAAATGGTTGAGTTTATAAATGCTTATACCAAACCTGCTATGCTGCTCAAAATTTACTCGTTCAATCCTGATTGTTGGTTTTGCAACTAATATCTTTAATGCTGGTTAAGATTGAAGAGGAAGAAAGGAAGCTTGAAGCTGCTATTGAAGAAACTGAGAAGCAGTGCTCAAAAGTAAATGGTGAACTGAAAGAATTGGAGACGAAGTCTAGCCGCTTTAAAGAGTTGGAGGAGAGGTAGCCTAATCTCAGCTCTCTGTTAACTTTACCGCAGAAAGATATCTTATAACTAATGTTAGTTGTTTGTTTGCAACAGAAAATGTTTGCTTTTAGAATTTTGTATATTTCATGGGACAATTTTGTTTCAGGTACTGGCATGAGTTCAATAATTTCCAGTTTCAACTAATATCACATCAGGTACACTCCACATAGCCCACATTTTCCCTACTTCTAATAATTCCATATAATGAAATTCTATTCTGTTGCATTCATCTGGCATAATTTGCTTCTTGCATTTCTTATCATCTATTGGCTTGTTCAGGTCTTTGTAAGTCCATATGTTAGGTTTTGTCAATTTCAAACAGCATTAGAACGTAACTGTAGGAGCAATTTGTCTGAGATTTTTCATAATTTTGCTGATTATAGAGTATGCAACTCTTTGAACTTTGTGCTGCTTAGATTTAATCAAAATCCTTTTTGTAGGAAGAGAGAGATGCTATATTGGCAAAAATCGAAGTTTCGCAGGCACATCTGGATTTATTGAAGCGGACAAATGTCCTAAATGATGCCTTCCCGATCTGGCATGATGGAGAATTCGGGACAATAAATAACTTCCGACTTGGACGTCTCCCTAAAGTTCCGGTATGAATTGTTAGCTTGCAGTTTTCCTTCGTTCTTAGGGCTCTTTTTTTTGAATGTATTTACCTGTCCTAGTGCATTGTTATTCGGGATGGAACTCAACTCTGTTGATGCCGGGGGATTTTCCGTGTTTTGCCTATTATGTGGGGTGAGATGTTGGGAAGATATTGATACTCTTAATGATGCATTTGAGAAACTTCGTAATGTTCTGTTTAAACTTGAGGTATTAAACCACTTCAGTGGTAGTTTTAAGAGCTTACTATTATAGGGAGTCCCAAGCTCATTCTGCCTGAGACATTCACAATTTTCAATGAGATTCTCAGATTATAATTTGTTAATTTTCGCTGCTTTGCTTTTCATAGTATACCTATGTATTAAATAAAAGCAAGTAATGTGTCTCACAGGCTCTCATTGATAGAATGAAGCTCCTAATATGGAGGCCTTATGAGGTGGCTTACGGTAAATTGTGTTGTGGGTCTACGCTGATGAAAATCTGCAGTACTCGGTAATATAAGTCTTGCCGCCTTAGTTTTGTGGAACCTGCAGATATATGTGCTGCACTATGCCTTAATTTGTAAAAGTTCAATCTGTCATAAGTACTCAGGTTATTTATGTCTTGTCTCCTTAAATACGTGAGATTGCAGATGTATGCTGCCCAATGCTGTTAAGTGAACAAGAGATATCTGTCTTAGCTGAGGATGACTATGATTGTTCTTCTATATTTATGTACTCCCTCCTTTCCCTTTTGATGTTCCTAGTTAGACTTTTTTTTTGTCTAAAAAAGATCCAACTAGGAACATTAAAAAGTAAAGGAGGGGTAACTGAATCTGACTTGTACCTAATTTTATGCCTTTAGTTTACCTGTATGAGTACTGACTTAGTATAGTATGGGGTCAAGGGAAAGGAATAGGGTGATTTGATCTATTAATTTTCTACTTTGAGACACAATTTCTCTTGTTAATATACGCTGTATGCTTTGTAGGTTGAGTGGGATGAGATAAATGCTGCTTGGGGCCAAGCCTGCCTTCTTCTCCACACAATGTGTCAATATTTTACGCCAAAATTTCAGTATCCTTTCTGTTTCTAGATTCTCTCAGATGTTCTATTATCTATATATGTTAGTTAGTTTCCTTTAAAAGGTGAGATTGAGCATTATTTATAACATCATGCTTAACATGTCTTAGTAATTGACATGATAGTGCTTGTCCTCCTCTAGATAATGTTCTTATTAGTTAGTAGCTGATACATCTCAGAATCTTCTGCTAAATGCTAATCAGTAAAGGTGCAAAAGAGTGGATAATGTTAATGGCAAGGGATAAATAGCTGTATATTTAAACATTTTGACTTTTGAATTTTGATGCATTAGAGGAGATATCCAATGTGATCTGCAACGTCTTCTTCATTGCATCTCATTAGACTGTCATTTGCAGGATACTAGTTCCAACAATTGTGGATCCTAGTATTCTACCATTGTTTTCCTTTAATCAAAGCACTCCCACGTTCATTGCATTTGTCAAATCTAAGTAGGGTTGTAGTTGAAAATTTAATATTAAAACCTTACTATTTAAGAAAAGGTGGCAATTTTTTGCAGATATCTCGAAATAGTATGTCTGTATATGTGACCGTTGTATTTAGACTAAGGGAGTAGTAAATAGGCTGTTTTTTAGAAACCTGCATGTACTATATATATTGTAGTTCTGTTATCTATAATTATGTCAGCTATTTTTGGCTCTTTGCTCTGGCACCCTGCTTTATACTGCTTTTTAGAAATTATGACTCCATGTGTTATAGTACCTATGAATTTCAATGACTTAACTAACAAAATTTTTGGAGCCATGTTCTTTCACTTTGTCATGCTAATGAGCTGTTTAAACGGCTTTGTGTTCTCTGTAGCATGTCTTTTCAGATCTGTATAGTAACAATCATGTTCTCTTTAACCTGGTGATTTTCAGTTACAGGGTAAAAATACTTCCTATGGGAAGTTATCCACGGATTATGGATACAAGTAATAACACTTATGACCTGTAAGCAGCAAACTGCCCTTTTATGCTATTCCGTTGTGAGTCAGTACCTGGTATATTTTAGTTTTTGGTCTGTGATTCTAGCTCCCATTATTTATGTTTTGATGAATTGAGAACCTGACTTTTTGGAAGTAAGATGTGTATGGCTAACAATTATGTTGTTCTCTCAGCTTTCTTCATATAACTAAAGGGAACACTAATTGGCTCTTGTTCAACAAGCACCCAGCATGTATAATTCCTGCCGATCGGGGTCTAAGTCTAGGGTGATTGACTGGTCACACATTTACCGCCCTCCCCCTAAGAGCTTAAACTAGTAAAAATGTTGTTTCAAAACGACTTTTAGTCAAGCACTAACTGAACAAGAGAAGGGGGGGGATGTAAGAGTTGGAGTCAGTAGGGGATACACATTGTCTGGCTCTTATGCTAAGCACTAGAAGATGCTGCCAAATATGTGTACAGTTAACAGTGTGTGTGGCTGGAGAACCTTGTAGGAGATATAGTTTGGTATTATAATCTCATAATCTCAAATTAAGTTGTTTGCTACAGAGTCTTACTTCTAATTCTTGGATAGGTTTGGGCCTGTAAACTTGTTCTGGAGCACTCGCTATGACAAAGCAATGACACTGTTCTTAACATGCTTAAAGGATTTCTCAGAGTTTGCCCGGATGAAGGATCTGGAGAATAACGTACCTCCTGATAAATGCTTCAAGCTGCCATATAGGTAAATATCAGCTTGAAATTTTTAATTATAGCTCATTTCTTGTTTGCATCTTCTGTACATGCATACTTAGCAATTAGCATTGCAATGGATCTGCCCAGCAAGGCAGCAAGTAATACCAAAAGATTTGTATCTATACAGGTTTATTGTTGTAATTGCTAATTGCTCATTAATGGTTCTTATGGACTAGATTTAATGCCTCTTTTATCCCTCACTGTACAATATCTTTGAAATATCACAGGATAATAAACGTTGGGTTGGAGTTTTTTTTGCTTGAATTTCTAACTTGGCCTGAAGAGATGTGGGGTTGTAGATTCGAATTTGTGACTCGTGGCTTGGTTCGCAAGTAGATTTGAGTAAATTACTTATTATATGTTTTTAATTTAGATTTCTCCCTCGAGTATTGTGAGGACAAGGTTAGATATATTATTCTTAAGCACGTACCATAATTGAGTCAGTTTTTTTTGTTTGTGTAACATCTTATTACAAATGAGGTTTAATTTGGTGCAAATGTTTGGGCATTTTCCCATCCATTGGCATAATTTATGCATGATCAATTCCGATGTGGTTTCTCTGCATAATAATCTTATCGGCGGAGTGTTGTTGATTTGACGTTAGGATTTTTATTCAATCGTAATTTCACAGAATTGAGAATGATAAAGTGGAAGCCTACTCGATAACACAAAGTTTTAACAAGCCAGAGAACTGGACCAAAGCTCTAAAGTACACTCTCTGCAACTTAAAATGGGCACTCTACTGGTTTGTTGGTAACACAAGCTTTCAGCCTCTCTCTGGTTCTTCCCAAGCTGATGCCACAGCTGCAGGCACTTCATATGTAAAGCGCAGTACCAACTCCAAGTCTGATTCTCGATTTCCATCTGTTCAATGATTTAGATACTGACACTTTGGTTTGTCTACATGTGTACATATAGATGAGATCTTTGAGAAGTTAGCTGACTAGTGTATTTCTGTATAGATTTAAAAATTCGTACGTCTTACTCTGTATTTTTTTCCTTTGCACTTACAATCTTGTTAGATTTACGTAAATGTAAAATTTTTAAATATTAATCCATTTTCAGATTTTTTACTAATATGTACTTGAGTATATCAGTAGTCATAATTGTTGTACATTAGAGACCATGCATTGTCTTCATTATTGTGTAATTTGTCGTAGATTTGCTCAAATTAAAAGGGAAGGAGAAAAGGAAAGTATTTGTATTGCCTTAGTTCATTCTCTCAAGTTCTTGAATTGTCAGTTTAAAAAATCACTAAAATGTGCTGTTTATTGGCTCATAATAGGGCTACTCTTCTATCTAGCCTGTCTCAAATAACTTCAGCGACTCCCTCTAACCCGCCGTAGTTGTCTCATTGTCTCAATCCCTCCATGATTTTACAAAAAAGTTCGTAATAAAAAGTTATTGGAAAAATTAACAAGAGCAGACCCAACTATGACCACCATTTCATAATAGATCCCAACTTTCGATTATTCCATACCAGTCCCAACTTTGGGGGGTGCTTTACAGTAATGGTCCTAGCAGGTCACCTAACCTGCTACAACAGGTAAACCTTTGAAACCACCACCCTTGCCACCTCTGCCACCCTCTCCCCTGCACCGTCACCCCCTCCCCCGCCATCGTAACTCCTCCACTACCCCGCCACTCCCTCCCGCGCCCTCGAAACCTCATCCCCTGCCCCGTCACCCCCTCCCCGCCCTCAAAACCTCCTCTAGTGCCCGAACCACCCCTACCACGTCAACAAACTGCCATATGCAGTTTAGGGTCAAGTTTATCCTCTAATGTTTTTACAAGTTCTTTAGCAGCACCTTGATTTCGTTTAGCAACAACAATTTATTCCCTTTCCCCATCAACAACAATTCAACCCCCTCTCTCTCTCTACGACTCTACCCCCCACCCCCACTACAATCTTCTTCCTCCTTCAAAAACACACACACACAACGACCCCCCCGGGAGATATTATAAAGTACCCCCACCCCCACTGCCTCTTACCTCACTTATGTTCTTGGCAATTGAAATACCTTGACAACGCCTCACCACTATCAACCTTATAATTAAAAAAAAAAAATCAGAATTCAAACCCAATTCACAGTAAATTAAATTAAATCAAACCAGAAAATTAAGATTTAAAGAAATTTTTTTGAGCATGGTGGAGTTGGTGGTGATGTGGGTGGATGAGAAACAAATGGTTGTGTTGCAAAGGATGGAGATTCCGGGTGGACGGATTTGGTTTTTGAAGGTGGTTTATGGGTGGTTTCGAGTAGTTGTGTGTGGGGTTTTGCGGTTAGGGCCGTGGTATGGATGGCGAGTTGGGTTGGGTGGTGGGTGAATTGGGTGGGTTTTTTCAGTGGTGTTTGGGGCAGAGGTGGGTTGTTTCAAACTTGCAGTGGAGTTTGGGGGTCGCAGTGGGTAGGAGGTGACAGCGGTGGGGAGAAGGAGAAAATTAAAAAGGGGGTTGGGGTTGTGGGGTGGCAGGGAGGGGGAAGAGGATTTGGTGGCAGGGGAGGAGAGAGAAAGACCGAAAAACGGAGGAAGGAGAGGGGTTTAAATTTTTTTTTTTTTGTGGGAAGCAGGTCCACCCTTCCACTTTTTTGTAAAAAACCCCCAAAGTTGGGATTGGTGTGGAATAATCGAAAGTTGAGATTTATTATGGAAGGGTGGCGTAGTTGTTGGCTTTCTTCTTGTCAATTTTTCCAAAGTTATTTCCATATTCTCCCCATATCAAGTGGGTGGTGTATTGACAATTCCAATCATAAACCAATACTATGCTAAGAAAGATGACGATTTTAGCATGTGTGCTTATTCTGAGTTCTGACAATTTATTATTTTATTTCCTTGAAACTTTTTAATGGTTGAAATGCGGTGCATATATTTAATATACGGTTATGATCTATTGATCTGTTTTACTCACAAAATGCAAACATGCTGCAGTTTTCTGTTGGTAAAGAAATAAAGTTGTACGAAGTGCATGACCATAATTTGTGGCATATCCCAGTAACAGTAAAAATGCTCTCTTACCACGCAGAAATTGTAGCTTCTCTTGTGATCTTAATCCCCATGTACATATATATTTATAGCAGAACCCAGCATTGCTTCTCAAGCAAACACAACATATTGTTCCTGCAGTACTTCCTTTTTGCTATCTACACTACATTACATACTTCTAAAAATGGCAAAAACTTTCCCTGGGTTTCTGAGTTACCTAGCTATACTTAGCCTGCTATTTGCACCATCGTCCCTTTGTGATCAAGCAACCGAAACTGCTCCTTCATGCTCGACTGTCATATCAAATGTCGCCTCATGCTTACCCTTCATTTCACACACCTCTCCCTCGCCTTCAGGGATTTGTTGTGGTGGAGTTAAGAACGTGGCGGAATTGGCCAAGACTCATGACGATAAGATGGCCATTTGCAATTGCTTGAAGACAAAATTGGCTAATATGAACTATGATCCTGCCCTTGTTGCTGCTCTGCCAAAGCAATGTTCAGTTAATATCAATCTCCCTCCGATTTCCAAAAGCACCGACTGCTCCAAGTAATAATTATGTCTCCTCTCCTTCTAGGCTCCAGCTATCTGGAAAACTGTTTTCCACTGAACATGTAAGGAGTCGTATTTTGGTAAATCTACTTGGTGTGGGCTCCGTACCAATTTTCTCTTTGTTCGGTGGAAACAAGTTATCCAAATAACGTTTGTACTGTTCTTATTTCCACTGTCAGAAGTTTCTAAGTGTATTATTTCTCTGCAGGGTTGTTTTTGGGAATCCCATGAACTACTAGCTACACCAATAAGAAAGATCAAAACTGCAGTAAGTCTACTGAATCTCTTTCTGAAGTTTGATTTTGGTTCCTTGAACTTTTGCGCTTCTAATTAAGTCTATGATTTCTTGCAGAGTTTGCAGCTGCTACAAAAATAAGTGCTCAGCCATTCAGAAGAGATCAGCAAAAACTGTTATTATTAGCATAGTATATAAGGAGAAATAAAGCATTAAGATGCTACAAGATCAAATTTTACGTGTTTCAATAATGGTTCAGTTACTGTTTTGAATTTCCTTGATAAACACAGTAGTTTATTATGATCTTTGCTAGGAATTCTGATCTCAAACAAGTTCTATGTTGATTATCAGACGCCTAACAGTGTGAAAGATGCAACGGGAAAAATATAAGCGAAATTATGAATAAAACAAATGACATTGAGCCTACAAAAAACAGTATATGAGAGCCATTTTATGACAGTACTCTTCTGCACTTGATCGCTTGAATCAAATAAAGAATTTGGTACAATCTTACACCTGCATCTAATATTGACCTTGCAAAAGTTTGGAGTTATTTACAAATAACCAACCTTACCTGTCTGTCGCAGCTCATACTTAAATGGACATAAAATAAGAGTAGGAAAATTGATCTTGTAATTTTTTTTTAAAACAAAATACACGAAGTTACAAAATTTAGGTAAAAAGTAAAATAAAGTAGATAAATAGTTACAAAAGTAATCAAAAGTTGAGTAAAAAAAAGTTACTAGTCAAGTGATGTGACCAAGAATATTTGATGAAATCAAGACACTTTTTTTAAGTGACACGACATTAAGTCCAGCAGCATGACACATCCTATAACAAACTATAATTGAGCAAGTGATGAACAATGAGTTGCGTTGTTACATGTCCGACAAGGCTACATTGAGCAAGTGATGAACAATTTCTGTGATCAATTTATATTTGTTGTTAATATGGTGGAGAATACAAGTGAAAAAAGGGAATAATTCATATCATTTTATTTATATCATGCACTCAAATCACTATAATTTATATACTTGGTTACCATTAAAAGCCAATAAATCACTTTATAACTTTTTTTTTTCTTCTAAAAAACCACTTCTACATTTGACAAAATAAGCGATGAAATTGTAGTATTGAGTGGATAAGTCTCTTTCATCCATAATTGAGGTCACGAGTTCGAGTCTGTACAAAGACAATGTTTGTAATCTTTTCTAAAAAGAAGTTACCATATGAGGTTGGCTTGGATTGAGAATATCGATTGTCTTATTTGATCTAGCTACAAAGTTGGATATTTTATTCCTTATCTGATAAACAATATAGATTTCAAGCGCACTGCGCCAGAATCCAAACCTGTTCTGATTTTTTTCAAAAGATTACTAGTAGCATGAAACTTACTCAAGGTTTTGTTATGAAATGCATCATATTCTTTTCTGTTTCTTAGGAACATTCGATTTCCCGGTGTCATCTTTTCTCTCTCATTTGTGTCTTGTGATATGTGCAAAGCTAGGTGGGAAAGTACTAGGGCGGGGACATAACAAACATAGAGAACTTTCAATGATAAATATGAATCTACATTTCTCGTGGGTCATAGTGATAATTTGACATAGGTGTACGGTGTACCCCTTGTGTATGGCTAAGCATCATGAGACAATTTTTTTTTTTGACGGAATCGTGAGACATAAGTTGACCTATTCTTTTAGGATGTACCGATGGATATCTTTGGGGCTTACTATTTACAGTCCGTATTTACTACAAATTGTCTGTATTTTTTCTTATACATCCCTAAACTACCCTTACACAAATACGGACGGTAAATAGCGACACAAATATCTTTCTCGTGATTAATATGTAGTTGCAACTATATCTTCTATGTTTGTTTTCAATTGAAAGTGAACACATAGGTGTAATGAAAACATATATGATGAAAATAATTTATAACCGTATATTCGGAGCTCCCGAAGCGTTACACTAACACCTATGCCAAATGCATGATACTCAATTTTTTCCCAACACGTATAGACCAAGGTTTATTGCCTCACAATCATATTATATATACTGTCAGATTGTTTTTCATTAAACTTACACTAGCAAGTAGGAGTAACAACTAACAAATACAATTAAAATCTGGTTACAGTAACAATGCATAAGATAAGAACTTGCTGTCTTAGAGTTATTATTACTATTCTGTCTCTACAACTGCTGCCACAGTATTCTTCAAGTTCTGCCTTCTTCCAAAGACTGTCAACTAAATGCAGAACTGTAATAACAGAACTGTCACCCTGCGCAGATTTCATAAGAGACCAAGCAGCCTTACCTGAAGAGGCTTGTTGCAGCGGCGTCCACCGTGTGGCTGGCTTAGGCAAGAGACGATCAGCTGTGACGGCGATCTGCGAGTGCCTTAAGCAAGGATTGGATGATACTACCTATGATCCTATCAAAGTTCAGCAGCTACCAAAGATGTGTAGAGCTGAGATTGATTTCCCTCCTGTTAACTCCAATATTGATTGTACTAGTACTACTTACTAACCTTTATCTTTTCTTTTTCTCTGGTTTTTCATGTTTGTTGAGATGTTTATGAAGCAAGGGTTTGAAAATTTGTATACATTTATAAGAAAATAAGATATCATTATGATGCTGCATCTAATTGTCATTTCATCTCAACCAACAATTTTTCAGGCCCTGTTTTGACGATCATCAAGACTCAGAATCTCATATAAGGGCGCGTTACTATAATTTTGTAAGATGAGAGTAACTTATTGTCTTAAAAGGGTCACTTATGACCACCCTTTTAATTTGCATACAAGGTGATCCATTATCTAAAAGTGACCCTTTTAACCTATAAAGTAACCCCTACAACTTATAAATGAACCCTTTCAGAGCACAAAATGAGATAGTTTTACCATAGTTATATTGTAAGACAGTTTTACACAAGACTTACAACTTTTACTTTTTACTTGGTTACGGCGAAAACTTAAAAGCAAAGTTTGTAGATTAATTAGACACGGAGGGAGTATATGAGTCATGTCTCTATATGGTTTGACGACCAAGTCAAGCTACAATTTGACTCAATTTTTCTTTTTTATTTATGTGTTGTAAAGAAAAATATTAGCTTGCAGAGTTCACAGACTTCAAAGATAGATATATCTCCTTGTGTGGCTGATTCATGATGAAAACTTTACTTCTAAGATGGTTCACATAAGCTAATCCAGAGACTTGGCAGAGAATACGGCAGAAATCCTTTGATTTGAAAAAAAATCATCAGAAGAATCCAAAATACTTTTCTATAAAGTAGTTGATCAATAACTACCTACCAATCACAATTCATCTTTGAATTGTAGCTACTAAGTTTCATTATAGTATAATGTCATATTGACAAACTCTTCTAAGAAAGAAACCTAAACAAGGAGAAAATTATTAGTCAATGGTATGGTTGCTTTGTCACTCATATAGTCATATTATTTGTGTAAAAGCAAAAAAAAAAAAAAACTTTGTTAAATTTGGCCACCAAAAACTTCCAGATTCTTAAAAGTCTCAACAATAACTTTTCTTGTAATGTTCATCTATAAGAGCATTCTTTTTATGGAGGAGAGAAAAAAGATTGATATCAAATCGAGTTTCGACACCAAAAAAGAAGAAAAGATCAGCAAAAAGAATGGCGGAGAAGAAGTATGTGGTGGAGGTAGAGAAGGGGAAAGAAGCAAAGGATGGAAGGCCTTCAGTTGGACCAGTTTACAGGAGTGTTACTGCCAAAGATGGATTCCCACCTCTTCTTCCAGGAATGGAAACTTGCTGGGATATCTTCCGGTATAACCATATTTTTATTCCATTTATAGTATTTTGATAGAGTATAAAACTATTCCTTACGCTTCAACCACCAGCTTAAGCTTTTGGTTGAGTTGGTCATTTGGCATATTTTGATCTAAAAGTTTTGTGCTTCACCTTCCTAGACTATGAAGCTTAAGCTTTTGGTTGAGTTGGTCATTTGGCATATTTTGATCTAAAAGTTTTGTGCTTCACCTTCCTAGACTATGAAGCTTAAGCTTTTGGTTGAGTTGGTCATTTGGCATATTTTGATCTAAAAGTTTTGTGCTTCACCTTCCTAGACTATGGTTTTAAAAAAGAACTATATGGTATGTAATTTGATGTGTTTGTCCATATTTCGCAACTCCAGAAATTCAGTGGAGAAATTCCCAGAGAATCGGATGGTTGGATATCGTGTAACTGAGGATAATGGCAAAGTAAGGAACTAGGCTATACAAATTTCCCCCTTTTCTGTTTTTGATGTCTTACTCTTACATGTTGACATGATGTTTATTATATGATCATTCATAGGTAGGAGACTATGTTTGGTTAACATACAAGGAGGTGTACGACATTGTTATGAAAGTTGGAGCATCTATCCGAAGTTGTGGAATCAGTAAAGTAAGTTACTACTTGATTGAATGAAACATTTCATGGTTTAGTATGAATTTCAGCTCTTAGCAAACATTTTGCTAGTGTTGTTATCTTAACTTTTTGTGTTTCTGGCATTATGCGTAGTTCACTGATCCTGGACTAAAAATGCTGGATAGATAACTTGTTCTCCAGTGAACATTGCAAAAGAACTGTTGTCGAGCCACCACACTAAGTTGACTTACCAAATTGCCCTCTCTTTGCATGTTCGCTGGAGAGCATCACTCTAAGTAGCTGGACTATTCTTAAATTACATTGTACATGTTCATGTTCATGTTCTGATTTAGAACAGAAAATCTTTGATAGTATTCCACCAAAGCATTGGTTCTAGGTCAAGTTAGTTTCAGAGGGAACAAATGACATTCTGTAGGACAATCTGCACAAGATCGGTTAATAACGTGGCCTGTCTTGGATTTCTTTTCCATTTTGTAGGGAGCACGATGTGGTATCTATAGTACTAATTGCCCCAAGTGGATCATCAGCATGCAGGTACAAAATTTGTAGTTAAGATCACTAGCTCCTTCTATATTGTTCTGGAAGATGGTGTTGGTATCTCATGCTGTTATGATTTGCAGGCCTGTAATGCTCATGGACTGTATTGCGTCCCACTTTATGATTCCCTAGGTATGAAGTCAGTACCTTCTTTCTCTGCCTCAACTAAGAAAAATATTCCAATAGAAAAGGTGTTTCCGCTTAGAGAGTGACTGTGTTGAGATTTTCTGGTTAACAGGTGCTGGTGCAGTGGAATACATCATATGTCATGCAGAGGTGTCCATCGCTTTTGTAGAAGAAAGGAAGATTTCAGAGGTAATAGAGTTCTAGGGATGCCACTCACTTGAATATTTTATCATATGACTTTATGTCGAGTACCTGAGTGAGATCCTCGATACTTTGATATGAGCATAGACACTTGATACTTCATATTCCAGACCAAAACACGGAAATTTGTACTCTAAAATAACTAAATTTGACACTTGGGCATGTATCCATGTCTGACAGAAGTACCTAATTTCACGTAGCATCGGTGATGATCTGAATGTGACGGTTTAAGTACATTGGTTATAACTTTAGCCTTCTTTGTAGGTTCTCAAGACGTTGCCCAATACAAGAAAGTACTTGAAAAGTAAGTTGAGTTTCTCTCCTTATTGTTGAATGGGAGCTACAATTCTCATTATTGACTAACATATATTTTCTTCTATGTAGCAATTGTGAGCTTTGGCAAGGTGAAACCCGACCAAAAGGAAGAAGCTGAAAGAATGGGCTTGACAATTCACTCTTGGGATGAATTTCTACAACTGGTACCTTCATACTGCTAAGTTTTTTATTTTGGCTTGAATTTATACGGTTATGAATGCATTGTGCAAAAACATTTCTGACACCCATCTGCACAAATATGTACATACAGGGAAACAATCAACAATTTGATCTTCCTGCAAAAAAGAAAAGTGACATTTGCACAATAATGTATACAAGTGGTACAACCAGTGAGCCCAAGGGAGTGTTGATTTCCAATGAGACTGTTGTCACTGTTGTATCTGGCATAAAATTCTCATTGACGAGCATAAATGAAGAGGTAAGTTCAGAGTCTTCTGTCCTGATCAGGAATCATGATAATGTATACTTCATCTGTTTTCATATTTTTGACATTTTCCCCCCTTTCTTTGGAAAATTTGACAGCTTATGCCAGATGATGTATACCTCTCATATCTTCCTCTAGCACATATCTTTGATCGAGTGGTAGAGGAATTGTTTATCTCAATTGGTGCTTCAATAGGGTATTGGCGCGGAGTAAGTGAAAACCATACGAAGCATTCTACTACAACAATAAATCAGAGCTTTGTTATACTCAACTTTCTTAGTTAATTGCATACAGGATGTGAAGCTGTTGTCTGAAGACATCAAAGATCTAAAACCAACAATTCTTTGTTCTGTTCCGCGCGTGTTAGATAGAATATATTCAGGTAAGAATCAGAAATATCTGTAGATAGACAACCAAAAGATAGTATTCCCTATGTCCCTAAATAAGAAAAAACATTTTCTAGGGATCGATCAATTTAAGAAATAAAGTTAACAAACCTTTACTGAACTGTTCAAAAATTTACACAATCATATCATAAACCTACTATATCTTAAGAATTCACAGTTATGATATTATGAAGGGAGAAATATGGGAATATTCATGGTTCTAACTTAATAAACATAATAAAGTGGCCTAAGTAAAACATGTGAAGAAGCAGTAGTTATGATCTTTAACGCTGTTGCACTTAATGCATTTTGTACAATATGTAGATCATTGATGTCCTGATGACCACTAATTTCTGGTGTGACATCAGGTCTGATGGAAAAGATCTCTTCTACTGGGGCTCTGAAACGTACGTTGTTCAATGTTGCCTACTCCTAGTAAGTTGAAGTTCTATACGATTTTATCAACTGTTTTCTTTCTTTTATTGGAAGATTATTCACCTGAGTTTTGGAATCGCAGCAAATTGAGCAACATGAACAACGGGTATAAGCTTGAAGAAGCATCCCCCATTTCTGATAAGATAGTGTTTAGTAAGGTAAAATGAGGTTTTGAAGAGTATTATAGTGCTGGAAAGGATTAGTACTTTGAACTAATCAATCTCATATTTTTGCTATCTTCATGTCCTCAGATTAAGGAGGGTCTTGGAGGAAAACTTCGCCTAATTCTTTCAGGAGGAGCACCTCTTGCTCCTAGTGTTGAAACTTTCCTACGCGTGGTGACATGTGCTCATGTGCTTCAAGGATATGGTATGCTGTTTGTTGGTCCGTGCTGTGTATGAACAAAGCAATACTACTCCTATGTCCTAAGTCTTCTCCAAGTGAAGAAAGAACTAGCAAACCTTAATTTATAAGAAATTCCAGAAGTAGTTATTCTAGTATTTTGTTCTCAGTTCTCGGAACATACATGATTAGCAAACAGATACTTCTTCTAAGTTCATTATATGGCCTCTACTTTATGACTTCTAAAACTTTGGACCAATAAATATAAACTGGTAGTAATACTGAACGAGCCCTAAAGTGTCTGGTTTCTCCTTTTGTGATAGGTCTTACTGAAAGCTGTGCAGCTTCATTCATTGCACAACCTAATGATATGGCAATGATTGGAACTGTGGGACCTCCTGTACCAAACGTCGATGTCTGCTTAGAATCAGTTCCAGAAATGGGATATGATGCTCTTCTGTCCACAACCCCACGTGGAGAAATATGCATTCGAGGAAATACCCTCTTTACAGGTTACCATAAACGAGAAGATCTCACTGAAGAAGTCATGTTTGATGGATGGTTCCACACAGGTTAGTCTGAGATCTGATCATGTCTTTTTTCTTCAATTTAGCTTTGATTGTAGTTATATAAGATCTTAAATCTCCAAATGTCTAAACAGGGGATATTGGAGAGTGGCAGCCAGATGGGTGCATGAAGATCATTGATCGCAAGAAAAACATCTTTAAGCTGTCACAGGGAGAATATGTTTCTGTTGAAAACTTGGAGAATATATACAGTCTTGCCTCAGAAATCGATTCGGTATGGCTGATCAATGCTACGTGTTGGAACAAGACTTCGTTTGTCTAACCTCAAAAACCTCAAAAACTTTTTGGCTTTTATCTGAACTTATTGTCAGCTGTGACTGTTCAGCAAAAGTAGTTGAAGGAAGTTGTTTTAACTGTTAGTTGTTAGAAAAGTGTAAAGTTATTAAATCAATTAATGTTCAGTGAAACTAACAATAAGATTAGTAACAGAACAAAAAATGAACTATATTCTACCTCGAAAGGCTACTCCTAAAGCTACCTTTATCACAAAAGCAAATTGTTTTGGCTTTTCAAAGACAGTACCTTGACCCCCAAAAGCTATCTTAAAACACTTACTTCACCAAACACCACTTTTCCCCTTCGGAATATTGACCAAAGCTACTTGACATGTAGTTGCCAGATACACCCATAAACCGAACTTCCCTCTTAATTTATCTGAACTTACTTGACATGTAGTTGCCAGATACACCCATAAACCGAACTTCCCTCTTAACTTCTTCTGAAGGTGAAATTAGAAGGCTTAAGTTATTGCAACGGTTATTGGAATCAAGTAATCTTCTTTGTTCTAAGCTCATTTGGCTGTTTCACTTTCAGGCATGGGTTTATGGAAATAGCTTTGAGTCTTTCCTCGTTGCTGTCGTCAACCCCAACAAGCACGCTCTTGAATGCTGGGCTCATGAACATGATGTTTCAGGTGATTTCAGTTCACTGTGCCAGCACCCGAGAGCAAAGGCCTACATTCTTGAGAAGCTCAACAAGATTGCCCGAGAGAACAAGGTCTCTTCCTCTGTTTTCAGCTTTTTTAACTTCTAGTTATATAACATGACATTTATTTGTGGACTGAATTGTGGACAAAGGGAGTATATTTTAGGATAGTCCCAAATTCAAATACACCCTTCTTATTTTACTGCTTCCTCCTGCCTCAAAGAGATCCAACTCGTTTTCTTCCTTGCAGTTGAAAGGATTCGAGTTAATCAAGGCAGTACATCTAGACCCCGTGCCATTTGACATGGAGCGCAATCTCTTAACTCCAACCTTTAAGAAGAAGAGGCCTCAATTACTCAAGTATTATAAGGTTGGTATACCTTTATTACTTACATAACTTGTGTTTCCCAAGATATAGCATGAAATTAGGCTCTAAATGTTACTATTTCTACAGGATGTTATTGACACCTTATACCAAGAACAGAAAGAGAAATGACAATCATAAGGAAGCATCAGTTTTGCTGTATTTGTTGCAAACTTGTCATCTTTTTATCCAAGATCTCAATTTCTTTTAAGGAGCTTCTACAGTTTGATACAACAATTGTAGATTCCCACTTTGTACTTGAAATTCTTAATTACATTTATAAGACATTACATTACCTTAGATCATGGTCTAAAAACCAAGAAAAAAAATTAGGAGCCAAACATTTACTTGAAAGAGCAGGAAGCTGAGAAGCTAACCATCTTCAGAAGTGAAATCAGGCTCAGTTGGCTTTTGCAAGTTGAGAAGTGGTGTCCTCAGTGGAGTTTTAACATTTGGTGGACTATTACTTTGGAGCTTACGAAGTGCATTGGCAGCAAACCTTGACGCGTAAATGGTGGCACCCAAACTTGGTGAGCTTCCACCCTCCTTTGCCATAGCCAGTTCTTCAGCCTCTTGTAATGATTTCTCAAGTTTTCTTCTGTAGTGATGCCGCCATGCTGCCTGTATAAAACAGGCTGCCCATGTCCTCCACTGTTGCGAATAGAACCTGAATACAACAAAAATCACGAGGAATTATAGAAGTTAGAAAAACGGAACACATATAATCCTCATATGTGGCAGCTAAATTTAAGACAGATGAGAAAAAATAAGTTCAGATAAAGGCCAATAAGTTCAGATAAGGGCTATCCAAGTCCAAAAAAAGTCCAATTCAGAGTGTGTTCTCTTCACCTGCAAATATAAGTTTCAGGAAAGTTAAGGTCCAACCAGGTGTACCAAATTTAGATAAGTTCAGTTCAGGAAAAATCAGGTCAAAGAGAACGCACCCTCACAAGTCAACTAAAATAAGTTCAGAGTGACCAATAAGCTTATATAATGAAAAATTAGTTCAGTTTTAGTGAAAGAAACATAGACTTGCCTAAAGGTGTGTCTTAGCTGCTTGCTGTGAAGTCTACGGAATTGCGATGCCAAAAACTTGAGATCATCTGGCGTCAACGCAAAGGCTTCAACTTCTGTTTGGCTCAGCACAGTCCTAGTTGAGATGGGCAGATGGAGTGAGGAATAAGGATCTAAAGCCCATGTGAGCAATGCTTCTCCACAAAAATCGCCAGCCTTGAGATAAACTGAGTTAAAGAAACCAGTTCTTCCACCATTTGTGGTCATAGTCAATAGATTTCCTCTCATTATGAATAGCATCTCGTTCACTGGATCACCCTCACGTACAATGAAGCTGTTCTCAGTATAAAGCACTGGTTTCAGACGATCACACATTGCATCTTTTAGTTGTTCATCCATTTTTGAAAACATTGGCACCTACGCTCCAACGCAAAAGGTATCACATAAATCATAAAACTCTTGGTTTGCATCCTTAAATTAGATCCTACACTCGAAGTTTGATGTTAAATCCATCACTAAAACGTCTATAAAGTTACCCAAAAAGCCTTAAAATCACACAGAACATATAGAAAATTCAATATTACTCAAAATGTGTAAAAATTGGGTGATGAGTTTGGAAAAAAACAAAAACAAGATAAACATGTCATACACAAGCATGATTGTAAAAATTTGCAGATATACTCACTCTCATTAGAAGAGCCAAGCAGAGATGCCGTTTTATGTCCCGCCTAAGGTCCCCAGGAAGATTACGTATTACACTCTCTTCATCAACGCCTCTCGTTACTTGCTAACTGTACTGATCATACCTTCTTATCCTCTCCTTTAAGTCTGCTGGAAGCATACGATGTGACATCCACAGCTCTGCATCTCGCCTTCTTATTCTCATCTCCTCTACTCTAACAGTTGTTGATTGTAGAAATTTCTGTTCAACACAGCCAGTACAAAATCATCAAATCCTTGAAACAAAAGCCATCTTCCTGCATCTTAGGCGGCTCAATGTATCAAGTGTTTGCTGTGACATATAATAATAAGGCAAAGCAAAACTACAGAACATTCTAAAATGAAGATAGAATAATTGTTTCATGATACTAACATCTTATACTGAAGAAATTTCTCTTTATATCATAAAACATTGAGCAGTCAAATGAATAGAGATTTGCCTGCATATTGCCGATGAGCAAGGAAAACAGAACTAGTCCAGAAACAGTAATGAAGGCAGCAAATAAGTTCCCCCCGACAAAAGTACTTGTATTCAGATTCTGACCAAGAGAGCTGCAAGAGAAGTACAGGATATTGCTACTAGATCAGGGTTAACAAAACAGATGGATCTAAATATAAAATTGAAGACACAAGTAAATGAATATATGAGTTTACTTTAGCCTTCATTAGAAGTCTATCAAATACTCTTCATCATCTCTATTACATAAGCTATATGATGTATGAGAAAGAGTCTGGCTAATTGTCCAACAAATAGGCACCTAACAGCGGGTGAAAATCAATAGTGCCCTTAACCCAAGACTAAACACAGTTTACTCATCGAAGATCTTCAAGATATTTCACAGTGTTAGTTGCTTAATTAGCAGTCACATACTCACATAGACCCCTTATGAGGAAATAGAATTCTTTAATGAAAGACAGCTCAAGTGGGTTTTTCATGGGATCTTTACAGAAACAATTTCTGCTTAATTTGACAGTTGAGATGAGGTATGCACTACTCAGTAAAAAAGACAGAAACCAATGCGACTTAAAAACTACAGGATAGATTAAGTGCAAATTACCTAAGATTTTGAAGGCCCCACCAAAAGCAGTAGAAGAGTTTCTCGAAAATATGAGTAGACTGTACCACTTCTGATTTAAGGGCATCATAGAACAAGCCAAAGTTCAAAACAGTAGAATCTGTTATTTGATCAGGGTTTATAAGTTTGCAGAAGGTGTTGTTGAATACATAGTTTCCTTCATGTTTGTCTTTGCAATATAAAGACAACTGATGGCATCCTCCTCCCATACATGACTTGCGCCAGCATGTGCCTTGCCTATCTATGGCAAACATATACCAAACTGCTCCAAACACCTGCAGTTTAACTCATGATCTATTAATCAGTAAACTCGGGTTATGATGGGGAACTAGTACATACATACGTCCGTAGGAAAAGAACTATACTCACGAAGATTCGATGAACATGCAGGACTAGATTATGTACACAGAGACTAATATTAATGAACATGTACCAACTAAAGATGTACATATATTCATTTGGCTTGTTATCCATGTACATGTGCACACCCTGCTCTATGTACTAGCCTGTGCACCATCTAAGCTTTGGAAAATTTGTTAAGAAAATGTTGCTACAGTTCAAGTTATACTTGGATGCAAACGTTTGAAAGTTTTGTAAGATAGCAAGTTTTGGGTGCTATTGATCTCAGCCATGCACAATGCAACCTAGTATAAAGCTTTATGTGTATAAAATTAGTCACCTTGTCATAGTATACATTGTTATTTCATCTCTTGAAAATAACTTTAGTAGATTGTTTAATTATAAAGCTTTTGTCCAAATTCCACATTTGTGCTGAAGAATTACATCATGAAATAATGTCAAATAAAGTTGCTGCAATGTACTTGATCCCGTAAGGATTTGTCTTCCAGTATATACCCGCGTATGACTACTGTTCTTAGTTTTTTTCTTCCATTATGCTCTCTCTCAGATTTGAGGACCGAAGGTCAGAGGGATCTACAAGTTCAGACCAACCATTGTATCCTACTCAAAGGCCGTCACCATCATCAGATAATAGAGGGCCATTTGGCTCAACCTTCTATTTTATCCGTCGAGGATTTGAGCAAGACTCGAGTGCTTGGAAGAGGTGAAATAAATAAAGGACCATGTTGCTATAGCTAGAAGATATCTCTCATCATACTTTATTGTGGACATCCTAGCCGTGCTGCCCCTTCCTCAGGGGCCTGCCTCTTCTCAGACATCTCTCAATCTGACTCTAAACTTTTTCTATACATATGGTGTGAAAAGTTTTGGTGAACCGTGTTACCACTTGAAAGACAAGGAGTGGAAAGCCCACCAACATGGACCAGGTGAGGAGTGAGCACTTGAGGTTCCATCTTCATACAATCTGAAATTGGTGATAGAAGTAGCCTCCTTGGCTTATAAGCTATAAGGTCGTTGCTTCATCTTTCAATGTGGGACAAGCAAAATACTCACACTTGCACTAAACACATATAATCCAATTAATGTTTCTCATAAGCCGAGGGTTGATAGGTAAATTGATTAGTGGAAAACACAGTGAGTAGTTTACGATCAACTTAGATTGCAAGGATTAAGAAGTTAGATTTTTGAATTGCTACTGTGGTGACATAGGCTATTGCTATCAATCTAAAGATGATTTCGTTGCCCTGTTGAATTTTTCAGATGTCAGTGTTAGTTATTATGCCAAAGTTGATGGGTGGTGGTCCTTTGACTTCAAAAGGCTTGTTGAAATTAGTGATATGCGCCCAATACGTGCCACGGCTCTTTCGGATTTATCCTTTATACAAGGAAGTAAGACGGGCATCAGGCATAATCACCGAAACAGCATGGGCCGGAGCTGCTTTGAATCTGTTACTCTACATGCTAGCCAGCCACGTAAGTTCAAATTCATCCTTGTCCATATTTTCGAATAAAGTTCCATGACATAGTTATTATTATTCGATTAGTTTACTCACAGGTTTTGCAAAAAATCGGTTGATTCAAAATCACGATAAGTGTAGATTTCACAAATGATGAATCATTTTTTTTTTCCTACCGCTCTTACTTTCTCTTTGTTATTACAATGACTTAGATCACTCTACTAGTAAGATCCTTATAACTTCAGATAGCTTTATAAAACCAGTTAGTATATATTAATATTAGATCATAAATAATTAGATATAGTTTGGATATGGTGCCTTTTTATTTTTTGATCCCATGCATTTCCTTGACTTTATCTTAGGGCATGTTTGGTAAATGGCTTTTTCATTGGCTTTTGGCTTTTTAATATGGTCAAACAGCCAAAAAAAGTGTTTGGTTATTGGCTTTTTGGTTGGTGAAAAGCTGGCTTTTAAGCCAAAATGAAAAAATCTAGCTTTTTTCGATTGACTTTTGGCTTGTTGGCCCACTAACTCTCAAATAAACCCAATCGCTATTTACCGTCCGTATTTACTTGAAATCGTCCGTATTTTTTCATTAAATACCCCCCATGCCCCTCCCTTTTTCACCTCACTTTACCCTCTCCACTCTCATCAAACTTCATCCATCTCTCTACCATGAAGCACTAACACCACCACCACCTTGCGAACACCACCACCGGACCACCACCACCGTACAACCACCACCGGCGCACCACCTCCGCCACCGACGAACCACCGGAGCACTACCGAAAATGTCCGAGGAAGAACCCTCAACGCCGCCGGAACGAAATGTGGTAAGTTTAAGAATTTTTTTTTTTTTTAATGCTGCCGGAATTTTTTTTTTGCGCCACCAGAGCAGGGTAACGGATGAAAAATCCGTTACCCAAATGGATGCAACGGATAAGAAAACCGTTGCCTCCACAGAGGCAACGGATAAAAAAACCGGGGCGCACCATATAGGGGTGAAGGTAGGGATCTTAGTGTAGCAGAACGTGTAGCTACAAAGACAAAAGCCTGTGGCTGTAGAGCGGGAGTTAAGGTTGAGTATTTGGAGTACCCAGATCGAACTGGATGGGTGATCAAAGCAGAACGGGGGATTAGGGGCATGCACAATCATGAGTTCATTCATTACCGTGAGGGCCATCGACCCATCAGCGGTCTTAGTCCGGCGGCTAAGGTTTTCGCTCGCGATATGATAAAGTCGCACGTTAGGCCTGCTAGTATCATGAAAGCTGTGAATGAAAAATTTCCCGATGATCATCCAAATATGAGACACTTGTACAACCTGAAGGAAAAGGATAGAAGGGAAGCAATGGATGGTAGAGACGTGATGCAACACTTCCTTCACCTTGCTCGAGAGAGCGGCTACCTTCATGGGATTAGGCAAGACGAGGAGACAAATGCAATGACTGCGGCATTTATGGTGCACCCTCGTTCGGCAAATATCCTCCGAACTTATCCACTTGTTGTTGGTATGGATGCAACATATAAAACCAACAAATATAACATGCCTTTTCTAGAGCTCATTGGGATGACGCCTTGCAACAAGAATTTTATGGTTGGGTATGCTCTGATGGCCAACGAAACTACTGATAGTTATAATTGGGTGTTGGACAAGTTTAGGTTACTTATTGGATTGAATGTTGTCCCTGTTACACTCATTACTGACCGTGATTTGGGCCTTATGAAAGCGATCCGGGAAGTGTTTCCTAACTCTGCACATTTGCTATGTAGATGGCATATCAACAAAGATGTGCAGGCTAGAGTGAGTAACATCATGGGCAACACCGATGCGGGTCCGCGATTCGTGAGCCGAACTTGGTATCGAATAGTCAACGCGACCGACGAGAGGAGTTATGAGGCCGAGGTTGAGAATATGAGAGATGTTTACAGAAAGTGGCCTAAAATAATCCATTACGTTGAAACAACTTGGCTTGTGTACAAAGAGAAGTTTGTGCGGGCATGGACGGACAAATTACAATGTACTTCATCTTGGGAACACGTGCACTCATTGGATTGAATATCTAAAGAGAAGTTTAGGTTGCTTATTGGATTGAATGTTGTCCCTATTACACTCATTACTGACCGTGATTTGGGCCTTATGAAAGCGATCCGGGAAGTGTTTCCTAACTCTGCACATTTGCTATGTAGATGGCATATCAACAAAGATGTGCAGGCTAGAGTGAGTAACATCATGGGCAACACCGATGCGGGTCCGCGATTCGTGAGCCGAAATTGGTATCGAATAGTCATCGCGACCGACGAGAGGAGTTATGAGGCCGAGGTTGAGAATATGAGAGATGTTTACAGAAAGTGGCCTAAAATAATCCATTACGTTGAAACAACTTGGCTTGTGTACAAAGAGAAGTTTGTGCGGGCATGGACGGACAAATTACAATGTACTTCATCTTGGGAACACGTGCACTAGTCGAGTTGAAAGTGCACACTCTGCATTGAAGTCTTGGGTTTTTAGTAGCACAACTGCATTGGACACCATCTTTTCTATTGCTCACAGTGAGATAGAAAATCAGGTGAAGAAGGTTGAGAATGATTTGGAGGAAAGTCGGCGTCGGCACGGAATCTTGTACAAGACTCAGACTTTGTATCAGTTAAATGGTCGAGTCTCGTATTACTGTTTAGAACTCTTACTGCAGGAGGAAAATCGTATGCGAGAGTTAGGCTATGAGGTATATCAGCGTTGTGGTTGCTCGTTGAGAACCACACATGCAATCCCCTGTGCATGGGCCATACACCGACGATTGGAGGCGAAAGAGAGTTTGTACCTGACAGATTTACATCCTTATTGGACAACTTTGATCATTGGTGATGGTGTTAACAACCCTGTGTTTTGTATCTGAGGCAGCACAGGATTCTCAGTACTTCTTAGAGTTGGTTGAGCAGGTTCAAAGTAGTGATCCTGCCGTATTGCGGAGCGCTACCCGGGTTCTAGAGGAACATCTGCGTAATCCTGGTGATTCAGCTTTTGAGCCCGAGATTGTCGAGAACCCCAAAGGGAGACCACGACGAAAGAATCACCTGAGTACAAAACGAAAGAAGAGTGGTTTTGAGCACACATCCAGTTCGTCTTTAAAGAGAAGCAGATCTATAGGTTCAGTTATGAGCTTGTCAACGTCTACAGGTAATATGTTTGTTAATTGTATGTATTGATTATTTATAACTTTAATTTGCTATGTACTTATAAATTTAATGGTGAATAATTTAATTGTTGTAGGTCGGGAAAGCGTGGATGGAGAAGAGGGTTCTAGTGGATTTCCATTTTACCGCAGGATTCCTGCGATTGTTGGCCCATTCATTACTAGATGGACGAATGTCCAAAGGGACGGAATCGTGGATTTCGAACCTGTTGCGATTGTTTTTTAGGGAGTGAAGACCATTGGGGTTTTGTCCGCCAAAATATGGCAAATGAGATTGCTGCTCATCGGGATGTTTACACACGTATTTACTATGATGGGATAGACGCAGCAATAAGGCGCATTACTTGGAGTGGTGGAGTGGGGGGCCAGCATCTGAGGCTCATTGGATGGTTACTTCGCAAGACTTATTTCCTATTGCCCAGATGTTCAATGCTGCAGTCATTTTGGTAGGACTGGGCCCAGAGGGACAACTATATCCGTGTATCACTGTCCTTCATTGGCGTGCTTCTGAATACACAATGGGTCCAACTAACGAACTCGTGATAGCACATCTTGGTACCTTTCAGCATTATATTAGACTCGAGTTACTTCCCGGATCACCCGTACCACCAATTCATAACTTATGGCATAACATGCATGAAGATAGTGTTGATGGTTGTGATCAGTTGTATGGTGTGAGACGCGCTTTATGGGAGGAGTTACTCTCTACTTAGTATATAGTATATAGTGAGATCTATTCATTGTAATATTTTATGTATTCTATTTGATAATCGCATTTGTAATGATTAGTATTATTTGATAATCGCATTTGTAATGATTCAAAGTGAAATAATAAGTTGCAATGATTCAAAGTTAAATAATAAGTTGCAATGATTCAAAGTGAAATAATAAATTGCATCATAAAACCACAGTTATAGTACGTAACAAAATAATATCCGGACAAAACGTAACTACATAATACACTCGTACATAAAACATGGAATGAAAACACTGATATGAACTAGTACATGTGATGATCATGCGCATCCTCATCAGGGTCCCGTGCCCGATCTAACCGCAATGCAGAATTCCAATCCTGAGCGAGGTCATCCAACATCTCATATGCCGAAGAAGTGTTGGGTCGCTGGTCATTGTGCCGATCCTCCGTCAAAGCTCTCGTGGCGTCAAAATGTCGGGCCATCCACTGCAAAAAGTCAGTTAGTTATGTTATGTTATGTATCAATAATTTAACAACGAAATGCTAAACATAGAATAAATAAAATTGCATACGTAGTGGGTGTTTGTAGTGTTGGGTCGGGCCGGAATATGCGTCCTATCTGCAGCGATAAGGGTAGGATGGGAATATGTACAATACCAATCCATGTACTCCCTCGAACACTGTCCTAGACGACTAACCCGTCTCAACTGTGATACATTAAGACCTCCAGAATATGGCGTGAAACGCTGCCATGTAGACTCTGCTACTGATACCGAGAACTGAACCTCATACTTCTTCGGATTTCTCGGTCTGTATGCGAAATCAGGCTGAAGAGGAGGGGTACGAATGACCTGAACATAACCCAACTGTCGCAGTACACGATATGGGTTGTACGGCTCTATGATACCTCGATAACTTATGAAACCGACATACAACGTCCTCGGAATCATGGCAGCCTGGTCATCCCCATATGGCGTCCACATGACCTGAAATAGGATAAATGTAATAATTTCTTTAGTCTAATGTAGTAGTAATATATGACAACATAATAATATATATTTTATTAATGCAATAAATTTCGTACCTCTGAAACCTGCAGGGTGTCCAAGCGTCTACGAATGGACTCCAGTCGAATGAACTCCTTGCCGACGAGGTGGTAATCCCACTTTCGTGCCCGGGGATCATGATCACTTAACACTAGCCCATCTCGTTGAGGTCGAAAACATGGGAAGTACTCGTATATCCAGCACTGGAGGAGCGTGAGACACCCGGCAACCTGTTTGCTCTCCGCTCTACTCGCCACCCCTAGCTGACGATATAGGTACGCCAAAGCAGCTGAGCCCCATGAGTAAGTATGAACTGAATCAAGGTCATCCAGCTCACTAATGTTCTGGGGCATGAGGCAAGAACCACTCTTATCAGTGAAGAGGGTACACCCAAGTGTCAGGAGCATCCATGCGCGAATCTGCACATCAGCTGGACGACCCTGAACATTGCACCTATCGAGAATCTTCTGAACGGTAACGCCACCGTTCTTCCAAACCCGTGACTCCTCACATAATAACTCCTCACGAGTCAAGCCCAGGAGCTCCTCAAACCGTACATATAGATCAGAAGTAGGCAGAACAGCACTCATAGTCCGACCCTCAATAGGAACACGTATGATCTGCCAAACGTCGTGTAACATGATCGTCATCTCTCCAAAAGGCATGTGAAACGTGTTTGTGTCGGGCTGCCAACGCTCTACAAACACTGTAAGCAATGGAAAGTCAAGGTGCCCAAACATAATCCGTGGTAGCTGGGCAATACATGATCTATCCATGCGCTGCAACGACCGCTGCGGGAAAGCCCAAGTCGTCAACGCATCAAAGGCACTAGAGCGGTTATGGCACAGCAAAACATCACTAGCCGTCGAATCGTGGTATATAAGGGAGCCGACGTGACCCCTCCAACTAGGAATCACGCTACCGTCAAGTGGGCCCCCAGGCATGGCCTCGGTAACTAACCACGAAGTATCCCTAGCAGCTCTAGTCCTGCTCGTCATCCGACTACCTCCGGAACTCGACCCCGAAACAAACCTCCCTCTACTACCCTTCCTCACAGGCACACGGGAGGAGGCTTCACCCACATCAGCTCCATCACCACCGCTCAAAGCATGATCTAACTCCTTCTCGTCCGTAGTATCCCATCCCGCACTATCAGGCGCATCCTCAGGAATAGGCATCTGCCTAGCCTGAGCATCAGTCCTCGCCCTCCTACTCGATGCATCAACACCACGAGATCTAGTGTGTCGTGGCGTCGATCCCTCAGGACCCTCAAGACCCTAATAATCAATTATGTTAATTACTTATTATTTATTTAATGTCTACGTTATTATATTGTAATTATTACTAATCTATAACCATTGACATTCTAATAATTAATTAACTAAAATTATAAGGATAAATAATACTAACATGCATTAACATAATATTATTAAAACATATTAACATGCGCAAACTAAGTAAATTAATTTATAACTATTCACTTTCTAATAATTAATTAACTAAAATTAAAACAACAAATCATATTAACATACTAATATCATTAGTAAAAATGCTCAAACATGCTAATATTACATGCTAATAAAAACAACTACCCTACACAACTAATATTAACATGCTAATAAAAACAAATTAACATGCTAATATCATTACAATATATAATAGTAATATGCTATTAATATAATATAATAACATGCTAATATCATTAAAATAATTTTTATAATATAATAACATGCTCAAATAAATTAATTAACTAATTAAATAATAACTATTAAAATTAAATAATACTATTATCACATGCTATTAAACAAATAATTAAATCAAACAAATTAAATAATACTAACATGTTACTAACATGCATTACATAATAAAATCCTAATTACAGCATAATCACACAAATTAACATATTAACTATTAAAATTAAAATAATAAATTAAAATAACTATTGACATAAATTATAAAAACCCAAATAAACACAAAATATTTTTTTTAATTCAAGCAGAAATTATTAAAACAGAAATTATAAAAAACATAAATTATTTTAAAGAAACAACAAAATAAAATTATTAAAAACATAAATAAAACATAAATTACTAAAAAGAAAAAAAAAACCGAAACCCCCCCTCGCCGGAAAATCAGTGACTAAATTTTTTTTTTCCCACCAAGTTTTCCGGCGAGAGGGGTTTGTTTTCCACTACATATTTCCGGCTAAGGGGTCGGTTTTAACACAAAAAAACTACAAAACTAACCTGATTTGATGATTCTCCGACTTCCTTTACCTTCTTCCTTGGGCCCATGCTTTTTCCGGCCACTTGTGGTGGTGGTGGTCGACTTTGTCACACGGATCTGGATCTCACCGGTGTGGTGGTGGTGTTGTGGTGTCGGTGGTGGTGTTATCTCCGCGGTGTGGTGGTGGTGTTGTGGTGTCGGTGGTGGCGTTGTGGTGTCGGTGGTGGTGGTGTGGACTCGCCGCCGTGGTGGTGGTATTGTGGTGCCTGGTGGTGGTGGTTTTGTGGTGTCGGTGGTGGTGTTGTGGTGGAGGTGTTGTGGTGGTGGTGTTGGCTATGGTGAGAGCGAGATGGGGAGTGAGGAGTGAGAGTGAGATGGGGAGTGAAGAGTGAGAGTGAGATGGGGAGTTGGGGGTTATTTCTCAAGTATTTGTAGGGGTAGTTTAGGAGTATTTAAGGAAAAATACTGACGATTTTTAGTAAATACGGACGGTAAATAGTGATGCCCCCAAATAAACGGACCAACATCCAAAACTAATTTTACCAAACACTTTTGCAAACAACTGGGCTTGAACAACCAACTTAAAAAGCCAATACATACAACCAATACTTCCAAACAAATAAACAAGCCAACTAAACCACCTAACAAAGAAACCGCCGATTGCCAAACAACCCAAAAAAAAAATGGTTTCGAATGCACAAGAGACAACTTAATACGGTTTTTCACCAAATGCCCCCGAGTTTTCACGAAATTCACCGGGTACCCTCGCACTTTTGAAAATACACACTGTACCCCTCGGTTCAACATAATACACCCAAAATGCCCCTAGTGACTAACGGCGTTAACCGCCGTTAGTCATTAACCCTAATTTTCTCGTTTTTAAACCCTAATTAACACTAACCCTAACCCTAAACACTAACCATAACCCCTAAACCTAAACCCTAACCCTAACCCTAACCCTCCCCCACCCTCCCACCACCCCCTCCCCCCACCCTCCCACCACCCCCACCCCAACAGCTCCCCCCTCCCCCACCCTCCCGCATCCCCCCACCCCGTCGACCCTCCCGCAGCCTCCCCGCCCCCGTCAAATCCCCCCACCCTCCACCACCCTCGGCCGAATCCCCCTCCCCACCCTCGTCGAATCCGCCTCCAATCGCAGCCCGGCTCGTCGTCGTCTCCAACTTCTCCTTTCCCCACCCTCTCGCTCGTCAATCCGCAACCAATTCGCGGGATTCGAACCCACCCTCTCACTCGTCGTCCGCAACCAAGCACATTCCCGAGTTTGACGGGGATGGGGGAGGGGATTCGGCAGGGGGGGGGGAGGGGGATTCGGCGAGGCGGGGGAAGCCGCGGAGGGTCGACTGGGGGGGGAGCCGCGGAGGAGGGGGAGAGATGTTGGGGGGGGTGTTGGGACGATGGGGGAAGGGGGTGCGGGAGGGGGCTGCCGGGAGGGCGGGGGAAGGGGGTGGTGGGAGGGTGGGGGAGGTTAGGTTAGGGTTAGGGGTTAGGTTAGAGTTAGGTTAGGGTTAAGGTTAAGGTTTAGGGTTACAAATTAGGGTTTAATTAGGTTAATTAAGGCTAATTAGGATTTAATTAGAGTTAAGACTAACGGCGGTTAACGCCGTTAGTCACTAGGGGCATTTGGGTGTATTATGTTGAAACCGAGGCACTGTGTATTTTCAAAAGTGCGAGGGTACCCGGTGAATTTCGTGAAAACTCGGAGGCATTTGGTGAAAAAACCGAACTTAATAAGTTGAAAGAAGAATCTTGGAAATTTTTTATGTCTAAATCAATATGTGCTTATATAAATCTGTAGTCAGGCTTCAATAGAGCCCAATACTTCTGCATCCATCCATGTAGAATATAAAGCAATATTATCTAATAGTACTTTCCTCATAAATTATAATTTGAAACTACCAATTTATAGATCTTGAGTCAAACCACAGGTGGCTGGAGCAGCTTGGTATTTGTTTTCTGTGGATCGACAAATCAAGTGCTGGCACAGATCTTGTGTAGAGTGTGCTCATTTGTCGTTATATTGCAATGTCAAACAAAAGCATGAAGCAGCTTACAACTTTAACAGTTCTTACTGCAAGCTTGAAAACCCTGATGGGATAACAGATTCTACTGTCTTTAACTTTGGTTTGTTCTACGATGCTCTTCAATCAGAAGTGATACAATCCACTATTTTTCTAAGGAAACTCTCCTACTGTTTTTGGTGGGGCCTTCGAAATCTTAGGTAAGCATTTGATTGGATCAATAATTTCTTTAAGAAGTTGCTCAGACCTTGCCTAAAAGTAGACGATGATTAATTTTGTGGATTGGTAATTTAGACATTGGCTAAAGGCTAAAAGTACAAATGAGGATGGAATAAACGCATCGGCTTTTTGTTAGACTGACTTTCCTTTAAACTTCTCTTGCAGCTCTCTCGGGCAGGGTCTTAAAACAAGTACTTTCATTGGGGAGATCTTATTTGCCACCTTCATTTGTATTGCTGGGCTGGTTCTGTTTTCGTTTCTTATTGGGAATATGCAGGCAAGTAACTGGTCATGAATTTCAACTGCTCCTAAGAAATTGATATTAATAAATTTCTGTACAAGATACTTATTTTGAAGTACGTCACGTCTTAATGATGGGAATTTTAATTATGGCTCTTTTTCATATCGAGGTTTGGCAAATTCTTGTAAAAGGCGGTCTGATGTCAGACTGTCAATATGCAAAAAGCAGAAGCTACAAAAAATAGGTAGAATGTTAAGTAGTTAAACAGCTATATTTAAATTTTAAATATTTACAAAAAAAAATACTCACCAGTTAAGGAAAGGGTGAAAGCTTTGCACCCCCAAATAAAAAGGAAAGGGTGAAGGCTAAGTGGTCAGACCAAAAAACGTGTGGTCAAATTGTCTGATGGAAGAATAGGTATTGAGGCTCTTTTTTTTGTTCAATAATAGCAAAAGCAATTTTACATATTCTTGTCCTTCTGAGAAATTATTTATATGTTAGAACCTGGAACCATGAATTCGTTGCTGATTGTCTTCATATTGGACTTGCTGTGGCTATTAGATTTGATCATAAACAAAAATATCATGGACCAAATATGAAACTTCATTCACTAACAGGATGTATGCTAATCTGGTTAATTATTTGCGTGCTGTTGGTTTTACTTAAGGATCTAAAACCCTACTGGTTATGTGTGTTGAACAGTGTTATGACAGATGTGAGAAAGAACAAATATAGAATGCAAAATAAAGAATAATCACACACAGATTTAACGTGGTTCACCAACGGAGTGTTGGCTACGTCCACGGGCAGAGAGAGAATAATTTATTGATGAGAAGGATAACCAGAATTACAGAGGTGATTAATGACTTAATCGTCTATTAAATAAACTAGGTTTAAAACCTATTTATAACCAAATCCGAAAAACGCGTTCCCGCGCCTCATTAAACCTCCGCCCGATCGGGCGGTCCTCTTTACCAGATGAAGAATGCTCTCGGGCCCGATCGGGCGATTATTGCCCGATCGCACGCCCGATCGAGTTCGGTCGCTCGCCCGATCGGGCGACCACGTCCGACGCCATCGGGCGCTAGCTTCCAAGCAACAGCTTGGACCTTCGACCCCGCCCAGTCGGGCGGCACACGCCCGACTTGACCGGGCGGGCCTGCGAACATGCAAATCCTCGAACAGATTCAAGGCATAAATCCTACAAATCTCCACCTTGACTTGAATCCTCTCACAATAAACCAGATAACCAGATAAACCAGATAACCAGATGACCAGATGACCAGATGAACCAGATAACTAGATGACGGATGCATTGGACACAATGCCCAGATTCTCCCTGCAACCAGATTTGCCCCGAAAGACAACCAGAACAGATTTATCCTTGAAGGACACCAGACTAGACTAGCCCCTCAGGACCCCAGACCAGATTAGCCCCCTAAGGGCCCCAGACTTGCCCCTCAAGGGCAACTATCAATCACGATCAACTTGTAAGTCCAAGCAACCTTGGAACTTACCCTGTGGAACCAGATTCGAACAGATGTGTTGCTTATACTCCTTCCTAGCACAAGTAACACCTTCCTTGGACGACCGAAAAATATTCACCTCTCCGACATACAGTGCAAAACCCACCATGTCTTCACAACCGTCCCTTTGGGGAGAGTTCCCAAAGATTTCATGCCGACCAAGAGCCAAGTTTGACTGACCCGATTTTGACGACGAAGAACACGAAATTTCAGATTCAGATTGTGAGTGTTGACAGATTTCTCCCTGACATGAACCACCACTCCAACCTAGAGTGCCTCTGTGCTCCACCTGTTTCTCAACACTATCACAAACAGCCAATGTGACAACCCCAGACTCAGATAACGTAGACCCTTGCAACACATACAATGTCTCCCGTTTAACCCCTTTCAGAATCTTCTTCGAACCCCTGTAGACATACAACCCTCCACCCTCACCTTTGAAACTGAACCCTTTCTTGTCTAACAGACTAAGTGAAATCAGATTCTTTGTGACCTGTGGAACATGCCTAACATCATTCAAAGTACAAACTTTGCCATCACATGTCCTAATTCTGATGGACCCTATACCAACGTTCTTACAGACATCACTGTTGGCCATAGTAACACTTCCATCAACCTGTTTATAGTTCATAAACCACTCCCTGTGAGAACACATATGACAAGACGCTCCAGAATCTAAAACCCACACATCACTGCAATGTGTTTGTTCATTAGCAACTAAAGCAATATCATCATCAGAACTGAAATTTTCTGCTGCAACAGCAGCAGAACCAGACCCAGTTTCATCAGACCCAAATTTATTTTTCTTTTTAGGACATTCCCTTTTCCAATGCCCCGTTTCCTTACAGTAATTACAGACATCACTAGATTTAAGATCCTTAGAATTCGATTTCCTGGATTTTCTCTCCGAATTCCCCTGTCCATTACCACTGGATACTAATCCAGCAGCCTGATCGACTGTACCTGTACCAGACGCCTTATGACGAATCTCTCTAGTATGAAGTGCAGATCTTACTTCTTCTAATGACAGACTATCTTTCCCAACAATAAAAGAATCCACAAAATTCTCATACGACGAAGGCAAAGATACTAACAGAATTAAAGCAGTATCCTCATCTTCTACTTTAACATCAATATTACGAAGATCTAGTGAGATAGTATTCAATTTATCTAGATGGTCCCTCAGAGACATACCTTCTTGCATACGCAGGCTGAACAGACGTTGCTTCAAAAGCAACTTGTTGGTTAGAGATTTCGTCATGTATAAACTCTCTAACTTCAACCACAGACCAGCAGCAGTTTCCTACTCCGCAACTTCAGTAATTATGTCGTCAGAAAGACACAACATAATCTTTGAATGCGCCTTCTCCTCTAGAACGGCCATCGCAGCGGTAACTGAATCCGTTGACTTCTTTGCCAATGGTACCCACAAACCTTGTTGCTTCAGTAAAGCCCGCATCTTGATCTGCCACATACTAAAACTATTTCTCCCAGTGAATTTATCAATTTTCACATTCATCCCAGACATCTTTCTCACCCAGATCGAACACAAAGCTCTTGATACCAATTTGTTATGACAGATGTGAGAAAGAACAAATATTGAATGCAAAATAAAGAATAATCACACACAGATTTAACGTGGTTCACCAACGGAGTGTTGGCTACGTCCACGGGCAGAGAGAGAATAATATTATTGATGAGAAGGATAACCAGAATTACAGAGGTGATTAATGACTTAATCGTCTATTAAATAAACTAGGTTTAAAACCTATTTATAAGCAAATACGAAAAACGCGTTCCCGCGCCTCATTAAACCTCCGCCCGATCGGGTCGGGCGGAATCCGCCTGATCGGGCGGTCCTCTTTACCAGATGTAGAATGCTCTCGGGTCCGATCGGGCGATTATTGCCCGGTCGCACGCCCGATCAAGTTCGGGCGCCAGCTTCCAAGCAACAGCTTGGACCTTCGACCCCTGTTGGAACACAAGGTGACACTCAAGAAAGGAGGGGTTGAATTGAGTGGCTAAAACTAATCGATTTTCGCAAAAACACTCTTATAGCACAGTGCCGTGCACTGTGTTATTCACTCGTAAACTCTCCGATTGATGTTTTTGCTCGAACGAAATTGTATCAAACAATAAAACAATAAAATCAAATAATAAGACACAGGAATTTAACGTGGTTCAATCTCACCTCTGAGATCTACGTCCACACAAACTACTCTTTTATTATTTGAATCGTAAAATACCAAACCCTTGATACAATTCGATTCCCCCACTACTAACTCTAATAGTGCTCCCCAACACTTAACCCTAAGTGTTGCTACTCTGTATAATATAAGAATTACAGAAAGAAAGATTCCTCACAAGCGTGATCCTTATTCAAGCAAATAGAGGATCGTTACAATCGTTGTTTAGAAACCTTAACTTATTAGAACTCTGTGCCGTACACTGTGCTGTTGGAGTCCGTTTTCAGCTCTCAAAATCTTATTCTCACCAAATCTGAAAACGTGGTTTGCTATAATGATTTATATCCCTTATATAATTCAATCAACTGAATAAGAATCCTTCTCCAAGATGTATTATCTTTTTGAACAATTTTTATTCTAAAATAAAGGGATATAATTATTTTCCTATTCAAAATCCAATTTTATCTTTTATAAAAACTGATTTTGTCTTTTCCTTATAAGATAAGGATTACTCCATATCTTATGCCAACTATTAAATCAGATTTTAAATAAGTTTTTATCTAAACAAACTTCATAAAAATCGTTATCATTAAAAATCAGTTTTTCTCTTTTTACAAACAATCTTTTTCGAAAATCTTTTAAAGAAATGTTTTCTTTAAAATCAGTTTTTTATTAAAATTCTTCGTTTTCTTTTTTTTTCGAAAATCTTTATCAAAATCTTGTTCTTAAAACTCAGATTTTTTAAAACTCTTTTTTCCGAATTTTTTTTGTAAAGAAACGTTTTCTTTAAAATCAGTTTTTACAAAACTCTTTACCCGAAAATCTTTGTAAAAATTTTTTTTCTTTCAAAACTAATTTTCGAAATTAAAAAATCCCCTTTTTATATTCTTTAAATATAGAAACATGAAATTAATATAATTACCTATTTTCTTAACTCTAAGAAAATAGTTAACCATCCTAATTTCATATTTCTAGCTTAGCACAAAGTTCCAATACGTTAATTACATTGCATAATTATGACTAAGAACATAACTAGACCTAAACTTCCATATCTTCAAGTTCTTGATCTTTCATGAACATCCAATCTTGATAGCTTTATTAGATCACTGTTACATACATACATACATGTTATAGCATAAAGCATTTATCATCATCAAAATAACATTGACTTAGAGTCACAATAACCCCGCCCGGTCGGGCGGCACACGCCCGACTTGACCGGGCGGGCCTGTGAACATGCAAATCCTCGAACAGATTCAAGGCATAAATCCTACAAACAGACATATCTACAATCAACAACTGTTAGGGAAGAGCAGATGAGAATAAGAAGGCAAGATGCAGAGCAGTGGATGTCCCACCGTTTGCTTCCAAAGGACATGAAAAAAAGGATTAGAAGGTACGAGCAATACAATTGGCAAGAAACAAGAGGTGTTGATGAAGAGAGTGTGATTCGAAATCTTCCTAGGGACCTTAGAAGGGACATTAAGAGGCATCTCTGCTTGGCTCTTTTGATGAAGGTAAGTGCATCTTGTTTCTATCATTACCTTCAGCTTCTCTATATCTCTCAGATTCTCAATCTGGCTTGTATACATGTTATTTTGATTCTGGAGTTTCTTTATGATTTATGTCTAACTTTTCCTTGTAGGTGCCGATGTTTGCAATTATGGATGAGCAACCGAAAGATGCAATGTGTGATCGTCTCGAAACCGGTGCTATATACCGAGACCGCCTTCGTTGTACGCGAGGGTGATCCCGTTAACGAGATGCTCTTTATAATGAGAGGAAGTCTATTGACAATGACCACTAATGGTGGAAGAACTAATTTCTTCAATTCAGGTTCCTCAAAGCCGGTGACTTCGTGGAGAAGAGTTGCTTACATGGGCCCTAGATCCACACTCTTCTTCCAATCTTCCCATTTCAACTAGCACCGTACAAACTCGGACGGAAGTTGAAGCTTTTGCTTTAATGTCCGATGATCCGAAGCTTGTGGCATCACAATTTCGAAGGCTTCACAGCCAGCGGCCTCCGCCACACCTTTAGGCAAGTCTCTCCCTCACTCTTCTAGGTTGCCGCACAATAATCTCTCGAAGGTTGTTTCTCTTATCAATTTAGGTGGCCTAAAGGAGATTTTAGGGAAAGCACTCTAATAAGCCAGATGCATGCCCAGAATAAATTCTTATGTTTTACTTATATTTGGCAATTCGAATCAATGGGCCGGGTTTGAATTTGGTTTCAGCTTCATTTTGGACTATTCTCAATACATATGAATAAAATATGTGAAACATAATATAAAAACAAATTATGATAAACTGGGTTAAATCGGACTGTTTGGGCTTGTTTCGGGTCGGCTTTGATAGAAATTTGGGGACGCACGCGGAAGTTTTGATGGACCCTTCATAATATAACAAAATTGCATTTTATTGATTACATTCACAAGAATTGTACAATTACATTTGTGAGAGCCCATATCTCTCACTTATCTCTTTGGTAGAACTCTTGTTTCTACCTTTTAAATATTTTGTGGGAGCTCTCTTGATTAGCTCACCTTCAACTCATGCACATACGACCTATTTATAGTGTTGTATCCTAGTTTCTAGATTTCTCTACACTTGTCTAATATTACGTACATATCTTTGATTCTTTACAAGATATTTCTAGATACATCATCACTTGATTTTTCTACTTAATGCAAGATTTTTCTACTTAATGCAAGAATTTTCTAAACTACATAAACTATATTTTTCATTACACACATCTAGATTTTTCTAGATTAATCTCTAATACTCCCCCTTAATCTTGAAAAATCTTAAATCTGTTGATGCACCTGTCATCAACGATCCGACCATGTATTGGAATTGTTTTTGTTAGCGCCCATGTCACCAACTATCCTTAACTTTGCTTCTTCTCACATCTTGTAGATCTTCAACTTTTTGTGTTGGTACCCTTGTTACCAACTTGCTCCCCCTAATCTTAACATTTCATAATTTTCTCCAAAAAAATTCTTCTTATTGCTTCTCATCTCCATTTTCTATTTTTCTTTGAAATTTTGTTGGTACTCATGTTACCAACCTCCATCTTCTCAATTTTTATGATCTTTTCGTTAATACTCATGTTATCAACTAGCTTACTTATGCACGTGTCATCAGCCTTCGCCCAAAATATTTATTTATTTTTCTCCAATTTTTTTTTTGTCGTGGTGCTCATGTCACCACCCATCACTGCTAATGCTCATGTCATTAGCAAACTCCAAAAATCTCTTTGTGAATTTTTTTTCCTTTTTCCTAACCGTTGATGCTCTTGTCACCAACATACTCTGCTAATGCCCTTGTTATTAGCATCCTTTAAACACTTTCTTTTTCTAATATTTCTTTCTCCAACATTTAATAGAATTTTCCCATTTTCAAATATTTTTCTTCAACATTCTTTTAGTAAAATTTCTCCAAATTTATTTTTCTTGTTGATGCTCAATGTCATCAACCTGCCTCATTATTATTCTTTGTTAGTGCTCATGTCACTAACCAACTAATTCTCTCTTTTTTTTTTTAATCTTTCTTTCTCCAAATTTTCATCAAAAATTTTGTTCTCCATCTTTCTTAATTTTTTTTCTCAACTTTATTTTACTTTATTTTCCTCCATAAATTTCTTCTTCAAGAAAATTTAGATTTAGTACTTACCTCTTTTTCTCTTGCTATATTTCATACTTTCTTCAAATCTTGTAATCCTTCATCTCTCGATTCTCCGATCTTCAATTTCGTCGTAATCACTTTCCGACTCTGATACCATGATAGAAATTTGGGGACGCACGCGGAAGTTTTGATGGACCCTTCATAATATAACAAAATTGCATTTTATTGATTACATTCACAAGAGTTGTACAATTATATTTGTGAGAGCCCATATCTCTCACTTATCTCTTTGGTAGAACTCTTGTTTCTACCTTTTAAATATTTTGTGGGAGCTCTCTTGATTAGCTCACCTTCAACTCATGCACATACAACCTATTTATAGTGTTGTGTCCTAGTTTCTAGATTTCTCTACACTTGTCTAATATTACGTACATATCTTTGATTCTTTACAAGATATTTCTAGATACATCATCACTTGATTTTTCTACTTAATGCAAGAATTTTCTAAACTACATAAACTATATTTTTTATTACACACATCTAGATTTTTCTAGATTAATCTCTAATAGGCTTCACGTTTCTCTCATTTACTTTAGAGCTAATTTTGGGTCGAGTTAGAGATTGCCATCTCTAATTTTCTTAGAGCTCAACTTCAGTCCTTGAGATAGTCATCAATTGTGAATTTGTGACATCCAATCTTACAATTAAACTTCAGTCCTTACTATAGTCAGTAACTGACATGACTTGACTTATATACTCCGTCAAACTCAAATAAACACCTGTGAATTGTGATGCATTTTTAGGTTTTTCTCACAGCATTGGAAAAGATGGGCAGCCTGTTTCATACAGGCAGCATGGCGACGGTACTGCAGAAGGAAGCTTGAGAAATCTTTACAAGAGGCTGAAGAATTGGCTATGTCAAAGGAGGGTGGAAGCTCACCAAGCTTTGGTGCCACCATTTATGCGTCAAGATTTGCTGCCAATGCACTTCGTAATCTTCGACGTAATATTCCCCAAAATGCCAGAGTTCCTCCAAGGTCACCTCTCCTTAACCTACAGAAGCCAACTGAGCCTGATTTCACTTCAGAAGATGGTTAGGCCCACCATTCCTTTTCCCTTTTTTTTTTTTGATGTTTAGATTATCACCATGTATAATTTGTAAAATTGCTGTAACGAATATGCAACAGCACTATATAGGCCCTATTGGCAAATTGGCGTATAGCTGATTGTATTAGTTGATAGTTACTAGTTGATTGTATTAGCTGCTTTGCTTAATTGAATGTATTAGGTGTTTGTATAGAAAGTGTTCGGTAAATAATTAGTTTAATCAGTTGAATGTATTATGTGTCGTTTTACCTCAATATGTCCTATCCTCTCTCACTAGCAAGCTACTCCCACTAGCCTTGTCATATATAACTAGTGTTCTGAATCGATACAACTATCTCATTGTATTCTCTCCGGTTATTGGACCTTTAACCTATTGAATCGAGAGGGAAAATAATAGAGAAAACTTGTATTCTCCAATTGCTCTTTACTCTTAGAGCAACTAGACCGTCTTGTTCGCAGAGAAGATCCCATCCCCAATAAGATCCTCTAAGAATAGTTTCATAAAGTTTAAGATTGAAATTAAATGGAATCAAATAAAGTTTAAGTTTAACAAAAATGTTGACTTTGAAAGAATCACCTTAATTTTTTGGTAATAGTAGTTACGAATGATTTACTTCATATTGGTGCTTTTCAAAGAGCTTGACTTCCCATAAGGTCAATGAATTTTTCCCTCCAAAAATTAAAAAGCAAGTTAATGGAGTATGGCTGATCTTGCTCTAGTCCTTGCGGTACACTTGCTTGCAAGTTGTTCTAGTCCACGAAATTTCCTTACAACTTTCCTACCCATTAACTCCAAAAATAAATAATATAATCCATGAAACTTCCTTTTAACGTTTAAATATCTTGCTTGTTTCATTTGCGCCATTCTATAACTTGTTAGGTATAAGAGCGTAGCGGAAACGTAACTAGATCGAGAAATTAATATGAAAATAATGCAAGAAAAGCAATAAGGGACACACAATATTTAACGTGGGAAAAACCCTCTTAAATGAGGTAAAAAAACCCACGGACGACGAGCGCCAAAAATCCACTATATAAAAATTATGAGAGTACAAGTACCCCAAATTAATAGGGTAAAGATAAAATTACAACTCTCACAATATTTAATTACAAACTCACAAAGGAGAAAAATTAGAGTGAATAGTGGAGTAGAAGATTGTGTGTATATGAGAATGTGGATGGCTTTTGTGTAGTTTTTGGATGATGCCCAAAAATGATCACAACACCTATTTATAGTGGTGATAAGTCGGTGGTGATCAATACTCCATACACCAAAGAAATGTGTAGAATCTTCTTGCTTGTTGCCGACATAAGACTTGTGTTTGCAAACTCATGATTTCTAGAAAAATCATGATCAATCTTGATCATGTAGTGGCGGCAAGTGAGAATTATTTCTCTTTGACATTGGGCTTTTATGGAATTTGGGCCATAATCCAACAATCTCCACCTTGGAACAAATTTCAGAGGCCACTCGTCGTCTGAGCCCTACTGGCCTAACAAGCATGAATGCCCACTAAGTCTAAGCAATGATCGAACTTAGTGGTAGGAAGTGGCTTTGTAAGCATATCTGCTGGATTATCTGAAGTGTGAACCTTTTTACAATAATTTCACCTTCAAAGAATAGTATCTCCGACATAGTGGTATTTCGATCGAAATGTGCTTAGTCTTGGAGTGATATGCATCATTCTTGGTGAGAAAGATAGCACTTTGGCTATCGGAGAACACAAAGTGGTAACACCTTGTGGAACTCCAAGATCTATAACAAGGCCTCGCAGCCCATGTAGCCTCCTTTATACCTTCCGTAGCCGCAACATATTCCGATTCCATTGTAGAGAGAGCAGCCTTTAGACTCGCAGAGAAGCCTTCCAACTTATTGCACCAGAACATAAAGTGAAGATATAACTTGAGAGTGACCTTCGACGATCAAGATCACCACCATAGTCAGAGTCAACAAACCCGACAACATCACTTGAAGATGTTAGGGTCCTATCAAAGACCAACCCCAGATCTATGGTACCTTTTAGGTAACGGAATATCCATTTAACGGCATTCCAATGATCTTTTCCGGGGTTGTGCATATACCGACTCACCATGCTAACGGCATATGCAAGATCAGGTCTAGTGCAGACCATGGCATACATGAGGCTACCAACTGCACTAGCATAGGGAATGCTAGACATTTTTTCTTTTTCTTCCTCTGATTGTGGACAAGAAGTAGATGATAATTTAAAATGAGCAGTTAGAGGAGTAGAGACAGACTTACAGTTATTCATGCTGAATTTATCAAGAATTTTCTTGATATAATTCTTCTGTGATAAGTATAATTTCCCGGCTTGTCGATCTCGATGTATCTCCATGCCAAGAATTTTCTTTGCAGCGCCAAGATCCTTCATCTCGAACTCCTTACTGAGTTGAGACTTCAACTTGTTGATCAGAGATTTATCACAAGATGCTATCAGCATGTCGTCCACGTACAACAACAGATAGACATATACTCCATCAAACTGCTGGAAATAAACACAGTGATCATATTGACTGCGTGTGTAGCCATGTCCAATCATGAAAGAATCAAATTTCTTGTACCACCGGTCCGGGGAGCTTGTTTGAGGCCATATAAGGATTTCTTCAAGCGACAGACAATGTTTTCATTTCCAGGAACAACAAATCCCTCGGGTTGCTTCATGTATATCTCTTCTTCAAGATCTCCATGAAGAAAAGCAGTTTTGACATCGAGTTGCTCTAACTCCATGTCAAACATAGCAACTAATGCAAGAAGGACTCTAATAGAGGTATGACGTACAACAGGAGAGAAAATTTCATTAAAGTCAATACCTTCTCTTTGATTGCAGCCTTTGACAACAAGGCGTGCCTTCCATCTTGCAGGCTCGACCCCGGGGATTCCTTCTTTTTGCTTGTAAATCCATCTGCATGTAAGCGCCCTTCGGCCTTTAGGTAGCTTTACAAGATCCCAAGTGCCATTCTTGTGGAGACTTTCAATCTCCTCATTCATAGCCACGAGCCAATTAGATGAATTTGGATCCGAGATGGCTTCGGAATAAGTAGATGGCTCGACCCCAACTGGAGTTTCTTCACCTACTGTGAGAGCATAGGCAACCACGTACTCCTCTTCAGGATATCTCGTGGATCTCTTTTGTTGCCTTCTCGGACGATCTCTTGCGAGATTATAGTCTGGCTGCTGTGGCTGGCTAGTATCAGTGGTAACTGGAGCATGATCATCATCATGTGCTTCATTGCTAGACTGTGAGCCTGAGGAAGAGCCAACATCAACCATGGGAGACTGGCTACTTGTCTCCAACTCCACCTTCTCACCATTTTGGTCACCTGTGTTAGAAGAAATAGAAGACTCCGATCCAGGGGTTTTCAACATTCCATTTTCATTGAAAGTGACGTCTCGACTAAGAATAACTTTCTTAGACTCAAGACACCATAATCTATAACCTTTAGATTCAGATGAATAACCAATGAAAATGCATTTCACACTCGGGAGCTAATTTCCCATCATTGATATGAGCATAAGCGGTACAACCAAATACTTTAAGAGAAGAATAGTCAACAGTTGTACCTGACCATACTTCCTCTGGAATTTTGAAGTCAATAGAAGAGTGTGGAGAACGGTTGACAATATAAGCAGCCGTGGAGACGGCTTCCGTCCATAGGTCACGGCGATGCCACAATCCAAAGACAGAGAGCATACAACGAGCTCTCTCGAGATGAGTTCTATTCATACGTTCGCTACACCATTCCGTTTGAGGCTTGCCGGGTAATGTTTTCAGTGTCTAGCAATACCGGCTTGTGCGCAGAACTCCTCAAATTCACCATCACAGAACTCCAAGCCCCGATCAGTCCTGAGCTTCTTGACTTTTCTGCTAGTCTGGTGCTCAACAAGAGCCTTCCACTTTTTGAAAGTAGGGAAGGCATCATTTTTCTGTCTTAAGAAATAGGTCCGACTTTACGAGAAAAGTCATCAATAATGGTCATCATATAACGTTTGCGAGAATAAGATGTGACCCTTGAAGGTCCCCATAAATCGAATGAATATAATCAAGAATAGCTTTGGTACTATGAGTAGTCAGTAGAGAAACTTACTTTCTTCGTTTCCCATAAACACAATGCTCACAGAAATTCCGGTTTACCAAGCACCGTGTGTAAGAAGACCACGCTTGCTCAGGATGTCCATACCTTTCTCACTCATGTGGCCAAGGCGCATATGCCACAACTGAGTGAGATCAACATCAGAGAGTGAGGATGAAACAGCTGCTGAACCTGTCACTGTATGTCCCTGCAAGACATACGGCACGCCATATCTACCGGCTTTCATGACAATCGAGGCACCTTTAGTAACCTTCAAAACTCCACCTTGAGCCGAGAATTTATAACCAAGAGACTCAAGAGTGCCCGAAGTGAAATTAAGTTGCGTTTTTAAGTCGGGAATATGACGAACTTTAGTTAAAGTCCCGACAACGCCATCATGAGTCTTGATTTTGATTGAACCTATTCCAATAGCCTTGCAGGGGAGTATCATTTCCCATTAAGACAAGTACCACAATCAACGATTCATAAGTGGTAAACCGGTCCCTATGAGGACACATATGATAGGTGCAACCAGAATCAAGAATCCATTCATGAAGACCCTTCTTTTCAGAAGTTACCAATAATACCGAGTCACCTTCAGAGTCAGTTTCAATGAAACTGGCTTCGGCGGATTTTTGAGGTTGTTTAGATTTTTCTTCTTTCTCTTTTTTATTTTTCAACTTATAACACTCGAAATTTCATGCCCCGACTTCTTACAATAACGACAGAGTTATGTTTGATTTATGTCCCCTTGATTTAGATCTAAATTTCTTTTTATGGGTACTTCCTCTTTCTTGTGATCTCCCTCTTACATTTAAGCCTTCAGCTTTATCATTAGTATGCACTTCAAGATCAAATTTTTCTTTTGAGAGTAAATTAGATTTAACATCTTCAAAAGATAAAGTATCATTATTACCATATAACATAATTTCCTTAAAGTGCTTGTAAGAGGGAGGTAGGGACACAATTAATAAAACAGCCTTATCCTCATCATCAATCTTGATTTCTAAATTTTCAAGATCAATAAGAATATAATTAAATTCATTTAGATGAGATTGAATGGAAGTACCTTCCGCCATACGAATTGTGTATAGCCTTTCTTTGAGACGGAGTTTATTGGCGAGGCTCTTTGTCATATATAGAGACTCCAACTTTGACCATAGCCCGGCTGTGGTCTCTTCATGGATGACCTCGCGTAATACCTCCTTGGCTAGGCATAATTGGATCGCTGACATTGCTTTCTCATCCATCTCTTCCCATTGCTCGTCGGTCATCATTGCCGGCTTTTTAGATTTTCCTTCTAAAGCCTTTTTTAATCCATTCTGGGTAAGAACGGCTTTCATCTGGATCCTCCAGATACTAAAGCTTATCTTGCCATCAAATTTCTCGATGTCGAACTTAGTGACAGTCGACATATTGAACCGTTAGCTCTGATACCACTTGTTAGGTATAAGAGCGTAGCGGAAACGTAACTAGATCGAGAAATTAATATGAAAATAATGCAAGAAAAGCAATAAGGGACACACAATATTTAACGTGGGAAAAACCCTCTTAAATGAGGTAAAAAAACCCACGGACGACGAGCGCCAAAAATCCACTATATAAAAATTATGAGAGTACAAGTACCCCAAATTAATAGGGTAAAGATAAAATTACAACTCTCACAATATTTAATTACAAACTCACAAAGGAGAAAAATTAGAGTGAATAGTGGAGTAGAAGATTGTGTGTATATGAGAATGTGGATGGCTTTTGTGTAGTTTTTGGATGATGCCCAAAAATGATCACAACACCTATTTATAGTGGTGATAAGTCGGTGGTGATCAATACTCCATACACCAAAGAAATGTGTAGAATCTTCTTGCTTGTTGCCGACATAAGACTTGTGTTTGCAAACTCATGATTTCTAGAAAAATCATGATCAATCTTGATCATGTAGTGGCGGCAAGTGAGAATTATTTCTCTTTGACATTGGGCTTTTATGGAATTTGGGCCATAATCCAACAATAACTATTCAAACTTGTGAATTTCAGCATTAAACACGTAAGCATTTCATCATGTCGAGCAATTTGCAGCCAACTGCAGTTATGAATGACAATCAAACCGAAGTTTTAAGGTGGGTTTTGAAACATCAAGTGTCCTTGTTTATCCTTTTCTTGTGCCTCCATATTTTGTGGTGAATATATCAAGTCATTAGCACAATTGAAATAATTCTTGCTCATACTGAATTCCGATTATATATATTAGGTTGTTTTGGATGATTAACATACATATTATGCGTCTGGTACTCCAAATTAAAAGAAACATAATATCATCATAAAAGAGAAGAACTTACAAATGTAAAAAAATCATTACGCATAGAAAAGCATGGAAGTGTAATGAAAAGACAAATGCATTTTATACATTGATAAAAAGAACATGAACATATGATAAAGAGGTCGAACACGCAGGTGTAACGAAAAAAGCATGTAACCCGCACCATGATGTGTATCATACTCTTGTGTTGTGTATAGGATCTGAATTGCGCGCATTTGACTACTTTCCTGATCTATCTTTCTTCTTCGTGCTCCCTCTCAGGTTTGAAGACCGGAACTCAGAAGGTTCAACAAGTCATAAGCAACAATACTCAGAGAATCGAGCATCATTTCTCCGAGCTTTCAATGTTATTCGCAGAGGATTTGAGAAAGGTTCTCAAGGGATTGAAACCTTAAGAGGATCTCTGAGCTTTGATTTGCTCTATTATCAATCTTCAAAGAAGATTTTTCCTGAGAGAAAAATTCTTGATCCTCAAGGACCATTTCTGCAGAAATGGAATAAGATATTTCTGATCTCATGTGTGTTTGCTATGGCCTTGGATCCATTGTTCTTCTACATCCTAGTGATAGTTGGCAAGAAACAATGCCTTAAGTTGGATGAAAATTTGAAAATGATTGCTTGTTTTCTCCGCACAATGACGGACTTATTCTATGTACTTCATATAATCTTACAGTTCCATACTGGGTTTATTTCTCCTTCTTCTCGCGTGCTTGGAAGAGGCGAACTAATCAAGAATCATGGCGCTATAGCAAGAAGATATCTCTCATCATACTTCATTGTTGACATTCTTGCTGTTCTTCCCTTTCCTCAGGTATTTGATGTCATTCACAGTAATTTAAATCTTCCATAGTTTGTTACTTCTTCTGTCTTTTGGTTTAATTAATACTTGATTAGTTGGTCTGATCCTCAGACAGTCCAATACAAGAATTTGTCGTTGTATAAGTTTATTATCAGTTTTCATGCTGACTTGTTTAATCTAAAAAATATTTCCTTCATCCTCTTGAATTTTGCAGATAGCAGTTCTAGTTATCATTCCGAGATTAATGGGTGGAGGTCTATTGACTACTAAGGGACTGTTGAAATTAGTGATTTTCACCCAATATGTCCCAAGGCTTATTCGAATATACCCTTTATACAAGGAAGTAACAAGGACATTAGGCATAATCACTGAAACCGCATGGGCTGGAGCTGCTTCAAATTTGTTTCTCTACATGCTAGCTAGCCATGTAAGTTTGCTTTGATCCTTAAGATACTCGCAAATATTTAATATTTCATAAATTAAATTGACATTGATTGGATCATCATTTGCTAGGAAAAATTTCTGCGTACCCTGTGTTTAATCTACCAGTACCGACTGTAGACAGACACTATAGGTAGTAGAATCCTGGTCCACAAAAATACATTTTTTTACCGTATTTTATATTTGTAGTGAGCGGATTACCCAGTTGGTAAATGTAGCATTCTCGCTCTCACTATATAGAATTTGCGGAAGGTAAAAAGGCGTATTCTGGGAGTTTTCATTTCCTCAATTTACTTCTCTTTGCATAAAATTAGTACCCCACATAAGAGGGTTAATCAACGCAATTACTCTCGAGAGGGCGAAAAAATATTATCTAAATCACACATGTCCCATTATAAGATTTGGGCAGGTGACAAAACTACACAAACAAGCCAAATATACAACTCAACTAGAGCTTATGATTTATTTAGGGTCCAGCAGGGGCAGGTGCACCACAAGCAACTGGGTTCTGTATGCCAGTCGTGATCGGCTTTACGTTCTTACACATTGAGACGGCAGGGCCACCAGAGAAGGTCAAGTCGATGTCAGAGAGTTCGACCTTGTCACAAGGAGCTCCACTGCTGCACAAGATCTTGACTGCCTCTTTGGAACCTGCAGTTCCCCTGATGTTTTTGAAACTGATGTTGCTCAGCTTAACCTTAGATGGTGTCTAAACCAAAACGAAAATGTTAATTACTTCAAGTAAAATTAACTTGGATGATATGATTAATCAATTTATAGAGATAAAGCTAACTAACCTTGGCCTTACAGTGGTTGTAAGGGCAATACTCTTGATCAATAAGAATAGGGGTTAGCACATTCTTGACAGTAATGTCCTCGAAATGAAGGTCCGAAGCAGCAGCCTCGAATGAGTTGAGCCAAGACTTGATCCTAACACCATTGTCAGTGTCGCTGATGGTGCACTTTTTTACAGTAACACCTGTGACGGGAGCCTCCTTTTCGTACCTACCGAGGCTTCCAATGCTGATACCGTGACCAGGTCCACAAGTAATGTCCTCAATGTGAACATCAACGGCTCCATCACCCATGGAGATACAATCATCTCCTGTACCGATCTTTGCTTTGGTGACAAATATCCCTGTTGAACGTCCTATATGGATACCATCTGTGTTAAGACTGTCTTTTGGTGCTTCGATAGTTGTATCGAATAGTGTAAAGTTTTTGCACCCCAAAACTCCCATGTGGTATAGCTTGCTGTTCAATGATTTAATCCCGCTTATCTTACTGTTAGTCAGGCTGTTGAACCTAAAGTTCTGCACGCATACATTTGTAAATTTGTAATGACATTAGTATATACCAAAAGGAGCTAATTCAGGCTAGTATAAATAACCTGTAAGAGCCTAAACAGAATTATAACGAGAGATAACATACGTAAGGAAGGTTGTCGCAAGTGCCGGTCTTAGCACAATTGTTCTGCTTCCAAGCCATTTGTCCTTGGCCATCGAAAGTACCTCCAGTCGGGAGACAATTGATCGTAAGACCTTGGATGTTTTCGATCTTAACCCATGTGTCTTCGCCTTTCATTTGGGCTGGGTCTGGTGGTGCTTTGAAGTTTCCTGCAATTTCAATAGTAACAACGACCTTGCATGGACCTCGTAAATTTTATAGCATTGAGCAAGAAAGTTCCCGCAGGAACTACAATCTTTGTTGGGGCAAATCGCACATGCTTCTTTCCAAGCAGACCATCAAACCCCGTCATGCATTCATAATATCTTCTTTAGTGAACGTTATTCATTTCATTTTCTTGATTGACAACCATGGGCGGATACATGTTTGCTTTAGTGGGGTCAGTTCCACTTAAATCTAGAACTTTTGCAAATTTTCCTTATGGAATTTGAGATTTTTCGGAAATTTTCTTGTAAAATTGATCGTTTGAACCCAAAGAAAAAATAAATAGTTCTTTACATAGATGCGGATACGCCACTGTTAACAACTATAAATGGGAAAGAAAGTACGATTATTTTTCCCTTGCATATAGTTTATGATTTTACTATTGCATGAAACATACCTGTGTTGCATCTGCATTAGGCTTTGCACCCAATTTTGTTATGTCAATGACATTCTGGGATCTAACCACACAAACGAACAAATAAAATAGGGATATGAAACATGGGAGATTGAGTATTTTCATTTTTTATTTTTATTTTTTATTTTTTATTTTTTTGGGTTTTTGGATTTTTGGATTTTTGTGTTTTTCTTTTTTATCTTTATTTGATAATTGATGAAGGATATGCTGCTCCCTCTTGTCAATATATATAGTATCTGCTGAAATCTTACACCACTCGTGTGACATTCTAATTTTCAAGCAAGATGCTAATCTTTAGCTAACTTTGTGGTTATTGCAAATGAATTCGGAAACCTTTTCTCCATATGACCTTGACTACTATTATTATATGTTGATGATAAAAATAGATATATTAAGATAGATTTTACTGTACATGAAAATTGTCAATAAGTTCTAGGATAGTTCAGTCTTAAATGTCATCGGCCACATCGTTAGTTAATGGTGCGGCCATTCCACATATAGGGTTAATTATTATATTTTAGGTTACTAGCTAATTAATATAATAGGCGTTACTAATAGTTGTTGGGATTACTTATGTCCCCTATTTGGGGTTACTTGTCTTTGGGGTTACTTGTAATTTTTTTGGGTTACTTACAGTTATAAGAGGTTACTTATATATACTGAAGGGGTTACCTACGCTTATATATAGTTAGTTTGTCTTTTATGCATGCGGTCACATATATAGTTGTTTTTTTTTTTGGTGTTTGCACCCGGTTCACCCTTCGGGCTACATCCGGATCGAGGCCAAGTTCGGGGTGGTTAGGTTCCATTCCTCTCCCAAGGGTGTTGCGGGGATTCGAACACGGGTCCGTCCTACCAAAGCCAATCCCCATCACCACTGGGCCAACACTTACTTGGTACATATATAGTTGTTAATCGTGTGGCAGTCGCACAAATGACTGATGTACGATAATATACTTAAAATATTTAACCCATCTTTTGTTCTATAATTACTACTCCTAGATAAATATGAAACCAGATTTTAGACTCAAACTATGTACTGCTTAATAAATAAAATGAATAATAGGTACTTGTATATAATATTATATAAGAGAGTTCTTACTTAAGGGGAATTTGAGAGTATTCAAACGAGTGTTACCTGTGTTTTAGTTGTTGCTAAGAATAATGCAAGGAAGGTTAAAATGTCATTTTACCAATATAAAACTTTTGCTTTTGGCCAAACTAGGAGAGGGTTAGTTACAAATTCCCATTTTTGTGTCCCATGAGAATTGTTTAATTTAATGCACATAAAAGTAGACGAGAACAAGAAGGCTTACCCCTTCAAGAAGACTTTGTTGAACTTTCTTATAAACCCAAAAATTTAAGTTAGTCTTGGGTAAAACTCGTCATATTGCTGAATGGTAATATATGACAACTGACAAGTTGACTAATTGTTTATTGAGAGGTAATATGTTGCATTGTGTATGGGTGAGATTACTAGCTATATTACTCATACTCGGATAAGATGTCTACTCGAATACGAGTGTCCGGGTTCCGACTTGTCCATTTTGTAGAAACATGTCAGGTTTTTGGTTTGAAATGAAGTATCTAAGTGTCATGACGTTTCGGACACAACACGATTTGAAATACGACGCTTGAGGTAAATGAAGTTCTCAGAGTAACAGAGATTACTAGCACCCAAGACTTGCTGTCATATAAAACTTTCAAACGTTTGCATCCAAGTATAACTTGAACTCAAATAGCAACATTTTCTTACCAAAATGTTCCCCATCATAACCCCATTTTACTGATTAATAGATCATGAGTTGAACTGCAGGTGTTTGGAGCAGTTTACTACATGTTTGCCATAGATCGGCAAGGCACATGCTGGCGCAAGTCATGTATTGGAGACAGTGGCGGAGCCACGTTGTGTCCTGGTGGGTCACGTGACCCACCAATATTTTGCAAAAAAAATGGAGCAGTTTATTAAAAAAAAAAAAAACAAACGAGCGCATTAATGCTTCGAGTCTTCGACACTCTAAGTCTCTCCTCTCTCTCCTCTCTCCTCTCTGAATCTCTGAATCTCTGAAGAAAGATGTTTCTCACTCTGAACGCCAACCTCTCTCCTCACATCTCTCAAACCTTTCTCACGCTCGCCCAGAGAACATCCATCTCCCACCTCTCTCACTCGCAGACGACACCGGGCTAAGGTTTCATTTGTCTAGGTTTTGCGTCTTCAAACTTTTCGAAATCTGAATTGGGTGTTTCATTTGTCTAGGTTTCTGCCGTTATCTCCGCCGTTCAATCTGCTTCTCCTGATTTTGATCGCGACGACGTCGTTTCACATCTCTCTTCTCTTGTTTCTCGCTTGCAAGGCCTCAAGAGAAAGGTATCGCTCCTGTGTTTAATTGATTTTGATTTTTGTAAGATTATTGTGTTTATGGAATGTGGATTGAGAGATTGTTTAGTTGATTACGTGTGTTTTACTAGTATATTTCTTGATATTAAGTAATACGAGCTGTCGAATTTGATCATATAGAAACCAAGAAAAAGGAACAGTTGTTGGTTCAAGAATTGGCGTCTTTTAGTTTTGGTGGAGGTGTTAATTTATATTATTGTTGGTAATTGTTGATATAATATATATTATTGTTGTAAATTTATTGTTGTTATATTATTGATTTATTATTGTTAATTTATTATTGTTATATTTATAGTTGTTAATTTAATATAATTTGTTACAGTGGCTAATTGGTGAATGATGACTATAACGTTATGAACATTGGATTAGCTTTGAAGGTTTGATTGATTGTGTTCAGGTAATGCACTAAAACCCTTGTTTTAGGATTTTTAGAATTGGACCTATCATGTGAAGTTTTCGGAGAGGCCATGAATGAGCCTTTGGTTTTATGTGTTTTTTGTGCTGGTGGAATTAGTTGGAGATGGATAGGATTCCCTCTAATGTGAAATTATTTGGTATATATGCATAATGCGTAGATATGAGATTAAATTTGCATTGTTTAAGTGAATTAGTCATGAAATGATTTTATTTCAAGTAGTTTTTTTTTTAAAATTCATGGATTATCCGTCATGGGTGTGCGTATCCGAACCCCCCGTATCCATCTCTGTGCAGCCTAGTCGGTAGTGACCCACCATTTATAAATTCCTGGATCCGCCACTGATTGGAGAAGGATGCCATCAGTTGTCTTTATATTGCAAAGACAAAAATAAAGGAAACTATGTATTCAACAACACTTTCTGCAAACTTGTAAACCCTGATCAAATAACAGATTCTACTGTTTTGAACTTTGGCTTGTTCTGTGATGCCCTTAATTCAGAAGTGGTACAGTCTACTCATATTTTCGAGAAACTCTTCTACTGCTTTTGGTGGGGCCTTCAAAATCTTAGGTAATTTGCACTTAATCTATCCTGTAGTTTTTAAGTCGCATTGGTTTTTGTCTTTTTTATTGAGTAGTGCATACCTCATCTCAATTGTCAAATTAAGCAGAAATTGTAGGAATATATAGATGCATATAGCGGAATTTCAGGAAACAATTTCCTAACATCTATCATAGGATCTTAAACATAATCAGACACATGAATCATTCAAAAGGGATTAAATATCAAACCTTTGTAGCGTGATTTCCCTGTTGTATGCAAGCTTTGAAGATCCGAGAGCCCTAAGTGTTGCTCCTCTAATCAGTCCACGAGCACCAGTTGAACACCAACGTTTGCTAGAACGGAAGAGAAGAAAATCTCTTGCTTTTGATGGTATAGGCGCCAGTTAGAGGGAATAGATTTGGGTTTCAATTCTCTCTCTCTTGTGAAAAGAAACTGATTAATCAATTGATTACCTAAACCCTAATATTATATCCTATATATAATAGAAGAGTCATAGGCTAGTTAGGAGAACTAATTCTCCTCCTATTCCCCTTTGGACCGGCCCAATCCTAATTGTCCAACTTGTGCTACTATGTGTGACCTCATAGGATTAATCTATTTTAGTTATAGGCCCAATCAATATTGTCCTATTAATCATATTTATTCTCTAGCAAGTAAATACGATTACTAAATAATTAACTTTATTATCTTCATAATATAATTCCTATTTATATTTAGTAATTGCCGGGATGTCTAAGGACATATTCCTTCAATCTCCCACTTGTCCGAAGACAAGAGCGCAATGTTAAATTCCTTAAGTCACTTAATGTCAAATTTGATAACACAATGTTATTCTCAAATTTTGTTCCTTGATCGCTGAGTTCGAACTGCTCAAATAAGGATTAACTCTTTAATCCTATTCCGCATGGCCATGCAATTTTCCAGTTCTCGCTCATCAAGAGGCCCAAACACCATTCCTATTTAATAGGAGGACTTATCCACTCTTGTATGACCATAACTCCCACTCAATTATTAGCCCACCTGATCACTGCCTTTATAACCTCCTTTTACGGCGCGGCGTTTAACAGTGTCAAAAGTTAAACTAATTATGTTGTAGTTATTAAGACATACTCACGTCTAAGGAATCCACTAAATATAGTAGTTCGATTCTACTTTTAGAATTTAATGAGGTCAAGTCTCAATGTATCAATTATACATTCATATAATCAATTAGACATCTCTATGTCTCCATAGCCCATGGAACTGCGCTATCAATTAATTATATACTAGTCATTTAAATAAATCACTTATGTCCAATTTAGTGATTTAGACTAGGGACTTTGAATAAATTGTGATTTTCAGTTCACTTTATAGGGTTCCAACATCAAAACGTTTTCGATAATCCTATTTGAAAACACAAATTATTTGGACATTTTATTTAATACTAAACCAAACAATTAAATAAGAAACAAAATTTTTATTGATAAACATCCAAAGCATAATCAATGTCTTTACAATTGTAAACATGAAGTAAACAACCTAAAGCCATTCTCCCATATGCTTAAGCCCCATAGACCTAGTATGACACTCATGCTTAGGTTGAGCAAGCGGTTTAGTCAGAGGATCTGCCACGTTATCCTCAGTATGAACCTTGCTTACTTTCACATTCTCTCTACCAACGATTTCTCGAATGAGATGGAATTTCCATAGCACATGTTTAGACCTTTGATGCGATCTGGGTTCCTTAGACTAAGCAATGGCACCATTGTTGTCACAATACAACTCAATGCCATTCTCAATGCTAGGAACTACACCAAGCTCACCAATGAACTTTTTGATCCAAACAGCTTCCTTTGCTGCATCAGCTGCTGCAATATACTCAGCCTCTGTTGTAGAATCCGCGATGGTACTCTGCTTAGAGCTCTTCCAGCTCACAACTCCTCCATTGAGACGAAATATGAAACCAGATTGAGATCGGAAATCATCTTTGTCGCTTTGGAAGCTTGCATCGGTGTATCCAGTAACAACCAACTCACTATCTCCACCATAAACCAAAAAATTATCCTTAGTCCTTCGCAAGTACTTAAGGATGTTTTTCGCCGCAATCCAAAGGCACATCTCCTCGGATTTGATCGGGTATCTACCGCATATACTCAAAGCATATGCAACATCCGGTCGAGTGCATATCATGGCATACATAATGGATCCTACCGTGCGAAGCATAGGGAACATTACTCATACGCTTGACCTCATCAGGACTCGAAGGACACTGAGTCTTGCCAAGTGTTATGCCATGTTGCATGGGAATGAAACCTCTTTTGGAGTTTTCCAGCTTGAACCTTGCAAGAACCTTATCAATATAAGTTTCCTGACTGAGCCCAATTAGCCTTTTCGATCTATCTCTATGGATCTTTATTCCCAATATGTACTCTGCCTCTCCTAGGTCTTTCATAGAGAAACAATTTTTAAGCCATTCCTTGACTGACTCAAGCATGGTCTTATCATTTCCTATGAGAAGTATGTCATCCACATACAAGACCAGAAAAGTAATACTACTCCCACTTAACTTCTTGTATACACAAGATTCCTCTTCATTTCCGAGAAAGCCAAATTCCTTGACTGCCTCATCAAATCTGAGGTTCCAACTCCTTGATGCTTGCTTTAGTCCATAAATGGACTTCTTAAGCTTGCATACCCTCCTTGGATTTTCTAGATCTTCAAAACCTTGAGGTTGTGTCATGTACACATCCTCTTTCAAGAACCCATTCAAGAAAGCGGTTTTGACATCCATCTGCCATATTTCATAGTCATGAAAGGCAGCAATAGCAAGGATTATCCTAATGGACTTCAGCATGGCTACTGGTGAGAAGGAATTTTAAAGATCCGTCTCTAAATTAGAGACGGAATTCAAAAATCCGTCTCTAATTTAGAGACGGAATTCAAAAATCCGTCTCTAATTTAGAGACGGAATTTCAAAATCCGTCTCTAAATTAGATCTAAATTTTTGACAAAGTCTGGAAATATTGGTAAAACACACCAGAAACGGATTTTATAATTCCGTCTCTAACTTAGGGACGGATTTTAAAATCCGTCTCTAACTTAGGGACGGATTTTAAAATCCGTCTCTAATTTAGAGACGGATTTTAAAATCCGTCCCTATATTTTTTTAGAAACGGATTATTAATTTTCCGTCTCTAAATTAGAAACGGATACAAATCCGTTTCTAAAACTCCGTCGCTATACGAGCGTTTTTTTGTAGTGCAAGCCATCTTTCGGAGTCTTGACTATCCAAAGCATCTTTGTAGCTAGTAGGCTCTTCTGATTCTAAAATCGTTATTTCAGAACTTTCAGTCAAAAGGAAATCAATATATCTCTTTGACGGAATGATGGTCCTACTAGACCTACGTTGGGGAACAACAGAAGAAGTTTCTACCTCACTAGGTTGAGTGACTTCGCATGGAGTATCTCCAAGTGGGACGGTAGGAGGTACGTGAATTGAATGCACCACCTCCTGAGCATTTTCATGCCGGGCCGCCTCTGATGAGGTGTTAACCTCATCCATTTGTTGCTCATCTCGAATTTCTTCGAGATATACATTGCTCCCACTTGTTTTTCTGGAAATAAACTCCTTGTCCAGAAAGACACCATTACGAGCAACAAACACTTTGTTTTCGCTTTGGTTGTAGAAGTAGTATCCCTTAGTCTCTTTTGGGTAACCCACAAAGAGACATTTATCGGATTTGGATGAAAGCTTATCAGAAAGTAAACGTTTTACATAGGCTTCACAACCCCATATCCTTAGAAAAGACAATTTTGGAACGTTTTCAGTCCACATTTCATATGGTGTCTTTTCCACTGCTTTGGATGGTGCTCTGTTAAGTGTGAATGCCGCTGTTTCAAGCGCAAATCCCTAGAATGAAATAGGAAGATCAGCAAGACTCATCATGGATCGAACCATATCAAGTAGAGTTCGATTCCTTCTTTCGGAAACGCCATTTAACTGCGGTGTTCCTGGTGGAGTCCATTGTGAAAGTATTCCACAATCCTTCAAATGATCACCAAATTCTTGAGATAAATATTCACCACCACGATCGGATCGTAATGCCTTAATTTTCTTCCCAAGTTGGTTTTGTACTTCATTCTGGAATTCCTTAAATTTTTCAAAAGATTCCGACTTATGCCGCATGAGGTAAACAAATCCAAATCTGCTCACATCATCGGTAAAAGTAATGAAGTAACTGTACCCTCCCCTAGCCAACGTACTCATAGGTCCACACACATCCGTATGTATGAGGGCTAAAAGGTCATTGGCCCTTTGATCACTTGAACCTATGAAAGGAGACTTTGTCATTTTCCCCATCAAGCAAAACTCAAAAGTGTCAAATGATTCAAAATAAATCAAATGATTTGAGAATTCCATCTTTATGAAGTTTCTCAATGCGCTTTGAGCTTATGTGGCCTAATCGACAATGCCATAGGTATGTAGGGTTTGAATCATTTGCTTTATGTTTCTTGCTGTCTATGTTATAGATGCGGGTTTCTAAGTCTAGCACATATAAACCATTTGATAACTTAGCGGAGACATAGAACATATCATTCAAATACGCTGAACAACAATTGTTCTTTATTGTAAATGAATAACCTTCGGAATCCAAAACAGGAATCGAAATAATGTTCTTTGTGATAGCAGGAACATAATAACAATTATTAAGTTCTAAAACTAATCCTGAAGGTAAAAGCAGACTATATACTCCCACTGTCAATGTAGCAACTCGTGCTCCATTGCCAACGCGAAGATCTACTTCTCCCTTTCCCAATGTTCTACTTCTTTTGAGGCCTTGCATATTACATATAATGCGAGCCACAAGCGGTATCAAATACCCAAGAAGCAGAAGTTGATAAGTTAACTTCTATAACATACATATTTGAACTATAAACTCCTTTCTTTTGATCCTTCAGATACTTGGGGCAACTACTTTTCCAATGACCAACCTTATTACAGGTGTAACAATAGTGCTCATTAGCAATTTTTGGTTTTGGTGTAGTCTTTTGCTTTTCAGAAGTTTCAAACTTAGCAACTTGTTTGCTTTCGTCCTTCTTAATAGCAATCCCAATCCTATTGAGCGATTGCCCTTTACTAACCATAAGAACATCCTCATATTCTTTTCTAGGTTGGTTAGGGATGTTTCGCTCATTCTGAGTTAGCCTTTCATGCATCTCTTGCATCGTTGCTTCCTCCCCTTGCATGTGAAAAGCGTTGAACTTATCAGTTCTGAGAACGATTCTCATTTCCCTTTCACTTGCAATGAAACGTTCAGCATTCATTGTGTCCTTCGAAAGGACGGAGCGCAAATTACAAGTAGAATTGTTGGTGTTGATATTGTTGTTACTAGACATAATTACTACAACAAAAGAATAATAAAGCAAGATTCAATCAATGTTTATCAAGAAAGCAATAATTAAAACAAATTTTAATTACTACTACCCTTTATTCAAAATGAAAGTCCCCTATTGAATAAAGAAATAACCAAAATCCCCTCCCACTACAATCAAACGGACTTTGGCCTTGCCTTCAATTTATAGTAGTTGAGGTAAGTAAACACTTTACTAATTAATTATAACTAATTATAATTCTTGGTAGACATGTTAACAACTCCTTGTTTACTCCTATCTCTTAGCTTCAAAACCCAAAACTTTATCTTTTGATGATTTTATTGAGTTAAACCAAACATTAACATGTAAGTTTCAAAAAACCTACCCTACTATCCCCGGAAATATGAGCAACACCCTGCTTTGGCGGAACCTATTACTCATGATCTAAGGCTTTATAGGTGTTGTTTGGAAAAGCAATCAAAACTCAATATTACTTGTGGGGACCTAAGTTTACTAATATGGTTAATTAATAGTGAACACATGAATCAATTAACCACAAACAAACTTAGAAGCAAGCATTTAAACAAAATAAATGCAAGAAAATTATATAAGCAATAACTAAATGATCTAGTATGGCCCCTATACTTAGGAAAATAACTAATCTTCATGAATCCTCCCTTGAATCTCCATGGATCACCATCCTTGAAACTTCTTGGATCCTCATGCTTGATTACATAATTTGAATTAAATAAATAACGAAAATTTAAGATTACAAAAATACAAACGATTCGTATATCGTATTTAATTTACATTCAAATATAACGATTCGCAGATCATATTTACTATCCTAATTTGGGCCATACTAGTCATAACATGCAAAATATAATATCAAACATATTACATTAAACATACATGCATTTATAATATCAAATAAAATAAACACAATCTATTTACTTATTAACAATTAATAAGCAAATCAACTTTTCCATAATAATTATAAAACTTAACGAATTTAAGCTAGAAATTATTTAGGAAACTTTATTATTTTAATTCAATTACTCATTTAAACATGGCAATAATCATTATTATTCACAAATTTGCAAAATAGGAAACTTTTGGATTTATGCTCAACTTTAGAAAATCAGATTTTCCTAAAATAATTTTTTTTTTCGTTGACTTCTTGATCGTTGACCAGCAGCATAAGGCTGCCAGTCAACAGCCAAGACATGGCTACTAACGCAAAACTCACGCAAGTCTCACCACGCTAGAAACACCAACCAATTCACCACCGCACAACAGGTCAGCCAAGAACGACCGCATGTCGGAGCTCGACACCACGACACCACCCGCCGGCCTCGACGACCAGCCCTCTGGCAGAACAGTCGGCAGTAACGCTGCCATGTCCACCAGCGCCAGCAGCTTCGTACGTCGAACGTACGCTGCTGGTTGCGGTCTCCACCTCCGGCACCGCCCGTGATGCTCGTTGCCGCCGACCCAATAACGCCGTCCACCGTGGCTCCACCGTCGCAGGTGGGGCCACCCAGCCATGGTGGGCAAATCTTTGAATTTTGTAACAATTTACAAAATTTCCATTAAATCTTAACAAACAATTTATTTAAAGATTTAGGATTTTAATTAGGTCTTAATAATCCGAAAATTATGGCAAAAATTTCTGAATCACTTAACAAACTCAAACAAAATTTTAAATTCAGAAAATTAACATTTAAATTCCGAAAAATTCGAAATTAATTTTTAGGGTGATCTACTGAATTATCTTAACAAATAAAATCAAGTATTTTAATTGTTATCCTTAAATTCTATGAATAATCAAATTAAACATAAAATTTAACCAAAATTCATAAATAATATGATAAAATCCGAAAATTAGTGGGAAAAATAATGAAATTATTTTCAGCCATCATATTATTCTAGATCTATGTGGGTGATGAACATTAGATTTATTTAACAAATTAAAAATCAAATCTTTAATTGTTAACAAATTATTTCAATGATTAATCGAATTAAACATAAATAATTTTAAATCTAGCAAAGATATTTATAAAAATCCGAAAATTTTAGAGTGAATTAAACAATTTATTTCGTCCCTCATATCAAAAATTCGGACCTTAATAAAAATATTTGAGCATAAATCACAATTAAATCAATTATTTACAATTTCCAATCAATTAATATCAAATATCAATTATGCAAATTCAAGCCATAAATAAATCCTCCCTTAATTGAATAAAAATAATAATTAGCATACAATTATATGATCATATGAATATTATGAATTAGGCAAAACTGATACCACTGTAGGAATATATAGATGCATATAGCAGAATTTCAGGAAACAATTTCCTAACATCTATCATAGGATCGCAAACATAATCAGACACGCACATGAATCATTCAAAAGGGATTAAATATCAAACCTTTGTAGCGTGATTTCCCTGTTGTATGCAAGCTTTGAAGATCCGAGAGCCCCAAGTGTTGCTACTCTAATCAGTCCACGAGCACCAGTTGAACACCAACGTTTGCTAGAACGGAAGAGAAGAAAATCTCTTGCTTTTGATGGTATAGGCGCCAGTTAGAGGGAATAGATTTGGGTTTCAATTCTTTCTCTCTCTCTTGTGAAAAGAAACTGATTAATCAATTGATTACCTAAACCCTAATATTATATCCTATATATAATAGAAGAGTCATAGGCTAGTTAGGAGAACTAATTCTCCTCCTATTCCCCTTTGGACCGGCCCAATCCTAATTGTCCAACTTGTGTTACTATGTGTGACCTCATAGGATTAATCTATTTTAGTTATCGGCCCAATCAATATTGTCCTATTAATCATATTTATTCTCTAGCAAGTGAATACGATTACTAAAATAATTAACTTTATTATCTTCATAATATAATTCCTATTTATATTTAGTAATTGCCGGGATGTCTAAGGACATATTCCTTCAGAAATTGTTTCTGTAAAGATCCCATGAAAAACCCACTTGAGCTGTTTTTCATTAAAGAATTCTATTTCCTCATAAGGGGTCTATGTGACTGCTAATTAAGCAACTAACACTGAAATATCTTGAATATCTTCGATGAGTAAACTGTGTTTAGTCTTGGGTTAAGGGCATTATTGATTTTCGCTCGCTGTTAGGTGCCTATTTGTTGGACAATTAGCCAGACTCTTTCTCATACATCATATAGCTTATGTAATAGAGATGATGAAGAGTATTTGATAGACTTCTAATGAAGGCTAAACCAAGTCATATATTCATTTACTTGTGTCTTCAATCCATCTGTTTTGTTAACCCTGATCTAGTAGTAATATCCTGTACTTCTCTTGCAGCTCTCTTGGTCAGAATTTGAATACAAGTACTTTTGTCGGGGATAATTTATTTCCTGCCTTCATTACTGTTTCTGGACTAGTTCTGTTTTCCTTGCTCATTGGCAATATGCAGGCAAGTCTTTATTCATTTGACTGCTCAATGTTTTATGATATATATAAAGAGAAATTTCTTCAATATTTTTTTTTTTTTGAAAAGGATGAATTAGAAAGCAATCAAGGTTCAATTACAGTCATAGGATGAGCATCCATAGGCTCAAACAAACAAGCGTTCGACGACGCTAAACAAGCATCTCTGTCTGCAATTAAAATGTTATTACAATCCGGGGGAGGGTTAGACAAAATACAAATGGTGTTGAACCCATTTCTTCTTCCTTTTGCATCCTTAGCCACAACATCTGCCAATTTGTTTAAACCCCTTCCTTCATGCACGATTGTGACGTCGAGCAACTGCCGGATTAATGCCCTGCATTCATTTACAATCCAATGAAAAATTAGTCGGGATACTTTGTGGTGAAGTAATCTCTTTCCATGCCATAAGGCTATCCATTGATATTATCACGTTTTTCCATCCCTTTCTTTTGATCCATTGGATCGCCATGATAATAGCTCCCAACTCAGCTTCCATAGCATCCAATGTGTGAGTGGAATATTGTAGGCCTTCCACCCAAGTACCCATATGATCCCTACAGACCACTGCTAGGTGTGCCTCCTTATTGGAGTGGAGAAAAGCTGCATCAGTGTTAATTTTCAAGAAAGAGAAAGGGGGAGGTGACCAAGGGAGGGGTGGGTTAAAGAGGGGGTTGGGTGCTTTACCCACCTTAGTGTGATTCTGGGAATAGAACCACTCGGTGGCGGCCCAACATAAATTTTTAACATGGACAACTGATGGAATACTTTTCTTTTTAAAAACCCACTCGTTTCTTCTGATCCAGATATACCAAAGGGCAAAAATAAAAATAACATTCAAAGGAATACTTGCATGACAAGAGATAGCATGGTTTGAGAGGCTATCTTTGAACCAACTAGCAAAAGGGGAATTATAGTCCTTGGTCCACTTAACAGCATCCCAGATTTCCACAGCCCGGGGGCAGGTCCGAAGGATATGATCCATGTCCTCACTATGAGTTGGGCAAAAACTACAGCAGCTAGGTAAGTGGGAAATCCTGAAGTTAATGTTTTCATTACATGGCATACGACCCCACCAAATTTGCCATATGAAGAAAATTTGTTTTGGGTGGCCAGGACAACTCCAAATCCAATCCCATGAATCCATACTACTACACTCATGAATGCATTCAAGCGCAAGTTTTGAATTAAAGGAATTTGATTTAGTCCAAAGAGAGAAAGTTGAGTCATCATTATTTGAAAAGGTAATGGCTCTAATTTTTTCAGTAATGGAGTATGGAAGGTCAAATGAGATAACTATAAGGATGTCATTGTTTCTTATAGAACTAAGCTTTAAATCCAACACATGAAGGGGTAGGGGGCCATAGATGGCAGATCTCAGATTTGAACCAAAGAACCATTTATCAAACCAGAGGCTAATGGACTCTCCATTGCCCACACGCCAAGCAATGTTGTTCTTATAGAAGTCCCAACCCACACCAATGCTATTCCAAATATGTGAACCTCTTTTAAAGCTTGTGGGCTCAGTTTTTTTTTTCACATACTTATCTCTAAGAATCTTAGCAGCCCATGTAGTATCATTATCAAGTTTCCAGCAAAGACGGGCAAGGCTAATGTTGTTTATGACTTTGTTTGGGAGACACCCTAACCCACAAACCGTTTTAGGTTTGCTAATCTTTCCCCAGGCAATCCAGTTAATTTTCTTATTGTTATTATTGCCATTCCAGACAAAATTGCTACAAATAGAGTCCATTTTTTATATAAGGGAGAGGGGAACTGCAATAGAATGCATTAGACAACGGGGAATGGCTTGAAGGGTGGAGTTAATAAGAATCATGCGCCCTGCTTTAGAGAGGGCACGCGCTTTCCACGAAGCTAGTTTCATGGCCATTTTATCAACGAGGAAAGCGAGCTTATTCTTAGAGGGTTTCCTATGGCAAAGAGGAAAGCCTAAATAAATCCCTAGATCCTTAGTGCTAAGGATGTTGAGTTCTTGTTCAAATTCATCTCTATTCTCAATTGGGGTGTTAGGGGAGAAATACAATATGCTTTTATTCTCATGTACTTTTTGCCCTGAGATTGCAAAAAAGGAGTGAAGGATGGACTTTAAGGAAGCAAGGGTATCCAAATTTGCCTCCCCGAAGAGTAAAATGTCATCTGCGAAGAGTAGGTGAGAAATTTCCGTAGAGCCCCCCCGGACCTTAAAAGGTGTCCAAGCTTTCTGAGCGCAGGCCTCATGAATCTTTCTAGAAAGGTACTCTAAGCACAGTATGAAGAGGTACGGAGAGAGAGGGTCACCCTGGCGGATACCCCTAGAAGGTGTAAACGAGGGAGTACGAGTCCCGTTAATTTGAATAGAGGTGGTAACCGAGGAGACGCAACTCATTATTAATTTTATAGAGTCAGTGGAAAAATGAAAGTATTGAAGACAATGTTCAATGAAGGGCCATCCTAGCCTATCGTAGGCTTTCTCAAGATCGAGTTTTAGAGCAAAGAGGCTCTTTCTTCCTTTTTTCTTGTTCATGGAGTGAATGATTTCCGAGGCTATTATGAAGTTAACTTCAGAGCCTCGGCCTGGGATAAAACTATTTTGGTTAGGTGAGATAATATCATGGAGGGGAGGTCTGATCCTATTAACCAAAATCTTAGTGATCATTTTGTAACTGGAATTAACCAAGCTAATAGGTCTAAAGTGATTTACATGAGTAGGATTCTCAATTTTGGGAATTAGAGTGATTATAGTTGAGTTAATAGACGTTGGGACTTAAAGGCTTTCAAAGATTTTGCACACATGACTCAAGCAATCCAAGTTTATATTATCCCAAAAATGATGAAAAAATAAAGCATGGTACCCATCCTCCCCGGGGGCTTTGTTGCTACCAATTGCGAAAATAGCATCTTTTAGCTCATCTAAGGTAGGAGTGTTACAACAAACAATTTCTTGACGAGAAATTAAAGGGGGAGGGAGGTTGGTAATTTCCGACGTGAAAAGGGTATTATAGTAGTTGTTAAATAGATCCCTAATATCATCCGGCTCTGAGTAGCTAACTCCCACCTCATTTTTAATCATTGTAATCCTATTTATCCTCCTTCTTACTATTGTAGATAAGTGGAAGAAATGGGTGTTACGGTCTCCTGGAGTAACCAATTTGTACGGGATCTGATATACCAGTATAGCTCTTCTTGCTCAAGAAGGTTATTAAACTTTTGCTGAAGGTCAGATTCTAAGTCAAAGAGAAAGTGGTTCATTGGGTCATTTTCTAGGGCAAGTTGGGCCCCTAAAAGCCTTGCTGTGATTTTTCTTTTTTCTTTAAAAATGTTACAGTTTGATGCGGCCCAACACGAGAGGTCTTTGGCCAGGTTTGTAAGTTTTGGTTGCAAGTCATCATGCCAAATAGCCCATTTCTGGCGCACCATTGGGTCAAAATCTGGATCCGAAAACCAACTGGGCTCGAATTTTAAAAACTTGACCGAATAATAATAGTGTTCGGGTTTAGATTTAAAACAATCGGATTATGATCCGACGAGAGTCGAGGCAAGGTATGGGCTAAATCATGAGGAAAAAGCAGCATCCAATTTAGGCAAGCCCAACAGCGGTCTAACCGTTCAAATATGGGTTTGTTTCTACGCTTATTGAACCAGGTGAATTTATTACCAACAAAACCCAGGTCTTTTAGATTGCATTGGTCCATAGTATCTCTGTAGGCTGCCATTTTATAGCTTTTAGGTTGATTACCTCCAATTTTTTCATGTGCATGGGTGATTTCATTGAAATCACCCATGACAAGCCAGGGGAGGTTTATAGAACGAGATCTCATAACTAAATCATCCCACATTTCTAACCGACCTCTATATTTTGTATTAGCATAAATAATTGAAATGAAAAAGGAAGGTGAGCCAGTTACCTGAATAACACCGTGTAAAGCACGGGGTTCCTTAGCCACGGTGGTAAAGGAGTGTAATCCTTTGTTCCATAGAATAAGGATCCCGCCGGAGTACCCCGATGGCTCGACAGTAATGTAAGAGTTTAAAGGTAAGGCTTCCACCACATCCTCCATATTAGTACTAGCTACTTTAGTTTCCGTTATCACGATGAACATCTGGTCGTGATCCCGAATTAATTGCCTAATGTTACGCCTGAAACCTTGACGAGCCACACCCCTAGCATTCCATAGAAGAATAGACATACCGGGGTTTAGGGGGGGAGGTTGAGAATCTCTGCCATTATCTCGGGTGGAGTTGAGTGACTTGGAGCCACCATCCTCCCTGCCACGGTACTGTATAGAATGTCGCTGTTTATTTTCAACTTCAAACCCGACATTCTCTCTCCCGTTTTCTTGCAATACCCCCATGCACATTTGAGCGTTATTTGATTGCATGGTTTTGTCAAGCGAATCCACTTGACGTTGTCGGTTACGCTTAGTGCTTGTACCATAAGATGTTAGTATCATGAAACAATTATTCTATCTTCATTTTAGAATTTTCTGTAGTTTTGCTTTGCCTTATTATTATATGTCACAGCAAACACTTGATACATTGAGCCGCCTAAGATGCAGGAAGATGGCTTTTGTTTCAAGGATTTGATGATTTCTACCGGCCGTGTTGAAATGTAAATTTCTACAATCAACAACCTGTTAGAGTAGAGGAGATGAGAATAAGAAGGCGAGATGCGAGCTCGGGATGTCACATCGTTTGCTTCCCAGCAGACTTAAAGGAGAGGATAAGAAGGTATGATCAGTACAGTTGGCAAGTAACGAGAGGCGTTGATGAAGAGAGTGTAATACGTAATCTTGCTGGGGACCTTAGGCGGGACATAAAACGACATCTCTGCTTGGCTCTTCTAATGAGAGTGAGTATATCTGCAAATTGTTAAAATCATGCTTGTGTATGACATGTTTATCTTGTTTTTTTTTTCCAAACTCATCACCCAATTTTTACACATTTTGAGTAATATTGAATTTTCTATATATTCAGTGTGATTTTAAGGCTTTTTGGGTAACTTTATAGACGTTTTAGTGATGGATTTAACATCAAACTTCGAGTGTAGGATCTAATTTAAGGATGCACACCAAGAGTTTTATGATTTATGTGATACCTTTTGCGTTGGAGCGTAGGTGCCAATGTTTTCAAAAATGGATGAACAACTAAAAGATGCAATGTGTGATCGTTTGAAACCAGTGCTTTATACTGAGAACAACTTCATTGTACATGAGGGTGATCCAGTGAACGAGATGCTATTCATAATGAGAGGAAATCTATTAACTATGACCACAAATGGTGGAAGAACTGGTTTCTTTAACTCAGTTTATCTCAAGGCTGGCGATTTTTGTGGAGAAGCATTGCTCACATGGGCGTTAGATCCTTATTCCTCACTCTATCTGCCCATCTCAACGAGGACTGTGCTGAGCCAAACAGAAGTTGAAGCTTTTACGTTGACGCCAGATGATCTCATGTTTTTGGCATCGCAATTCCGTAGACTTCACAGTAAGCACCTAAGACACACCTTTAGGCAAGTCTATGTTTCTTTCACTAAAACTGAACTAATTTTTCATTATATAAGCTTATTGGTCACTCTGAACTTATTTTAGTTGACTTGTGAGGGTGCGTTCTCTTTGACCTGATTTTTCCTGAACTGAACTTATCTAAATCTGGTACACCTGATTGGACCTTAACTTTCCTGAAACTTATATTTGCAGGTGAAGAGAACACACTCTGAATTGGACTTTTTTTGGACTTGGATAACCCTTATCTGAACTTATTGGCCTTTATCTGAATTTATTTTTTCTCATCTGTCTTAAATTTAGCAGGCCACATATGAGGATTATACGTGTTCCATTTTTCTAACTTCTATAATACCTTGTGATTTTTGTTGTATTCAGGTTCTATTCACAACAGTGGAGGACATGGGCAGCCTGTTTTATACAGGCATCATGGTGGCGTCACTACAGAAGAAAACTTGAGAAATCTTTACTAGAGGCTGAAGAACTGGCTATGTCAAAGGAGGGTGGAAGCTCAACAAGTTTGGGTGCCACCATTTACGCGTCAAGGTTTGCTGTCAATGCACTTCGTAAGCTCCAAAGTAATAGTCCACCAAGTGTTAAAGCTCCACTGATGACACCCCTTCGCAACTTGCAAAAGCCAAATGAGCCTGATTTCACTTCTGAAGATGGTTAGTTAGTCAGTTTCCTGCTCTTTCAAGTAAATGTTGCTTTTCATTTTTTATTCATGGATTTTAGACCATTGATACAAGTTAATGTAATTCCTTATAAATGTAATTAAGAATTTCAAGTACAAAGTGGTGAATCTACAAATGTTGTATCAAACTGATGATGTTTTTTCCTCTACATGTAGAAGGTCCTTAAAAGAAATAGAGATCTTAGATAAAAAGATGTCAAATTTGCACCCAAATACTGCAGAACTGATGCTTCATTATGATTGTCGTTTCTCTTTCTGTTCTTGGTATAAGGTGTCAATAACATCATGTAGAAATAATAACATTTAGAGCCTAATTTATGCTATACCTTGGGAAACACAAGTTATGTTAGTAATAAAGGTGTACCAACCTTATAATACTTGAGTAATTGAGGCCTCTTCTTCTTAAAGGTTGGAGCCAAGAGATCGCGCTCCATGTCAAATGGCATGGGGTCTAGATGTACTGCCTTGATTAACTCGAATCCTTTCAACGACTGCAAGGAAGAAAACGAGTTGGATCTCTTTGAGACAGGAGGAAGCAGCAAAATGAGAAGGGTGTATTTGAAGTTGGAACTATCCTAAAAAATACCTCCTTCGTCCACAATTGAACGTCTAGTCTGCTATTTTGGTCAGTCCACATATAAATGTCATGTAATTTTACTAGAAGTTAAAAAAAACAATAGAAGTTAAGAAAGCTGAAAACAGAGGAAGAGACCTTGTTCTCTCGAGCAATCTTGTTGAGCTTCTCAAGAATGTAGGCATTTGCTTTAGGATGCTGGCACAGTGAACTGAAATCACCTGCAACTTCATGTTCTTGAGCCCAGGATACAAGAGCCTATAGTATCAGGGTGGCAACTAGTTGCTTAATGCTGGACCATCTAAATCTAGCTTCAACTTGATCAAGAGCCTATATTATGAGTGCAATTAATTTGATTGATATTGGCTTTAATGGACCTAAATACACGTGGACTAATAAAAGGAAAAATAATCCACTCTATGAACGGTTGGATCGAGGGTGGGCGAATGGTGAGTGGCTTCAATCTTTCCCGGACTATAACCTTTGGCACCTCCCTAGAATCACATCGGACCATTGTCCTATCCTTCTAAACCTGGCTAATAAAAATCCCCCTGAAGGCCCTAAACCGTTTAGGTTCGAACCTATGTGGACCCTAGTCATAGACTACCTTAAGGTTGTTAAACAGGCTTAGAGTAGGCATGTCCAGATTGGGGAGAAATTGGGGGAAACAAGAGATGCGCTTACTGAGTGGAATAAGAACTCATTTGGGAATGTGTATGCCCGGAAAAAGCACATTGTAGCCAGACTTAACGGGACTCAGATCTACCTCCAAAATAACCCTTACTCGGGTTATCACCAAGTCTTAGAGCCTAACCTTCAAAGAGAATTAATTGAAATCTTAGACCAAGAAGAATTAATGTGGAGGACTAAGAGTCGTCTAGATAGAATGGAGGAAGGTGAGCGCAATAAAAGTTTCTTCCATAGAAGCGTCCTTATTAAAAGAAGTCGTAGTAAGATTTTATGTTTAAGAGTTGAAGTGGGCAATGATATAGTCAATTTGAGTGATATTCGAGCCCATATCCTTGATTTCTACACTAAGCTCTACTCATCTGAGCAAGTGCAGTGTCTCTATACCTGTCTTGGCCGCCCTTGGGACCTGTCCGAACCGGATATTAGCTCTATCCCTACACGGGATGAGATTCGCCAGGCATTGTTTAGCATGAAACCCCTGAAGGCCCCGGGGCCTGATGGTTTCCACCCTTTATTCTTCCAACATGCTTGGAATGTCCTTGGCCCTGATACGTGTGTGACCATCCAATCTTGGTTCCAAAAAGGGCAAATCCTAGAAGACCTCAGCCAAGCTTTAATCTGCCTTATCCCTAAGCAGACATCTCCGAAAACCATTAAGCAATTCCGGCCAATTAGTTTGTGCAATACCTTGTACAAACTGGTCACCAAAATAGTGGTTAATAGGTTAAAAAATCTGATTCCAAATTGGATCTCTAAAAATCAAAATAGCTTCATTAAGGGAAGGGGTGCGGATATCAACCTGGTTATTGCGTCGGAAGTGCTCCATTCTATGCACAAAAAGAAAGGGCAATGGGGCTGGTTCGCGCTCAAGATAGACTTAGAAAAAGCTTATGATAGGGTCGAATGGAGCTTTGTTAGAGATTGCCTAGTTATGTAACACCACAAAATTTCACTCCGAATTTTTCGCGTTTATTTCATAGTGTTTAATTAACCGTTACCGTTTCACTGTTTTAATCAATAAAATTTTCATCTTTATTTGAAAATTCATAAAAATTATATTTTTATTTCATAAACATGTTGGATTTATTTTCCTAAGGTTTAAATAATTTTTGTGAAATTTATTTTCAATATTTAGATTTTATTTGAATTTAAAATTGGTTTTGGAGAAAAAAATTAGGAAATTGGTAAAAATAATTTTAGTTAATTAATTTATAAATTTTGAAACTCATTTAAAATTTATTAAAATCATTTTGTCATAGTGTTAACTCATTTTCGAATTTTCTAAGGATTTATAAGCTTATTTGACTTTTGACTAACTTTAAGGTTTTAATCTTTAAAAATATTAAACTTGGTCCAAAAGTCTTGAAATTTTTATGGTAAGTAAATTCTGATGTTGGAGGAAGTTTCCAAACATTTTCACCCCATTGCCAACCCAATTACTCCATCCTCCAACTACCTTGACTTCTTGACATTTTTTTTCTTATTTACTTAAAGTTTTGGAGCAAATAATTTTTACCCAAGCTCTTTTCATCCTAAAACTGAAGAGTAAGATTCTCCCTTACTTTCTATGTCATTTTCGTACTCCATAAAAATTTTGAGTAATTTTTGAGCTTTAGAAAATTATTTATAGCACTTTCAAGTTGTTTTTAATTAAATTCCTAATTTCTTCTATTAATTTCTACTCCAAATTCTAACACCAATTTTATTCCTTGAATATTTTTAGAAGGTGATACATTTAGTTTAGAGCTTTTGGAAGAGGAAGGATCTTAGCTCGTGTTCTCTTATTATCTCCATTCTATTTTCCACTGAAATTAAGGTAACTAGCTTTAACCCTAGTTTAATTTTGATTAATAAGTTAATTATAGTTAATTAATATACATTATAGTAGAAATAGTTAAAATAATATTTGATATGGATTATGTGAATTTACGTGAATTATATATGAATTTTCAGATTTATATGAATTTAATTGTTAATTATGATTTTCGATTTACATATGTGTATTTAAGTGTTTAATATATATTTACTGATGTTATATGTATAAATCTTGATAAAATGATATATTTAGTATGATTATGAACTCATACATGTTATTAACTTGTTGGTGTGATTTAATTTGAATTTTTAAAACTTATTTTGTTAATTGTGTAATTATATCCGATAGTATTTTAGAATATGTTTAAATTTCAAAATTTATTTTTATACTCACGAAAATTATTTAAGATATTTCATTTTATATTTAAATCCTCATTTTATGGTCGTGATTAACCTACTTGAATTATTGTATGAATTTATCAAATTATTATTTTTTGATTAGTAAATTGTTTAATTCAAAAATCTATTAATTTAAAATTTATGTTTTTGAAACAAAATGAACTTTTAAAAGTTTATTAATATTAAGGTATTTCGTGACTAATATCACTAATATTAATTTTGGATTATTATTAATTTATTTAAGTGATTTAAATTCGAATTTATTGTATAATGAAAACCTACTTACCGAAACTAGTTATGTATTTTCAGAATAATTACAACAAATTTTAACTAAATTTTGATTTGTTTATTAATGTTAGTTAATTTATTAAGTTTGTTTTACTAAAAATAATTTAATCAAACTTGTTGTTTTCAGATTTAATTATTATTACGTGTAATTTGAGAATTTATAAATAAATTACAATGAGTTTAATTATTACTTTTGTATCCCTTTTACAAATGACTATTTTCAAACCAAATATTGTTTAAGTTGATATTAAGTTGAATTGGGTGATTCCAACAACTTTTATGTTAATTTGACAAGTTTGTGTATTTTGGATTAAATTATTGATTAAGTTGATATTAAGTTGGATTGGGTGATTCCATCAACTTTTATGTCAATTTGACAAGTTGTGTATTTTTGGTTTAAAATATTGTTTAAGTTGATATTAAGTTGAATTGGGTGATTCCAACAACTTTTATGTTAATTTGACAAGTTTGTGAGTTTTGGATTAAAATATTGTTTATGTTGATATTAAGTTGAATTGGGTGATTCCATCAACTTGTATGTCAATTTGACAAGTGTATGTATTTTTTTATTAAAATATTATTTGAGTTGATATTAAGTTGAATTGGGTGATTCCATCAACTTGTATGTCAATTTGACAAGTGTATATATTTTTAATTAAAATATTATTTGAGTTGATATTAAGTTGAATTGGGTGATTCCATCAATTTTTATGTCGATTTGACAAGTTTTTGTGATGATTATAAACCTTTAATTTTTATACTAAATAAAATGATTTGAGATTGTTCTAAAGATGTTGTTAACAATCTCATGTTACTACTACTTTAATTATGTTATGATCTTAATTTTGAATTAGTTTTACCTTGTACTGTGATGGGTACAAAGTGTTGTTGAGATGATTTTTACTTTGTACTGAGCTGGGTGCAAAGAGATGTTTTAAGATGATGTTTACTATTGTACTGAGCTGGGTACATAGAGATATTTTTGAAATGATATTTTATTGAGTCATTACCTTTGTACTGAGCTGGGTACATTGGTTTGTTTTGCTGAGGAAGAGAAATCCTATGGGGCCGAGCTGGGTCCCTTGGTATGAAATGTCACTCTGGTGCTGAGCTGGGTACATAGAGTTAACTTACGTACTGAGCTGGGTACGTAAGTCCGCTTTGATATTAGTCGTCGTCCAGTGTTAGGTTGTACAGAGCTGGGTACGACGCACTAAGCTGGGTGCGTTGAAACTAGCACTGGGAGTTATGGCCATTTCTTAGACATAGGATATCGTATGCTGAGCTGGGTGTGCGTGTCCTAATACTTCTATCATGTAGGAACCGTGGATGGTTGTATGCTGAGCTGGGTGTACATCTATCCACTTGCGTTCAGTTCTCCCCTCGATGCTGATTGTTGTGATGTTGTGTTTGAATGATTATTGGGAGAGTTATTTGGATTTGGAAATTGAGTCCATTTTGATATAAATGGTTATTTTGAGCATATTATTATTTTTACGAAGAATTATGATTATTGGCGATGTTGTGGATGTTTATGATACTTTGTGGTTACTATAATCGATGTTGATTACTGTAATTAGCTTATTTGATCTTGTTTAACCTGGGAGGACTGCTAGTTGCTCCCCACTGACTGTGGACCCCTATATATATATTTTGCAGGTGAAGAAAGCTAATGATTTGTGTGGTTAACGGGCTAGAGTGAGAGATAGGAATTATAATCTTTTGTTATCATGCTCTACTTTATGACATTCGGAATTTCGTCATTTTGATAACCTGGGTTGTAAGAGGTTTATAACCTCACTTTGGATGATATTTGGAGAATTAACCTTTAGTTATGATAACTAGACAACCTTTTATTATGGTTAGAAAGTAATACTCCGATAGCCAGTATTTTCGCTACTGTCTAATGTTCATTAAATTAAGCATATTTTAGAAATTATCATTTAAATTATCAGAGATGTTACAATTGGTATCAGAGCAAAACGTTCCAAAAACTCTCTCTAGAGTTGCTACAAGTTCCACGTGAAATTTGTAGATTTGAAACCTAGGTTTTTGCTTAGCTTAGGCTTCAAGACGAGTGCTTTAGAGTGAGTTACTTGGGTAGGAAGAAAGTCAATATGGCCTTGAGAAATATTTTCTCTCAAATTTATATGACTTATGTGCTATGTGTTTACTTGTGTGCTAAATATGTGTTTGGTGGTAATTATTTAACAACCCACCAAGGGTTCATTTGTCATTTTGTCGGATGACGTCCAGATTTGACAATGAGAGGGCTCGCAAGCAAGCTCGAAAAGAAGCTGCTAGGATTCGTCGTCGTGCCTTAGAAAATGCACTTATCTCGTTGGCAAGCTCGAGTGGCACCCATCGTACTCCTACACCAGCAAACAGTCAATCAGTGTTCGACAGGTTTGACCGTCATCCTCCACCTCATTATCACGGGATTGCAGACCCAGTTGCTCTAGAGAACTGGCTAAGGGAGATCGAGAAGTTGTTCGATACAACAGCATGTCCGGAGACCGAGAAGGTGTCTATAGGTCCCTATGAGATCCTTAAAAGGATCGGGGAAGTAGCCTACCGATTGGCCTTACCACCTGATATGTCAAAGGTTCATGACGTATTCCATGTGTCGCAATTGCGGAAGTATCGTAGTGATCCTTCCCATATGTAATCCCCGTTGAATCAATCATTGTTGATCGGGACTTGACTTATGAAGAGCGACCTATCCATATTCTTGACCGTCAGAACCGAGTCTTGAGAAGAAAGGTGGTCCCGTTGGTAAAAGTGCTTTGGAGAAATCAAAAGTTCGAAGAGGCCACTTGGGAGACTGAAGAATCGATGAAGCAAAAATATCCCGAGTTGTTTACCTCAGGTGCTTAGTCTTGTTTCTAAGTTTCGAGGACGAAACTTTCTTAAGGGGGAGTGATTGTAACACCTCAAAATTTCACTCCGAATTTTTTGCGTTTATTTCATAGTGTTTAATTAACTTCGTTACCGTTTCACTGTTTTAAACAATAAAATTTTCATCTTTATTTGAAAATTCATAAAAATTATATTTTTATTTCATAAACATGTTGGATTTATTTTCCTAAGGTTTAAATAATTTTTGTGAAATTTATTTTCAATATTCAGATTTTATTTGAATTTAAAATTAGTTTTGGAGAAAAAAATTAGGAAATTGGTAAAAATAATTTTAGTTAATTAATTTATAAATTTTGAAACTCATTTCAAATTTATTAAAATCAGTTTTTCATAGTGTTAACTCATTTTCGAATTTTCTAAGGCATTTATAAGCTTATTTGAGTATTTGACTAACTTTAAGGTTTTAATCTTAAAAATATTAAACTTGGTCCAAGAGTCTTGAAATTTTTATGGGAAGTAAATTCTGATGTTGGAGGAAGTTTCCAAGCATTTTCACCCATTGCCAACCCAATTACTCCATCCTCCAACTAGGGGTGTGCATGAAGGGACCGGGACCGGAATGTGGACCGGAACCGAACCGGAATGGACCGGACCGGACCAAACCGGTGGATTCCGGTCCGGTCCCCGGTCCACATAAATTAAGGATTCCGAGTTTCCGGTCCGGTCCGGGTGAAAACCGGAAACCCGAAATCTATTATTTTTTTTTAAAAAAGTTGCTGGCTGACACGTGACACTAAGTTCTCTCAAGTCTCAACACCCTTGGGCCTTGACTCTTGTATTATCTGGTCCAGCCTAAGGAAACCCTAAACACCCTTCAATCTCTCTGCCCCCTTTCCTCTTCTCTCTCCTAAACCCTCTTCAACCCTCTGGTCCAGCACGCTGCACGACGGCTGACGCACCGGCCACCGCACGTCCGCACCAGTGACTCGAGAATCGAGAGCCCATTCCGACCATCGGCGAGGCGAGGCAAATTTAAGGTAAACTCCTTCCTTCTCTTTTGTATTTTCGAATCCTTTTCAACTTTCAATTTATGAATTCGTGTGTTTTGCAATTTTATTATGTTTTTCTGAATCCTTGTTTGTTCATTAATTTCAATTAATCGGATGCATATTTTCATTAATTTCGAATTATTATCTTGCAATTCATGTTAATTTCGAATTTATACTATGGAATATTATATTTATTGATGTTAGTATTATATGTCGAATTATTATGATGTTATTTTATTTATGTTAATTTCGAATTTTATCTATGAAATATTTATACTTATTCATGTTAGTATTATACTTATTCATGTTGCATTATTGTATTTGTGGGGAGTGGGAAAACTGGGAACTATAGGTTCCATAAGATAGCTTGCAAGTTGCAGCCTCTTATTGTATATTTGTATTTGCTGTCTCTTTGACAATATGAACTAATTCGATTTTGGTGTATTGTATTCCATAAGAACTTGTTAGTTCATAGTTGAGCATTAATGTTGTGGGGTTTGATTCTTATGATTCACCATGTGTAAGTGTGTAACTACACTCTAAAGTCTACACATATTCTTAGAGGTGATAAGAAATGCTAGTATTATATTTATGAAATATTTATATTTGTACATGTTAATTTGAATTCATTCTATGAAATATGTCCAACTTCAATATAATACTTACAAAGTGATAATGAATACTTGGATTAGAATTTAATACTTAAAAGGTGATTTTTTTTTCCAGATAGATTAATGTTAATGTTCTTGAACATACGTTAACTTTCTCAAGAGGTCAACAACGGATTCACATTCTTGCAATGTAAGCTTTATTCATATTCTATATATTATGTTATAGTTTATATATGTAAGTTATTTTGATGGTTACTTATTACTTATGTTATATTGTAGATGGAGAGCTCCCAATCCAAAAGGCAACCCGTCTATTCTTCGGATCAAACGGCACAATCATTATCAGATGCAGCTACCAACACGGATATGGAAGAATTGCGCAAGTCCTTACCTCCACTCAAGAACCTAAAAGAAGGGAGACAATACTTGGTTAGAACAAAGAGTAAGATGAAAGCAACTTATTGGGAGCATTTCATCGAGTTTTTAGAAGATGGAAAACTACGAGCTGAATGTAAGTATTGTGAAAAAACTTTTGCTGCTGATGGTAATATTAATGGATCAAAGAATGTTAAGAATCATTGTGAAAGATGTCTTGTAATCCTCTTAATAAAGAAAAGGGTAAAGGAAAGCAAAGTGAGCTATTTTTTCAATCTGGGGAAGGAGATAAAGATAACGAGGATGGGAAATTGAAGTATGAGACTATAAATGTGAAAGATGTTAGGGAAGCATTAATTCATATGATCATTGTTGATGAGCTTCCATTTAAGCATGTGGAAAAAGCTGGTTTTAAGCATTTTGTGCAAGTTGCTTGTCCTAGATTTCACATTCCATCTCGTACTACTATTGCTCGTGATTGTTTGCAACTTTACTTTAGTGAAAAGGCAAAGTTGAAAGAAATTTTAAGGAGTTGTCAAAGAATTTGTGTGACAACTGATACTTGGACATCAATTCAAAGAATTAACTATATGTGTCTCACTGTTCATTTCATTGATAATGATTGGAAATTGATAAAAAGATAATAAATTTTTGTCCAATTTCTAGTCATAAAGGTGAGGTCATTGGTAAAGTTGTTGAGGGTTGCTTAGAACATTGGGGTATTGAGGATAAGCTTTTTACCGTTACAGTTGACAATGCTAGCTCTAATGACCTTGCTTGTGCTCATTTGAAAAGAATGGTTCAACGAACTGGTTGTGTTAGTGGTGGAAAATTTCTTCATGTTAGATGCATTGCTCATATTATTAATCTTATTGTTTGGGATGGCATTAGGGAGCATGGTGTATGCATTGATAGGGTTAGAAATGCTGTGAAATATGTTAAAAATTCCCCTGCAAGAATACTTAGGTTTAAAGAACTTGTTTTAAAGGCAAATATACAAAGCAAGTCTTCTTTGTCATTTGATGTCCCCACCCGATGGAACTCAACCTACACCATGTTAGATACGGCTTTGAAATTTCAACGTGTCTTTAGTGGGATATCTCTTCCTGATGGGGAGGGTGTGAAGGATAATGAAAAGCCTCCGGAATGTGATGATTGGAAAAAAGTAGAGAGATTAGTAGTGTTTTTGAAGGGATTTTACCTTTTAACTCGTCGTATTTCGGGTTCTCTTTATGTAACGAGTAATAAAGGTTTATTTGAGATTGCGGCCATTTATGATATGTTGAACAAATGGGTAAAATATTTTGATTTGGATTTTCAAGCCATGGGTCTTGCAATGAAAGCAAAATATGATAAATATTGGGGAAATGTGGACAAAATATATATGTTTATCTATATTGTTGTGGTTCTTGATCCTCACTCCAAATTGGTGGTTGTTGAATCCCACCAACCCCGTATAACTATCCACCCCACATACCCATATGATGAATCTCACGTATTTCATCATCTAATCCTCCATATTTTAAACTTCCCACCTACAACCTTACATCTCTCCTTCCCTAAAAAAATAAGAACGACTCATCTCCTTATTCTCACTATCTTTCATATTCACTCAAAAAGATTGAGATTTAATCAGATCTCATGGTTTTTTTCACAGCAAACACCACATTAATAAGCTCATCCTAGTGTCAAAAGTAACCTCCTCAAGGCTCCACATTAATTTGCAAAAATCCAGTTACAATCCTAGTCGGTTCTTGTATCATCCCCTTATTCTTTTTCTTTCCCTTTGTTTTTTTCAAGACTTCTTCTACTTCTTTGGCAAATTTTGTATGCAAAGTAATTAAATCAAATTTAAGCATAATTTATTGCGTAAAAGACCTTTTGCTTCTGGGTTTTTATTTATTCATAAGAAATATCGGTTTGTACTAATGGTTTATAAGATTACATTTATATTTCGAAAACTTACTATCGAAAAGTTATTTTTATACACTTCTTTTTAATTATGAAATACTATTTTTTCAAAATCCATATCTGGTTTTTATATTTCATTCCACGGACTACTAAAAGAAAATCAATTGTTTTCATCGGTTTTCAATTTCACTATTTGTTTTGGCAAATTAATGTAATTTCTTTTTTAGATTGATTTTTGTGTCATTGTTATTGTATTCGAAATTGATTTATATTTTATAATGCCTTTTTTTTGTTACAAACATGTACTGATTTTTTAATAATTGTTTCAAAATTCATACCATACAATACAAACTTAAATTATTTATGTATCATTTTTATTGTATTTTTTTTTCTAAAACATGTAATTATCAATACTACAATTGAACATGCATTCGAATATAAGAGTTGTTAGTTTTTTTTTCAACTAATTTGAAATAACTTGCAAGATTAAAAGGAATTATGGACCTTTTTTAGAAGTTCGCAAATCGCCAATGGAATTATGTAATTGTAAATGGTTTTTGAGAACGGAGTATGTAATTACTAATGGGTTATAGTTTGTAATTGAATCTTTTAGTTTTTGTAAAGTTTCCTCATTTGAGTGATTGATTGTTATAATTGTATTTTCGTCAGTTTTTTTTCAAACCCCAATTTGTTTGTAATTAGTTTTGTAATTTTGAAAGGGAAAAGGGTAAAACAATCTTTTCAAAGAGGGACACCATATCTCCCCCCTTCCCTTATACTCCCTCCGTTTCATTTTAATCTACACACTTTCCTTTTTAGTCTGTTTCTTTTTAATCTACACACTGTTGCTTTTTCTATTTTAGGTAATATGTCACATCTATTTTCTCCTCTTTTTCCACCCATGTCATCCACTTTTTAATATTTTAACCCACTTTTAACTTTCTCTCTCTCACTTTTCAGTTTCTCTCTCCACCTTTTCAGTTTCTCTCCTATACTTTTGCACTTATTCCTTGGTTCTCCCTCAAAGTGAAGTGAGTAAATTAAAATGAAACGGAGGGAGTATAATAGAGATTAATAAAGTGGAAGAGTTAATAGAGATTACCGAATAATAATCAACATTTAGGTTTTAAAATATTATCATTATAATTGTTAATATGAAATTCAAGTTTTTATTTTTTGTACGGATTGGTTCAATCAAGTTATATTGTTAATTCTATTTTTGATCAGATTTTTTCACATATATTTAAAAAGAGAAAATCATTCTATTTAATTTAATATTTAATTGAAATTTGAAATTCAATTCCATTATTAACTTGTTCAATATATATGGCAAGTAGGAAGAAGAAAAAACTATTTAATATATATGGCAATTTAAATCATTAAGGGTATATTCGACTTTTTGTGATGGGACACTATCTTCCTCCCCCTTCACTTATATAATAGAGATAAGCATATGACATATAGATCTCATTTTTAAAGTATTTTTCGAGCTCATATTGACTTTCTAAAAATTATCGGTAACTAGATTTCATAACAAATGTTCTACTTATTCGAATATTAAGATTATTTTTATGTTTTTTTTTTTAGGAAAAATGATTTAATAAGATTCTTTCCTAAAATTTCACTCCATATTTTTATTGACAAATATATTACCTTTTATTTGATTGGTTGAAATAACTGTTGCTTAATTTCATAAAATCTAAATTTATTTGGAAATAAAGTTCTAGTAGAATCTTTCTTAATACCTTATTAACAAAACAAATTTATAAGTATCTTTTTTATACGATTTACCAAATGTACTTATGTGAATTTCAATATTTTAAATTTAAAATATATATTAATGATCTTAAATTTCATTGGTCATGTAATGGTTGCATGATGCGTTGTATGTGGTTCTTTATAAACATCATAAACACGAGAAAACCCTTAGAATTAAAACAACCAAAATGGGCTCCGAAGCAGCCGCAAGATGTACCCTAACCCTAGTGCCAGTGCCAGCAGCAGCGACACTGTTAACTTTATCAGTCGCTAGAAAAACGAATTTCATTAGGTTTAACAGTAACAGAGCATATGCAGCAAGAGCAAGTTCCATTAAGATTAAGAGTGGAAATAGTAATATTATAGTGGTTGATGGGAATAATGATGAGATGGTGACGGATCGTCTGCATAATAGAAAGACCCCATGGCTAATGTTGCCCTCGGAAGTGGATGAAATCAGTGGGGAGAAGCTGGAGTGCTTCTACAGCCTTGCTGATGGGGAAACAGTAAGGCTTAACAGGAAGAAGAGCCTCAAGGTCCCTGACACGGCCAGGTGCGTAGGGTCAACTATAGGATCATGGTTAGCTTATGTAGACTATATCAAGGATGGCTCTTTCTATTTGGCTAACCCCTATGTGAATGAGGTAGTAGAGCTTCCCTCGCTCGAACATCTACCGTCTGTGGTGGGTGTCAAACGAGACCCTAAGTCAGGCTCTATTCTCAAGTATAAGGTCATTTATTCTGATTATAACTGGTATAACTGGGACGATTTCCATTTCCAACGATATCCCTACAAACTTGTTGATCCTGATGATATGAAGCGGATGGTAACCCACTTGGCCCTTTCTGTAGAAGACCCGCGCGTTTCTGATTGTGTTGCCATGGCCTGCCAAGGAGAGATGAACCGACTTGCATACTGTCGCATCGGTCATCAACTACCCAGCCGTGATCCCCCCGATTATCCCTATTATCCTGATGATACCTGCCCCTTTAACGATGGTCCTATATGGTATGGCCTGCAAGAAGATTACTTTCCAGGTTTTTGTTTTGAGCAGGTGGTATATTGTCCTAAAAGGAACTTCTTCTATACTATCTTTGCTGACACCGGGATTCTGGCCTTTGACGTGGAGCGCAACAGGGGCCGGGCAACTAAAAAGGTCTTTCAGTTCAAGGCAGAAGACATTGATTCTCAGCTCAAGAGTCATTTCGAGGAAAATAAAGATGAAGGAGGTGAAGAGGTAACAAATTACCTCAAGCGTGTGAGAGCAAGGGCTAAACGGACTGAGTATCTAGTCACCCTTGACAACGGTGACCTTTTGCTACTTTTGAGGTACTTCTATGGACGTCCTCACAAGACTCTCCACTTTGATGTCTTCAGAGTAGTGTATCCAGGCGAGCTTGAGTGGGTACGCTCCCTCCAGGACAGAGCCATCTTCATCGGAACAAATCAAGCTTTCTCTATTAAGGCTGCTGATTACTCTGGTGTTAGGCCTAACTCTATCTATTTTACTGATGGGGTTGAAAATTGCCCTTACTATGGTCGTGATATGGGCATTTTCACCCTCAAGGACCGCGTTATTACCCCTTTTAACATTACCCGCAATAAGGGACAGGAAGAAGAGGTTCCATTCTTGTGGGTTGCACCTGCTACACAATGGATTCTTGATAATACCAAGGGTGGTGTCTTATACCAACAATCGGACCCAAATTAAAGACATTTTTAATTAGCAAAATGCTATTCTAGCTGATTTGCCCGTAGAAAGTGGTACCTTGTATCATTTCTTTTCTTAATTTCATCTTCATGCTCTTAATTAGCTCTTAGTCTATGCTTCTGTTTGGGGCTTGTCCCCTCCCCTTCACCAAATAAAATAAAATATTTCTCGATCTGTAGTTTCTTAATAACTAAGCCTAATTTCTCTAATCGTATGTATTTATTGTCGAATTTGTCACTCATATATGTATGTTTATCAATGATCGGAGGTAAACTGTTAATCGTTGAGCTAGGATACAATTCTAAGCTACTCTGTACTACAAAGATTTGAAATAGGAGTAAGCTCAGTCTTTTATGAACCAGGAATAATCTTTAGTCTTCTGCTCGGTAAAAGAGGGGTTCGAATGTTTGGTGAATGTATGCTTGCATGTTGCACATGTATCTGTATTGTTGCAAACACACTCTAATTAGAATGAGTGCAGCGATATGAATGAAGACAACAGTTTTGTGATGGACCATCCTATACTCTCCAAGCTGTTTCTTGTAGTGTTAAAAAAATTCCAAAGCACTGATGCACTATACTATTCATATGTGCTTTACGTGGTGAACATAATTTTTTTTTCCTTTCTTTGGGTGCTTTGGTTTGTGTACTTATTATGCCCAATAAGACCCTTGAATCCTTTGTAGCTTCTTTATAATTTTATTTACATATGCTGTTGTTTACGGTAAGAACTCCACCCAACTAGATGTTAATGTCATGAATTTTCAGTCAATTAAATCTATATATGCTTATAAAGGTGGTTGTAAGAAAATGAATTAGGAGAAGCTAAACTTCGTCAATATGCCTGAATGTCTATTATGTCTTCTTCAGAAACATGTAGGGATGTCAACAAGTAGAGCTGAGTAGTAACTTTTTCAAGCTCAGCTTGACAAATATTATTGGAGCTTGAACTATCTTTTAAAATTCTTGTTTGAGCTTGACTCTTTTAACCTTTTATCTCGGCTCGAGCTTGCTTATCCATATTCAAGCTCAAGCTTTCGGCAAGCTTGATCAAATTAAACAAGCATATGATATTGAAAGTAAATGAGTTTCATTTATTTATTTATTAAACTATTGAATTGTGGCAAGCAAATATAAAAGTGTAAAAATCTAACATACTTAACACCATGACTCCATGAGTATTGGATATATCTTATCGATAAAATTGAACTTCAATACTAATTTTTTTTCAAAATATATAATTAATATTGAAAATAATTTGTTATTTTTCGAGCTCGAACAAGTTCATGATGAGTTTAAACAATTGTGGAAGAGCTTTTAAACAAACATGAACGAGCCGACTAGGCTAGTTCCTGGAGGATAATCCAGATTGGCATCACAAAGTTGTCCTATTGCAAATTGTTGTGCCATCACGTACTGATGCTCATGAATGTATGATTCTTGTTTCCCATGTCTTTGTTCACTTATTGAGTATTATCGCTTGCATTTGTAGTGGTGGGAAATGGGTAATGCATAGAAGTTTCCACTCTCCACCAATTAGATCTTGTCAGAGCCAATTTAATCTGGATGCAAATCCAACTAAATAACATTCGTGAAGCTTTTTCAGCTAGAATTTTGGAGCCATTGCTGCTCTTTTTAAGTTTTAACAAGCGGTGCTGAAATGCTGCAGCTTGTGCCCACATTGATCGGGGAATTGGAGGGAGTGGAGAAGAGAGAATAAGATATGAAATGGACCTCTGGGGATCCCCAGCATCAAATCTGTGTGACAACAGAATAGGGTAGAGAGAGAAGGGACATTTATTTGTCTAATGCAACTTTCTCATTCCCAATTACCAAAACTTAATCTGCACACAAGATTCTTAATTAGGATACATTTTGATGTTATAGAAACTTCAAGGTGCCTTACTGAGATCCATGTCAGGCTGCAGACCATATACCCAATGCCTCCTTCTATTGTGCCTCTGATCAGATCAACTCTGACGTGTCCGTGTCGACACGACTTGTATTGGACACCGACACAGATACCGACACTTGGATTTTTAACTCAAAACTCTACTTTTTCAAGAAAATGGGCGAGTCCAATACTTAGACACTCGTGTCCAATTGGACACTTTATCCGAGTCTAGGTAACATAGATTGTAAGACTTTTCTAGAGAAGTTCTGTGAGACTGCCTCATTAAGCATACTTAGATATTCTTATGAGTTCAACAATATTCATATGGTACACTAGCATTTCATTATTTTTTGCAATTTACTGTTCCATTTGCCATGACATAAGTACTAGTATGTATTTGCACTTTTAAACTGTAGTTGAGTCATGAGTGATCAGAAATTTTTAGCACAAATTCAGCTGAACACCATATATGTAATGGACTTCTCTCCCAGTTTCTGTCTCTATCCTTTCTTCCTCTCAAATATTAATCTGCGCTTCTGAGTGTTTACACATTAGTGTAGCTTGGATGAATAAATTTATATGTTGCAGACTAAAAACTTGATGTCTAATCATCACCGGATCGCATATGTTTGACAGATCAGAAGCTTGCGAGGCAAGTACATGAAATGGTTGGGCGCATTAATGGCAGATTTGGGACACTTACTTCTGTCCCTATACATCATTTGCTTCGTTCTCTGAAATTGTCCTTTGTGCATGCTGGATATTTATGTTTATTGGCTTTCAAGATCCATCCTTTTGCATTATTTCTATTTACTTTGTAACGTGATATAAACCATTTGGAATGTGATGGGAATCTGTTAGCATTAATTTGGAGTATTGACATATTATGTACAATCATATCTATCTACGCCGTAGTTTTAAAGGTCCTTGTTACCACAATATGTCAAGACGCATTCACTCTAACCAATTTAATTCAAAATAATTTGTAATCCCTCCTAAAAGAATGCCGTCAAAGAAAAAAAACCTCTTAAACTTAGGCATATCCAATCTGTAAATCACCAATCACCCCCTAAATGCATCAACACAGCCACACTAGTTATGATAACTTAAGATTTGAAATGACTTCAGATGATGCAAGAACTTATATTGTGATGATAGTCATGCAAAAAATTCATCAAGAGTCAAGACAGTTACACAAAAGATTTTATGTGAGAACCTTGTAAAGAAACTGATATAGTGTTGGCTTGTTGCTGATTACGGGTGATGATACATGATTTTACTTGAATTTTGACACTTTTAGGGTTAAATTTTTTACATATCTGCGGTAGTTATCACTAGATTGATTTAATTATTTTCCATGGAGTTAAAAAATTATGATTTTTTGATTTTGCTTTATAATGGGCTGAGTTTAAATGGCTTATCAAACTGTGTTCCGTTCACTAATAGTGCTTTTTTGTGTGTGTTTCATAATGGGTTAGGTTATGTCAGGGGCGGAGCCAGGATTTCAGGCCCCTGGGTTATGTGTAACTAACCTCTTCTACCCTTTCTATGTCAGTACATGAAAACCATTTGAAAGGTACTGAGGGTCCCCTAGTCTAGTACAAGGCTTAGCCTTCCACCCTGGAAGTCGACGACTTTAAAAGTGAACGGAAGTCATATGGTCCAACTTTGCAAGTTTCTTGCATGTTACATAACCATTTATTTTATTATGAAGTATTATTTTTATACAAATTATATATGTTTACTGACTTACTACAGTTATACTTACGTAATTATGTTACAAATTTTTAGGTACACTAGTTGTTGCACCGCGCGCACCCCAAAATAGCGTACTTGCGATATTCGAATTACGTTGGATTTAATTAGCAAGATGGTTGTGAAGTAACTGTTCCAAAACAGTTGGTGCTTGCACTTGTTGTTTGGGGTGTATGGGTTAAAGCACATAAGCAAGGTGTACATACACAATTTATTCATATTTCACACTCCCATACTATGGGGCAGACAATATACATGTCAATGGTTGTTTAAAGTGCAATTTAAAGGTTAAATATAACAATTATAGAGAGTCCTCTAAACTGGAACTTATTGCTAACTTGTAGTTATTTCACATGTCTCTGAAGTTCTTTTAAAATGGAGCTTTAGCCTATTCATACAAGATGGATATAAGCTTCCACTGCAGGACCCTATTTCTGGAATTTGATGCAGTTGGCATTATTTGGATATAAAAGCTTTTTGCCATCAATTCCCTTAAGATGGTGGTAAAGGCCTAGCAAGTAAATGTAAATGTACAAAGGTTTAGAATCTATGATATATTTGAGATTAACATGAGAAATGATGTAAAGCGAGAACAAATGTAGAACTCAAGATGTTTACATCGGCAAGAAGATTATTAATATGTTCCGTTGATATTATGAAAAGAGCTTCACCTTTTTTCGTTTAAGGCAGTAAGAAACTTTAAGCCAGTTGCATTGAACGCTTTGATTTTGAAATGGAATCTAGGAGTAAACAGGAAGTGTCATTTTTTGTACTTCTTTTCCAAACAATGATGAGTAGTTATGTAAGGCTTTGCATACCTTAGCAAAATCTCTTTTAAACAATGTGAACAACTATATGGCTAATCATAAGTACAAGTCATAGTTTACTGGTAAGATCATGATATTATAAAGAAAAATGTCATGGGTTTGAGGCCTCTAATGCAAATTTTTTTGATCTTTTCCCTAATATAATGCTATGTTGGCGTATGAATGACATGTTGAACATTTGGAGACAAAGCAGCGCCACATCAATGTATGAGGTGGGATGACACGTAGCGACATGCAATACTGTAGAGGGATATAGTCATATAGATAGCCTTGGATTTGTCAAGCATCATATGAGAGGGTTTGTGCATTATGGAGTGGTAACAATTGACTTGGAAATATAAGATATGGCAAATATTTAAGAACATCTAAAGAGAAAATTGGGGAAAGAAAAAAAAGGAAGGAAAGCGTGTATACTGTTTGAATCAATTTGTTTTGGTGTTCCTAAAACAATCGAAGGAAGTGGCGAAGATGCAAAACACAAAGTAAGTCAACACCCTTTTAATAAACAAACTATATCATAAATTTGCTAGATTCGTCAGCTCATATTCAATTATTAACAAACATTAATAAGGGAAAATTGGTAACCAATTCAAGAATTTTATTAGATTCATAAAAGGGGATTAAAATCCCCACTTCTTTAAAACTAAGCCATTCAGGCTAATGCCAAATATGACCAAAAGCTACTACAACAGAACCAATCTTCTTTCAACATTGAAGCATCCAAAAAACAAAAATGGTACACAATAATATCAATATACCTCTACATGCCATTGCTTGTTCTTCTTCAGCTGAGAAAGCTTTTCATCCCACATCTCTCCCCTCTCTTCCGCGACTCTCTTTAGGGTATCCTGCATCCCAGGCAGCATCCTTTTGAGCCCACAGAAGTAAATATGAGATCCATTGTCGAGCATCTTGAAGATTTCATCGCTGTATTCTTCAATCTTATCCTGAACATACATCTTTCCACCCTTCTTGTTCTGATGTTCTCAGCTAAGAGCCGTGTCATACCAGAAATTATCAGGGTCCTCTTTTCCTGTCTCAGGATCATAATAGAGAGTTCGATGAACACATAAAGTACCAGTCTTTCCATCAAAATTGTCTCCATACCTCGTCGAAGCAATGGAATATATACGTACATTGTGAGGATTCCCTGGTTTCTTGGGGTTCTCACCATGTTCAATCAATAGCAACTTCAATTAGATCAAAGCTTCATACCATAAAGGTAATATTGATTGCAAATGTTGTAAATGACCAGAGAGTTTATTTATTTTTTAGAGAAAAACTCCTAGTGACACAATAGAGTCTGCCCTATCTTTACTTGTAAGATATTTTCTTTTTATTCTTTGTTAGGATTACTTCTATGTTTGCTACTTGTGCCAACTAAGCTTTCATTCAGCGCGCCCAAGTGCTGATCGTTGCCAAACTGACACTCTTGTCACTAATAGGCATGAATTCCTTTTCATAGTTCAGAAGTCCCTGCTTGCACACACTACGTGCACACAAGCCCAATTTCGCATCAGGCATGTACCTTTGCCATCAGACAGGCAAGAGTGTGTTGCATGTCCGAGTGTCCAAACATTTAGGTGTGATAGCTTCGTGCACGGACATGCATGATACAGTGTTTTCTCAATCTTAAGTTCTTTGCTTTCAAGTTCAATGTATAGACAACATCCCATGATTTATTGCCAAAGCTTACACTGTATGTCTGCAGAAGAGGCAATACTTACAGGTTGTGAGCTTGTGACATGCAAATGCAAAAGCAAAAGCTTAACAATTCAAGCAGCCATATCTTAAGAACATGTAATGCCATTTTCTAGTCATAAATGAAATAGATTAACTGAAGAAACCAACATGATAAAGATATAAGGTCCAAAGCATTGTCTCTACGTTATTTTACAAGAATTGCAAAACCACATGGACACTCTAATATACTTGCTAAATACTGTATATAGCTGGACAACGAAATAGAGGTAATATTTTGAAAAGCAATTGAAAAAAGCTATAAATTAACCAAACAAGTTGTTAGGAAAAGAATTTATATCCAAATTGCTGCCCATACTGATGGAAAAGAAATTGCACATATCGAGTGATATGTGAGGTAGGTGCTCCATCATTAGCATACCATATCAAAGATGCTACATCAAATCAACAACTCGACTCTCTATCCCCATATCCATTAACAACTCACACCAAACCACAGTTCAGCCTCCACATACATTGATGAATGATGACAACCTTTTCCTTGATTTATTATCAGCAATCTAATGCATGTTTTACACCACATACTCACAGGAGGATAGAACTTAAAAGATCAAATGACAATGACCACAAAAGAGAAAAATGCTCATTCAATCCAAATCTAAAAGTAAGAATTGAATTAGCATAACAAACATTAGGGAAGACTGGTGGACATCTATGGCCTACGTAGCATGGAAAAACCTGGGTTTTGGAGGAAACTTTTCTAAAACAGGGAAACCTCAAGTTCTATTCATTTCTAGGCTTCATCAACAAGGAAACAGTTAAAATGTCGGGAACAGCAGAAACGTTTTGGGGACGGGGAAACCTCGTGTCACAGGAGTTTCTGTGCTTCATAGGTTATGACAACAAACTACTAAAAGTTTCAAGATCATGCAAGCTATAGGCCTCAGTTATAGAGTTCAACAGCCATACACCGTACACGCATTCAAGCATCTATAAACAATATCAGGATTTCAAAGAGTAACAGATAACATGCATCATAAATTTGTAGCATAAACATAAAAGATATGCCCACAGTTTAGTGACACTCCATGTACCAGATATTTAAACACACTTTTGAAAGGCCTAAAGGTCAATGACAAATACATCAAAACCCCTCTATAAGCAAAGCTATCAATAAAGGATCAATCTACTAAAGTTGAGATACATCAAAACCAGTGTTAGGTACATGATCATGATCCTTCCATTCTACAATAAAACTATTTTTTTCAGATAAATAACGGCTTATAAGGAATATGACAAGGATCGTAAAAGCCAAACAAAATCTGCACGTATGACAGGAGTATCTGGTTCCTTGCTAGTTCCTTTAGAATGTAACTTATTTAAGTAAAAGAAATCTTGAAAAAATTCAATCAAAATGCAAGAAATTGCCACACCTTGTCACTCGCCTGTCGACAGGATTCCCATTCATTAAGATGCCTTACTCTAGCATGCGAATTTGAGGTAATAGTAACAAGAAAGAAAGGAACACATATATAGTCTAATTAACTTTGTCAACTAATATAACATAGAAATAGGATTAAAGACTTTTTATATCATGCAGATTGCACAGAATATGAAAAGCTGAGAAACATAAATTTCATATTTAGAAGAGAGCAGTAATTGTTGAGCTACGCCACTCATTGCAGGCAGAAGACACGGACTAAGCCTATAATACCAGCGACCCAAATATTAGACAGAAAAGCTTATATAATATCCATAATATAAAACCACTCTGAAGCAGGCTTCAGATTAGCCAAAGTTGCAGGAGGATTAAGCACCAAAGCAGGAACAGCAACAGAGTAGTAGAACCTCCATTTTTTGAGATCAGCGAAAGAAATAAGAAGAAATCAAGAAAGTAGTGCACATTCTTTCTCAATCTCCCCATTATGAATATCATCCCAAATCTGAAAGTATGCAAAGGCAAGAACCAAATTAGCATCAATTTTAAAAAATCCAAAGCAAAACAAAATACTTGTGAATTTCAAGAACCCCCTAGTCAGCATGGAACTTATGATCAAACATCAATCAAGCAAATTCCTTCTCCAACTTTAACATTAAGAAATGATGTTTTTATTAGTCTTCTAAAGAAACAATCCAAGCATGAATTACTCATAAAATGGATTTAAATCAATGGTTTGAAGCCACTACTCTAGATTTCTGTTTTAAATTACCCCCCCACAAATGACCATCAATGTTCCTCCATAATGTTCATCTTGTAAAACAGGCAAATCTTTTCTCATGATGTCATTGATCTAGTACAAGCAACAGTAGAACAAAAATCGTAGCAATTGTTGAACAGGGAAATTCATAGCAGTAGCCTAAAGTAGACACAATCTAAATTCATAGCAACGGGTATTCTTTCACAAACCTCTCTTCCTGGGTGGAAGGGAACTTCAGGGCCTCCAGTAACTTCAACAGCCACAACTCCAGCCAACTTCAAGAAATTAAGCAGGTGAAAATCAGCATATGATACCAGCCTATAAAAGAAGAGTACAATATAGTGCATAAAATCCAAGGGAGTTGTACCTGGTAAAAGTCACCATAAGATAGTTCGGGAAACTGTTCCTTGATGGGCTCCAACAACCTACCAGCAATTCAAGACCACTGTTAGCCCCATGAGCCAATTCTCCCTTGTGCCTCATTGTACCAAAGGGTCCTCCAGTCCTTGACTGCACATCAAAGGTACCAGCAATCAAAACCCATTCATATTATAAGATAGGACTGTTTCTACGTTATGTGTTTTAGGACCCATAGTTTATAAATAAAATATTTTATCTAAAAAAGTCAAAATGCAAAATTGGAAGTTAAAATCAAAGACAACCCAAAACGGGAGATGAAACATAAAAGGCACTCCAAAAACAAAATTAGATCTTGGTTGAAAACGTGATGAGCTGAATAATTAATTTAAATAATAAGTTAAACCAGAAATCATACATAATACAAAAAAAAAAACTAATATTGACAGAGAAGATTGCATCTGCTCATTTTTGGATTTTTTGCACGAATTGGAATACAGGAGAAAGTATGCAAAGGCAAAAAAAAATACAAATCTAGGAAAATACAGGAAAGTATGCAAAGGCAAAAAAAAAAAAAAAAAAAAAAGCAAGAGTTACAGATAGGCAATTGATCTACCATGGTCCCTTTTCAACGAATCCCATGGTCTGTTTTCAACACCAATTGGGTCAGGGGTTCATCTCCCATGGCCCATTCTCATAGGACACCAATTGGGTGAGGGATTACCGACGAGGGATTGAAAGACCGAAGAAGCTAATCATCAACCCAAAGATAGTTGAGGCATCATAACTACCTGAATTATGGCAAGTACAGTCGCAGATGGAAGGAAAGATGAAGGGCTCAGTTTTGCCCAACCTTAGGAACAGTAAATTTCAAGGTTTCCTCACCCATAACACTATTGCTTTCAGTAGGAAACTTCCTACTTTTAAAAGGTTAAGGATATCTTACATATATATATATAGCTTCAAGCCTTCAATTAACCTTCTCAGTTGTACGTTGCACCAACAAAAGAACCTTCTCGCTTGTTCAAGTTTTTTAGCTTCTCCTCACCCCAATCATCCCTCAGTCCCTCACTAGTGCAAATTATCAACCATGGCTTTTAACGGAGAAATATTCGAAATTATGTCATGGTTACCTGTAAAATCCTTGTACAGATTATCAACCATGGCAAAAACATGCAAAGATTTTATGTCTGAAACTCATTTTGTTGAGAAACAATGCCATAATTCGTGCTCCAAAAGCGATGAGTCCTTGATCATCTAAGAAGATTCATGCTTAAGAACCAAGGTTGGAAAACTACAATTTTTCTTCTTACCCGAAAATCAACCTAATGATGGCATACCAAAAACATCCCTCAACTTTTTAGCCAAAAAAAGGTCGTATCTTAGCGTCAAGCAATGGCTTAATAGTATGTAGGACTATCAAGTTCGAAAAGCCAACCAAATTATTTTTATGCAACCCGGCAACAAGAACTTGGTTGCCTATTGAATTGCCTAATGACGAATTGGCAGAAAAAACAGATGGGAACTTAAATATTGCCTTTGTGTGTGGTAATATTTTTGGTAGGAAAATAATTAAGTTCCCATTTGATAAAACCTCCTAAGTTCTTGAAAACCTCCTATGTAGAGTAAAACCTCCTAAGTTATTAAAAACCTCCTAAGGGTCTTAAAAACCTCTAAAGTAGGATAAAACCTCCTAAGAGTTTACGTCATTAAAACTTCTGTTATTGTCGTTAAAAAGTTGTTTATGTCATTATATGGTAATCTGAATGTCATGTCATTTTTTTCGCATATCATTATTTTTGAACTCTATGTTATTAAGAATGCAATATCAATTTTTTTATGGTTTTACATATTGGCGCTTTGTATGTCGTCGTCATGTCATTATAAATCCTAGGTGTATAATTATTATTTTCCTACCAAAAATATTACCACACACAACGGCAATATTTAAGTTCCCATCTGTTTTTTCTGCCAATTCGTCATTAGGCAATTCAATAGGCAACCAAGTTCTTGTTGCCGGGTTGCATAAAAATAATTTGGTTGGCTTTTCGAACTTGATAGTCCTACATACTATTAAGCCATTGCTTGACGCTAAGATACGACCTTTTTTGGCTAAAAAGTTGAGGGATGTTTTTGGTATGCCATCATAAGGTTGATTTTCGGGTAAGAAGAAAAATTGTAGTTTTCCAACCTTGGTTCTTAAGCATGAATCTTCTTGGATGATCAAGGACTCATCGCTTTTGGAGCACGAATTATGGCATTGTTTCTCAACAAAATGGGTTTCAGACATAAAATCTTTGCATGTTTTTGCCATGGTTGATAATCTGTACAAGGATCTTGCAGGTAACCATGACATAATTTCGAATATTTCTCCGTTAAAAGCCATGGTTGATAATTTGCACTAGTGAGGGACTGAGGGATGATTGGGGTGAGGAGAAGCTAAAAAACTTGAACAAGCGAGAAGGTTCTTTTGTTAATGCAACGCATACGGTGAGAAGGTTAATTGAAGGCTTGAAGCTATATATATATATATATATATATATATATATATATATATATATATATATATATATATATATATATATATATATATATATATATATATAAGATATCCTTATCCTTAACCTTTTAAAAGTAGGAAGTTTCCTACTGAAAGCAATAGTGTTATGGGTGAGGAAACCTTGAAATTTACTGTTCCTAAGGTTGGGCAAATCCGAGCCCTTCATCCTTACTTCCATCCGAGCCACACGTTTCTTTCTTTTCTCTCCTCTTCTTCACGTTTCATCTTCATGTCTCTCTTCGGACTTCAGTGTACTCTCTCCACTCTCCCTCTCTCCTCTCTCCTCTCTCCTCCTCTCCTCTCTCTCTCTCTCTCCTCTCTTTTCTTTGTCTCTCTCTCCTCTTTCTCTTTTTTTTTTTGCCATTGCGATGGAGTTATGGAGCGCCATTAAAGGTGATTCTCGCTATCCTTTTCAATCTAATAACTTGTAGTATTGTGTTTTTCTTTGGATTTTTTCTATTTTGCGCTTGTCATATTTTCAATTAGGGTTCTTGATTTTCCTTTTCGATTTTTGTATTTTAACTTTTAAAAGTTTTCCATCTAATTTGAAATGAAGGAGTGGACTACGGTTTTGATAGATTTTTGTTTTTAATACAATTTTTTTGCCATTTCTGGGTTAGGTAACTACAAATTGCGAATTTTGGGTTAGGGTCTTGATTTCCTTTTCTTGCGTGTTTGATCTTGTGAAGCAAGTTGAGATCTAAAGTGTAATTTGTAAACCACTTCTTATGGTGAAAACTGAAAACTGCAACATAAAATGAGCAAAAAGTTTCTTAAAATGAGCAAAAACATAAAATGAGCAAAAAGTTCTTAAAATGAACAAAAATATAAAATGAGCAAAAAACATAAAAATGAGCAAAAATTTGTAAAATGAGCAAAAGTTTCTTAAAATGAGCGAAAACATAAAATGAGCAAAAAACCATAAAATGAGCAAAAACTTTGTAAAAAGAGCGAAAGTTTGCTAAAATGAGCAAAAGTTTCTTAAAATGAGCAAAAACATGAAATGAACAAAAAACATGAAATGAGCAAAAAGGTCGGTTTTCAGTTTTCAACTTAAGGTTAGTTTTCAGTAAATCCTACCTCTATATATATATATATATATATATATATATATATATATATATATATATATATATATATATATATGTAAGCAGGGGCGAATCCAGGATTTTAGTCCTGGGGGGGCCAATTGTATACGACCAATACGAGAATTCAAAAAAAAAAATTAAAATTCCTTAAAATTACCAATAAAAATTATTTTATTAAAATCACAATCTAACTGTTCTTCTAAATAAACTGAACTGAACTAAAAATAAGTCCTGAGTAATTGATTCTTTCATAAATCACAAACTACAAATTATTGATCAACTAGAGCAATAATACAATGAAAAAAAATCTTAATTTTTACCTAATAAAACATAAATTAATAACAATATAAACGTACAATTGCCAATAATACATACACAAATTTGCAAAAACACAACCAAATATCAATTAACATATAACAAATTAACAATTAACAATAAGAAGAAAATCTTGAAAAACAAAAAAATACCTCGCTCGCAATTTGCGAGACTTTTTTGATTTGGCTGCTTCAAGCACCTGTAGCAAGTCAAACGGCCAAGCAATTTGGGTCCCCTAGAATAATCTAGATGCCTAGCCTAGTAGCCTTTAATGTAATTGGCGGTAATTGAGTGTGTGTGCCAAGCTTTCTCTAATTCTCTCTCTATCCTTTTTTACTTTATGAACCCGACATATAATATGCAACATCTTTTGGAGATTTTTATATTATTATCTAAGACGACCTTACTCTTTTCGGCGACGGTTACACTACCGTCTAGGACTCGGTAAATGCAACATTCTTGATTTTTTTTTTCTGAAAAAGCCAATTTTTTTTAATAATGGTGGGGCCCCGGCCACCCAGGACCCCACGTAGGTCCGCCTCTGAACTGAATAGAGAAGAAGAAAGCAGTTTGAAGTAACCACAATAACCAGCACCCAAAATTGATTTCATTGAGCCAACCTTTCAAATTCCAGATGCACACACCATTATTCTAAATAGTTAGCAAAATATTGGACTACAAACATCACGATTGCATAAGCAGATTATAGTCACAAATTACGATGATGAAATTTCAAAAAGTGCATCATAGATCCAATAATAATTTCAAAGAAAGGCGACACTACTTTAAGGCAATGATAATCAATATACTAATTGTCAATAGGGAAATTTGAGACGAATAATCTACCTCACTACAACACAACATCTGGTTTGGGCTTGAATCTCCAGCATAGGACAAACAATCTCCTGTTAAATTAGATACAAAGGTTAGAACCACATAGCAAACATCTAGGATAGCTAGATTGAGAACATTCAAATATATCTACAAATACTTGAAAGGTTGTAAACTTGTAATTACAGTTACATCATGAATTTGGTTCATCTATATTGACAACTTTATTTACCTTGGTTTTCGCTTTGCCAAGATCCACTTACTGGAGCCGCAAGCCCTGCATATATATGATTTACCTGCTAATAGTTAAGAATGACTGAAGTTCAGTAGAGGAATTAGCATCAGACGATCACAATGTTGGAAGTTACATCAATAATGGGCATAAAGGCTTTAGGGAAAGCAATTCATATTATCTCTATATAGCGTCATAAATACTTTTCTCAAAAATGTATCTATAGGACCTAACATGTTGACACCAACAAATCCATGATTTCATCCCCGTCTCCAAATTCTACACTCCCCTCTTCACTTCTTCCTTTTCTAATATAGGATAGTATTTTTCTAGGAATATTCTTTGAAATCGCCCACAATTCTATTGTATTATAACTCGAAGGGAACCCCATAAAGAATAAGGATCAACTCAAGCAAACTCAAAACTGTCGAGCATCTTCTATACTGAAAAAAAAAATCCAAAAATAAAGTAGTTGCAATTAAGAATGTGATCATCAGTTCATCACACAGAGACATGGTTATGAAGGAGAAATAAATTGACCGGAAAGTGAGACAGATTTATGGGTGAAACTTCTGTCTCAAATAGACAGATTCTTTAGACTTTAGTTGATAGTATTTTTGTAAGACATCCTTCTAATAATTGAACATGGAACCATTATCATAGGCTTTAGCAAAATATGAAATGAGTATCGTTTTTAAATGGAAGATAACAAAAGAGAGAACATACTTGCAAAGAGGAGCAACCGTTTTAATTTTGATGGATGAAGGCACTGAGAATTTGAGATACAGTTGCTCATACTCATAGCCTTTCATGACATTTATAAAACCCAAAAATGAGAGGTACACATTGTTGGAAGTCTTAGAATACACAATCATTGAAAAGAGAGCAATGTGCATCAATTTCCTTTTCTTATTCATCCTTGTATATTCATCTCCATATGTTAGCATTTTCTATATTCAGTTCAAGAAATGAAAAATATAAATCCATAGCTAAAGCTTGAAAACAAAAAGATGATTGAAACAAAAATCAGTAGAGTAGCAAACGGAAGCTAAAGATTAGGCTATTGCAAACAAAATTATATGTCAATATATAATCATTCCCAAAGATTAGCCACTCGGAAACCCTACAAAACATCTCTACATTTGAAATTGACAATGTTAGCGTGAAGTATGTATTAACAAAATCAAAAGCAAAAAAGAGCAATACCTGTTCGGAAGCATCTGTAACAAAATGAAAGGGCTTCTTAGCTCCGAAAATTCAATGCATCATTTGATCTCTATCTGTTGCTGCAAAAACAGAGAAAATTTGAAAAAAGTTTACTGGACAAAATATGAAGAAAACAAGCAAAACAGGAAAAACAATACCGGACCTTACAAGTGCCAAAGCGCAACCTTTTTTCCCTCAAAATCCAGCCTTCTAAACCCTGAGTCACCCAAAATGCAAAGAGGAAAAATTGAGGATTTCATGGAATTACAAGTTAGAAAACGGGAAGCGAGGAAATCAGGATAAATGAGACGAAAAAATCCATAAAAGGGAAGAGAAAAATGAGAGGAACAATTAGGCATTTCATGGAACTAAAAAAGAGGAAGAATTAATTAACAAATTGACGAGAACCTTTAACAAAACAGATAAAATCAGAACCAATTGTGATAAAATCAAAACCCCAAAATCATCCATTACCTGATGTTTGTTGAGATTAAAAAAAACAAGAGACAGGAAATGAGAGTAAGTTTGGTGCAATTGCAGCTTATCTTTGGTGTTCAAATCTGAAGCAAGGTAGGGAACTAACCAGAGGACCCAAAAAGGTCTGCTGGGCAGGATAAGCTTGAGCTTCTGCACCATAGTGATAAGTCATATTGCTCAATATGCTCCAGTGGATGGTGTGCAAAAATGGTGCTGAGTGTTGAAGCAATCTCCAAAAGTGAGTGCAGGATATAGAAAACCACATGTTTGCTTGACTATGTGCCACTTACAAATTAATTCCCTGATAAGCACTTAAGCAGGCCATCTAGTTGTAGATAAATATGAAAAGGACTGTAGAATTTATAGATATTTCTAGACATTGGTATTTAGTTTAAGAAACTCATATGAAATACAGGTAAAAATCATCTAAATAGAAGATCATTTAATAAGCAAAAAAGAGTGAAATAATAACCAATGCATGAAGAAACAAAGGCCTAAGCTAAAGAGTGAGTCTAGACATAGATAAATTTGCATATTCAAGGCATTTGAAGAGTTTATCGCCTTTCCTTGAAAATTTAAGAGATAATCATTTGAACTACATACCTCAAAAAACTATAGTCACTCAAATTTTATCAATATATATTGTACTCAAATTTAGAAGAGATGACAAAATCACGTGGATTCTTAATTTTACAGCATTTCTGACTGCATATGTGCAAGGAAAGCTCTATAATTTCATAAACATGTACCACATGAAATTACAATCAAACCATGATAGACATTCGTGCAAATATGACTTATCAATTTAGCTTAAGCAAGCGGTCAATGAATCCTAATTATAGTAAATTCAGTAAGTATTAAGACGCTTAGGACCCTGATGGTGCATTTTATAGCATGATATGAGATTTGAGCCTGGGATTTCTATTACATCATCTCTGGTATAAAAATGAGGCCAAAGGGAACACAAAAAAAGTTAGGCTGTACTATCCTGTTCTCTCACTGAATATTTGAATGTTTATTGAAGACAATTTCCATGAACAATCAAAGAAAAGACATACCAACAGCAGAAAACCAGTGGCTTTTTCTTTAGTCATACCTTTGATGAGTCATTTGCTGTTCTGCGGAGTTCTCAGCTAGGCGAAGATAACCAAAAGGAAAGGAAACAGAAATAAATGTGGCAGCTATTCCACCCGCTGTAGCATAGAAGGTAGCAGGCGATGTGATCTTCCCGGTGACTACAATGGAAAATGAAAGAATCACGGCAGCAACAATGGTGCACACTAACTGCGCCCAGAAACCGAAAGTGCCCAACCTTTTAAATAATCTGGCAATGTTCTCTAGTCTTTTAGCTACCTATGCCAAAATACAGATATCAACGATGAAAATAACAGTAAAGGCATAGGCATGACATAGAAACAGAGGAAAAAAACAGATATAGATTAATAGGCAAGCGACATTATCATGGGAAAGACATGGAATTTACATCAGGTTGTTCATTTGAGAAATGAGACTAATACCCTATTGAATCTAATCCATTAAGGAAAGGCACAAAACATGTGAAAGGATCAGAGAAACTCATATTAAATAATCTCTTGCAATCAAATATAATTGAGATGCAATATTGAATAAACTCGACACGGAAATGAAATCAAATAAATTGACACTATAGATCGAAACTTTACACAAACCCACTTAACAAAATCAATCACATTACTCAAAGATTGAATCTTCTCAAACACCCACTAATCAAAATCTATCTAATTCCTCAAATATTGAAACTATTGAGATACCCACTAAGTTTTTTGGTCAACATTATCTTAGATCTCAACTTGCTCCACAAGATCAAACACCAAAAAGGAAATAAGACAGAAAATGGAAAGAAATAAAAACCTTATTGTGCTGATGATCTTGCTGCATCTTGTTGTAGGACAAGAAACCTAACTCAGAAATCGTAAAAAAAAAATGTATCACAAACTGAAATTTAGCAAAAACGTGGTCCATTCTTCCAATTCGAATTAGAGCAAAGTCTTTGAAAAAGTAAAAGAACGAAAATCTGAAACACAAAATCAAGAACTCATACCTCCGTGATTGAACTTAACGGCGCTTTGAAGCTTGACGACGAAAGGCGATGGCATCATAGATGATGTTTCTGGTGATGAAACTGCATGATTTCGCCGCTAATGACGAGCTCAAGTGCGCCATAATCGTAGCGTTGAGATTTCATTGCAATGGCAAAAGAGGAGAGAGGAGAGAGGAGAGAGGAGAGAGGAAAGAGAAAAGAGAAGAGAGAGACAGTAAAAGAGGCGAGGGAGAGGGAGAAAGAGACGTGAAGAAGAGGAGAGATAAGGACAAAACTTGTGGCTCAGATGGAAGAATAAATGAAGGGCTGAGATTTGCCTATTCCTTAGGAACACTGATATTCATGCTTTTATCACCCAAAGCACTATTGAAAGTGAATAGTGGGTGAACTTCCCACTTTTAAAGGGTTATGGATTCGGTAGGTACCCCTCTCACATAATTTTGCTCATTTCACATTGTACAATCATCAAATGAGCAAATTATCAAATGAACAAATAATGTGAGAGGGAGTACCTAGTTCTAGGTACTTTTGGGTGTGCAGTCAATGCTCTTTACTTTTGTTGATTACTTTAGGTCAGCATTATCTGGAAGGCACTAAGCTAGTGGCTATAATTTAAACCTGGACCTAGTCCCTGACATGCAATGCAAGTTAGCTGCGTTTTTGTTTATCCAGTGTCTGTCAAACTTTTAGTTCTGGCTAAAAACACCGATATAAATTAGATATGTTAAGCAATGACAATCCTTTCCATAATTTGGGTAATTTTATCTACATTAGTTGTATTGGAAATCTCTGAGAATTTATTTTCTACTTTCTGCAGGATCTCTCTCTTGACTTTCATGCATTATGTGCACTATATGCTGTTACTGGTACTCCTTTTATCTCAGATTACCATTATTCATTACTGTTTTTTGAAAAGATCATTCATTACTTGTTGAACAACTAATATTCTTCATTATGCTAAGGGCATTTTATATATTGTTTCTCTACATTGTCTGCAAAGTAATGAAAGATTCAGTAGTGTAACAACACTTGTACATCTAAGCTTTCCATGTGTTAATATGGAATATCTTTCAAGCAGCTCAAAGTTGCACTGTTATTTACCCATTGATCTACACTCTAAAGGTTCTTTGGTATGCTGATTCTGGTTATCTTTAATCTCAGATGTTGCACTTGTCACATCTTTAAGGGATGGGATGAATCTAGTGAGTTATGAGTTTGTGGCATGCCAAGCTTCAAAGCAGGGCCGGCCCTGAACATGTCCAAAATGGGACTCAGAACAGGGCCTCCCTTTTAGAGGGGCCTCAAGTTAAAAAAAAAAATTAAATCAGTAAAGCCCAAGGCCCAGCAAAATGCAAAAGTACTACACTTCATACGCGCATATTACCAAAGAAAAGATTTCTCTCTCCTCACTCTCTCTTTGACTCTTTCCTCTCCTCGATTTCCTCCATAACTCCATTAACCGCTGGATCTTCTTCATTCTTCGATCTTCCTTCTCTCTCGTTACCCGAAATTGGCGAAATCAAGCCCCAAAAACTAACTAGTCACTTCTTCCTCCTCTCTGTTCTTACACGCTCACACTATCACATCGAAGATGAAAATTCGCATCACCGAGATCTTCTCCAACGGGAAAAAATCAATTCCTACAATGGCTATAAATTTACAACTTTCATCTCCTCTCAATTCACATCCAAAATTCATAAATTCGAGTAATTATACTTTTCTTAGTTTAATTTTGATTTTTTTTTTTTATTTTCATGATAACTTTTGTAAATACCAAATTATCCCAATTAAATAGGCGAATTGGAATTTCCCTTTAATTTATTTTTTGTGCGATTTTGGGGTTGGAGAAGGACTCGACTTTGACGAGTTAGGGTGGTTGAAGGATAAAGGGTATTATTGTCTTGAGGCGTTTGTGGCGAATGGAGTTGAGGTGGCGTTGAGGTTGGCGTGGGTGAATGGTGGTGGTGGTGGGAAGAAGAGAGGGGTGAAATTGAAAGAGAAAGCAAGGAATGTAGTTGGGTTTGGGGTTAATGTGTATTGGAGGAAGAAAGGGTGTGTTGATTGGTGGGAGAGGTTGGATGATCGGATGAAACGGTTACGAGACCGTGTTTCGGATGGTTTTGTGCTTGGCCGCCAAAGCTCGGTATGGTATTTCATGCTTCTTACTATTTGGTTATGTTGAATTTGCATTGCTTTGTAGTGTGGTACTTGATGTTGCATTTCTATTTTATATTGGTAATACTATAGAATAGTAGTAATGTAATGTTGAATTGATATGGTAGAATGACTTAAATTTGAGTATTGTTTTGTCTGATTGCTTTAGCTGTACCTATTTATGTTGTAAATGTAAGAATGTTATGCATGAACAAGGTTTATTTTTGTGGTATATGGTGGTAAGAGTAAAATGCAATCTGGTAGTTTTAGATGAAATGATTAGAATGATGTCGGATATTAGTAGTTCTAGGTTGTATAGCCTGCGTTATATTTAGGTTGAAATGATTAGAATGATGTCGAACCTTTGTACACGTGCCTTTGAATTTTTTTATATAAGGGCCTCATTTTCAACTTTGAGCACAGGGCCTCCATATTGTTCGGACCGGGGCTGGTGCCGGGCTGCCAAAGCTCTGGTATGGTATTTCATGCTTCTTACTATTTGGTTATGTTGAATTTGCATTGCTTTGTAGTGTGGTACTTGATGTTGCATTTCTATTTTATATTGGTAATACTATAGAATAGTAGTAATGTAATGTTGAATTGATATGGTAGAATGACTTAAATTTGAGTATTGTTTTGCTGATTGCTTTAGCTGTACCTATTTATGTTGTAAATGTAAGAATGTTATGCATGAACAAGGTTTATTTTTGTGGTATATGGTGGTAAGAGTAAAATGCAATCTGGTAGTTTTAGATGAAATGATTAGAATGATGTCGGATATTAGTAGTTCTAGGTTGTATAGCCTGCGTTATATTTAGGTTGAAATGATTAGAATGATGTCGAACCTTTGTACACGTGCCTTTGAATTTTTTTATATAAGGGCCTCATTTTCAACTTTGAGCACAGGGCCTCCATATTGTTCGGACCGGGGCTGCTTCAAAGAAAGGGGTTCTTATTCTTAGTGAGGTATGATTTTTATTTTTTTTACAAAGTCCTTGTAGGTGGTATAAACTTTTACCTTACCCTGTTTTATATTATGTCATTGACATACCAGCTGAAGCTCATTAAGTTTTAAGTGATACAGAAGTAACAGAACTACTGCAAATGATTCAAGTCACTTTAGTTTACAGGTGCAGCACAGTCTCTTGGTGCCGGAGCTATATTAGTAAACCCCTGGAATATCACACAGGTTGCTTCTTCAATTGCTTATGCATTGAATATGCCAAGTGAAGAAAGGGAGAAGAGGCACCAACATAACTACATGCATGTGATAACTCACACCACCCAAGCTATTTCTAACGTATGCTACTTAAGACGAAACTTAAGTGGAATACAGAGCATAATATTCATTCATTAAATTCTTGAAACTGTTTTGCTATTTTTGTGAAGTTAGTGTCTTGAACATATGTCTCGTGACTCTCGTCTTAGTATCTTTCAAATTTTCCAGTTACTCAGTGAGAATCATGTAAGAAAAACGAGAGAAAAATTCTCTTTCTCTCTCAATCAATTGTGTTTATAAAATGTCAAAAAGTGCTGAAGTTTATTACAAGTCTGGTATTTATACCAGAGTCTATTAGAGAAGAACTAACAGAATACTAACAGAATACTAGCTGCACTAACAGAATACAAGCTTTATTTACTAATTACAACTTGATATTCTCATATCCCCCCTTCAAGCCGGACAGAGCAAGCGAGAAACGAGTCCAAGCTTGGAAGATATTTGTTGATGCTTGTGGCCCGGATAAAGCCTTTGTCGAATGTCCGCCGTTGAAGAGAACTTGAAACATGAGAAGTTTGAATGAACCCTGACATGATCTGCTCTCTAACATAGTGACAATCACGGTTGAGGTGCTTGGTTCTCTCGTGGAAAACCGGATTCTGCGCAATATGTTCAGCAGAGGTGTTGTCACAAAATAATTTAATAGGTAAATTAACAGAATGAGCAAGATCTTTCAATAAGCCTTCCACCCAAACCAACTCGAGGCAGCATCGACATGCTTCGTACTCCGCTTCTAGAAGACTTGCTAACTGTCTTCGTTTCTTGGTTTTCCAAGAAACAAGATGAGGACCCAAAAAGACACAATAAGCACTCAAAGACTTGCAGCTAAATACACAAGAACTCCAATCAGCATCACTGTAGGCCTTTAATTGCATATCACTAGTGGCAGAATAAAAGAGTCCGAAGTCAATGGTACTCTTGAGATATTTAACAACATGTAAAGCTGCCTGAAAATGAGGTTTTCTAGGACAGCTTAGAAATTGACTGAGATGTTGAGAGGCATAAGACAAATCTGGTCTGGTAATATTTAAGTATAACAATCTGCCAACCAGTTGTCTGTATGTTTCAGGATTGTCCAGAATATCACCTTCATCAGTGGACAAACCCAGCCCTTTAGGCAGAGGAGCATTGACTGTCTTGCAATCAGTAATTTGAAGACTTTGAATAATGTCAAGTATGTACTTTCTCTGACTTAGAAGAACACCTGAATCACTTCTAAGCACCTCAACTCCTAGAAAATACTTTAATGTACCCGTGTCTTTGATAGTGAAAGCCTTGTCCAAAGCAACTTTCATGCTATCAACTGGGATTGACTTGTGCCGATCAACACAATATCATCAACATACACAAGAATAACAACAAATTCCCCATCAAGATGTCTTGTGAAAAGAGAGTAGTCTTGGCAGGACTGAATAAAACCGTGACTAAGTAAGAACTTAGACAACTCTTTATTCCATTGGCGAGATGCTTGTTTAAGACCATAAATTGATCTTTTGAGTTTGCAAACTTGACCATCTTTAGCTTTATCATAACCCAAAGGTGGTTGCATGTAGACTTCTTCATCCAAAAAACCATGAAGAAAAGCATTATTTATGTCAAGTTGACATAATGGCCATCCTCTTGGCGGTGGCTAAAGAGATCACAATTCTCACGGTTGCAATCTTGGCAACCGGAGAGAATGTATCGATGTAATCCTTGCACGGTACTTGTTGATATCCAACGGCCACTAGTCTAGCTTTATATCTCTACAAGTACCATCGGGATTATACTTAACTTTGAAAATCCATTTAGAAGCAATGGCCTTTTTTGTAGTAGGAAGTGATGTTAAACACCAAGTATCATTCTTTGTCGAAGAGCGAGAGAGCTCTTTGTTCATGGCATCTCTCCATTCAGGAACAAGACATGCTTGTTTATAAGAGTAAGGTTCAACAATGGGAGATGTAGAAGCAGAACTGACAGAGAAGGAATGAGAAGAAGAACTAGGCAAGGTGGGACAAATATAATCTTGTAGTTTTGCAGGAGGTTTGGATTGTCTTGTAGAATGTCTAGTAGGCAGAACCTGATTACTACTAGAAGTGTGGTCAGGAACATGCTTAGAAGATGTAGAGGAATTAGAAACAGAATTAGAATCATTATTGGAAGAATGAGTAACAGAAATAGAATTATGATTGACAGAATGTGGAGCAGAAGATGAATTTTGAGCAGTAGGAGAAGACATAATAGGTAGAGGACTAGAAGTGGAAGAAGAATTATTATTGAGATTGGTAACAGGAGAAGAATTTTTAGAATCACTAGCGTAAGAAAATAAAATGTTGTTATGCAGAGGATGAGAAGAAAAATCAACAAGAGAAACATTAGGATCATGGATCAAAACATCATGAGTAGAAGTTGGCTTAAATGGAAAAATATCCTCTTTGAAAATAATATCCCTTGTAACAAAACATTTTTTAGTAGCAATGTTGTACACTTTATAGCCCTTCTGACCATATGGATAACCAATGAAGACACATTTAACAGCTCTAGGACTAAATTTATCCCTTTTTCTATCCATGTTGTGTGCATAGCACAAACAACCAAATATCCTAAGAAAATCATAATCCGGAATTTGTCCAAAGAAGAATTTCAAAAGGGAGACTTCCAATTTAAGATAGGAGTGGGAATTTTATTTATGAGAAATGTGGCAGTCAAAAGACATTCACCCCAGAAGCTAGAAGGTAAATGAGAATGAAATTTGAGTGATCTAGCTACCTCTAAAAGATGTTTGTGTTTTCTTTCAACACGACCGTTTTGCTTTGAGGTACTCCAGCTATACTTTTTGATGAAAAATGCCTTTATTAGCAAAGAGAGAAAGACATTGGTCCCGAATAATTTCAGTACCATTGTCGATCTAACGAAAACCACTTTCGATTGTATTGAGTTTCAACGTGAACAAGAAAAGAAGAAATGGTTACGTAAAACTTGACTTTTATTGTTGAGTAAAAATGTCCAAGTAGTTCTACTAAAATCATCCAATATGGTGAGGAAATAAGAGGCTCCATGAAGAGTTTTGACTCTATAAGGACCCCATAGGTCTATGTGTATAAGATCAAAAGGAAATTGAGCCCTAGTTGTACTTCTAGGAAAGGGAGACTTGTGATGTTTGGCAAAAATACAGATTTCACAAAAAAATTCATCTCGTATGAGAACATATACCGGAATCAACATGTTTCATTCTTGACAAAGAAGAATGACCCAATCCGGCATGAAAAACATGAAGATCAATTTTATGAGCACCATTGATTTGATCTGGGAATAGAAGGATGATTAGGATGTAAAAGCAGTCGAATTAAAAGATTGAGAAGAAATATGTTTGTCCTGTCTTGAGAGATGCACATTTAAGTAGTATAAACCACCAATTTTCTTCCCTAATGCAATTTGCACACCTTTGGAAGACACAAAAGAACATTCATTCATCTTGAAATGCACAGTAATTTTGCTATGAGCAAAGAAGTTTACCCACCGATAATAGATTATGTTTAAAACTAGGCACCAGCAGGACATCATGTAACACAACACCATCACACAAATTCACATCACCAATTTCATGCACAACAAGACAACTACCATCAGCAACCCAATTTCTATCACTTTGCTTAGTTTTCTTTTGTGAGCAAATAATTTAGGATCATTAGACATATGATCGGTAGCACCAGAATCTACTATCCATAAAGAATTCAAGTGATTACCGCAAAGTGAGCAAATGAGCCAATTATTGGAAGATTCTCCAATAATCTGCTTCCCTTTGTATGATCTCATGAAATCTTGAAACATTGAATGAATCATTTCAGAATCAACATTGTTTGCGGCATGACCAAAGAACAATAGATGGACCAAAGAAGAACAAAATCCCGGAGGTGTGTCTTCATAGTTGTCAATAACAACATTAGCAGCAAGTTTTCCACCGAAGGTTTCTTGGCATACCAATCAGGATAGCCAATGATTTTAAAACATTGTTCCTTGACATGACCTTTCCCTTTGCAATGATCACATCCGAGATTCATTTTCTCCACTTTTCTTTCTTCCAATCTTTCTTACCAGAATGAAAACGTTGAGCAATTAAAGCACTAGATTCGAGGTATGATGTCTGGAAAGCGTAAATGTCTTTCCGTGTCTCAATTTGTTGAGCAATGTAATATGCTCTATTAATGGATGGAAGAGGATCCATTGATAGAATGTTAGAAATCACATTGTCAAATCTATCATTCAAACCTAATAAGAATTCCATAAGTTGTTCCTCGGCTTGAAATGCACCAATCTCTTCAAGAAATTGCAAGAACACTTAGCAACAAGACCACAACTACAATCCGGAAAGTTTCTCGGATTGTGTAGTTCAATCCCAAAAACGCTTCATCTTGCCATAGTAATTGATAATTGACAAATTTTCTTGTTTTGATTCTCTAAAGCTTTCTTAATCGATATATTTGTGGTCCATTTGATTGACCAAAGCGTTCACAAACCTCATTCCATAATTGAGCGTAACTTTCAACAAATGTAAAGTTCTCTCCTATTTCGAGTTCCATTGAATTAACTATCCAAAGAAGTTACGAGATAGTCACATCTCAACCAACGATGGAATTCTTTATCTCGTTGCTTCAGTTGTTTAATTGAGCTATCAAGAAACCCTAACTTATTTTTCGCAACTAAAGCACGCTTAATATTCCTCTTCCACTCACAAAATTAGTCGAATTTAGGTTTATCGCAACCAATTTGTTCACGGTTTGATCCGAATTTGAAATGTAATAAGGATCGTTGTAAGAATTACTCACATTGTTATCGGAATTCGACCGGTAGCTGAATTTGAGACACTTTCCGCCATTGATGATGAAGAAATCAACCTCGAAGCTCGGAATCTTCAACGAAAGAAAAGTTCGAATTTGAAGAATGAGAATTTGAGAATTTAACAAGATTAATCAAGTTTTCAATTGAAGAAAACAAGAATTTCTAGGTCCAAATGAACTAAATCCGCTCCGATACCATGAGAATCATGTAAGAAAAACGAGAGAAAAATTCTCTTTCTCTCTCAATCAATTGTGTTTATAAAATGTCAAAAAGTCTTGAAGTTTATTACAAGTCCGGTATTTATACCGAGTCTATTAGAGAAGAACTAACGGAATACTAACGAGAATACTAAGCGCACTAACGTAATACAAGCTTTATTTACTAATTACAACTTGATATTCTCATACTCGGCTTGTTTCTTAACAATTCTTGAGTAAGTAAGTGCTTGAAATGGCAATCACAATATTCATTCATTAAATTTTTGGAACCGTTTTGCTATTTTTGTGAAGTTAGTGTCTTGAACATATGTCCTATCTCGGCTTGTTTCTTAACAGTTCGCTGATCACCATGCAAGTGTTTGGAATGGCAATCGTAATAATATTACATGAAACATTCATGATCTATAGTTAAATAGACTAATTAGCGAGATGTGATGGACTTTGGATCCTTTTGTATGATTCTGTAATTACTCTTTAGAGCTTTTTGTATAGTTGAAAACATAAAAAGAAAAATCTGTTAAAAAATATTGAGTTTTAATTCAGATCTCTAGTGGGAACAGAGCTGCATATAATGTGAAAGCTTTAATTTAGATACTAATTTAGCTGAAACTTATGTACTCTGTACTTGTTTCAATTCAAAGTATGCAATATGTAGCTTTCCACTTGTGAAATAATTTGTTTGAGATGAACTTCCTAAGCCACAGTACCTGATTACTGAAACTGGTATATGGTATGATCTTTCACTGCTACGGTGCTACAAATGTGATTGTATCTAAAGTAGCAATATCGATTTAGGCATTGGTCACTAGATTAATTTGAGGCAATATAAGATTGGGCAAAACTTATCCTTCATAGGGGTTTGGATGATTAATATGGAAGTCATGAATTTTCTTTTTAGCCCCTATTTTATTAGTCATATAAAACTTTCTTTCCATAATGTGATACATCTTTATTTGTTGGCTGTAATTTACAATTAGTGAGCTCAATGGAACTGTTGCTGATGTTCAAATACGGACAGCTCGAGTAAGGGCACGCCCATCATTTCCAAATAACGCTTCAATTGAGCATTATGTGCAATCTAATGACTGGTCTTTGTTGTTGCCTATATATTTGATCAACTATGACAACAACAGCAGCTTTGGGTAACTACTAGGTAAACTTGCATCATTTAAATAGCTTTTTGACCAATGATAATGGCAAAATGAACCAAATTTATGGATGGCAAAATTCGTTACAGCAAGTTTGATCCTTCTCAAATTCTTATTATAATGGTCTATCTTTGAAAGTTAGTCACCTGTACTTATAAAGTAGGTTGAAAAGAAATAGAGTGGATCATTAAGAGATGCTTGGAAATTGGAATAAAATGAGTTTAACGTTATCCTATCACCATGGTTAGTCATCTATACTATATATGCTTAATGTGTATCTAAGATGAGGTATATAGGACATAGGTCAGAGTTAGTTGGGGGTGCAAGTCCCAATTTATACAATAAGGAGAGAAACCAGATTGAGATATTTTATGTGTAATAATAATGGAGACAAGCTACATGTCTGAAACTGCAAAGGAAGGTTTTTTTTTTTTTTGGGTGTGAAATTTCAGTCCTATGAAAATTGATATCAGGACACTGACGAGTCAAAAATGAACCATCCCAATGTTATATTGGTTCATTGATGTATATTGACATAAGGAATCAAAACTTCCTCTTATTTAGATCAGTGTACAATATCAACGCTTGTGACTGGCTTCCATTCTTATAAGCTATCATGTGCTTCTATTTACTAGCAGAGAAGAGGATATTGTATTCATTCTGCTATGAACTCCCTTCTAGGTTTCGACATTAAACTTTCATTAAAAGTAACTTGTATTGATTAATGCTTAAAGTTTAGCTGAAACCTTCAACATGAGATAACAAACAGCAAGAATTATAGAATATAAGGGACATAATATCGATAGTTATACTCGATCTTTGATCAAGCACTCTGTTGTGCATGTGCATGTTCATAAGTTTTGTTGTTTTGTAGTGCAAAAATATGCATTTGATAATTCGTTGAATGGAGAAAGCTCGACGACGATGGTTGAGGTTCCAAAATTGTGGGTAATCCTTATTGCTATACACTTCCTGCTATATGAGGAATTATATTATGATTAAGCTTTTCCTTTATTTAGTTGTTTTTTCCCTTGAAAAATTTGGATGTTTATGCTTTGGTCATTGCGCAGTTTCTAAGAGCATGTATAATGGTACATGGCTCTCCAACTAGCTCTCCACTCTCTCTCATCTATTCTCTCTCTTCAAGCTACTCTCAAGAACTATGTCTAAAAACACCCAACAATAATAAAACTCTTTAAAGAGCTCTCCATTCACCTTTTCATTGTTTTGTGGTCCCCATATCAATAAATGAACCTCATTTTATACTATGATTAAAGTTATATAAATAAAGTTATTCATGTAAATTAATTATAATTACAGAAAAAATATCTTTTTCATAATTTATGTAATGTGGAATTTTTTTTTTTAAATATTAATTTTGAATGCTAATAAAGATAGTAGATTTTGTGTATGAAATATATCCAATATTAGGCTCATTTTATACATAAAGAAAAATTATAGTTGTTGTTGGGATAGTAATTATTACCATGTTTTTTTTTATTTTTATAGAAAAGATTATTAAATGGTTGCGAAAGAAAAGAAAACTTAAGTAATTGCTGATAAGACGCGTGTTTTCAAACATTGGAGAGCTATCTCTCCTTCAACCCCAAAGGTATCTTAATCCGTAGATGTTGGTATGAGGAGGTGTAGGATGAACATCCTACACCAGCTCCAAAACGCAAGGCAAGAAGAATAAAACGCACCAATGAACATGCAAAAAGTAATTGATTTGACAGCCAATGTACATTCCCTTACTTCCAGTGTACATGTCGAAAATTCAAAAAGTAACTGATTTGACAGTTACTGTTCACCATTTAATAACTGATTTGATGTCAACCGCCATCATTATGTTTCTTTTATTCTATTATGTTTCTTTGTACATTCTTGGCTTCGTGGTTGTTCATTAACAAAATCAAAATGTACAATGATGACCCCAGTGAAAAGTAACCCAATTCCTGAAACTGATGTCAAGTGAGTAATTTGCAATCTTTGTTTCTTTGTACACTCGTGTGTTGATGTTTGTTCACTGATGAAATTCAATATGTACAATTACAGTCCCATACCTCATAGTGCTCTAGGTGCCACAATTCAAAGTGATGAAATTCAATATGTTCACTGGATATGACTCAATGTATAATATTATTTTATTGAATATTCACTGGTTATGACTCAATGTACAAGATACCACAACCAACGCAATAAGGATAAATCACAATGTACACTGATGGTCATTACTTTGATCACTGAAAAATACAAAAATGTACACTCGTATATTATTGTACAACAAACCATATGCATTTGTACATCAAAAAAATTGTTGGCCCACTTTCAAAAATACTGCCAAAAGTCAGCCAAATTTTTGGCTCTCCTAAAACTAATAAAACGATGTCACTTAAGGGAAGGTGTAGGATGCTCATCCTACTCCCTTCCCCAAGATCTAATTTGCGAAGGTATCTCCCCAAGAGCCACTTTGAAAAGTATCTCTATGGAGAGACACCCAAGACACTACCAAGAGCCCCATTGTTGGGTAAGATGTGGCTCTCCATTTTCTCTCTCCTTGGAGAGCTAGTTGGAGAACTAGTTGGAGAGCCCCATTGTACATGCTCTAATAATTGGTGCATGTTTTCTAAGCACTTTTGTTATTCAAAGACTAAAGATGGTGGTGAATTCATTTTTTTTTTTTACATGTGCTTTGTCAGCCTTTGGGTTGAATATTACAGTTCCTACTTTAAAAATTTATGTTGGATTTTGCTGGTCAATTGGATTATTCACCGATTGGAATAAAAAAAATGAATAATGACGGGAGATTTTAGGTGTTTCATTTCAAAGGAAAGATTTTCTTGCATACACAAATTGCAAGCATTGTATATCTGCTTAGTGTTTGAAAACAGAATAGAAAATATTCACCAATAATATACCTAATAAGGATTATTGAATTGCTTAGAATTTGCAGGTCAAATTAGAAATTTCACACCAATAATATTCTGAACATGGAAATTATATTGATAAACTCCTGCTTGTGATCTATGGAAATAGTCGCTTAGAGCCTTAGAGTACTTGGATTACAGGTTTGTGGTCTTGAGCTATAAAGAAAGTTTGACTTGAATTTCAAGCAGGACACAGATGTAAGTTTTATTGTATTCTTTAGGAATACCTTCATAGATAAGGCTATTTGTGACTTATTTGTAAGAGGGAAGCATGGAAATGTTTTTTAATTGAACATTGTACTCACTTTAGCAAATATGCTAGATTTGCTTGGTAATATTAATTTGCTTTCTCTTTCTTATCAATGATCAATATCAGTCAATCAAATGAGATGCACAACAATTCTCATTAGAAGACATCGTAGAAGACACCAAACAAGAGAAGAAATAGTGAATGCTCAGGTAACCATCCTAACACTTACCATTACATTCGCAGCAAACATCACTAAAATCTACACCTACTAATTTATATCAGTATCACACAGCATGCTTCATCAACTACCATGCAGCAATCACATGACAAGTCCACTCTCAAAGTCAACATCCTAAATAAGTGTACAAGATTGTAGCTATTACCAGCTTTTATATGAGACTCTTGCACTGTTACTTTTCAAAAGTTAACATTTTCTTTCGCTCGACCAATGAATCACGCATCAAATGCCAACTATTAACATTTAACTTATGAAAGCATTATGTGCAATATATTTGATCAACTATGCCAACAACATATATTTGTCCAAACAGCCAAATTGAGTCAAACAAAGGATACGACTAACTACACAATCTCATCTTCCAAACCAGCCTGTAGGTCTCGTCCTAGAGGAAGTTCAGCAGGTCTGACCCAATTTTCACTTTGACACTTATTCCGATGATTAACACGATCTTTTTTTCCTGTAAATCTGTTGCGGCAATAGGGGTAAAACCTTTTTTCATAAGATCCAGGATGAAAAGATTTATAGTGAGAATCCATATCGTTTGGCAGCCGATACCAACGATAGTGATACTTGCCGTCAGTTCTTCGTTCTTTATTGTGATAATAGCATGCAACTTCAAATCTTTCCCCACTCTCAAGCCCTAGATACCACTGACTTCTTCTTTCAAGAACATCATCCGTCTAGAACGACAATGCAAATAAATAACGTTAGGAAAAAAAAAAAGAGTTGTTAAATGCAGTATATGATTGTTGAATGCAAAAACAACATTGAGCAAAATACCTTTTTGCAAAGAAAGTAAAATAGATAGAAAAAAGATAAATGGTAAGTTCAACGTAACGGAATTTCTATGCATCCTTCTTCTACAACCACTGCACAATCATGTTCTCATGAGAATGAAAACTACGGTAATTACTGCTCGTATATTATAATTTCATTTATATTTTTAAGTAAAATAATTAGAGCCTTTTCTAAAATTTGTAATCAATGGGTAAATGAAATTTGAAAAATAATCTACTACAATTTCCAGCCATTGAGATGATAAATGCTACTGTATTTTGTTTTATTTTAAGAATAAGTACACCCATGATAATTAGAGAAAAATATTGAAAGATAGGTTAGGGATGAATTATAAATTCTTAAAAGTGTTCCTCCAATTTCAGACATTGATATCCTCTCTCAATTGTTATGTTGTTTTGGAATACGGAGTATGAAAGTTTTGGATGCAGGATTAAAGTGGACACGTGACAATTATTTTTCTCAATACGAGTAAAATGGATATTTCCACTTTTACATCTAGTAATCTCTGCATTTAGAAACTATGAAGAAAAAACAAAAACAAAAAAGTAAAAAAAAGGTAAAATGAGAAAGAGAAAAATTTACTTGTTTCTTGTTTTATCTTCGACCACGGTGCGTACTACTCCTACTTGAACTCATCCTCCTATAATTGCTACTCATTTGACACATTTCACTTTGGTCCATTGGTGGAAAATCGAATTCACAATCCTCTTGACAAACGGCGAAATATCTTCGGAGATGAATTGCAAAAGAAGCACAACGGAGATCATTGATTTCAGTGATTTCCGTAGGATGGTTGTAATCACCATAATGTCGTGTCACATGAGGAACATCAATGGGATTAGCATGCATAATATCACAAGAATAAGTCAATTCTATTGAAGGACGATAATCACCATAAACCGAAGTAGTGATTTCAGGATAATATTGTGGCACATGTTGAATGGAATAATCAGTGGTAGATGAACATTGCAATGGAGGAACATCAATGGGATTAGTTATTGGTCTAAAATTTGTTGGCATATTAATTTGTGTGTTTTCAATTGATGAAGTATTTCTAGAATAGCGTACAAACACAAATTATTAGTTTGTAATTTCGTACAATATTATGAGTGAACATTCTATAAATTCACAAGACAAGGAGTTGAGACAATTGTGTTTCCTCTAAATTATCATTTCTTCTCTACTTTGCATTTTTTTAAAAACACCCCTTTTCTTCTCTACGTCGATTCTTCCCTTCTATTCTTCTTCCTCATATTCTTCACTATAATGGGGGCTTGTTTATGTAAAAGTCAAGTAGAAGTACCAAGTGTACCAAGTACTCCTATACGCTATTCTAGAAATATTTCATCAAGTGAAAACACACAAATTAATATGCCAACAAATTTTAGACCAACAACTAATCCCATTGATGTTCCTCCATTGCAATGTTCATCTACCACTGATTATTCCATTCAACATGTGCCACAATATTATCCTGAAATCACTACTTCGGTTATTGGTGATTATCGTCCTTCAATAGAATTGACTTATTCTAGTGATATTATGCATGCTAATCCCATTAATGTTCCTCATGTGACACGACATTATGGTGATTACAACCATCCTACGGAAATCACTGAAATCAATGATCTCCGTTGTGCTTCTTTTGCAATTCATCTCCCAAGATATTCCGCCGTTTGTCAAGAGGATTGTGAATTCGATTTTCCACCAATGGACCAAAGTGAAATGTGTCAAATGAGTAGCAATTATAGGAGGATGAGTTCAAGTAGGAGTAGTACGCACCGTGGTCGAAGATAAAACAAGAAACAAGTAAATTTTTCTCTTTCTCATTTTACCTTTTTTTTACTTTTTTGTTTTTGTTTTTTCTTCATAGTTTCTAAATGCAGAGATTACTAGATGTAAAAGTGGAAATATCCATTTTACTCGTATTGAGAAAAATAATTGCCACGTGTCCACTTTAATCCTGCATCCAAAACTTTCACACTCCGTATTCCAAAACAACATAACAATTGAGAGAGGATATCAATGTCTGAAATTGGAGGAACACTTTTAAGAATTTATAATTCATCCCTAACCTATCTTTCAATATTTTTCTCTAATTATCATGAGTGTACTTATTCTTAAAATAAAACAAAATACAGTAGCATTTATCATCTCAATGGCTGGAAATTGTAGTAGATTATTTTTCAAATTTCATTTACCCATTGATTACAAATTTTAGAAAAGGCTCTAATTATTTTACTTAAAAATATAAATTAAATTATAATATAAGAACAGTAATTACCGTCGTTTTCATTCTCATGAGAACATGATTGTGCAGTGGTTGTAGAAGAAGGATGCATAGAAATTCCGTTACGTTGAACTTACCATTTATCTTTTTTCTATTTATTTTACTTTCTTTACAAAAGGGTATTTTGCTCAATGTAGTTTTTGCATTCAACAATCATATACTGCATTTAACAACTCCTTTTTTTTTTTCCTAACGTTGTTTATTTGCATTGTCGTTCTAGACGGATGATGTTCTTGAAAGAAGAAGTCAGTGGTGTCTAGGGCTTGAGAGTAGGGAAGGATTTGAAGTTGCTTGCTATTATCACAATAAAGAACGAAGAACTGACGGCAAATATCACTATCGTTGCCTCGTTGGTATCGGCTGCCAAACGATATGGATTCTCACTATAAATCTTTTCATCCTGGATCTTACGAAAAAAGGTTTTGCCCCTATTGCCGCAACAGATTTACAGGAAAAAAAGATCGTGTTAATCATCGGAATAAGTGTCAAAGTGAAAATTGGGTCAGACCTGCTGAACTTCCTCTAGGACGAGACCTACAGGCTGGATTGGAAGATGAGATTGTGTAGTGAGTCGTATCTTTTGTTTGACACAATTTGGTTGTTTGGACAAATATATGTTGTTGGCATAGTTGATCAAATATATTGCACATAATGCTTTCATAAGTTAAATGTTAATAGTTGGCATTTGATGCGTGATTCATTGGTCGAGCGAAAGAAAATGTTAACTTTTGAAAAGTAATAGTGCAAGAGTCTCATATAAAAGCTGGTAATAGCTACAATCTTGTACGCTTATTTAGGATGTTGACTTTGAGAGTGGACTTGTCATGTGATTGCTGCATGGTAGTTGATGCTGCATGGTAGTTGATGAAGCATGTCTTTTTCTTCTCTTAATGAACCTCACTGTGTGATACTGATATAAATTAGTAAGTGTAGATTTTAGTGAGGTTTGCTGCGAATGTAATGGTAAGTGTTAGGATGGTTACCTGAGCATTCACTATTTCTTCTCTTGTTTGATGTCTTCTACGGTGTCTTCAATTGAGAGTTGTTGTGCATCTCATTTGATTGACTGATATTGATCATTGATAAGAAAGAGAAAGCAAATTATTGTTACCAAGCAAATCTAGCATATTTGCTAAAGTGAGTACAATGTTCAATTAAAAAACATTTCCATGCTTTCCTATTACAAATAAGTCACAAATAGCCTTATCTATGAAGGTATTCCTAAAGAATACAATAAAACTTACATATGTGTCCTACTTGAAATTGAATTCAAACTTTCTTTATAGCTCCAGACCACAAACCTGCAATCCAAGTACTCTAAGGCTCTAAGCGACTATTTCCATAAAATTCCAATGTTTTTGGAAGAAAAGAGCCTGGAAGCCATCGCGCTTTCAATGAGCCCGTATTTTTGAGAACCAAGTCAATGTCACTTTTGGAGTAAGGTCGAGTCAAAGCATCCCAATCTGCAGGATAAAATTCAGTGCATATACCTGTTGGGAGATCTGAAGGGTTGTTGGTCTCATTGTCAGTAAATAAATCTAAAAAATAATGCACCGCCATATCCTTCACCTTTTCAGCATCTTGAATCCATTCATTGTTTGAATTTCTAAGAGTCATAATTCTGTTTCTCCATCTTCGAATAATCGTGCTCATATGAAAAAATGAAGTGTTACGGTCCCCATCTTGAATCCACTCCACCCTCGCCTTCTGGTACCACAAAATCTCCTCTTGGGTGAGAACTTCATCAAGTTCCCTTCTCAAAACTGATTCTAGTTTAATCAGACTAGAATTGTGATTCTGAGCTAAGGATTTTTGGATACCCAAAATTCTAGCCATAAGAGTTCTTTTTTGTCTGAAAATGTTGTGGAAGTTATCTTTATTCCAAACGTGGAGATCTTCCGCAAATTTTTTCAGATGAGGGACAAGAGTAGCTGATTTATCCTATTTTTCATGCATAAATTCCGAGAACTTCTCATGGGTGAGCCAAGCTGCTTGGAACCTGAAGGGCCGATCCATGGAAGAGAGGGGAACAAACCCATTAGGAGAGATAATTATGGGAGTGGTCATATTGCAAGGCTGGAAGGTGTTTTACTCGAGCTTTGTCAAATCTAATGCCCCATTCAGAGTTGCAAAGCGCGCTGTCAAGCCTTGCACTCTTCCGAGTTTCCAGAGAATTGCCTGTTGCCCATGTGTGAGACGGGCCAGAGAACTCAATTTCAACGAATTGGGCATCTTCTACCCAATTATTGAATCTAGCACTTCTTCTTGAGGTCTCTGCACAACATGAGTTTCTTTCCCATGCAAACCTTGTCTCGTTAAAGTCCCCTGCAAGCAGCCAGGGGTGGTGATTACTCTCAGCAAATTCTTTTAATTCTCGCCAAAGGTCTTGTCGACGGGAAGGATCTAGGCTAGCATAGACTGCTGTAAAGTACCATGGTTCTTCACCCAATCTTGTTATCTCCATGGTAATATACTGGTCATGTTGGTATATTGGGTCAATTTTAACTTCCTCCTGCCGCCAGTATACCCATATACCTCCGCTAAATCCCTGAGCATCCATTCGTGTATGTCCAGAATACCCCAACATTGCTGCTATTTTCAGAGCGTGAGATCCTCCCATGTGGGTTTCCACCAGTGCTATAACTGAGGGTTTGTTCACCCTTACTAACTCTTTTAGAACATTACAGAATTCTCTGCTTCCGGCTCCTTGAACATTCCAGACCATACACGTTATGGGTGGAAGAAAAGGTTGAGTTGGGCGGATATTATCCATAAAATTCATGGTATTTGGGAAGGACGAGTGGAATGCTTCAGCCAATAATCGTAAATAACGATTAATAAGATTGGGAATTTTGAGAGTTATGATCAACTCCGGGGTCTCTGGCGTTGCCCCCTCCCAAGAGTGTATCTCCACTTCTAACTTGTGGATCAGGGGGTCTGTTATCTATGAAGCATGGGTATGCCTCCCAGGCGTCGTTTCCCGTACCGGGTACGGGTACGGGACGGATTCGCCTGGGATTCGTACCCAAAACGATTCCGGGCAGGTGGGTACGAGAGAAATAAATGGGTACAGGTGGTCTTCATCTGGGTACGGGCTGGGTACGTTTTTTACCTTAAGGAAGCGTACCCAGTGCCTTTAATAAAGTATAAGGGGGAAAATCCCTTCAAAAAAAAAAAAAGTATAAGGGGGAAAAAAACAGAAGATGATGTGACAAAGCAGAGAAGAAGAGGGTAGATTCGAGTTTGAAAGTAAAAAAAATAAACTTTCTTCTGATTTTTACATACCTTACCCAAATTGCAGAGGTATAAATTGGTAGACAGTCGAAGAGGTTGAGGCTTGAAATTTCGTGGAAGCCATGGATGAATAAGAAAGAGAAGGGTTGAAGAGAAAGGAGGGGATGAATAAGACAATAGGTGGTTGACGGCTGTATGGTTTCCTTTTGCATAGAGTAGTCTTATATGCACGCTATGCGTGCGAAGTCGTTATCAAACTGAAATTAATTTCATAATTACATCAAGTATATTTTATAGGAGAAATTATGTACAAAGTTTTGTTAAACAGAAACATTTTCATAGTGTCCATTAGTACACGACGATTCAAATTTTGTACATAGTTACCTAAGTTTATTAAAGTACTCACAATCATGTCGTCCATTTCCATTAATTAGTAATACGGATGATCATACATTGTAATAACTCTTTGTATATATTTTCTGCGTTTCTTTTTAATCTACACACTGTTGTTTTATCAATTGTTGATAACATGTTTCATCTACTTTATTTTCTTTTTCCACCCATGTCATTCACTCATCTACATTTTCAATTTCTCTCCCATACTGTTGTGCTTCATCCTTAATGAAAAGAAATGGAGTATGTTTTAATTAACACTTATATGTAGCTATCTATCTCTTTCTAAGTAAGGTTAAGTAATAATATAGAGATACTTTTAAATGTGAATAATCTTTTTTTAATAATTTTTACATAATTCAAATGTATGTATAACTGCATATTAAAGTATTAATGCAATAGAAGTTAACAAATTAGAAACACCAAACTGAAATCTCTAATATAAGTGGATGTCAAAGTAAAAGTAAATAAACTAATCAAGTAGCATGTAGAATCAACAACGAAGAACATAATAATTAACAAAGCCCAAATGAAACTAAAAATATGAAACGTGAGGTCCTCAAAGCAACATATAGTCCCCGTGTATGAGGACAACCAAGTCGATAGTATAATTTCAATATATAATAGAAATATAGGCATGTAATAAATTTGTTAATAGCAAATTTTTCACCAAATGGTAGCAATTAAACACAAATTCTAACTATTAGAGCCCAAGCCATTCTTCCTCTCTTTTTCAACAAAATAGTTTGCACATCAAAGCAATAAGAGCTTGGATCAAACGAAACAAACATGTGGCATCTAATTCATGATCTATCAGTGCATCATACTCTAAATTCTCATTTGATAAATAATTGTACATCTGGTAGTACATGAGACAACTATCCTTCTACCAAATTTCATATGATAAATTCTCCAAACATGGGGATCGGACACTCCTCTTTCACGGGCCTTCTTCATACAACACCTATCAAGTATCAATTAAACCCAAACTCCAAAATCAGTCCATTGAGATCCACTCTAACTTGTCTTGGCTCTTTAATCCACTCTCTTATTAGTTATAATATGGGCATAATGATAATATGAGTCCATTTTTTTTCTTTTAATCTATACCTCATCTTTCTCTCGTCTCTTAACTCCAAACAAGCAAACACCACATGACCACAACAACCACCTTCCGCCACAAAAACCGTCTTCCGAGCCACCGAAAGAACCCCAATTTTCAATCTCTTAACTCGCTTCCTGCACCACCCCTTCAAATCACCTCTAACCAAAAAAATGTCGTTGCCCATCTCTCTTAAACCCGAGACATATGAAACTCTTAAACCCATTACCATATCTTGTTCTTTCTAAGCAATTACTGCAAGTATGCAACAACACATCCTAGTTTGAGTTTTTCTAAATTTTTGAAGATTTAAAAAAGAAATTATCGGGGTTGGCGAGCTTAGAGGTTTTATAAATGGCGGATTCACGGGTTCTTCGCCTACCATTTCCGAGTACGTAAGCCCTTTAAAGCTCAAGATTTTGCGTTCTTGTTGTTTAGGATTTGTAAGCTTTTTTCTTTTATTTGGTGATTGAATGTTTGGGTAGTTGCAAGAGTTCTTAGATTTCCTGTTTTCGCATCTTGAATTTTGAGTCTTTGAGAAATGTTTTTGGTTTCTTTGCAAAAGAATTTTGATTCAGCCCAGATAAAATGAATTTGATTTCCCAATAAAATTGAAATATTTGGCAGGATTTGGCTTCACAATAGAAATTTCTAACATTTGACAACTCAATTTTTTGAGGGACTTTTGCCAATCTTACTTGAATTTTATTTAAATTTGATTTGAGTGCTTTGAATTTTTCTGGTTCTCTCCTAATTTCCCAAAAAAAAAAAAAGCTTTGCAAATGGGAGGTAATTAAGAAATACCTCTTCACTGGTTTCTGGTTCACCGTAAGTGTCTATTTTTGACGATATTTGTTATGAGTAAATTTGGTCGTTTACTTTCTCTCTGATTTTGTCCTGTATAAAATACACACAAAAATAACTATTAATTCATATTATTTATTTGTTGTCAATAATAAAGATTTGTGTTTTAATGTGTTATTTGTTTGTTGTGAGAGAAAAGTAACAAATACCTGTTATTTTGCTCATTCAACAATGTTTTGCTTGTATTGGCATGTTGATTACAACGCTTGTGAAAAGTACCCTGCATAAAATGAATGATGATGACTTGATGAGTTTACCAAAAAAAAAAATGAATGATGTATTTATAAAATGAAATTGTATAAAGATTAATTATGAACAAATCTATATAATTACCTAATCTTGGTGAAAGTACGGTGTTATGATTTGTGTTTTGGTTATTTTATTGTGTTTTGGTTATTTTATTGTGTTTTGCAGAGAATTGCAGGGTAGAAGTTAGAGAATAGGAAGGAGAATTGGAAGAACTGAAGACATAGAGATGTGTCTGTGGGTATAGGCAAGTTAATTTCTGATAGCCAAGACCAACAGATGTGGAGTGGTTAATTTTTTTTCAAGAGACGTGGCATTCAAATGAACCAGCCTTATATGTATGCTATGCGTGCCAAAGCATTAATTGTATAAATATATCTAATACCCTAAAATAATATGTATGGAAAGATATCATAAGGTTGTGTAAGGAAAAATATATTCACATGCAACAATGTAATGACAAAGAAAGTAAATTAAATGAGTATTATACCACTTAATAAGGTAAAGGTATAAGAGCAGCTCCCTTTCTCTAGTTTTCCTCCATTAATACTCATGAAAACCCAAAAGCTCTCACGGAAATACTCAATGCATATTATAATAGCCCAAATCAAATGCATCCATCACACCATAAAACCAAACTCTCGTGAACTAAAAGAAAAAGAAAAGCTAATGCTAGTAATACTTGCATGCAACTGTAAGCAATAAATGAACTCTTAATCAAATTTGTGTAAATTTTTACATCTTAAAACTTAAATTTATATTAGCCCTAAACAAACCTTGAAATTTTGAATGATCAAGTTTCGGTGTCGTTTGTAAAAATATATTTTGCCCGCAAACTTGCAATCTTTTAATTTGCCTTCTCCCACTCTTCTTATTTGCACCTCAAATTTGGTAATGGAAAATTAATGCTGGAAATCCGAAGTTTCGTGTGGACGCCATATCGTAGGAGTTACGTTCCACTAACAAAAGAAATTAAAGTTACAACAATAATTAGTAAGTATAACTGAATGTAGTAAAAAAAATCGAGAAAATGCGAATTTGTAATTGATAAGTGACAAAATGCAAATGTTAGTTTTTCCTTTTCTTCTAAAAAGTTTACATGTAAGTTGAAAAACTCCATGTACCTTAAATACCGGTGACGTATAGTTATAATTTCAAAGCTTTGGCCTTCCTCTAAACTTTTAGAAGAGGGGAAGAGGAAAAAGAGCTAACTGCACTACACTACTCCAAACTTTTATTTGAAGAATGTTATAGAGAGAATACAAATGAGAGAATACTTATTTTAAGAAAAATAATTGAAGGTAAAAGCATTTTTTATATATAGCCTCGAAAAAGTGTCTCTCTCATCTTCCCAGTATATAGATAAATGAGTCATATTAGTATTTATATTTTTTTTTTTTGTTTTATTTTTAGGCTCTGTTCTTTTGGACTGAATAAGTCTGAACTGAACTGAACTGAAATGAATAAGTCTGAACTGAACTGAAATAAATAAGTCTGAACTGAACTGAATTGGTCTGAAATGAACTGAACTGATCTGATCTGATCTGAATTGAGTATTATTAATAATTACAAGTAGAATAATATTTTTATCATCATTGATAATGATAATAATTAATAATATTAATGATAATGATAATAATAATATTAATACTAATACTAATAATATGCATAATAATAATATTCTTATGAATTGAGTAATATTAATAATAATATTAATACTAATACTAATAATATGCATAATAATAATAATAATAATAATAATATTCTTATGAATTGAGTAATAATAATAATAATAATATTAATACTGATAATATGCTACATTGTTTAAACTTATTTATTTGGAGTTCTTCACCCACCAAAAAGTAATAATCCCTCCGTTTCCAAAAGTTCTTCATACTTTAACCAATTTCCTCTCACAAAACTATTCAAAATAGGAACAAAATAAATCGGAGGGAGTATTACTTTTCTATCTTTCGCTTCTTTCACCAAAAATTACTCTTTTTATCACTTGTCCCCCTTATTTTATATTCAATGGGTCAAAAAGTACCCTCCAAAAAGTTTAAAAGTGACATTGCCAAAAATCTTAACAATAATAATAATAATAATAATAATAATAATAATAATAATAATAATAATAATAATAATAATAGTAATAATAATAATAATAATAACAACAACAACAACAACAACAATAATAATAATAATAATAATAATAATAATAATAATAGTAATAATAATAATAATAGTAATAATAATAATAATAATAATAACAACAGTGACAATAATAATAATAATAATAATAATAATATAAATAAAAATAATAAGTTGTAGTCTCGAATCGAACCGAATCGAAATGAATAAGTCCGAACCGAACCGATTCGAACCGAACTTAACTAGGTCCGAATCGAATCGATTCGAACCGAACCGAAATGAATTTTCATTTATTCAGTCCAAAAGAACAGAGCCTTAGTGTCTCTCTCATCTTCCCAGTATATAGATAAAGAGCAAAATTGGAAACCTCATTTTTGGTGTCCCCCTCCTCTTTTCTTATAGAATAGAGACTAGTTTTATATGCACGTGATGCGTGCAAAAACATGTAGTAAATTAAATTATTTGCTAATTACATTTATAAATTATGAATTTTTAAATTTTTAATCATTTTATGCCACTAAATCAGGGATATTTAAATTTTCAAAAAAAAATTGAGAGAGAAGTAACTGATCGTGCTGTAAATATTCACTGTTTTCTTTTTATAGTGCCTTTTTTTTTTAATTAAATAGGTAGTTACCTTTTTTATTTTTCCTTTTTTTATTCTTTGAGTTAAGGTAGGTAGTTACCACTTTTTTTTCTTTTTTTCTTTTTTCTATTCTTTGGTGTCCTACCCCTCTTGACATATAGAATAGAGATTCATGTATAAATGATAAAAAAAAAGTCGATAGTTTGAATTTAATGGACACCTTTTGAAGCACTTATTAGTGTTTTGCTTTAGATTATGTTGTCAAAATAACAGGGTCGTCTCGTATAATTTGGGGGCCCTGTGCTAAATATAATTATGAGGTCCTAAAAAGTAAAAATGACGCCATAAATATCATAAGTCAAATTTTCATACAACTAACAAAAGTTGTTTTTTTCCAAACAAAATTCAACATATACTACAAACAAATTCTACTTGAAAATTCAACATATACCACATACAAATTAAAAGACATTCAAAAAATAATGAAACCAGCGAAGCTTTACTAAAAAAAACAATAGCACCAACAAATTCATAATTATAATATAAAATCAGCAATACCTCCAACAATTCAACATATTATATTATAGAATGACAGTAAAATAATATCATCTACCTATTAAAAATAAATTACTTTATGCCACATTATGGGTATAAGTTGCAGACATTACAAAAGGTGTAAAATTGGTTATTAATTAAGTTATGAAGTTGGAGAAGAATAAGAAGTTGCCTTACAATAAAATATTGAAGAATGCGCAAGTAATCCCGATTCTTTCCTCCACTTTGTTGTTGTAAAACAATGAAACCAGTGAAGCTTCTTCCTCCATTTTCTTCTTCTCTATATAGTCTATGGACATCTTCTATTCTCCTTACTCCACTTTTTGTCCCGGTGAAAACAAAGATATGCAGGTTTTGGGTTCAATTGAACTAGAGAAGGAACATAAAGTTCAATTAAACTTACAAATGGTTTTTTTTCTCTCTTCGGAAATTGGGGATTATAGCTGTAATGGGAATTAGAAACTGGAAAGATTGAAATTCTTGGGAGCCTGAAAACAGGAAGACGGAGGAAAACGAGGAGTTGGAGTTTTGGAAATTGGAAGAAATATGTCACGCGTGATATTAAAGCAGCAATTAATAGTTCAAGTTTTTTTTTGGGGCAAACAAAACATAATTGGGCCCTTATATTTTGGGGGCCCTGTACAGTTGCTCACCCTGCACGGGCCTGATGAAAATAAATTCATGAAGAACCTCCTATCTCTCATAACATTTTCTATACACACTATACATTTTTATATACTTTGATCAAGCTTCAAATGTTTCTCGTGGTAAAAACTAAAAAGCAGAGGTAGTCTTTTATAATTTTATTAATGAGACATGACAATATAATAATATAACAAATGTACTTGAAATAGAGTTTTGTACAGGCATACAACAAAATGAAATCTCTTGTCACATGACAACAGCACAATTTACCCAATTTTTTCTTTTGCTTTGCAACATGGTAAAGGTCGAAATTGACTCATCTAGATGTCAGCCATGAATGGTTTTTTCTCAGCAAAAATTGCAACAAAATTGCTTCTTCTGGGCGCAAAAACAAAAAATAAATGTTGAAAAAATTCAAGGCTAAATAATAGAGATAAGATACAAAAAAATAAAAAGAAAAACAAATGAGTAGAAGAGAGTAAAGCATACCTGTGAATAGGCTCCTTGAATGATCTCTTCTTATAAGAAACACTAATTCCCTATTTAAGGACGACATTTTAACCCTGAAATAATAAAACACAACTCACAAAAATGATCTTCAATTAAAAGATACAGAAAAAACCCAAATTTCAAAAGATAAATTGAGAAAGAAGCAATTAGCACCACTGCACCAGGAATAGAAAGAAGCAATTATCACCAGGTTTAGAAAGAAGCAAGTATACAAATAATGGGGTTAAAATGGGTGAATTGGAGGAAAAGGAAAGATGAAAGAAGAAAGAGTGAGAAATGAAAAGGAAAAAAGTTGACAGTTAGTCACTTTTGAAGTTTTGATTTGAGTTTATTTAGTCAGTTATTTTTTTCTGAAACTGAAACGGATCTTGTACGACGACAAAATCAACCATGAATTTTATAATAAATTAATAACCACAAACAATGACACACATATTATATAATCATCATAATCGCATCAATAAACAAATCAGTAATACTATAAATACATGCAACTAATGCTTCTTCAAGTAATCCTTCGTTAAACTCATAATCACGCATTGATAAATATCCTAAATCAATCAATAAGAACAAAAGTAGCCGCAAAAAAAGTAGAAATTGAAGATTTACTTTCATTCGAATAATATACTCCTCTTCTTTCTGAACAACGAAACTGTTAAATTTCTCGATTTCAGCTTCTAAGACACAGACGAATTTTCCAGAATTTCATGATCAGATTGAGAAAATGGAGGAGAGAGAAATAAGGCGAATATTTCAGGGGGAAATGGAGGTGTTAGAGAGAGTTCATAAGGAAAAAGATGGCTTTTTGAAAAGAAAAAAAAAATCCTTTACTGTACTCCGGCGGGGTTCCCTGCATTTGGAGGAAATGATGATTTTACTTCCAATTGAGGAGGAAAGAGAAAAGAGAGAAGATTGTAGAGAATGATGAAGGGTTGGACGGAAAAAAGACGCTCAAATTTGAAAATTCAGGCGGTTTCTTTAAATACTACCTCCGTTTTCTATTATTTGCAACGATTAGACATTTTCCCTCTCTACTTTATGTCAAATCGTTGCACATACTAAAAAACGGAGGTAGTATTTTAAATGGTTTCTTACTTTCTTACCGACTACAGACAGTTTATGTTTTGTCTTTTTTTTTTCTATTTTTAAATGTAATGTACTCTATTTACTGAGGGTAAAATAGAGTTTTTTTGTATTTTGGTGTCTCCCAGTTCTTAATCTATATAGAATAGAGATCATAGTAGTATTTTTATTTTTTTTTATTTTTTATTTTATTTTTAGTGTCCCTCTCATCTTCCCAGTATAGAGATAAAGGGCAAAATTGGAAAACCTTATTTTTGGTGTCCCCCTCCTCTTCCCTTATAGTATAGAGATAAACTGATTTTAATTTTTAATTCTTAGTGACAGCTGTTTTGCATAACCCTGTTACTCCACATAACCGTTTACCCTTTGATCTGTACTTCATCTCTTTTTTCTCTTTTTTCTTTCTTACCTTTTCTCTCTCTTATATTGCATGACATGTGGTTTACTACTGCAGACCCACTGGCCACTGCCCCACTGCCTCACTACTTTTCTTTTTTAAAAAAAACAAAATTTTAATGTTACCTTTTAAACCAAAATTTTATTTACTTTTTGTTTTTTGGTATTTTGAACTTTGAACTACTTATATATGGATGTTTAATTTAGTTAAAAAAAATTTGTCGAATCCATGCCGTACCCGTATACATTGGGGTTAGCTGAATTCCCTACCACTAAATCTCTGAAAGAGGGTGTGGAATTAGAAATATGAATATCCTGCCTTTCACCAAGAGAGGTTTCCATCATCATTTCAGGATTTTGATTGAAAATAAGATGAGTGATTTTTCTTTTGGCTTTCTTGGTAGAACGATTGATGAGATCGCGTTCTTGGGTTGATGATTCATGGCTGATTTCAATGGTTTCCAGGCTCTTTTGGCTTGAGAGCATTTTCTTTGGGTCTTTTTTTGCAATTTGTTTTTTCGTTTAGGTATATATGAAATGACGTATAATGTTTTACAGAACGAGGGAGAGTCCGGAGAGATGCGCATTGATTTTTGGTTTGTTAAATGTGCTCTGAAAGTATATTGTAACTGCATTATTTATTTCAAAATTACGTAATTGATTTTGATGAAAGACAAAATTAATCAAACACGAAATTAATGAAGTTCACTTAGTGCAAGCCTTTTACGAAAGTGGCTAATTGTAAACAGAGGAATTTTTTTTTCCGAAATAGGAAGTTGTCGAAAATAATTATCAAATTGACAAAAGTTTATGGAAAGAGTGAAAAGTAACCTGTTATATCCGTTGAACAGATTTCATTCAAATTTTTTTTTAAAGTTTCCAACAATTGCAATGGATATTTAAAAAAAAAAGATTTTTAGATATTTTTCATTCAGTAATTCATTTACTTGTCAATACCTATTTATGATTATCTCTGAAGTACGTATTTCCTTGGTTCGAATAAACAAAAGTACCAATTTTGTTTATTTACTTAATCGTCAACTTGTTTATTTAATTATTATCTAAAATTACTCAGTAACTATTCATTATTTAATATTATTTCAACTGGTTTATGCAACCAAGGTCATATGCAAAGTAATTGATTTCTAAAATTATGAAGATATATAAATACAAAATAGTTGCTACATACAGAGTATATATGTTCCTCACTACTCAAATTAAAAATAAATCGTGCCAATGACTCAAGTATTCGTTGCTCTCGGATATTACCGTTAAATTTACGATATGAATGATGTGGTTATGGTGATATTTGACGAATTTTAGAAGGGTATTTGATGATAAATACAATCGAAATCTTTTTTTTTCCCTTTTTAAGACAATCGTAATCTTTATGATAGCTGAGTTTTGAAGCTTTTCTAAAATATAGCTAATTAGGTAGGTAAATACTTTTAAAAGTAATTATTTTGCTAAATAGATTTATAGAATTAGTCATTATGGTAAATCTCTCCACTTAGTACTCCACCATGTGTTACTTGAAACACCAAATTAATGAAGTTAACTTAGGGTGTGTTTATCCCTCAGACTCAAACCCAAACTTCAAATTGTGCTACATCAGCTTTCCACTAACTTTTACCTATATTTTATTCTTCAGACTCACTCTAGACTCATTCCAGTTTTACACTTTATCCCTCAGACTCTCTCCAGACTCTCTATCAAAAGTTTAACATAGTTATTTTATATTTAACATATTAAATTTGTAAAAAAATTATGAATTGTGCCGTTGCTTTTTGTTGGTGGGACATGGCAACAAAGACAAAGTGAGTCTTTGTCAGAGTTTTGGAAACCAAAACTCTTTCCAAGACTCACTCCAACTTTGTTCCACATTATCGCATCAAACTCATCAAGACTTTGGCAAGTCTTTGCTTCAGACTGAATTCCGAGACCGCGATAAACATACCCTTAGTACTCCATAATGTGTTTACATGAATTAGAATTTGTCAAAGTTTGACCAAAGCCTAATGTCTGTGTATGTTGGTACAACCGTACAAGTGCTAGGTTGCCACAAAAGCAAAAGGGATGAATAAAGCATTATAAAATGTAACATAAAACATACTCCGTACAACATAATGCACATGGCTAAATGTGCCTCACACAAAGATGGGATTAGAAGGGCCACATAACAATGCAGCCTATATAAAAAGAAAAAGGTTATTTAAAGGGGTCAATAGTCCACAGTTACGAGCTATGATAAACATCTAATTGCTAGATGTTTAGTAGCAAAGAATAAAAAAGTAATAAAAGACAATATAAAAAAGAAAAAAATAATTTATTTTGTTTCCGATTTTTATTTACTTTTTAATATATAAAAATACCAAATTGGTTTTATGAAACACTATTTATATTTCATTTAATACTATTTTTGTTAGTTGCGTAAACACTACTTACAATACATTTAACACTAGTTTTAGTTGCATATAACACTATTTTGTTAACATCGCATTTTTCGAGGTCAACCTTTTTGTTAGGATCGACAACTTTTTGTTAGGCTCGACGCTATTTATGAAAACACTATTTATATTTCAATGAACACTATTTCATTCTTGCATAAACACTATTTATAATGACATGAACACTATTTGTAGTTGCATAAACACTTATTTATTAGCATCACATTTTCCGAGATCATCTTTTCATTTGACTTACAACTTTATCTTTCTTGTCCCATATAAATTGACAATTATACCCCTGTTAGATGTTAGTAAACATCTAGCAATTAGATGTTTATCATAGCTCTCACAGTTACTGAGTATGATGGAAGATATGAAAGTTTAGAGCTGTACGTAAGGAAAAAGCAGAAAAAAGAAAAAAGTTGTCCATGATTTACTGTAGTTCAGATCTGTAGAAAATAAATTTGTTTGGTGTTGCATGTTTTGCTCCATTCACGTTGATCCATACATAAGTACTGGGTAGTTGTTTGATTTTGACCCATGGAAAAAGAACGGTTCTCGTCGGATATAGTACAGTACTGTCTACATGCAAATCATATACTTCCTCAGTTTAGTACAGTACTGTCTGCATGCAAATCATATACTTCCTCAGTTTCGAATTAAACGCAACAAATTATTTTTGCACGCTTTTTAAGAAAGAGATTTAATAGTGTAAATGAACAAATTAATCGAAATAATTTTAATACAAGTAAGAATGAGATCATAAGTTACTTGTCTTAAAATTATTTTGGTTAATTTGCTCATTTACACCGTTAAATTTCTTCCTTAAAAAGCATGCAAAATGATTTGTTGCGTTTAATTTAAAACGGAGGAAGTACTCCGTATTAGTCAGTACTCCATGTCTCCATATGCTTCTGGTGGACATTTTTTTTATGTTGGGAAAAACTACAATTGCATTAAGCTACTCCCTAACTAATATATTAATTTCAACAATTAAGTTTATACGTATTTTAAGAAAATAATTTAATGGTGTAAACGAACAAATTAATCAAAATAAAACGAAGATTTGTAAACTTATAATCACATTTTTATTTGTCTTAAAATCATTTTGATTAATAATTTATTTGTTTACACCAATAAATCGCTTTCTTAAAATGCGTGCAATTAACTCAATTATTGAGATTAACATATTACGGAGTGAGTAAATGAAACTACGGAGTACAATATAATATAAACATGAACTATAGATAATTAAAAAAGTATTTACAAAATAAATTTAACAACAAGGTAAATTTCAATCTGAACTGAACAACAAGGAAAAGAACTCGTTAATACTATGTAATGATTACTGTATACGGAATACTATGTTTATTGCGCTTTGGATCTACTTCGTAGCTACTCCGTACTCCTGCACCAAAGCTGATAAGAACACACGCTTTGGAGTAATTGCAAGTGCTTTTTGCGATACTTTTTGCTTTTTGTACCGAAAATGTTCATGCACCAAAGCTCTCCTGACTAACCTAGTCACAAAAAGTACTTGTCATTTTCATTGGTACGAAGGCCCTCAGCTTTTTGAAATTTAATGTCTCTATCTTAATTTATTTGTCCTTCCTTTCTACACAAACCTCATTTCTCTCTCTACTTCCCCACGTCTCTTTCTTAATTTATTTGTCCTTCCTTTCTATTCACATCACATTTACAATCCTTGTGTAACCTTAAATTAAAGAGACCCTGAAGTAACTTTAATTTCTCTAATGTTGATGTAGCGCACGCTTCCAATGAATAACCGGACAAGGTCAGCTTGTAAAAATGAACAGTGAATTTCAACCTTTTGCCACCCAAAGCACTATGCAAGTGAATAATGGGTGAACTTTCCACTTTTAAAGGGTCATGGATGTGGTGTACTATTCTAGTTGTACTATCTTAGCTCATGTATTATTTCACATCATTAATCTAAAGTCCATCTTCCCTTAGTTCATTTTTAGAATAAGTGATTTTCTTGCTTATATCACCATTAATAGTCACAAAGTTAATAAACACCAGAAACCTAATCAATTATCAAGTTTATATAGCACTTATTCTAAAACAAATTCGTTGTCAGTGAGAACCTCTTTGTACCACATGATTGCTATACCATCTAAACTCATCCAGATTGTAACAAATAATAATCATACCTCACTAAGAATAAGAACCCCTTTCTTTGAAGCTTGGCATGCCACAAACTCATAACTCACTAGATTCATCATTCATCCCATCCCTTACTTTTAGGATGCACATAGAATGAGTTTTAAATATACATGAAAACAACTGTAAGTGTATATATGTATCTGAAATAGTAATACCATTGAGCGAGGATGCATTGAAATTAATTCTAAAAATTATATGAATGGAAGAATTATAGATGAACATATAAAACAATTAGATGTACATGAATCAAGTCATGGATGTACATATAAGTGATCCATGTAGGAAAGTTGCAGGTTAACTATAGTTGACAGCATAAGGATGAATTGGTAATTTAACTTTGGGTTCACCATTGAGAAGGTTGCTATTTAGGCTAAATACCAAAACATATTCGTACTCCATGGCCCATGCAACTACTGAGTATTGCATAGGTGATAGGTAGACTTTGGACATGGTGTACGAATATGTTTTGGTAGACTCTGCAATCTGCATCACATTACAGCTACCCCATTTATTAGAGCCTAGAGGAAAAGTAAAAGTGACAGTAGGCTGTAGTAGTAGGCTGCCAACCCTTGTGAGTTGTGACATGGTAGCTGAGATGGAAGATGAAATAGTATTTTCTTCTTTTTTTTCTTTTTTTTTTTGTACACCAGCTTTTTCCTTGTTTTTTTTACACCATAATTGGGGTTGATGGGCATGATGGCCCCATTTAAGATTTGTAAAGTCCGTAGAGATTGTGTTTTTGTGCATGAAGTCAGTGTGTCTGTAATTACACGAGCTTCGCGTAAATTATACTTCCTTCGTTTTTTTGTTAACTTGCAACGGTTTGACTTTTACACTATTCACCAACTTTATTTGGTTTATCTTTGATGACTTATAGTTAATGAAAAACATATTAATGTGGGATCTTGTTAGATTCGTTTCAATGTATATTATCTGGATATCTACTTTTTATAATTTTTAATTATCGATGCTTAAAGATATTAATGGTTGAACTTATGCGTTAGCGAGCGTGAATGTCGATTTAAATGAAATAAAAAGCAGAGGAAGTATTAAATATATGTAAATAGTGTATATGAGTAACATTTTTATTTTTATTTTTGGAGAATATGGTGAGCATATTTAATTTTTTTTAATGTGCCTCAATTAAGTTTGTAAGTTCCAAAATAAATAAATTTTTCCCTACATCTCGCCACTTTGACTAATTATTAAAAGACTAAACATGCATTTAATGACAAGATCTTCCATCATGAAAAAAAATTAGTTTTATCTTTTTTGAACTTATTATGCAATATGAGTTAAATATAATTGTCATCTAGCTATTCTACTCAATATTATAAATTTTAAATTACTTATTTACATCTTTTTTTCTAGAGGGGTAAAAGTTGATACGACCCGCCAATCGGACACGAAATCGACCCATTATTGGGTCGAGGGGGTTGACTTGTTTAGTACACGCGTCGACACAACACATATTGTAAACGGGTCGGTTATGGCTAAGGGGTTTGACCCATCTAAGTAAGCGGGTGACACGACATGAAACAACTCGATCCATTCAATTCTCAACTTTAACATGCAAAATCCGACACAACTCGCCAATACGACCTAAATCGACTTGTTATTAGCAGATGTCGGTCGAGGACGTTGACCTGTTTCGTACACTGGTCGACACGATACATTTATTAAATGAGTCGGGTTTAGGTTAAGAAGTCCAACAATTTTGAGAGTTGTGGCAACACTTTTCAGTCATTGTCATAGGCTATATTTCTTGTAGTGTGACCGAGTGGCACAAACCCGGGGCCTGACCCGATTATAATCCCTACTTTGTTTTTCCTTTTAAGCACTACTTATCTCCATGCTTTTATGCCACCATTTCAGCCATAACCAAATAAAAATAATTTAATTCTTCCACATTTATTAATTTCTTTTTCAGTTATGATAGGAGTTTATATATGCTCTTTGTATTTTAGTTTGGTTTGTATACAAGGGAACTTTTTTTCCCCATTTTCTTTATTTTATGCACCTCAAACTATAGTCATTATAAGTTTGTAACTGACATTGTACAATATAATTAACATCCCAAAATTAATGCTAATAATAAGAGATAAAAAGAACTATTCTAATTTCTAAATCAAAAAGATTAAGATTTTAGCTAATTTAATCATGGGAGGAATCCTATCAAAAAAGAAAAAAAAATCCACATCGAACTAGCATACAACTAGAAGATACTTAGTGAATTAGTGTAGAAGTAGCGCAAATTTTATGAAATTTTATAGAAGTACCAAATAAACTTTTTTATTGTTGAACTAATCAATTTATTTGAACTTATGAGACCTTATTAGTTCTTTATTAGACCTTATTTGAACTTCTCTCAACTAAACTGAATTTATCTGAACTTCTTTTTCCTGATGAGGATTTTTTTTGATAATTTTTGTTTTATTACTTGTACCATAGAGGTACTAACTCCATTAACAGTACATTAAAACTAGTTGAAAATAAAGTTTACTATTGAAAGTCGTTATACTAACCTTTGTAAGATAAGTATTCATTATGATAGGTCGTTATAGTAACCTTCATAGTTTATTATGATAGGTTGTTAGGATAATCATATGAGAATTAATCGTTGCTTTTGAATATTGTTTGGATATGTACGAGTTCACGATTATTGTTCTTACTACATCGAATATTGTTTACATAAATAGTACCACTGTGTACACAGATAGTGGCTTTTGTTTACTTAATACTATTAGCATATGTCTATACTATTACAATGTTACAATATTTATGCACTAATACATACAATAGTGGTGTGAACAATTGAACGCACCTAGGGATTTGACAGACAAACCTTATGTTTACATGTATAGTTCTTTTTATTACGTGGATAGTGGTTTTGTAGCTTCAAGTTTGCTAATAATGAATATATATACCAACCTCTTACGAGTGTCCTACGGATTTGACAAACAGCCTTTATGTTCACATGTATAGTTCTTTTTATTACGTGGATAATGGTTTTGTAGCTTCAACTTTTGCTAGTGAAGAATATGTATACCAACCCAGTACGAGTGTCACATACAACAGTGCTGTGTACAATTGAACACAACGACGGACTTCAGAACAACATTTATGTTTGCATGTATAGTCCTTTTTATTACGTGGACAGTGGTTTTGTTGCTTCAAATGTCACTAGTGAAGAATATGTATACCACTACAAGTGAAGAATATTGATTAATTTTATTGTAATATGTATTTGGAGATAATCTATATGTATCCCATGCCTTGAAGAGTCCGTTTTTTAATAGACGGTCTCATGTTAGTGTTAATGTGAGACCAGCTGATATCATGCTGACATCACGCGCGTGCATCAAACCAACACCGGAATTAGTCAACTTTCTCTCTCTACATTCCTTGGTAACTCCCATTTTCTCTATGTTTCACTTATTGTGAAACGGAGGAAGTATTAGTTAAGGGGTGAAGTACATTAGTTAAGCGGTGAAGTATATTAGTTAAGCGCTGAAATATATTACTTATATCATAAAAACCAGATTATAACGCATCTTATTTGTTCAATCACAACAATACCACATAATTACTTGTGCAAAAGGGGGACTAGATTTGCAAAGAGCGAATTGTGGAAAAGAGAAAGTAATTTTAAGAAGATTAAAAAAAAAATTCCAAGAACCAAACTGAAATTGATACAATTACTCCAAATGCTAGGTTTTTTTTAAGTTCTTTTTTCAGGTTCTCTTTTGTATTTCACATTTTAGATTTATAAAAAAGTTATTTCTTCATTTATATTGGAAACTAAATAATGATTAATAGATCTTAACTAATTATAGAACAACACTAACTAATATACTGGATATGTTAACTAAAAAATAATGTAAGTCTACATATAGATTACCTGCTCCAAACTATTGTGCTAAAATACTTAATTAATCCGCCAAAAATACTAACTAATTCGCCAAAAATATTATCATGAGAATTTGTGAGACGCGGTCCGTTTTTGAAAAACATATTTTATAATGGTAATGTATTGAGACGTGCGTAACCATCCCAAGTTTATGGTCCTTCATATGATCGTCTACTAAACAATAATAGTAATTTAGTAGAACATACTAATAATCATCCCAAATAATTTATTAGAACGTACTAATGATAATCCCAAGTTTGTGGTCCGTCCTTCATATGATCGTGTACTAAACAATAATAGTAATTTAGTAGAACATACAAATAATCATCTCAATATAATTTATTATAACGTACTAATGAGCATCCCAAGTTTGTGGTCCTTCCTTCATATGATCGTCTACTAAACAATAATAGTAATTTATTAGAACATACTAATAATCATCCCAATATAATTTATTATAACATACTAATGAGCATCTCTAATTTTTGTTATTTTATTGTTTTCGTATCATATATCGTGCACAAGGTGTGATCCTATACAATTTTTTAACTCCCCACGTCCATTGTATATATATATACATTAAATTCATGTGGTGTGGTAATGATCAAGGGAAACCACTGTCTGTGTAAAAGAAAGTCTTATAGATTAATTATAACCATTGTGGTTACAGAACAAACCGCAGTATGTGTAATTGAAACCATTATATTTACAGAATATGTTTACTTTGTGTAATAAAAAAAAAATTCTACTTGAATTGCAACAAGTATATGTACAATAATTGCTAAATGCCTAGCGGGTAACCGTCTTTTCGGTATGATTTTTCGGTTAACCATTAACCATTATTCAGGTTATAGTATTATATTTTACTTAATGTATATATATATTTTCTATTTTTTTGTGCATATACTTTAATATTATATATATACTCTAATATAAAATGTATTGTAAAGTGGATAATAAATCCATTGAAAACAGTATAACACTAAGAATTTAACACTAAGAATTTACTCCATTTTCTAATTATAGTGTTTAAATTAGTACTAAAGTTTTCGAATAATCACATACTTCCTCTAATTGTTGTTACTAAGTAACAAATATTAGAATTAATATAGTTGTTGGAAAATGTTTCACAATAATTAAATAGAGGGAAAAATATTTCGGTTTTTCGGTTAACCGTCCACTCAAAAATCGTAACCGTACCGTTTAACAGTTACTTTTACCGATTCGGTAACCGTACCGTAAAAACTTTTTTTAATCGGTACGATTACCACCCTTTTACACCGGTTTTCCAATTTTTTGGTACGGTTTTTCGATTTCGGTTTTTTATGAATACCCCTAAGTACTACCCCACTATGACTAAATTATTTCATCTTAACAAATGGCCTGTAGGTGTCTTATAGCTTTTGTTGTCATATCACTCCAACAGTCCAACTGAGTAATCACTAACCATAACATTAGATTTTGCAATATCCTCTCTTTTAAGTGTACATTTTTTTGTTTATGCGAGCTTTAAATTATATTAGTAAGAAAAATTATAAATTTGTATTGAATATACATGCTATTTGCATATACTAGTGACATGTATAATAATTTTAATAAAAATAACTCTCTAAAGGACTAAACCTCCTAATTTCTGGAAATTACCAAATACGCCCACCATATTCTCCAAAAATTAAAAAAAATGTTACTCATATACACTATTTACATATATTTAATACTACCTCCGTTTCATATTAATCTACACACTTACACTTTTCACGCATGCCGATACACTACTTTGAACTTTTATATCTCCAATTTTGTATTTGTAAAAAATATAAAAAAGTCGATATTCTAAAACTACATATCGGGATCTAATCAAACAAGGCACTTCACACGACTATATTTTCTCTTAACCATAATTCACAAATGATAGTCAAAGGAAAATTTGTAAATAGTGTCAAAAGTGAAAGTGTAACTATTAATATGAAACGGATGTAGTATAATTTACGCGAAACTCGTGTAATTATAGACACATTGACTTCATGCGCAGAACTACAAAAGCACAATCTCTACGGACTTTACAAATCTTAAATAGGGCCATCATGCCCATCAACCCCAATTATGCTGTAAAAAAAAGGAAAAAGCTGGTGTCAAAAAAAAAAAGAAAAAAGAAAAGAAAAGGCTACTACTGCAGCCTAGTGTGCCTAAGCCGAAATAATACCTGGGGCAGACCTTTCCACTTTTACTTTTCCCTTGCAAATTTACGGTTTTGCCATGGATATTGGATGGCAAAACCAATATCCAATATTGGTTTATCATTGCTCGAGCTGATATACATACACGAGGGGTGATAAAACGCTCATTGTGAGCGGTTTATCTGCCCACTCACATCCAATCATTAATTAAAAAAGTTGGTGTAATACCTCCATTAGAAAAAAAAAAGATTTATATTAATAAAAAATTATGGGACGCATTAATTTAATATTAAGTCAAAAAGTGATACTGACAATTTTTCCTCTAAAAAGTACAATTATGAACCCGTGTTTGTGTATTTGAAACCCTGGTTATTGTTAAACCAACCCCTGTTTATGTGTTTTAAACCTATGTTTTTGTTAACTCAACCCCTATTTGTGAAAAAGTAAACATGTGATATCTGACATAAAGTAAAAATTGCATTGATTTGCGTGTCCCATTCAGCTTCCCCCCCCCCCAAAAGTACATTTGATTATTGATACGAACCCATGTTTGTGTATATTTTTTTTTGATAATTTTATTGCTCAACTACCCATTAGTGAAACGGGTACAGCTCAATCATACCACAAACAGAGGGATTCCATACAATCATAGAACAGAGCTCTAGCTAATCCATCAAAACATTCAATGCTTCCAAACAACAAAATCTGAGTTACGAAATAACCTCTGGTTAGCTATAAGATCGAGAACCGAGTGAGAGCTTTGAGATTTGTGAGATATTGAGAGCTTAAGTCCTCTTTCCGGGGCGAATCTAATGAAATTCGGAATTAGATTTAGATTCAAAGGCCCACCTGAGGGATTGGAGCACCATTGAACTGCCATTTGAGAATCTGATTTGATTTCAATTGTATGATTTTTGAAGCGATCAGAATTGAGGGAAATTTGAACAGCTCTGTGAATTACTAAGACCTCAGCAGAGCTAACTTCCATGGAAGGAATGGGTCCTGAAAAAAGGCAAAGCAGCTCGCCATTTTCTTTGAGAAGAGCTCCCCCAATTACATATGTGAAATGAGTGGGGTTTAAAGAGACTTCAACCAGCCAATGTAACTCGTCATTAGTCACTACATCCCTTTTGAGAGGCTTCATAGGGAAATTACGAGGATCTGGGCTCATCCAATGAAGGCATCTTGGATTTCGCATGACTTCATCAGGGGAATATGGAAAGGCTTCCTTCCACCCTTTGATCCACCAACATAAACGAAGAAGCACCATATTCTGGACAGCTTGAGTTGAGCTGGAAGAGTTGTTGAAGACTCTTGCATTCCTTTCCTTCCAAAGTGACCAAATAATCACTTGGAATGATGCTACCCATACTTTTCTAAAAAAATTATTTTTTGATGGGAAGCTCCATTGAGCAAAAGCTTGCTCAATATTTGAAGGCCACACCCATGAAAAATTCCGGAGATCGCACCACCAATTCCAGGATGGATCTTGCAAAGGAACAAAGAAGAAATAGGTGAGAAACGTCTTCGGATCTGCGGTGCATAATGAGCAAGAGATATCGGAGGGAGGTATGATATTATAAGATGCAAGTTTCTTTTTTGTGTTGATTTTTTCCAATAACACCAACCATGAAAAGATCTCAATTCGGAAAGGTACCAAACCTTTCCATATCTTCAAAGAAACACCTTTGAGAAAAGGCTCAAATTTCGATGAAAGCTCCAAATAGAAGGATTTAACCGAGAATTTTTCTGAGTTGTTTGGAGACCAAAACCACTGATCCTTTTTGTCTTGCACAAGGATAGATTGTTGCAGTAGAATGAAAAGCTCATTCCATTCGAGTTGATCTCTTGGTCTAAATGAACGTATCCATGGAATTCTCCAAACCCACAAAGAATTATTCCACTCCCCCATAGCAGCTATAGTGGCAAGGGGAAGAACCGCAATGCGGTAGAGCCTTGGGAATCTGATTTTAATGGCTTCATCAAGGAGCCATGAATCATGCCAGAAGAGAGAATCTCCACCATTTCCCAGCTTCTTCTTTGAACCATATTTCAATAATTCTCGAACCCCCTGGTGCTTCAATAAATGGTTGCAAATACCTTTCCATGGACCACCTTTGAGCAGGTGATCCAAATCAGCCATCCTAAATGAAGCAGGATAATTATACTTGGCCTGAATTGTTTGCCTCCATAGCGATTCGGGTTCTTGGAAAAATCTCCAAACCCATTTGAACAGAAGTCCTAGATTACGGAAGAGCAAATTACTGACATTTAACCCGCCCATCTCTTTAGGAAGTTGAATCACATCCCATTTTATTAGGGCAAGTGCCCGTTTATCCACACCTCCACTCCAAAGAAATCGCCTTTGAATGCATATTATTTTTTGAATCACACCATGTGGCAATGGGTAGAGTGACATGTAGTAGATGGGAAGATTCGAAAGAGATGCTTTGATTAAGGTGAGTCTGCCACCTAGAGACAACAGTTTACTCTTCCAACCTGCCAATTTTCTGTTCATTTTTTCGATCAAAGGATCCCAAGATGCCAATCTAGAAATGTTACCTCCAATAGGGAGGCCAAGGTAAGATAGAGGGAAACGACCAACTTTGCAGCAGAGATGTCGAGCTAATTCATGGAGTCTGCCTTCTTCAACATTAACACCAAGGATCTCACTTTTATGGAAATTAATCTGAAGACCCGAAGCTAATTGGAATAGAATGAGAACCTTTTTGATGTTGTGGAGAGATTGAGTATCCGGAGAGGAGAATAGAACCGTATCATCTGCAAATTGTAAGTGAGAGAGTACTGGACCGTTTTTGCAAACTTCAATTCCTGACCAAAGATTCATCGCTGTTGCTTTCTTGATCAAGAGATTTAGAACTTCCACCACTAGGACAAAGAGAAATGGCGAAAGTGGGTCTCCTTGACGGAGACCCCTTTGTAGCTTGAAGGGTGAGGTGGGGGTGCCATTGAGGAGGATGGATGCTGCAGCTGAGGATACACAAGAAGATATCCATAGGATCCAGATTGAAGGAAATCTCATTTGTTCCATTACCCAGTTCAAAAAAGACCAAGAGACGCAATCAAACTCCTTATGGAAGTCCAGTTTTAACAGAACCGCTGGTAATTTTGAACTTTTACATGACTCTAGTAATTCCCCAGCAATTAAAACACTGTCTAGTATCTGACGACCTTCAATAAAAGAGGATTGATGTGGGCCTACCAAGTGACTCATCACTCGCTTGAGCCTATGGGCCAAAATCTTGGCTATGATTTTGTAAATACAGCCGACCATACTGATAGGCCTGTAGTCTTTAAATCCACCAGGATTTTCTATCTTTGCTATGAGTGCAATGAATGCAACGTTGCTTCCTTTGGGAAGACGCCCTGTGTTCCAGAAATCCTGGATAATGGAATATACATCGCACTTAATAATCTCCCATGATGATTTGATGAACCTGAAATTGAAACCATCCGGTCCTGGTGATTTCGAAGGATTGCATGATGTCACAGCATTGTCTATTTCCATATGAGAAATCGGTTCAGTAAGTTCACAAGCTTGCAAGTCAGAAAGCTTCTTGAATTCCAGACCCTGAAATACAGGTCTGTTAGTGAATTCTTCCTTGAATAAGGTTTTGAAATACTCCACCGCCGCTTCTCGAATTTCATTCGGATCCACCAATTTATTCCCTTCAAAAATCAAAGAAGAAATATTATTCTTATTCCTTCTGATTGAAGCAAAAGTATGGAAGAATTTTGAGTTTTTATCTCCATGTTCTAGCCATTGGATGCGCGAGTTCTGAGCCCAATTGATCTCCTTCTTCTTGAGCCAACTCCATAAGTCTAACTGAGCAGCGGACCTTTGTTTTGCTTCTTCCAGACTCAATTTTCGGACGTTTGCCATGTTATCCCACTTCTCAATTTCCGATTCCAGGTGAGCAATTTTTGAGTCAATGTTGCCAAAATCTTGTGAGTTCCATACTTTCAAATCTGCCTTCACAGTTTTTAGTTTCTCCATGAAAGTCTTCCCCTCAGTCTTACTCCACGTGTTTTTAATAGTCTCCAAACATCCCAGATGAGTAAGCCATACATCTTGGAATCGAAAGGGCCTAGGACCCCAATCAATGGCTCGAGATTTGATTATGAGAGGACAGTGATCGGAGACACTTCTTTTGAGGATTGAAGTGTTTAACAGTGGGAATTTGGTTATCCATTCTGCCTGCACAAAAGTTCTATCGAGCTTACTCATCGAAGTTCCTCGAAACCAAGTGAACCATCCATCCGATGGCGAGACTTCAATCAGGTGCAAATTATTAATGAAGGCCTTGAATTGCATTGAACCTGTAAGGTCAATCAAATGACTACCACGATCTTTCTCTGATAGGATTTCGTTGAAATCCCCTGCTATTAAACACGGGTATTGTGAATCCGAGCAGAATTCAGCAATATCACCCCAAATTTCTGCTCTTGCATTTGCATCACATGAATTGTATATATTCACCAGAGTACATTGGAAATTAACGAGATCAAAGTACCCGATAACGCAATCCAGCTTACGGTTAGTGTGGGAAGATGATAACCGAAAAAGTGAGTTCCTCCACAGGGAGATTAAGCCTCCGAGTTTCCAATTGAGGGGCTTATACAATACTCAATGTCATCCCGGGGCCCACATGGACCGTGCCATTATGGGTGAAAGAGATTCAAGCTTCGATTCTTGAATGAAGGTGATCCAGGGATCATGAGAATTTAGGAACTTCCTGAGAACTCTGCGCTTAATTCTAGCGCCAACGCCTCTAATATTCCATGAAAAAATTATCATCTTTAGATGTTGAATGAGAATTAGGATGGAATTCATCACTGATTGGATGTCCAATCCTGGGCTTGACGTGATAAAATCCCCCTGATTTTGCCATGAAGTTCAGATAAAGGTCCATTGAAATTCATCCCCATCTTGAGGCCTAAATCAATGATTTCATCGGCGATCTTATCATATGACCCAATTGGGAGGGCCTCGGTGGAGAGATATGCAGGGGGGTGGATTTTTGGGAGGAGGAGGATGTTTGACGTTTTTCTTTCTTTTTTTGGGATTTCTTGAGATTTCTATTCTCTCGGTGGGCTTTAAGGGGGGAAGGAATGAACTCTTCAAACCCAGGTGGTATTGAAGGCCCAGAGATGGATGAGGAGGATGAGTGAGTTTTGGACCTGGTTTTCTTCTTTGATAGAGGGTGAAGGGGTTGGAAATGTTAATGGGCGGGTTGTGATAAAGAGAAGCTCGGGCCGTCTCGTTGAGATTTTTTGATGGGCCGAGATTTAAGCCATAATTTAGCTTAGAGGGTATAGAATGTTTGGGGGGGGGGAAGAGACAATTTTTAAGTCGTCCGTGTTTGGAAGAGTGGGCTCGGATTGCAGGGATGGCCTATGAGACTTATCTTTACTCGCCCCCTTAGAGAGAGAAGATTTTTGATGGAGTTTTAGGAGGGGTCTTGGAGGGGGAAGGGTATTTGGGCGGCTTTTGGTTTTTCAATGGAGAGGGAAGTTTAGCTGTCTTTTGTGGTGTTTTCAAGGTGACATTATCAAGACAGTTCATATCGTCAACATTCCCCGTGTCTATTATGTTGCCACCCAATTCAACCTCACTTGGTTGAAAATGATGGGTTGTTTGGCTTCCCACCAATGGTTCAACATCAGCGGAGAGTGGTTCATCTTCATCGAGGGAGGGAGATTCATTTGTTGGTACTCTATCATCATGATTTGGTTGGTTCTGGTTATCCTTAGACAATGGATCACGTAGCTTATGACACCCACAGGACATGCAGTCTTCCATAACAAATATTTTAAACTTTTCCTCATCTATGGCAAATATGAGTGGGTTATTTATTTTAAAGAAACAATCAGTGATGATCATTACTCTTGCACAATCCATTCTCGAGTACTCCACAGAGAGAACTCTTCCATAAATGTTCCCAATCTTAAAAAAATTGTTATAGCTCCACGCTGACAGGGGAATACCATATATGGTAATCCATGTTTTCCTCCATTTAGCAGCACATGATCTATTAACTTTACGAATCTCTTCAAACCATCTAAGAAGCCATTGGCTTCCAATTATCGCTTCTTTGTCATCAATCGAATCAAACGTAATTAAGTGTAACATACCTCCAAGGGGTTTGACCCTGAAGCAGTTCACACCTTCCGCTAATATGTGATCATGAATGACTTCAGAGGAAGATGAGGAGTTGGCCACCCCAATCACACTCTTGCTAAAAAGCTCCTCATTCTCAGAACTTCTCTGCCCTTTAATCATAATGATCTGGTCTCCATCAAAATCCTCCAAGTCAAGCTGCTCTCTCACATTCTCCGTGTCTTCACCCAGAATTCTAGAGCTCATTACTCTAAGGTTGCAAAATTCTTTTTCAAATTTTTCCGGGATGGGTTTCAGAATTTGGTTAGGTTGGATTTTCTCTTGATGGTTAGGTTTAGAAGGGGGTGTAGAGGCCTCCTTATATGAGCGATGATCCCTCATTGCAGGTTTTGGGTTCGGGCTTGAGGGGGGTTGATTTATTACGGAAGTTTGTTTTGTGCGATTTGGGAGGGTTTTGGAAAGGTAAGATGGGGTATCAAATTTTGCAGGATTAACTCTAAGTTTATATTTCCCAATTCTTCTTCCATTTTCATGGCTAATGGCACTGAGGAGGGATTGAGTTGAGTAAAATTTCACAAAAGCATATCTGTGGTTACTGTTTTTTCGGAGTTTTGTGGGTAGCACTAAATCTGAGATTTTCCCATGGGGGAGGAAAATGAATCGAAGTGTCTGTGGGTTGATCTCCAATGGAAGGTAATCAATGAAGATTGTCCTTTTTGCCGTCGGAGGGTGGGTTCTCGCGGTGGTATGCCTTCTTCTAACTGTGAACCATTCACTTTCTCTCTCTAGGGTCTCTCTCATTCTCTCAATACTTTGAGGCTTCTTTTGATGACTCACCCATGTTTGTGTATTTAAAACCCTGGTTATTGTAAATTCAACTCATGTTTGTCTGTTTGAAACCCATGTTTGTGTGTTTGAAACCTATGTTTGTGTTAACTCAACCCCTGTTTGTGTATCCCTTTTCCCCTTCCATTCCCTTTTCCCCTTTTACCCCTGTGAGTGGGTAGTGATAACCGCTCACAATGAGCGTTTTATCACCCCTCATACATACACTTGGTTTATGGAGGGGTGATAAAACGCTCATTGTGAGCGGTTTATCAGCCCACTCACATCCAATCATTAATTAAAAAAGTTGGTGTGACACCTTTATCAGAAAAAAAAAAAGATTTATATTAATAAAAAATTATGAAACGCATTAAAATAATATTAATCCAAAAAGTGATACTGACAACTTTTTCCCCAAAAAGTATAATTATGAACCCATGTTTGTGTATTTGAAACCCTGGTTATTGTTAAACCAACCCCTGTTTATGTGTTTGAAACCCATGTTTTTGTTAACTCAACCCCTGTTTGTGAAAAAGTAAACATGTGATATCTGACATAAAGCAAAAGTTGCATTGATTTGCGTGTCCCATTCAGCTTTCCTCCCCCTCCCCAAAAAAGTACATTTGATTATTGATACGAATCCATGTTTGTGTATTTAAAACCCTGGTTATTGTAAAATCAACCCATGTTTGTGTGTTTGAAACCCATGTTTGTGTTAACTAAACCCCTGTTTGTGTATCCCTTTTTCCCTTCCATTCCCTTTTCCCCTTTTACCCCTGTGAGTGGGTAGTGATAACCGCTCACAATGAGCGTTTTATCACCCCTCTGGTTTATGTGGGGATCACATACACAAGCCAATAGAAAAAGAAGGAAATGGGAGAATAAGGGGGGGACCACTAGGGGGATGATTTATGGGGACCAATACCGGGGAGTATTTGGGTAGTGTATGTGGGAGACTACGAGGGGTGATAAAACGCTCATTGTGAGCGGTTTATCTGCCCACTCACAACCAATCATTATCAAAAAAAGGTTGTTGTGACACCTCTATCAGAAAAAATATTAATAAAAAATTATGGGACACATTAAAATAATATTAAACCAAAAAGTAACACTGACAACTTTTCCCTCAAACAGTACAATTAAGAACCCATGTTTGTGTATTTGAATCCCTGATTATTGTTAAACCAACCCCTGTTTGTGTGTTTGAAACACATGTTTTTGTTAACTCAACCTCTGTTTGTGAAAAAGTAAACATGTGACCTCTGACATAAAGCAAAAAGTTGCATTGATTTGCGTGTCCCATTCAGCTTCCCCTCCCCCCAAAAAGTACATTTGATTATTGATACGAACCCATGTTTGTGTATTTGAAACCCTGGTTATTGTTAAATCAACCCATGTTTGTGTATTTGAAATCCATGTTTGTGTTAACTTAACCCCTGTTTGCGTATCACTTTTCTCCTTCCATTCCCTATTACGCATTTACCCTTGTGAGTGGGTAGTGATAACTGCTCACAATGAGCGTTTTATCACTCCTCGGGAGACTACATATACCAAATTACCAAGTGTGTAGACTTATTCCATCTAGAGCAGCATATGTATAAATTTAGGGATTTTAAATTAGTGAATAGACTATAGAGATCAATGTTATACTCCTCAAGTTCCACGAAATTTTGTACATTTATTGTTTATACGCTTCCTGAGACACTTTTTGGGCATGTTCTCTTCAACTTATTTTCAGATCAGATCTTATCCCTTTAACAATTTCAACTCTCATCAGATCAGATTAGAAATATATCAGACGAAGAGAACACACCATTTATATCTGTAATTGCATAACTTTGAAAATTATAATGATAAATTGAATAGCAATATTATACACATTGAAACGGATCAAACAATACCACACATGACTACATTTACTTTATACAATAAAATTTGTTTTAAAGACACCTTAATTACTCGATTCAATGGGTATTATATAGTAAGAATATCTCAATATGAATAGATATACTTCATTTCACAACTCTATTGTGCTAATCACATATACTCTACACTAATTAAATGCAACTTTTTTTATCCTTTTTTCAATTATAATTTTAATAACAATAGTAGATTAATAAATATAGATTAATAAATATATTTCTATATTATCCGTGCATTTGCGCGGGCCCTAAACTAGTACTATGTTAAATCTGTGCATTTGCACAGGTTCAAAACTATGTTTTTAAATACCCCTGAATTCTTTTATAGTTGTGATTAATGTTTGAGGGCATAACTAGAAATGGTAGTTATTTTTTTCCCCTACTATACTACTAAAATATCTTTGTTTTTATTTTTTCAACAAAAGCAAACTATAAAAACAAATTATATATAAATCTTACATGTAATTACATAAAAAATAACCATCCCAATGTTTTATAGACTACAAAAACTACTATATTATTTTAAAGCATATTAGTATATAGATGCACGTGATATAAATCATGCATTGTGTACAAATACTACTTGTAATCACTATAATTGAAAAGAACTTTCGGTGTAGTGGTACTGCCCCTGTGACTCACTCTCACAAAAAAAAAAAAATTCGGTGCATTAGTATAAAATGTCACCTTGCAACTTCGACGTGCAAGATTCAACATTCTAATAGGTTGACATAAAGCTTTTTAGATAATACTACCTCCGTTTCATATTAATAGTTACACTTTCACTTTTGACACTATTTACAAATTTTCCCTTGACTATCATTTGTGAATTATGGTTAAGAGAAAATATAGTCATGTGGGGTCTTGTTTGATTCGTCTCGATATGTAGTTTTAGAATATCGACTTTTTATATCTTTTTACAAATACAAAATTAGAGATATAAAGGCTCAAAGTAGTGCATTGGCATGCGTGAAAAGTGTAAGTGTAACTATTAATATAAAAAGGAGGTAGTATACTTTTAACCCAAACGGACACTCGTGACACCTGGCTTCTTGGTTAGAAAATGGTCATAAAACAAGATCTCTGATTCCGTGAGATCTCACTATAACACCAAAATCACGAGATAATTTTTTAAAAAATATGAATTAAATACAGTATATCTTGAAATATGCTTCAAATTATAAACAATACGGAACAAAAAAAATTACCAATAATCGGTACCAACCTGAAAAAATTGTTATATATTACTATAGACATCAAATTTTGACGTCTAAATCAGTCTTTTTTTTAGGCACTTTAACATCATCTTTATACCAACATTTACATAGTCGAAGATGATGTTTACCTATTATCTTATTTCATTTTTATTTATTTCATTTTCATTTTTTTCATTTCTAGCTTTAATTTATATAAAAAGTATACTTCCTCCGTTCTAAAATAAATGAAACACTTACTATTTTAGGCCTTTCAAAATAAGTGAAACGTTACCTTATTTGGTATTCACTTCTCTCTATCTCTCTCCTCATCACACGGCCCCTTTCTTTTTTTTTCTCTTCTCTATCTCTCCTATTCTAAATCCCTCGCGCAGCGCCCTCACGTTTCATTTAAAACGAACGGAGGAAGTATTAAATTTACAAAAATATTTTATTTTAAAGATTTTTTCCAAAAAAAAATTTCACAGCGCAGGCCTCAGCCACTCTGGGCCCAATTTTTCGCTCATTTTTTTTAAAATATATTTTTAAAAGATTAAAAAAAAAATTTCCCTGCGCGCGCTTCACCTACACTAGAACCTGGCTCGATTTTTGTCAAACTTCTGGAGGCTTTCGAATTTTTTGGGTCATTTCCTAGATATTTTTTTAGCTTTATCTTTTTTTAAATTTTTTTTTACATCTAATCTATATTTTTCATTGTTGGCTTGCTTAGTTTTTAAGGATTTTTCACCTTTTACCTTTCAAGGAAAAGTTTTATTTATGGAACCTTCTAGGAATTTTGCTAGCTTATTTGTGTAAGATATTTTTTTATTTTTTATTTTGAAAAATGGGATGACAGATTCATTGAATCTTCTAAATTTTTCTAGTGTGTTCGTCTTCTCTATGGTTGGGAGCTTCTCGTTCGCCGAAAAAAAAAGAACGACATTAATTATTCAGTATTTTCTTTTCTCTCAAAACTAAATATTTTTAAAAAGTTCATTCTTTACACATAAAGTACAGTAAAATAATTATTTTGCTTACAGAGAAAAATCACTTTGGAGTTTTCTTGGAGAAGTTCTAGCAAAGAAGGCCGGTGATACTAAAAAACGTGCGACTTCCTGCTTTTCAAGGCATTCTTGGTACGTTTTCAAAAATCCCTACATATAATTATAATTATTTGTTTTCATGTTTGATTCACCAATATTTATTGTTTAAAGGCTTTCAATTGGAATTGTGTGTTCACATTAAAGGAAATAATAATTATGGACAAAGATAAGCATCTTTTGGAACCATGTTCTATTATATTCTTGCATGGTATAAGAATTATTAAATTATTTTGATCGAACTAAAGTAGAGGCTGCTTTGTGGGCTAATGTGATACACTCTATGTTAGGTTTCCCTAGAACAGTTGCTTAGAGTTTTGAATGATGACAAACAGTTGCAGGCATCAAAGCTGGATGCAGAACAGTTGATAGTAACTAGAACAGTTACAGTGATTATTGCATGTTGTTTTATTAATCTATAACTTATGTTGTACATTAGAATATTCGTGGAAGTTATAGGTTAATGAGGAACAACTTATGATCTTAAGGAGTTGTGGTACTCAACTTGGAGTGATGATGAGATATAACAGTTTCCATGAAGATCATGATCAAAGAGACTTATGAAGATTGGTGCTATTAGAGTCCTTTATATACATAGTCTCTTGTAAAGAAATATGTGATTGTTTGAGAATGATGCATGGAGAATTACTGTTATAGTTATAATGACAAGTAGTACTTGGCATTTTAACTAGAACACTATGATGCAAGGTAAAACAGTTCAGTAGAACAGTTTAACCTTGTATGTAGTGCTGAGTGATTTCGGATTTTGAAAATATCTGGAAAATATTGTTTGATTTTGAAAAAGATCATACAAGAAGATCATTTAGGCTGATTTGGATAGAAAGTATTTTAGGGAAAATAATTTACCTAGATGATTTTATTCTCATTCGAATAAAATCATTTAAGTATATATGTTGATCTTTGCTTGTTTTAATATTATCCTCTTAATGAGGAAAATATCATTACAAAGAAAGATTTTTCTTAAGCTACTATTTAATCTAAACATGTTAATGGTCTTTAGTGTGCTCATCCATTTTCAATAACCAGAGTTTACTCCATTTGCATCAGTTCTGTTAAAACAGTTGCATATTCCTCATAGTGCTTTACTTTACTCTCTATTTAGCTTGTGAGCAAACTTTGAGAGATTGGCATTGTAATCAATTGTTAACAGAGGGGTTAACAGTAGAGGTACATTTGAGAGCTCATTTGTACAAGTTCTTGTGAGTTCAAGAACGATGGGGAAACACTTGGGTTGAGTGTTTGAGTGAACTGTTCTATCTGAGTTGAAAGAACAGTTGAGTGAGGTTATAGTTATTTTTTAGAGGTGATTAATAAGATAACTAGAGTAGGAGGACGTAGGCCAAAGTTGACTGAACCTCGTTAAACTTTGTGTGCATCTTTATCTAACTGTTTCCGCTGCTAGAACAGTTCAACTATTCTATTGATAAAAAGTTGCAAAAATTATACACACTGTTTAACTACTCAATTCACCCCCCTCTTGAGTAGTTCTTGATCCTTCATTTGGTATCAGAGCAAGGATCTTCTTCACAGGCTTAACATCTTAGAAGCTGAATACTCAAGAGCTTAGTGCCATGGACTATGACAACAAGACACCTAAGTTCAATGGAAAGAACTATGCATGGTGGAAGAACAAGGTGAAGAATATCATCATAGGGATTGATTATGAGTGCTGGATTGTGGTCAGAGATGGACCACTTGATGTTGTGAAGACTGATGCTGAAGGGAAACAAATCCCAAAGAAGGAGAGTGAATTTGTGGCTATAGACTACAAAAGACTGGAGAAAAATGCCAAAGCTATGTCTATTCTGCAGCAGGCTATAGGTGAGAGTGAGACAAACGGGATTTCTGCTTGTGCTTCTGCAAAGGATATATAGGACACTCTGGAATTAGCCTATGAAGGCACTAGTGAGGTAAAGAGATCTAAAATTGATTTAATTATGTCTAAGTATGAAGTGTTTTCTATGGTGCAGGATGAAAGTATAAATGACTGTTCTGCAAGGTTCATGACAATTTTCAATGACATAGATCATTAGGAAAGATCTTTAGTGATGAAGATCTTGTAAGAAAGGTTCTCAGGAGTTTAACTAAAGACTGGACTCCTAAAGTACTGCAGTCTATGAAGCCAAGGACTTGACCAGACTTACATTAGAAGAGTTGATAGGTTCACTGATGACTCATGAAATGCTGGTTGAGGCCAAAAAATGAAAAGAAGGCTAAGACAGTTGATTTGAAAGGAACTGTAGAAGATGAGGATGAGATCTCCATGATGGCTAAGAGGTTTGAAAGTCACTTCAGGGAACAGAAGAGGAACTTCAAGGGCAAGAAGACCAAGAAGAGCAGTGCCTTTAATTATGGTTGTTTCAAGTGTGGAGAAGTAGGGCACATTCTCATAGACTGTCCTAGATGGAAGGACACCAAGAACAGAAAGGAAGAGAAAAGGGCTTTCAAGAAAGCCATGATAGCTTCCTTGTGGGGAGATTCTGATTCTGAATCTGATGATGAGGATGCTGAAAAATCAGAAGTATGTATGACTGCTCTGCTGAACCACAAAATGTTTTTGGAGAAGGAGAACAAATGTCTAATGGCCAAGACTGAGGGAACCAGTTCCCAACAGGTATGTATCTCTACTATTAGAGAGCAGATGTATGATTATGATAGAGATAACCTGTTAGAATGTCTAGAAACTATGTTGGATCAATGCCTTGAACTTAGCAATGCTTACAAGAGTAGTAAGAAGATTTTAGAAGAAAAAACACAAGAATGTAGCATTGTTGTTTCAAGTTGTGACCACTTAGAGGAAATCTGCAATGAGCTTAAAAATCAAGTTGCAGAATTGGAGATTTCCCTAGACAAAAGCAAAGTTGAATTGGAAACAGTTAAAGCTTTATCATCAGATCTAGATAGTGATAATGATGATGAATAATTAATTGGTCCCCTAGTTCCTAGAACAGTTGGAGACCCAGTTAACTTTGAAGTCCTTAAGACTAAGGCAAATACCTTAAGCAAGTCAAAGTTACTTAGTGCTTTTAACAAACTTGTTGAAGACACTAAAGAGTTGTATAAGGAATTTGTTAAAGTCTCTGCTAATCAATCCTCCATTACCTTTTGTGACCATGGTACTGATATGGAACAACTCATAAACGATTTTGAAATTCAAATCTGTGATATTGAAGAAGAGTTGAAACAGGTCAAAAAGGAAAAAGGTGTAAGTACTGTTGATGTAAATTCTGAGAAATTGATGATGAAATTGAGACATGACTATGACAAGTTAAGTCTTGATTTCATTCATCAAGCAAGAAGGAATGAAATTTTATTGAAAAAGCTTGACCAAAAGGATTTTGAACTAAAAGAAAGCCAGGAATACATCAACAGATTACTTAAAGGCACTAGTAGAATAAATGCTTATTGCTGCGGTGGTATTGCGGCGGTTTTACCCATACACAGCAATATATCACGACAAATGAAAAGGTAAAATATAAAATAACCATATTGCTGCGGTTTTTTAAAAAAACCGCAGCAATATTGTTCCAACGGAAATTTTTTGCAAATAGTTGACCATTTGACCAACCATATTGCTGCGTTTTCTACAGAAAGCCGCAACAATATATTTCCAACGGATATTTTTTGAAAAAAATGGACTATTTTTGACCAAATCTGGCCCAGAAATATTGCTGCGGTTTCTGTCAGAACCCGCAGCAATATATTAAAATAATATTAAAAAAATATTATTTTAATCTATTGCTGCGGTTCCTACAAAAAACCGCAGCAATAGACTCTTTTAGTTTATAAAAGGAGACACGCACAATTAGGGTTCTCCTCTTAGCCCTTTTATCTCCTCTCAGCCGTTTTATCTCCTCACTCTCTTCTCTCTCTATTCCTCCTAACCTCTCACTCTCATCCTCCACTGCCTCGCCGCCTTCAAGCATCGTCGTTCGTCAGATCTCAACCATCGTCGTCCAACAACCATCTCTCTCCTCCTCGTCGTTCTTCTTCTTCGTCGGCGTTCCTTCTCTATCGTCGGCCGTTCAGACTAACGTCTTCTCTATCGTCGGCGTTCCTTCCCTATCGTCGGCCGTTCAGACCGTTCTAATCCCGACGCCACAATCAACAATGTGATGTGGTTTCTTCCGGCGGAAATCGAAAACCCTCCCCCCTTCTTCTAGGGATTTGAAACCTTTCATTTCTTCTCTTCTTCTCTGAGGTAGGATCTTCTTCTTTCCATTTTCTTTCAATCTTGTTTTAATTTTGAATTTTGATGTTTTTGAATTGTTCTAGGGATTTGAAACCTTTCATTTTCGAATTTTTTGGTTGTTTTTTGTCGGATCTTGAAGATCTGACATCATCTTATGTTATTTTGATGTTTCTAGGTTTGTTAGGGGATGGCGTCTAAGAGGATTACGAAGGAGCTCAAGGATCTCGCGAAGAACGATGGGAAGGTTGAAGCGAAGAACGATGTTGATGATTCACTGTTGATTTAGTTTTTTATTTTCTTTTTCACTGTTGTGGGCGAATCTCAGTTCTAGTTTTTAATTTCTTTTTGTTTTTTTCTTCATTTTTATTTTTTGAGATTTAATATGATGTTTAGGGTTTCTGTTTTTTATTTTGCATATTTTCATTTTTAGTTTATATATATATTTTTTATTTTTATTCTGTACAGACGGATTTTTATTTTGTATATACTGAATTTTATTTTCAATCGTTTATATATATATACATTGATGGTAGCGTGATTTGTTATTGATAGGATTTCTCTAGTTTTATTTGTATTTTTCAGTCATTTTCCTTTTTAGCTAGCAAAAAAAAAAATCTCCACCGACACCTATTGCTGTTGTTCCTATCAAAAACAGCAGCAATAGGTTTCATTTTTTTATTAAAAAAAATACCTATTGCTGCTGTTGCTACCAAAAACAGCAGCAATAGGTTTCATTTTTTTATTAAAAAAATACCTATTGCTGCGGTTTTGGGTAAGAACCGCAACAATAGGTTGCTCTATTGCTGCGGTCAAAAACCGCAGCAATAGATTAATTATCTATTGCTGCGCCTTTAATTGCTGCGCAGCCAAAACCGCCGCAATAGGCCATTTAATGACCGCAGCAATAAGCATTTATTCTACTAGTGAGGAAAGAACATTCTTGATAAACTGCTTTCCATTGGAGTAAACAATAGTAGGGCAGGACTTGGTTATTCACGAAATGAAAGTAACAACAGTTGGTCACCTCCTAGCACAACATGGGTTAAAGAGTACCAAAAGGGTAAGTATGTCCTTGCTAAGCATATGACTATTTGCAACCATTGTGGAAAGGAGGGACACACTGTTGATACTTGTTGGAAGAAAGGAAGAAGTGAAGCAAAGAACAAGAAACAGGTAGAACAGTTGTGGGTTAGGAAAGACAAAAAACCTAAATCTATTTCTGTTCAGGGACCCAAACAAGTTTGGGTTCCTAAATCTAACATCTGATCTGATTTTGTAGGCTAGAGTGAAAGACAAAGAATTCTGGTATTTAGACAGTGGTTGTTCAGGCACATGTCAGGGGACAAGAAACAGTTTCTTTCACTCACAGCCTTCAATGGTGGAAGAGTTACCTTTGGAGACAACAGTAAGGGAACAGTTGTTGGGATAAGTAAGGTTGGTAAGACTCTTTCACAAGCAATAGATGATATTTATTATGTTGTAGGCTTGCAACATAACTTGCTAAGTGTATCTCAACTGTGTGACAAAGGTAACAAAGTTGTTTTTCAAGCCAATCATTGTCACATAGTAAATGGTCAAACAGGTGAACTGGTCTGTCAGGGGTTTAGACAAGATGACATTTATGTTACTTGACTGGACAACAAACCTACAGACAAGTCCATGTGTTTGAAGGCAATCTCAGAAAATGATCAGTGGTTATGGCATAAGAGGCTAGGGCATGCTAGTCTTACACTAGTGAACAAGCTTAAAACTTTGGACTTGGTTGAGGGATTACCTAACATCAAGTATGAAGTTGACAAAGTTTGTCCAGAGTGTGCTAAGGGTAAGCGTGTCAAAGCATCTTTTAGGCCAAAACAGTACATAAGTACTTCTAAGCCACTTGAACTGATACATATAGATCTTTGTGGTCCAATGAGAGTTTAAAGTAGGGATGGAAGTAAATATGTATGTGTGATAGTTGATGACTACTCAAGATATACCTGGACACTATTTTTGTTTAGTAAGGATGAAACTTTTGAAGAGTTTCTTACATTGTTAAAACTTGTGCAAAATAGAACAGGTCATCAACTGATCACCATAGGATCTGATCATGGTACTGAGTTTGATAATTCCAAGTTTGTAGAATTCTGTAGAGAGAATGGAATCAGCCATAACTTCTCTGCCCCCAGAACACCTCAGCAGAATGGTGTGGTAGAGAGGAAGAATAGAACATTAGAACATATGGCTAGAACAATGCTCATTGAAAGTGGTCTACCAAAAAGTTTTTGGGAAGAAGCTGTCAATACAGCATGCTATATACTGAACAGAGCTCTCCTTAGACCAAAATTGATAAAGACTCCTTATGAACTCTTAAGAGGCAGAAAACCAAACATCTCACACTTCAGAGTGTTTGGATGTAGGTGTTTTATGCATAATAATGGGAAGAAAAACTTAGACAAGTTTGACCCTAAGAGTGATGAAGGTATCTTTCTAGGATATTCTCCTCAAAGCAGAGCATACAAAATCTTCAATAAAAGAACATTGTGTGTTGAGGAGAGTGTCCATGTTATCTTTGATGAATCTAACATGTTTTCTGAGACCTCACAGGTACATGAAGATGATGAGCTTGGATTGTTAGACTTTACTGTTCTAGAAGTCACTTCATTTCCTGGAGAAGAGGATCAGGATCAACATACCCCTCAAGATCATCCACATATCAATAGAGGAGATCCTGATCCTAAACAAGAAGAAGCAGAAGAGAACTCAGATATACATGAGGTAATAAGTTCAGGGGGAACAGTTGAACCAACAGAAGATGTAAGTGAAACAGTTGTTTCTGAAACTATTGGTTCTGATGACTCAACTGAAACCCCCCCAGTAGTTGAAAGAAAAGAAAATGCAAGACCAACTTTCAAATATAAAACCTTTCATCCAGCAGATCAGATTTTCAGTGATATCACAAAAGGTACCTAAACTAGGAGATCTGTTTATGAAGATTTTTGTGCATTTTCTACATTTCTATAAACTATTGAACCAACTGACTATAAGATGGCATTATCTAATCCTGATTGGGTCATGGCTATGCATGAAGAGCTAAACCAGTTTGAAAGAAACTGTGTATGGTATCTTGATCCTAGACCCAAGGATAGAACAGTTATTGGTACTAAATGGGTGTTCAGAAACAAATTGGATGACCTAGGTACCATAGTCAGAAATAAGGCAAGGCTTGTAGTGCAAGGTTATAATCAGCAAGAAGGCATTGACTATGATGAGACCTTTGCACCTGTAGCCAAATTGGAAGCTATAAGAATTCTTGTGGCTTTTGCAGCTCATCTGAATAAGAGACTCTTTCAAATGGATGTTAAAACTGCATTTTTAAATGGTTATTTGAAAGAGGAAGTATTTGTTGAGCAACCCTCTGGTTTTGAGAATGTTGATTTCCCTGAACATGTGTATAAGTTAGGCAAACTTTCTTATGACAAAACTTTCTTATGAAAGATTGTCTAACTTTCTTATGCATAATGATTACAGAAGGGGAACAGTTGACAAAACTTTGTTCATCAAAACCAGAGGGACAGACTTGTTAGTTGTGCAGATTTATGTTGATGATATACTGTTTTGTGCAACTAATTCATCTTTGTGTAAGGAATTTTCGGATCTTATGCAGAGTGAATTTGAAATTAGCATGATGGGGGAGTTAGGATTATTTCTTGGACTACAGATCAAGCAAACAGATGAAGGGATCATGATACATCAACAGAAGTATCTCAAGGAACTTCTGAAAAGGTATGATCTAGTAAGTGCAAAAGCCAATGAAACACCTATACCTACTTCAGCTAAACTGGATGTAGATGTTGAAGGTAAAGGAGTAGAGGCTTCTGTTTATAGAGGTATGATTGGATCTCTACTCTACTTAACAGCTAGCTGATAATAGAACTTTTGGTCGTTGGACAAAACCCCTAAATCAAATTACCTAACTAACCACTAACCTAAGTATAATGGCAAGCAAGGGTCATTCTTCCACAAGGACTAAGGGTAATCACCGAAAATATTAATTATAATAAGCTAGGCTAAGATATAGTTAAGAGATTTGTCAATTATCAACTAAAAACTATTAAACAAAAGGAACTAGGGTAGAGGACTTCACCAATTATTTCAATCATGAAAACAATTAGGCAAATAAGGAAATAATATAAAGAGAATGAATCAAAGGGATCATCTAACAAATCCCTAATTACTCTTTCAAGCTAAAGATGGTTACTCAAATTGGAGATTATGTCCTATTTTCATGCAACAAACCCCCAACTCAAGAGCATGAATAACAAGATGACTAAATATATCCCTTAACTAAAACCCCTATTTTCATGCAAGTTTAGTTAAGTGAACAAATAGGGAGTCAACTCTTCAATTTCATCTTTCAATCCTTCATTGAAGTGACTAATAATTAAGTTTTCATGGAGGCCAATCACAAAAACCAACAATAAAACCCCTATTGCTCATTTGATTTCATTTTCCAAAATAACCCCAAATATGACCCAAAGGCTCATGATATCATTAATGGCTTCATCCCCTCCCAAGCAAAATAACTACTCACAAATCATAATAAATTATTAAATGAAATAAATAACAAACTAAAAACATGAAATCAAACACTAATCTAGGATGAACAAGTAAATAGAGTGAAAACGACATGAAAATAAGTAGACAAAGCAACAAAACATGAGAGAGAGTAAGAAATTCTCATTAAAGTTGCAAGGAGTCTCCAAATCTTCAAGTTTCCTTCTTAGATTCTTCAAAATCCAAACTTTCAACAAGTTTCTCTCACTTCTCTCTCTAGAAGATGAGAGTTTCTCTCTCTAAAAACCCTAACTAAAACCTCTAACTAAGCTTATGGAGGCTAGCTCTCCTCTCCCCCTTTCAAAAGTTAGGGATCCTTTTCTTTAAAAGATTTAAACATTACATCATTAAACGGCTCGAAAAACAGAGATTTCCGCACAGATCAAGTGGCGCGGGTGCTCCATATAGTTTGGAGCGGGCTCTCCATACAATTTCACGCAGGCAGAAGGTTTCTGGGCCTCCAGCGCGGGCGCGCTAGACAATACGGAGCGGGCACGCAGATCTGGCAGACGCACCCGACTTCAAACAGCCATATCTCTTTCATTTTTCATCGGAATTGGGCTTGTGACCACTCGTTGGAAAGCTATCGAGCCAAAATTTCATCTACAACTTGAATCACTGAAAAATATTTTGTATGATGAAAGTTATGGCCTTTTGAATACGACCCATATGCACAAATCCTTCCAAAAGCTCTTATTTTGGTAAAATTGCTCCACTCTATGCTTGGTGTGTGGTATGGAGACCTCTAAGGTGGATCCTTCAACATCAAATACAAATAAGCATTACCAAACCATATATAAATAGCCAAAATAACTAATATTCACAAATAAGCTACAAATAACTCAATTACTCTAAATTAAGCAAAATAAGCTAGAAAGTGATAAATGAAGAGGAAAAATGACTCTAAACATGAGGAAAATAAGGTATTTGAGTGATATAAATATCACTCATCACTAGCAGACCTGATATAGTATTTGCAGTGGGATTATGTGCTAGATTTCAGAGCAATTCCAAAGAATCACACCTGAAAGCTGTTAAGAGAATACTGAGATACCTTAGTGGAATAGCTGATCTGTGCTTGTGGTACCCCAAAGGGAGTACAGTTGAACTGTTAGGGTACATAGATGCAGATTATGCTGGATTCCTTGTGGATAGAAAAAGCACTTCAGTTATGGCACATTTTCTTGGATCATGTTTGATCTCATAGGGTTCAAAGAAGCAAAACACTGTGACCTTATCTACAGCAGAAGCTGAATACATTGCAGCTGCTGCTTATTGTGCTCAACTGTTGTGGATAAGGAACCAGTTGAAAGATTTTGGTGTCATATTTGATAGTGTTCCTATCCTCTGTGATAATACAAGTGCTATTAACATTTCTAAGAATCCAGTGCAGCATTCCAGAACAAAGCATATAGAGGTGAGGCATCACTTCTTGAGGGGCAATGTGGAAAAAGGTTTGGTTTCCATTGAGTTCTGCAAAAGTAAGGAACAGATAGCTGATATCTTCACAAAGCCTTTGTGTAAAGAAACTTTTTGCAAACTCAGACTTCTTTTAGGTCTAATTAGGGTAAACACCTAGAGTTTCAGTACTGTTTCCCATAATAAAGACTTGTCTTGAAGTGCTACTATGTTGTTTTTCTTGTATATATCTTGCATAAGTTGTGCCAAGATGTGTGAGTTGCCTGTTTTTGCATATACTGTTCTAGCAACTAGAACATCCCAGGAGAACAGCAGGAGGATACTACCACGATTTTGATCGAGTAAGATCTTTTCTTGAAAAAATCTGTGCAGAATATGATTATATCTATTTTAGGTATATGATTATTTGATAGTTATTTGATCTTCACAGATTTTATTACTCTCCCTCATACATGCATTAAGTGAGGAAAGTTAACAAAAATAACTTCCCACCCCAACTTTCATTGTATGCGCTTAATGCTTCTCTCTCTCTAAAATATTTCTGTGATCTTTCTCTTTTCTTTCTCTACAAAATCTCTCTACATATACAACTGCTTGTAGGTTAACACAACACTCGATCAAACTCATCACATCACTGCATATTCATCATCTTTCTCTCTTCGAAATTCATAATCATGAGGAAGAAGAGTGTTGCATCCAAGAGAAAGACTAAAACTTCTGACACTGTTGAGTCTGACAACATTAAAGTAACTGCATCGCCCACTAAACCTTCGAGTTTAGCCCTTGTTGAAAAAGAAACCACCATCACTCCTACTGAATTACCACAAAAACCTTCACAAAAGGAGCCAAGTCCAACACAGACTATATCACCCGCAAAAGCAACCACCAAAAGGAACTCCAAAACTCCAACTGCTTCAGAATCTTCAAAGGCCCCAAAGGATATTGATTCAGAGGCTAAAACACAAGAAAATGAGCCTCAAACTGAGGGGGAGCATGAGGCTGAGGAGGATATTGCTGCAACCCTTAGAGATCTTCAATCTGAGTTACAAGGAGAAGAGGAGGATCTCCAAATTACAGGGGAAGTGGTTACTGGTCCAGTCCAGATGGTTGGACAAAGAAGGAGTTCAAGGAGGGTCACAAAGAAGGAAGCGGAGGACATCATCCTCGGAGGGGGAACAACTGCTGTTACCCAGAAGAAATCTGCTGCTAGAACAATTGCTACTGGTAAGGCTACTGTTTATGATGACTTTCGTTCTAGAACTTTTTTAGCTGGTTGTGTTTGTGAGAAGGATTATTGGGAAACTTCTGCTTTATCTGAGTTTAGAGAATTGATTGAATTTCAAGATTGGATGCCTATTTTTGAATTTGACAATATGGCCTTTGTGAATTTTGTTAGGACATTTTATGTGAACCTAAAACAGATGCCTGATAGTTCACTATCTTCTGTTGTTGCTGGTAAGACTGTGAATGTATATGTTGGTTCTTTGGCAAAGGTTTTGGGTATTGAGAGCGATGGGATTGATAAGTATAGCCATGATGGATGACCTGCTGTTGCTGGTGTTTCTTCAAAAGAGATTGAGAAGTTTTTGTTCACTAAGGTGAATAAGAAGGAGGGTCACAAGTCTGAGAACTTGAGGGAGCCTATTATGCTTGTGTTGCACTCTGTGTGTAACAAGCTGCTTTGTACCTAAGGCACAGGGTAGGGGAACAGTTAGGATCATGGATATGGTCCTGATGTATCTTATTATGCAGAAGGTTAAGATTAACCTTCCTGCTCTCATGTTGGAGCATATGTTGGCTTGCAAAACTGCTGCTAACAGTTCCCTCCCCTATGGTTCCATCATCTTCTACATAATGAAAAAGGCAAAATTTCCTTTGAATGGAGAAACTGTTCTGCCACAGGTTTTCTCTAAGAAGATTTTGTCACAGAAGGGCTTGGATGTAAGGGGAAAAGTTCTTAGGTTTAAGAGGGCTGCACCTGAAGTGGTCATTGAGCCAGAAAGGAAGAAGAGGAAGGTTGATGAGGCTAGTACTTCTAATTTAACACTTATATTGAAGAGGATGGATGAACAAGAGAAAACCATGCAGAGGATGCTGAAGCTTATTGAAGGTCTTCCTTAACTGCATGCAAAGGTAATTGAGACTGAAAAGATGGTGCTTAACATTCCTGGTGTTTAGAGTACTGTTGTTGCTGCTACAACTGGTGCTGGCTTAGCTCCTGCTGAGGATGAACCAGGTGCTTCTGAAAGGAAGAGTGGCAGTTCTAGAGCTTCGTCTGATCCTCATGACAAGCCTGATGACCCAGCTGATGATGAGGAAGGTTCTGAGGAGCAGGATGAGAATGAAGATGCTGATGATGATGATTATGAATGATTGCTGTTGTTAATTTGCATTTCTAGCCTCCTTTCATCTATTTTTATCTGATAACTGGTGCTGGCTTAGCTCCTGCTGAGGATGAACCAGGTGCTTCTGAAAGGAAGAGTGGCAGTTCTAGAGCTTCGTCTGATCCTCATGACAAGCCTGATGACCCAGCTGATGATGAGGAAGGTTCTGAGGAGCAGGATGAGAATGAAGATGCTGATGATGATGATTATGAATGATTGCTGTTGTTAATTTGCAATTCTAGCCTCCTTTCATCTATTTCTATCTGATAACTATCTTTATTTTTCTGCTTTCCTAGCCATATTTACAAAACATTGGTCTGTAATATGGTTCTTGTTTGACTTTGCTTTGACATTTGCTTTGAACTTGTGTGTTAAGACAGGATTGTGAAATGTTAAATTCACTGGTTTGGATGTTTTCTAACATTTGCTTAACTGTGGTTATGCTATCTTGTCTTATTTATCATGCTATATACTTGAAACACCTTGTTCAGAAGGCTTTTTAATAATGTCAAAAGGGGGAAACAGGAAGAAGTTTTAGTTGTCATCCCATTAAGTATGACCTATGGAAATCTGAGTTTGTATCTAAGTGGCCAAGGTTACAGGCTTAGTGAGGTTTATGATCTGTAATGTTCTAGTGTTGTCTCTATGGTGCTAACTGTTCTGATGCAGGTATTTCTGAGTTTGTCATCATCAAAAAGGGGGAATTGGTTAGGTTTCCCTAGAACAGTTGCTTAGAATTTTGAATGATGACAAACAGTTGCAGGCATCAAAGCTGGATGCAGGACATTTGATAGTAACTAGAACAGTTACAGTGATTATTGCATGTTGTTTTATTAATCTATAACTTATGTTGTCCATTAGAACATTTGTGGAAGTTACAGGTTAATGAGGAACAACTTATGATCTTAAGGAGCTGTGGTACTCAACTTGGAATGATGATGAGATAGTACAGTTTCCATGAAGATCATGATCAAAGAGACTTATGAAGATTGGTGCTATTAGAGTCCTTTATATACATAGTCTCTTGTAAAGAAATATGTGATTGTTTGAGAATGATGCATGGAGAATTAGTGTTATAGTTATAATGACAAGTAGTACTTGGCATTTTAACTAGAACACTATGATGCAAGGTAAAATAGTTAGTTTAACCTTGTATGGAAGTGCTAAGTGATTTCGGATTTTGAAAATATCTGGAAAATATTGTTTGATTTTGAAAAAGATCATACAAGAAGATCATTTAGGCTGATTTGGATAGAAAGTATTTTAGGGAAAATAATTTGTTTAGATGATTTTATTCTCATTCGAATAAAATCATTTAAGAATATTATGTTGATCTTTGCTTGTTTTAATATTAGGAAAAATGGATCAGAATACCCCCAACTTTGGGCGGTCCGCTTTTAATACCCCCAACTTTGGATTATTTTTAAATACCCCCAACTTTGGGGGTGGTCCACCAAAAATACCCCATTTACCTGTTATCACCGGATGAACTGGTAAAAAACAACACGTGTTTTGCTTGTGACATTCTCTCTCTTCCTTAATCAACCAACTGCCCCCACCTCCATTCTCTCTCTTACTTCGATACACTTTCATCTTCTTCTTCCCCACCTTCTTTACTCTACACATACACTTTCATCTTCTCATTCAATTCGATTTATAAAGTTGACGTATTAACACTCGCAATTTCGGATTTCCATCAGCAAATCATCTCCCGCAACTACAAGAACAGATAAGAAGAATGAGAGAATAGGATTGCAGGACAATTTACAATTTGTTCGAAGAGATCGAAAACTTGGATCTTTCTTTAATCAGGCTTGTTTAGTAGTAATTTCAATTCAAGTTTTAAGATTGAAAAGTTTGATCTCTACATATTTCAGCAGGAATTTAGAATTAATTTATCTATTATTATTAATTTGACATTGATAAGCAAAATAAAAATAAATCAGATTTTGGGTATGCCACTGTGTCCAATGATTGTTTAAACAAATGGGTGAAACAGGATATCTTAATTTTGACTGAATTTCATTTCATCATCATGTATATGATCATATTTGGATGTATGTTGTTGTGGGTTTTTTTTTAGGTCAAGTATCATCCGATCATATTTGGAGACCGTGAGATTCCTAGTTAAATTTACAAAATAATGAAAGTTTGAGTGATTAGAACAATTTACCTGTGATGCATCCCTAATTTTAGCTAGAAGATATGATTTAGGATGAAGATATAAATGCAAGCATAGATCTTTGGGAAATAATGTAGTTGGTAGAGTTGAAATTGTGCCTTGTCATCTTGATTCCTTTGATTTAAGCAATGTAGAGTTTTAATTCTTGTGTAGGTTAGATCTCTGTAAATTTTGAGATGTCGGGTCAAACCCAGCGCCTGAATATGGTATAAACCTGTTTCGACGGGGGTTAGGGGAGGGGGGAATTCGACGGGGTGGTGGGGGAGGGGGGTCGCTGGTGGTGAAGAGGCTTGGTGGATGGCTGCGTTGGTGAAGAGGCCGCTAGGTTTGGTTGGTTGGTGGTGCGTTCTTTGGCGGCAGTGAGGTGATGGAGATGGTGGAGTTGGTGTTGCTCGGTGACTGCGAAGTTGAAAATATGGTGATGATGGTCGAAGGTGCACAAGGTTGCGTGGTGAACCGGTGATGGTGGAGGTGAGAAGGTGAGGTTGAAATTGGTAGGGGGGCTGGGTGTGGGAAGGGTGGTAGGGGGCTACCGAGGGTAGGGGGTGGGGTGTGGGAAGGGTGGTAGTGGCCAGTGTGGGTGAGGGAAGGTGGCGGTGGGTGGTAGTGGGGGGTGAGGGAAGGGTGGGAGTAGAGATTGAAAATAAAAATAAACGAGAAATAAAAAATAAAAAAAATTACCTTGCTAACAGATTACAAGTCATCTGGGTGTATTTTTGGCGGACCACCCCCAAAGTTGGGGGTATTTAAAAGTAATCCAAAGTTGGGGGTATTAAAAGCGGACCGCCCAAAGTTGGGGGTATTATGATCCATTTTTCCTTAATATTATCCTCTTAATGAGGAAAATATCATTACAAAGAAAGATTTTCCTTAAGCTACTATTTAATCTAAACGTGTTAATGGTCTTTAGTGTGCTCATCCATTTTCAAAAACAAGAGTTTACTCCATTTGCATCAATTCTGCTAAAACAGTTGCATATCCTCATAGTGCTTTACTTTAATATCTATTTAGCTTGCGAGCAAACTTTGAGAGATTGTCATTGTAATCTATTGTTATCAGAGGGGTTAACAATAGGGGTATATTTGAGAGCTCATTTGTACAAGTTCTTGTGAGTTCAAGAACTATGGGGAAACATTTGGGTTGAGTGAACTGTTCTATCTGAGTTGAAAGAACAGTTGAGTGAGGTTATAGTTATTTTTCACAGGTGATTAATAATATAACTAGAGTAGGAGGACGTAGGCCAAAGTTGGCTGAACCTCGTTAAACCTTGTGTGCATCTTTATCTAACTGTTTCCGCTGCTAGAACAGTTCAACTGTTCTATTGATAAAAAGTTGCAAATATTATACACACTGTTTAACTACTGAATTCACCCCCCCTCTTGAGTAGTTCGTGATCCTTCACTCTATTACATTAGTACCATTTTTCCCGAATCTATACTATGATTCGTAAGATCACTAATGGAGTTATTGTAGGAAAAAACATGCAATTACGTGGTTTATGATTTTGTCTCCCAAAACTCATTGGTGACTCTTACTTTATATGTAAACGCGTAAAAAGCATCTTTTGCTTGCAATACCTGAGCCGAAACAGCGACACTCGGTGAGGACCCCGTGAGGGGTCTCGACCTGTGCTCCTTGCAGGGCGACTCCACTGGGGATTTTCGATATTCTACATTAGCAGAAATTTTGAACAAAAGAGGAAAAGATTCGAAATACAGTTCAATAATTTGCAACGAAGCTGGAAAACACCTCAAATTGCAAGCACGACCCTACGTCGTGCTACAATTTTTCTTTGGATTTTTCAACGAAGCATTCATTGTGTCAATCTGAAAAAAAAAAGTATTCTGCTGCGGGCCTTAAGTGCTCCCAAAAAAATCGGGTAACCTACGTTATACACAAACTGCAAAAAAAACTAAAAAAGAACGGTTGGCGCAGGCCTCACCTGCGCCAGCCTTAACAGCAAATTAAAAAATTAATATCATAAATCAATAATAATAATTATGGTTGTAGTAGAATGTAGAATGCGTAATCTTAAGTTAAAAGGAGAGGTCTTTCAAAAAAAAAAAAAAGTTAAAAGGAGAGGTATGTGTTTTTAGTTTCAAATTTTATTTACTTTTGCAATTTTAAAAGTAATTAGGTAACAATATTGGAAAGTATTATGAAGGGCAATAATACAGCATGTGAGGTGGCAAGAATGAAAAAAAATTATCTTTTCATACACACATCCTCTAAAAGTTAAAGAAAAAAGGTTACATGTCTCACAAAACTAAGTTTTATACTCATGTGTCACACAAAGCTAACTTTTATACCTATTTGTCATAGTTAACAACTTTTATACCAATGTGGTATGTAGGACGGTACCAAATTTTATACCCATTTCGCTAATTGGCGAAGGGTATGCTTATTGGGGGTCTTGAGATGAGTCTTAACTTGAGACTATAAAGAGTCTCAAGGGATAATGTAGCATGAGATCCAATATGGTTTCAAGGTGAGTTTTGATTCTCGAAACTCCATTCCAGACTCACTCTATACAAGTGGAAAAATTTTATTGGTTACTTTTTGATGGATTAAAATAAAAAAAGATAAAAATATACTATGTGACATTTATTTTAGTGAATAACTAGTATGGAACCCGTGCGATGCAAGGTTTGTACTTCCTCCATAACAAAACAGGTTTTACAATTTAATAAAATATATCTCACATATATTATCAAAGTGTAACACTTAAAGTGTTACCAACTTTTACCCGTTATAATTTTAGATAAAAAATAAGTATCTCCTATTATTTTTCAATTTTTATTCTTTGCTGCAAAAATGTGATTAAGAGGACCACGATGGATCACTAAATTATTCTTCATAAAAGTTTATTGACGCTTTTAAATGATTATAAAATCTATGTTATACTTGATTTTGTGTTTTTGTGCTAATTAACTCATTATTTCACAATAGGACTTTATTTCCATGTCCAAATATGCAATAATTGTATATGCTCTTTGATGCTAAATTAATATCCCTTCATTTCATATTGATCTGTGCATTTTTCCCATTTTGCCGTTCTGTAAAGTTATGTGCATCGTGCTTTTGTCCATTTTGGAACACGCTGTTACAATTTTTTAATAAAATGGGCATACCACTTTTCTATACTTTTTTTAGAATTTATACATTTTCTCACCAATCTATTTTGGTATTGTGACCTTACTCTCGTATAATACTTTCTCTGCCTTTTTTATGTTCTCCATTTAACCAAAATGCTAGAGCTTCTTTGGTCAAATCTGGCAGATAAAAAGAAAGGGATTACATTATTCCTATTTTTTTTTTTCAAACAGTAAATGTACATATCAATGTAGAAGAGTGGGAGTACTCTATAAGGAGTATATCATTATCTTGTATACTATTTGATATTTTGGAAATAATAATTCTTAATGAGTTGCAAGAAAATGTTAGCATATGTGAGCCATATGCTTTGGGTCTTATTTAAATAATTTATTTCTTATCTTATGTTAATCTATATTACAATATAATATAAAAGTCTACATGTAATTTTTTTTCCAAACAGTATACTAATGATTCAAAAAACTCATTAGTTGAAACGTAATTTATAGAACAATAATTTGTTATAACACATGAAGTCAAAGCATTCCAAAAAATTAGGTGCACAATTTGTTTGAAAGTTACCTTCGTCAATCAATTTGTTCCTGTGTGATATAGAATCAATTGTTTAATTACCTAAGAAGAAATATTTTAGCATTTAAGTTATAAATTTTAGACATTTTTTATTTGTTTTTCACCTTTAAGAAAATTTTATATGCTGTAATAGATACTTTAGAAATATTAGTACATAATTTCTTTGAAAGTTATCTTTGTCAACTTGTTCTTATGTGATATAGTATATATATTGATTGAGTCTGGATTGTAGTCTGTTGATAAAGTGTATAAAAAATAGAGACTCTAAAGACTAGAGAAGTGGGGAAAATTTAGTAGAAACTAGAAAGTTGATGTGACAGAGTCTAAAGTATAAAGTTGGGTCTTAGGGATAAACTTACCCTAATGAAAAGGAGAAAATGGGCTTACCTTCGGCCAAAATGGCTAGTGGTAGCTCCTAGATATGAAAAATAACGTTTTAAGATGAAGGAAGAGAGAGAAGAGAGGAAAAGATGGAGAGAGAGAGAGACAAAACTTCGCTAGGGTTTAAGTTGATATATATATATATATATATATATATATATATATATATATATATATATAGGGTGAGGATCCCATGAGAACTCTTATTACATGAGAACCATGATAACTGAACATACGTTACCAGAACATACGCTACAATTTTTAGAACATGGAACATGCATGTTCTAAAAAATCAAGGCTATGTTCTAAATTAAGTGTTTTGAACATAAGCTTATTATGTTTAGAACATGTAATTTAGAACATTCCCTTGATATTTTAGAACATGCATGTTTCATGTTCTAAAAAGTATAGCATATGTTCTAAAATATATAACATATTTTCTAGTTCTCATATTAAGGTTGGTTCTCATTTGAACCTCTACTTATATAGGGTTGGGATCCAGTGAGAATACCCCCTTATGTGAGAACACATACTTATATGAGAACACTTTAAAATTTAGAACACAAACATATATTTTTTAGAACATGAGAATATAATCAATACATATACATATATACATGTTCTGAAATATCAAGCTTATGTTCTAAAAATATTTAAAGCGTGTTCTGAATTTTTTCAAACATGTTCTAAATTATTTCAAACAGGTTCCAAATTATTTTAATTATGTTCAGAAATATTTCAAGTGTGTTCTAAACTTTTCAAACATGTTCTGAATTATTTCAATGATATTCTAAAATATTGCAAGTGTGTTCTAAATTTTTTAAAACATGTTATGAATTATTTCAAACATGTTTCGAATTATTTTAATTATGTTATGAAATATTTCAATTGTGTTCTAAAACTTTTCAAACATGTTCTGAATTATTTCAAACATGTTCCAATTCATTTTAATTATGTTCTGAAATATTTCAAGTGAGAACATATATCATATGTGAGAATAAATGTAGGTCAGAACATGATGTACATTGTTTTAGAACATGATATACATCGTTTTAGAACATGATGTATCCGTTTTAGAACATGATGTACATCGTTTTAGAACATGTTGCTCATTATTTTAGAACATGATGTACATTAATTTACAACATGATATACATTAATTTAGAACGTAATATACATTTTGCATACATTGATCATGTATGGTGATAATGTGACCGAAACGATAATAATGTGGAATACCAAAATTTCAATCAATACCACTAGAATTCCATACCAAACGATAATCAATTCTAATATATTTCAATCAATACCAAAATCTAAAAACTCTGAAGAAAACTCCATTAAAATCAAACAACAAAATTGAACTAAAACTCTGAAGAACTTAGCTTGGCGACGAGAGAACGCACAAGTCGCCGACGCTAGCGAAATTGATGACAATATCTCCCAAGTCCGGCAAAATCGAAGCTAAAACAAGTCGCTGAGCACCATGCAAACAACGAGAAGACAAATCGTCGATTCCGATGATGTGTCCGACAGAGTAATAGGCGAAATCACCTGTTTTCGGTAATGATTTTGGAAGGAGGAGAAAGAATGAGAGAGACAATTTGAATCTCTTATTCGACGAAGGAGGAGGAGAGAGAATCATGGTGGTAGTGCAAGTCATCGGATGTTGGTGGTGTTGATTCCACCATTGATGGTGAGAGTAGAGAGAATCGCGGTGGTAGTGTTGGTCGCGCCGGATGTTGGTGGTGTTGATTCAACCATTGATGGTGAGAGGAGAGAGAATCGCGGTGGTAGTACTAGTCACTGGATGTTGGTGGTGTTGTTTCCACCATTGATGGTGAGAGGAGAGATAATGAGGAGGAGAAGAGAGAGAAAGAAAATGGGTTGAAATGGAAATATTGTGATCTGAGATGGGTGAAGGAGATTTTTTTTGTTTTTGTTTTTAGAAAAATCTCAACCTTTAGATTTAAAGCATCCAATGGTTCAGATTTGTTCTCACATAAGTTGGTGTTCTCACCTAAGAGGGGTGTTCTCACAAGAGCCTTCCCCTATATATATATACATATATATACATATATATATGTAAAGGGGTGAAATCCAATGAGAAGGACCCTTGAAGTGAGTAACAATCTTGATCGTTTGATTTTAAATGGACGGCCATGATTGTAAATAAATGTGCATAAATTTTTATCGGATGTGCATGAATTTGTAAATGAATGTGCATGAATATTTATCGGATGTGCATGAAATTAGCTTCGGCAGATTTTCATACAAATCCGATAAAAAATCATGCACATTTATTTACAAATTCATTCACATCTAATAAAACTTCATACACATTCGCAAAAAATCATGACCGTCCATTCAAAATCCAACGATCTAGATTGCTTGTCACCCTTCTCATTTTTAAGGGTCCTTCTCATTTGATCATATATATATATGTATATATAGATATATATGTATATGTACATATATATGTATATGTATATGTATATATATATATATATATATATATATATATATATATATATATATATATATATATATATATATATATATATATTGTCTAAATTTTAAATAAAGGAAACAGAGGGATGACTTTACAACGGACTTCCAAAAAACGACTACCACAAGAAATTAGTAATAAACATATTTGGTAATGTATTTAAATGTTGTTCGAGATTACTTTTAAACTTTGTTTATGTTTATTGTAATATTGGTCATTACATTTTTCAATTTAAAATTTAAAAGAAATGTTGTAATATCCGTACTTCTTATTGGTTATTGCATTTATGAAAACAATGTTTAACAGAAATGTCCAACATCAGTTACGTATATTATACAAATTGTTCACAATTATATCCTTATGATAGACTAATTCCAGAAGTCTATTGTAAATTTTTTCGAAACAGAGTAAGTTTATGAGATAGCATATTTAAAATATATCGGTATAATATGGACCACATTACTTGATCAAAGTACTAATTGAATATTCCAAATGAGAAAATTTTAGAAATTCCATCACGTCAAACAGGCCGAATATTTGATAACAAATTGAGTAATATAGTGTTATTAAATATGAAATTATTGGAGTACTAACAACTAATGTGCTGTCTACTTTTGTGTTAAAAAAATATATATTAAGCAGCCTTTTAAGTAGAATGATCGGAGTGGTTGAATCTTTTTACAAATCAAAGATGATTGTTCTTGTGCAAAACAAATCCATTACTAAATAAATAAATCTTGGTGCAAAGATTAGAAAACTAAAAAACCCCAGTAATCTTTTTGGTTCATCATGAATCAGGCATAATTTTGGGGGGTAAATCCCATTGGTCGCCCTTTGGTTTTAGGAATATCCAGTGGTGGAAATTTGAAGGAAAAAAAAAAACACTTTCCTTTTAGTAGCCAAGCTTTACAAATCATTCCCAAACATAACCTTAATAAAAGACATACGGTTAATAATTAGTAAGGGTTCAAATCTTCTGTTCCACTTTTTATGTCCCATTCATGTTCCACTCACTTGGATTGGTTGAAATAATCGTAATGCCCCACTTTTCAAATTTTAAAAGTTAAAAAAATATTTTATGAGCCAATCATAATGAGTGGAACACAAATGGGACACAAGTTGTGAGACAGAAGATTTTTTTCTCAATTAGTAAAGCATATTTCGTTAGTTAATCGTTAGCATTTCTAGTCGTTTTTTGCCAATTTCGACCTCGAAATTGACCCTTTAGGGCTTAAACTAAACCCCTAAAGTTAAACTAAGCAAATTTTTTCAGCATGCAAACCAAGTTATTCATTAGCGCGCAACACAAAGCTTTTTTGCATGCAAAACAATGCGTTTTTGTTCCTTTTTGTCAATTTCAGCTTCAAAATTGACCCTTAAAGGCTAAACTAATCTCACAAAATTTAAATTGATGGTTTTTTCAGCACGTAACTAAAGGAACGTAAATCAAAACTGAGAAACTAATAGAATTTTCCAATTAAGGCTACATTTGAGAAGAATTTAGCGACATCAGTGGTAGAATCTTTGGTGGTTTGCACTTGTGCCAACCACCAATTACCAAAGTCAATATACTTTGAGCAACATAAATCAACCAAAGATGGTATTGATTACTTGAACTCACCAAATGTTGCACAAACAAAATCCAGACGACTCATTCAAGCGATAAACCCTCAAATTCCCATCATATCCATTGTTAACCTTTTTTTCATCACAGCACTACCTCTATCTATAGCACTAAACTATAATCGATCACTTGAGAAATAGGTGCCCTCGTTATCAAGCATTGCAAATTCCAATCCTACTATTATTGTAGTTTGTTCCGCCACTTTGGTATACATCGAAATTAATATTTTGCCAGTAAATGCTTGAAATTTCAGGACTATCATAAATCATTCTAAGCACATTACCACTGTAAAAAATGAAACTTATCTACTGTGTGAAATTCATGCATGATAACATGCACACTTACAAAATTAAGCAAAATCTGGAAGTGATTGAAGCTTAAAATCAGGCTTGACATCTTTTACTTTGGTGGTAGGAGCAACTAGCAAGTGCATTTTTAAAATATCCAATGAGACCTTAAGGTCATAATTGAGAAATTCCCTATTTTGACAGCTAGTGTGCATCATCAATCAATAATCAATTCGCTTAAAATTGCATTTTCGGGATTTGATTAAATTCAAGTTTCAAGCTAGCTACAAGTAGTGGTTTTTTTATTTATTTATTTTATATTTTTTGGTGGTGTTGTTGGGTGCAAAAGTTTTAGGATTAATTTTAAGGTTCATGAACACCTTTTCTAGGTTGATATCGAATCAGACATATATATATATTTTTTTGTCAGGTTTCATAATAATCAGCATTGATTTGATCACAGACCGTTGAATACTCATTTTGTGATCTGACCTAATGCATTATTGTGTCGATTTGTGTAGCTTGCTAGCAGCAATTAAAAGCACCTCATATTGATAACCAAGCAAAGCCTAACATTGTGATAAACGTATATTCATTAACTTCACAAGTTCATGATCTGAGATTATATTAAACATTACTATATAAGCTTCACGTGAAGATTCAATTATCCTTCCACTCTTTTGATGAATTTGACAAGCAAAACCTATATATATTTTTTTTTTCTATTGAGAAAATTCAATCTAATACACTTATTCTCCATTTCTCCTTAGCATCTTCTTAACGATCATAAGATCATTGCTATATTGCTGCGATAAAACTTGATATATACCAGTGGCGAATCCAGGATTTGAGAGATGGGGGTACGGGGTAAAAAATTAACCAGTTAACTATAAGGCAAAAAGTCTAATTCTAAACTCCTTGCTTTCATCTTGCAATTCTACCTTTCAAATTAACCACCATTAGCAAATTTAAACAATTAAAGAGATTCAAATTAACATAATAACATAACAAGTTATCAAATTATTAATACTTTTAACATAATAAAATTATAGAATTATGCACCCAAAACAACAATCAACCTAAAAATTCAATCTATGCAACCAACAAATTACACTGTGAAGTTTTAACATGATACATTTCTAATTTTCTATCATAAAATGACTATTAAATTATTAATAAGTAATAATAATGGAAGTCTAATGTCTACAGACTACAGAGAATATTTGGGATGGGCCATTGAAATTGAACTTCATTTTGATTTTTTGAAGTGGGGGACGGCCGTCCCCTACCACCCCCCTTAAATCCGCCCCGATATATATATATATATATATATATATATATATATATATATATATATATATATATATATATATATATATATATATATATATATATATATATATATATATATATATATATTTTTAGTTGGACGGCCATGATTTAAAAACTCGAAATTATTTTGGAGATAGTATATAAGAAGATAGGAGTTTGTACTGCTCAGAAAAGAAATGAACTTAATCATTACCTAATTACGTAAGTCTTTTTACCTGAGTAAAATATTTAAGATTTATAACTACTACAAAACTAGGCTATAGCAACGCTTCAAAAGTGTTGCTATAGGGCATAAAAATGTTGCAAATGAGCAAATGCAACGCTTTAAAAGCATTTCATAAAGTCATGTTGCAATAGATCTATTGCAACGCTTACAAGGGGCTATTGCAACGCTTTGTAAAAGCGTTGCATAATTTGTCCAATGTTTGTTCAATGCAACGCTTTTACAAGTGCCACGTTTTAAACCCCTTATTGCAACGCTTATACATATTTAAAGTATCACATGTGTAACATTTTTTTCATCTATATGCAACACTTATAGATTTTTTTAACCTTGACAAGTGCAACATTTTTTTCATTTATATGCAACACTTATAGAATTTTCAAGCTTGGCAAATGCAACATTTTTTCCGTTTATATAGCAACACTTTTGTTTAAATATTCAACTTACATGCGTGCAACATTTATTACACCATATGCAACACTTTATCTTGCACCTAGTTAGTTGCAACACTAAAATAAAATAGACAACATATATAATAAATAAAATTTTTATTATTAATAAATAAATATAATTTACAACATTGAATACAAATTCACATTCTTTCGTAGTTGTATACTTCAGTTGTCTCCAAAGATAAGAAATACATTATATGCCAAATTAAAGGCATCCTAATGTGCTAAAAGAAAAAAGAGCATCCGAAGTATTTGATAGTCTTCTCCCCATTTGAGTTTTCATTGTAGATATACAACAGAACCTGTGACAAAAAAAAAAAAAGACAGAATATGGTTAATTGTACACCACTGCGTTATTGCACTAACAATAAAGAAACAAGTAGCTTGACAATACAAATTACCTGCAACTTAAAGTAAGTGTACACATCCTTTACACTCGATAACCCTTTCGTAATTACCATTTAGTAAAAGTAGGGAACGCATCATAAATGAATCTCCTTTGTATAAGGCTATATCAGTAACAGAGAAAGACATACAAACAGAATCGCAAGTAGCAACTTACTACTCATACATCAGTCAAAATATGTACATAAGAAATTCAAGTTCTTTGACTAATTACTACTACCAACAGTCTGAATGTCTAATATTACCAACATCAAACCCCAAAATTCAAAGCAAAATTCACATAATTTATCAAAGATTGAAAAGTATGTTACTCAGGCTCAGGTAAACAGGTACTATGTATTGATTTTTATGATTTCGGCCTTAAATGAGGTGTTGAATAGTTGTTGAGATAAACTTATGTAAAGTTATCTTTTAGGTGATTTGTTAAGATTGTAAATATAGTTTCCTTATTAGCTTAGGAAACTCTTGTGTATATTACTGATCACGTTCAATGAGAAAGTCAAGGGAAAATCAATTCAACCTAATTTACTTCTCTACATGGTATCAGTCTAGGGGACGTTTCCTCTTCGATCAGTCATGGCCGGCGATGATGATGCCGCCAAAACACAACCACCACCGAAACTTGATCCTTCTTCCCCATACTATCTTGGCCCTCAAGATCGCCCCGGGGACTTTCTCACTCCTAATCGTCTTCGCGCGGATAATTACGATGACTGGGCCGCGGACCTTCAAAACGCCCTCGAAGCACGGCGTAAGTTTTGTTTTATTGATGGCAGTGTCACTGCCCCTTCACCTCCGTGCACCCCTGCCGATTGGGCGGCTCTTCAGGCTATGCTCATCTCATGGTTAACCAACACCATCACTCCAGAGGTCAAAATTTCTATTCCCAAGTTCAAAGATCCACGCAAGTTATGGGACACGCTTAAGGCTCGATACGCCGTCGCTAATGGCCCACGCATCCATCAGTTACACGCCTCCATCGCGAAATGCGAGCAGACCAAAACTATGTCTGTGACGACCTACTATTCACATCTTCACGTTCTTTGGGAAGAATTACACCGTCACGAACCCCTTTTGGATTGCTCGTGCTGCTCGGCTTGTGACACTGGTGAACGTCACGCTCACCGCCGTGAGAACCACCAGGTTCATCAGTTTCTTATGGGGCTATACTCCCCTTATTATGCGCAGACTAGGGCTGCAATTCTTGCCCTCGAATCTCTTCCATCACTCGACCGAGTTTATCAGATGGTCATTCAGGATGAGCGAGTTCGTCTTGCCACTCAACCATCGGAATCTTCTCCCTCCGACGCCGTCGGATTTTCTGTTCGTGCCGAGTCTGGTCGCGGTCGAGGCCAGAGTGACCGTCCTGACAGATCCTCTCTTATCTGCACTCACTGTAAAAAGGCAGGTCATGACATCGCCACATGCTTCGAGCTTATAGGCTACCCGGCACACTGGCATGACCCCGGTGGCCGTGATCGTGGCCGTGGTTCTGGCCGAGGTCGTGGACCTCCTGCTGCCGCTCGTGCTCATGCCGCGGCTGGTGGCAGCCCCTCCGAAACTGCCAGTCCTAGCACCGGTTCTCCCTCCTCATTATTTTCGGCCGATCAATGGAAAGTGCTCGCGGGGATGTTCGGTAATGTTCAAATTCCTGAAAACCGCTTAACCGGTAAGTTTGATCCTCAATCCTGGATTATAGACACTGGTGCTTCTCACCATGTTACTGGCGATTTCACTTGGTTGTTTGATGTTCATGATATTCCTAGTTGTCCAGTTGGGTTGCCTAATGGTAACTCTGTCATTGCTCATCAAGAGGGCTCCGTTCGGTTATCTCGTACCATCACTCTTACTCATGTGCTTTATGTGCCTCAACTTAACTGCAATTTATTGTCCATCTCTCAATTGTGTGATAGTTTGCATTGTACTGTTCAATTTGACTCTCATATGTGCACTATACAGGACCCGTTGATGGAGCTGATTGGAACGGGTGTTAAGCGGGACGGACTTTATTACTTTGGTGGTATGGACTCTGTGCAACATATATCAGTTTCTGGAGATGATTCTCTCTTGGATTTGTGGCATCGTCGTATGGGACATCCTTCCGCGAAAGTTGTAAAACTCCTTCCCCTTGTTAGCCATCTTAAGAGTAGTTTTAATAAAGTGTGTGACATTTGCTTTTATGCTCAACATCCTAGGGATCAGTTTCCTATTAGCGATACCAAAACTACTCGTATTTTTGAGAAGGTTCATTGTGATTTGTGGGGTCCGTATAGACATGCCTCTTCTTGTGGGGCCCGTTATTTTTTGACTGTTGTGGATGATTTTTCCCGTGCTGTTTGGGTATACTTGTTGATTGATAAAACTGAGGTTTTTAGCATGTTCATGTCATTTATTGCTATGGCTGATCGTCAATACTCCCAAACCATTAAAATTGTTCAAAGTGATAATGGCACCGAGTTCAACTGTCTTCGTGATTATTTTTTTGCCACGGGTATACTTTTTCAAACCTCATGTGTTCACACTCCTCAACAAAATGGCAAAGTTGAGCGCAAGCATCGACATATCTTGAATGTAGGTCGTGCTTTGCGCTTTCAGGCTCATCTTCCTATTTGTTTTTGGGGAGAATGTATCTTAGCCGCTGCTCATTTGATTAACCGTACTCCTACTCCCTTGTTAAACAATAAAACTCCCTTAGAATGCTTGACGACTCATTCTCCTTCTTTTGATGCCATTAAGGTTTTTGGTACCTTATGTTTTGCTCATAACCACAACATTCATGGTGACAAATTTGCAAAGAGAAGTAGAAAGTGTATCTTTGTGGGTTATCCGTTTGGTAAAAAAGGGTGGCGTCTTTTTGATCTTGAGAAAAAGGAATTTTTTGTTTCTAGGGATGTCAAATTTTTTGAGGATGTTTACCCTTTTGGCACTCCGGAGAGTGTTGATATTGTTCCGGCAGATATTGTTGATATTGGGATGGACCTTGATGTGGATGCTGATTTTGCACCTCTTACCTTGCCTTCCCCTTTACCTTCTGCCCAACTCACTCCTTCCTCTCCTCCTATTTCTGATCCAGCCCAAACTCCTCAAATGCCTCCCCCAAATTCTTTCTCCCATAACTCCACTCCAGCTTCCGCTTCACTCTACCCTGATTCTCAGCCCACTGTTTCCTTACCAAATGCTCCCTGTGCCCGTCCCGACTTTCCCTCACAAAATGTCCCAGTTGGGCCCTCTTCCCCACCACCTGCTCCTGCTGGGCCGTTTCTTCTTCCCTCACAAATTAAACCGCCCGCTGGGCCCTCCCCCCTTCACTCCCGTTGCTACCGAACCTTCCCCCGTCTCTCTCTCAGATGGGCCTTCAGCCCAATTCTCTCCGCACGCTCCTATCTCCACTACCGTCCCTGTTGGGCCTGCTGTCTCTACTGAGCCCGCTTCCTATGGGTCCTCATCTTCAGCCTCGTCGGATAATCAGGATCTTGGGCGTGGGCTTCGTACCAAGGTTCCCTCGGTTCGTTTACGTGATTATATCACCCATAGTGTTGCTACTAAAAGTCCTCCTCCCGCTTCATCCCGTTCTCCTCGCTCCTAAGGTACTCCTTATCCCCTTGCACATTATGTCAATTGTGATAGTTTTTCTGCAAATTATCGTGCTTTTCTTGCAGCTCTTACCACTACTCCTGAGCCCAAGTCTTTTAAAGAGGCTATGCGCGATGAAAATTGGCGCCGCTCTATGCAGGCGGAAATCACTGCTCTTGAGGATAATGGTACTTGGACCATGGAATATCTTCCTCCTGGCAAGCGTGCTTTAGGTAGTCAATGGGTGTATCGCAATAAATATGATTCTAATGGTCTTCTTAACAGGCGCAAATCTCGTTTGGTTGTTCTAGGTAATCATCAACAGGAGGGTATTGACTATACTGAGACTTTTGCTCCTGTTGCAAAAATGGTTACTGTGCGTGCTTTCCTTGCTATTGCTGCCTCTAAGCATTGGGAACTCCATCAAATGGATGTTCAAAATGCTTTTCTGCATGGTGATCTTGATGAGGAAGTCTATATGCGACTTCCTCCTGGTTTCGGTGCATCTGATCCAAAACTTGTGTGCCGCCTTCGCAAATCTTTATATGGCTTGAAACAGGCTCCTCGTTGTTAGTTTGCTAAGCTAGCTACTGCTCTTCATCACTGTGGTTTTCTTCAGTCTTACTCTGACTACTCCCTTTTTACCTTCACCAAAGGAAGCACTCAGATCAATGTTCTTGTCTATGTGGATGATCTCATCATTGCCGGTAATGATTCTGCTGCCTTACAGGCCTTCAAAGCCTATTTGAGCGCTTGTTTTCGCATGAAGGACCTTGGTCCTTTACGCTATTTTCTTGGTATTGAGGTGGCTCGAAGTGCTACTGGTCTGTTTCTTTGCCAACGTAAGTACACTTTGGACATTGTTTCTGAAGCTGGTTTGTTGGGTGCCAAACCCTCAGATTCTCCTATTGAGCCGAATCACAAGCTTGCTCTTGCCACAGGCTCTTATCTACAGGAGCCCGAGACCTATCGCCGCCTTGTTGGTCGTCTTATCTATCTTGCCGTAACTCATCCTGACTTAGCTTATTCTGTGCATATCCTCTCCCAGTTTATGCAGTCCCCTCGTCAGGAGCATCTTGAGGCTGCTCTTCGTGTTGTTCGTTATCTCAAAGGTACCCCAGGTCAGGGTATTCTTCTTCGGGCGGACAGTGACTTGTCTCTTCAGGGTTGGTGTGACTCTGATTGGGCTGCTTGCCCTATCAGTCGGTGCTCTCTCACCGGCTGGCTTGTTTTTCTCGGTCACTCTCCTATTTCTTGGAAGACGAAAAAGCAACCTACTGTTTCTCGCTCTTCTGCCGAGGCTGAGTATCGTTCTATGGCAGCTGTTACATGTGAGTTGAAATGGCTCAAAGGTCTCCTTCTTAGCTTGGGTGTTCATCATCCCAAAGCCATTCCTTTATATTGTGATAGTCAGTCGGCTCTTCATCTCGCCAACAACCCCGTTTTCCATGAGCGCACTAAACACATAGAGGTTGATTGTCACTTTGTTCGTGATGCGATTACTGATGGCCTCATTGCTCCCTCTTATGTCCCTACCACTGTCCAGTTGGCAGACATCTTCACTAAGGCTCTTGGAAAACCTCAATTTGATGCTCTTCTTCGCAAGTTGGGCATTTTGGACCCCCATGCTCCAACTTGAGGGGGGTGTTGAGATAAACTTATGTAAAGTTATCTTTTAGGTGATTTGTTAAGATTGTAAATATAGTTTCCTTATTAGCTTAGGAAACTCTTGTGTATATTACTGATCACGTTCAATGAGAAAGTCAAGGGAAAATCAATTCAACCTAATTTACTTCTCTACAATAGTCTATACTTTGAGGTGAAACGAAAAATCCGAGTTAACATAGGTTATGGTAAAACGCTATAGGTTGAACAATTACTTGCAGACATGCACTCTGAAGTGCCTGAATCTTGCAAGAACTTGGCAAGACCAAAATCAGTAACATGAGCCTCAAAGCTGGGATCAAGAAGGATGTTGTTGGACTTAACATCGCAATGAACGATTAATGGCAAGCAATCGTGGAGGTAGCAAAGCCCCTTGGCCGCCTCAACTGCAACTTTGATCTTGATTGTCGGGGTTTGGCAGAAGTAAAAGCACCAACTCTATGAGCCAAACAAACCAATCAATCTCTCACAGAAATAGATATAGTTAAAGGTAAGCAAAAAAACTGAAAGAATTCTCAACAATTGTGCAGAAGGAAAGCCGAAAACTTCACCAATGGCACTCCAACTTTATTAGCAACAGCATCATGGCCAACAAAGTTTCCTAAGCCAACACGAATAGACTAAATGGATCTTTATCATTGCAATCTCCAGTAACGTTAAATTCGCAAAAATTTCAGGTTGCAAGACGTCCTACGATAACAAAGAAACTCATTAGCCCCCCTACTGCCACAACCACTAAGGCACTGACCAATTAAGCTTGAGTTCCCTTTTGAATCCAAACTAATCAACACAAAACATTAACTTGACAATATTTTAACTTGAAACATAAATTGTTGATTTAAGAAATAATATAAGAAAACTCAAGAAACATATTGGACGACTCCTCTTTCTAGAAAAAAAAAAAACCAAAGGAAACGGTATCAAATATACAAAAAAAAAAAAATTAATCCTGATCATCATGTAAGTGCAAGAAAGACTGAACGGAAACAAATGTGGAATAGATAAAACCTTATAATCATTGAGCCTTAAGATGAGCCATCGACTCTCTGCAAATCAAACCATTCATGAGCAAAGAAAACGCTAATTAATCAGTTGCAAGATCATTAACCCTTGATCTACAAATTCAAAAGCCCGCCTACAAATTCACCGTACATTATTTATAAGTGTTGCTTGAAGTGTTACATATGCTAAATAGAAATGCAACGCTTGAAAAAAGTGTTGCATAAATTTTAGAAAATTCAACGTTTGTAGAAAAGTGTTGCATTTGAGGAGGTTATGGCAACACTTTAGGTTAAAGTGTTGCAACTTTTACTATCTTGCCCTAAAATGCAACATATGTGAAAAGTGTTGCACACTAAGTGTTGCAATAGGTCAATTTTGTAGTAGTGTAATTTACTTCCCATCTGAAGTTATGGCATCAAAACAAGCAATCCATATGTCATTTAGACATTAGTTTTAGGTTACTTTCAGCAATCCATATGTCAATCCATCCATATCTAAGAACCTTATTACTCCATTATTATATGAATTGAACTTTATGATTTTTTGTGGATACCAGCGACAATTTGGTTAGTTTCTTGGCATTAAGATGTGGTATTTAGGATATTTGTTTCAATTTCTTTCGATCATCTCTCTTACTTCTATTTGAATATTTACATATTCAGTTTGAGCTTAGTGGATATCAAAAGTCAAATCTGCCATGGGAAGTGGGTAGTTGGTGGATATATATGAGGTTTCGTCCTTCCCAAATCCTCCTGCCCCGCCCTAAACCCATCCGCCCCATGTCAAATTCATCATAAAGATAATATCTTTTAAGAAATTTCTTTAAAAAGGGTGGGTGGTTTTTCCATTCTCTTTTATAAATTAGATATAGAAATGAGTAATATGATATCTACTTGGATGATGGGCAGATTTAGGTACATGATAGATATCTATGTGGGTAGTGGAGCGAAGTTGGGTTTTACCTTATACCCACGTGGGTGGGTATGGATGTAGAAATTATACCCACCATTAGTTTTGGGTGGGTGGTGGGTATTAAAATTTAAGGTAGATGTGGATGTGGATATGACTTATGAGAGTATCCACAACCGCCCCCGCCCATTTTCCATGCCTTGGCAACTATACAACATTGCACTTGTAGCCTGTAGGCCTCCGAAGTTGTAATTATCCATGAAAAGAAATTCATTATGCTCTTACATACAAATAAATGCTCAACACCCAAGTAGGCTTCCATACAAAGTTGATCATGATCAAAAGCTTTTTGGGTCGTCTCATACCTTGTGATTAGTGTTTATCCCCAAAACAAAAGATTTTGGAGATTTTTCTTTTCTGTAAAATATAGAATTACATATATTACAAGGGTTTACTTGTTACTAATATAGCCTAGTCCCTATTGTTCTTTAGATCCCTTGTTTCACTCCGATAGTATCATAGATCAAGTCAATGCAGAGGAAATGAATGCATTTCAATACTATTCAACTAGTCAAAATTCTGGATTCTATCATGCAATTACACATTCGAATGGCTCTTACGGAGCCTGTTCATGCATGACATTATTCAGGGTTGATCATAGAATAGATTCTTTTCAAACGAACCAGTCTATCCATTCTCTGTATAGGATCGAGTTACTTATACAGAGGTTGGACAAAAGAAAAGACACATTGGATTCTGAATTTCAATGTGGCAGAAAGAGACATATACCCGCACGGCCAAATCAATACTTCAAGTCACACACTCCCATAATCCATTTTCATTTCGTAGAATTACCTTTAACTAGTGATGTTATGTTAAATAACTTATTAAAAAATTATGACGTTGAAGGAAAATGTCCAAATACATGGATTATTATTTGCCATAATCCATACATGTAGCAATGAAATACTATTGTTCTTCCCCCAAATGAGAAATGATTGATTACAAAAATCTATGTATGATACACCTTTTCCATTCTATAAGGGTCCAGAAATACCTTATTTACATATCGTTAAAAAGTGCATTAATTAACATAGATACGACAGTAAGAAGGGGCAATACAAAAGTGTGTAAACTATAAAAACAAGTTAAAGTAGATTGTTCCACACTAGCACTTCCACGTAATAACTCTACCAAAGGTGATCCTATTACCGGAATAGCATCCGGTACACCTGTTACAATTTTTATTGCCCAATAACAAATTTGGTCCCAAGGTAAGGAATAACTAGTTACACCAAAAGATGTGGTCAATACGCCCAAAACCACGCCTATAACCCAAGTCAATTCGCGCGGTTTTTTAAACCTACCAGTGAGATACACGCGAAGTACATGCAGGATCATCATTAGAACCATCATACTTGCCGACCACTCATGAACTGATTGTATTAACCAACCAAAGTTAGCTTCAGTCATTATATATTGAACAGAAGCAAAAGCCTCTGTAACGGTTGGACGATAGTAAAAAGTCATATCAAACCCTGTAGCGACTTGTACTAAAAAACAAGTACGCGTAATTCCTCCTAGACAATAAAATATGTTGACATGGGGAGGAACATATTTACTAGTTATATCATCCGCAATCGCCTGAATCTCGAGACGTTCTTCCAACCAATCATAGACTTTATTGAGATAGGTAAACTGCGAAACCCCCCAGAACTGTATGTGAGATTTTCATCTCGTACAGCTCAAGCAAACACACCCAAATACTGATTAAAATCTAATCGAAAGTTTAAAACTTTTTAACCCCCTATAATTACAAGCTAGCTAACTAGTATAATTCAAGCTCGGTTGGTTAAAGTTACCATTCTGATTTGAAGTGATCTTGTGATCGATTTTATCCATGCTCTAACAGCAAAAGAAGAATAGAAACAAAGAAACAAAATGCTAATCAGTACCTTCTTTCTTTGCCTCAACTTAGAAAAATATGTCGCTTGAATAGAAAAGGTGTTGCCAGTTAGAAAGTGTCTGAGTGTTGAGATTTTCTGGTTCACAGGTGCTGGTGCAGTGGAATACATCATATGTCATGCAGAGGTGTCCATCGCTTTTGTAGAAGAAATAAGATTTCAGAGGTAAATACTAAATAGAGTTCCAGGGATGCATGCACTTACTTGTCATTAAATATTTTATCATATGACTTCACATCGACTACCTGAGTGAGATCCTCGATACTTTGATATGAGTATACACTTGATACTTTCTTCCAGAACAAAACCATGGAAATTTGTACTCTAAAATAACTATATTGGACTGTGGACACTTGTTCATGTACCTATGTCTGAATTACCTAAATTTCAGTAGCATCAGTGATGATCTAAATGTGACTGTTCAAGTAAATTGGTTAACTTTAGCCGTCTTTGTAGGTTCTCAAGACGTTACCCAATACAAGAAAGTACTTGAAAAGTAAGTCGAGTTTCTCTCCTTATTGCTGAATTGGAGGCATTTGGAGCTACAATCCTCATCCTGGACTAACATGTATTGTCTTCTATGTAGCACTTGTGAGCTTTGGCAAGGTAAAATCCGACCAAAAGGAAGAAGCTGAAAGAATGGGCTTCACAATTCACTCTTGGGATGAATTTCTACTACTGGTATGTTAAATTTCGTGTTTAGGAAGGAAGAAAGGAGAAAAGATTGAGGTCAGCCATTGATGACTTAGAGAGAGCTTGAAGAGTGTAGAGAGAAAGAGAAATGAAACGTGTGTTATTATGATGTAAGAAGTAAAAAGTGAAGTGTTAGAATATTACAACCTACCTATTTATACTAATTACAATAGGTAACCAAACTAATGTTAGAATTACATCTAACAAACTAACTAACAATATAAATACTACTAAACTCTTAACAACCTAACTAACAACAATAACTAAATCTTAAACTCCAACACCCCCCCTCAAACTGGAAATGGTTGAAGAACATTTTCAGTTTGAATAGGAGTGAACTATTGCTGTGATTGTGCCGTGAAGAAAGCATCGTGCTGCCTACAAGTAGCTGAACATATCCACAGCAGCTGAGAAGAAGAGGCTTGAAGAGCCTGCATTAGAAATTGGCGCGGAAACACCCTGTGTGCTATGAGCAGTAACAATATTTGTTATGATCTTGCAACGGATCTCATCAACACTACTCTTGAAGCTTTACCCCTAAAAGTTGTTATACACAGCAGCTATACCACAACATCATTCGAACCAACCACCAAGCTATACCACAACATCATTCGAACCAACCACCAAGCTATACCACAACACCATCGGAATCAACCACCAAGCTATACCATAACACCACAACTCCAACGTAAGATGTAGAACATGTCCCCCCTCAAGCTTGGAAGGGCTGCATAACATTCCAAGCTTGAAAAGAAAACCAAGGCACTGAGGTGTACTAATACCATCTGTGCCAAAGGCCAAGTGAAGTACTATGACACAATTCATGTGTAGAACTAAGAAAAGGAAAGAAGAAGAGATTAAAATGGAAGGAATGAAGATGGCAATGATAGGAAAAGAAGGAAGAGTGAATATGGAAGGGAGAGAGAAAGAAAGAAACAAAAAAAAAATGTGGACCACTTTAGGTCTTTGAAAATGACTACAATGAGTCTCATTAAAAATGATCACAATGATCATAGAAAAGACCATCTATTGGGTCTTGAAGAACAACCACTATGGGTGTAAAATTGACCATCTAATGGGTCACAACAAAGCCGCTAATGGGCACAACAAAGCCTCTAATGGGCGACAAAGGACCTCTATGGGTCACAACAAAAAATGACCACTTGGGTCTTGAAACAAACAAGCCTCTAAGGGCACAAAACACACCTCTATGGGTGGAAAACAAAGAAGATAACCACTATGGGTTGGAGGTTAAAGTCATAAGACTATCAAATTTAGAACCTAACAAAGTAGGCTTTGAGCGAGCAAAAGAGATCACAATGGATCTTTGAACAAAACAGAGAAATGATCATTCAACAGGGATCACAGAGAAAATTCAGAGAAACAACTCGATCAGTAGATAAACTGAATTCAGATGGTTAAAAGTAGAATATCAGAGAAGGAGAATAAGAGCACAAAACAAAAAATTGGAGAAAATGAGGCAGGGAGAAATGAATCAATGTGAAAGAGAATTAATCAAATGCACCAAACATCATTATCAAGGTGTCATGAACAAGGAGCAAGAAACTGCAAATCAAAAAATCACCACAACTAATCCTCAACAAGACCATCATGAACCACAACAACATCAACACAGCAACAAATCCAAGAACAACAGCCAGCAGAACAACAACTAACCACCATCTACCATCAACTAAAATACACCAATCCCAACATCATCACAACAACATTATCACATTAACAGGCTAACAACAAACCCAACACAGCAACAACAAACCCAAATTCACCAAAAAATGCTCCAACTATTCACCCAATTTCACCCCATAGTACTCCAAAATACTTCTCCACAAAATACCAACTTCTTGAATCAGCTTAATGAAATCACCAATCAACAGAAGTTCAAGAAATGTTGATGTGAATAGGGCTGTTCACATGGGTGGGTCGGACCGGACCGGACCGGACCGGACCGGAGATTCCGGTCCGGTCCCCGGTCCGTGGAAAGTGACGATTCCGGGTTTCCGGTCCGGTCCGGTCCAAACCCGGAAAAATCAGGTCCGGACCGGAAACCCGGAATTTTAGTATTTTTTTTTTTAACTGCCAGCCCAAGTCATTTTTACAGGTCCAACAGGTCCAAACAGGTCCAACAGGTCCAAATAGAATATTTAAAATCCAAAAAAAAAAAAAAAAATCGAAAATCGGGTCCAACAGTCCCGGACTCGATTTTTCCGGTCCAGCACTGACCGGACCGAAAAATCGAGTCCGGTCCCCGGTCCACCAAATCCTACAAATCCGGTCCACCGGTCCAAGCAGGTCCGGTCCGGTCCGGTCTTGGACCGGTGAACAGCCCTAGATGTGAATCCAAATTATCCAGAAGAAGAATAATGCAGTGAACTTTTTTTTTTTTTAGGTTTGCGAATCAGCCATAATCGCAAATTAACACCAAGAAAAAAATATTGAAATTTGCGAACACAAATCCAATTGATCGCACAACAGATTGCAGGAATCAACAACAGACTTGCAGATTCGAGATTCAGCAAAAAAATCAAGAAAATCGAGATGGACGAGTTCATATGATTTTGATACCTCATTGAATCAATATGGCAATTTTGCGGAAGAAAACGATCAAATCCAGAAACCAGTTGAGCAAATGTCAACCTCCAGTTGCGGAAGAAGAACCCAATTCAGTGTAGTAAAATTTGCTGCACAATTGTGCGAAGAAAATGAAACCCATAAGACCCAGAAAAATTTCGTCCAGCTTGATCGAACCCAGAAACCAAGACGAATCACCAAAGAACACAAGCACGAACCAAATGACGTACAACCCAGAAAAATTGCAGAAAACCCTCTTGAAACAAGCTTCAAGAATCGAGGAAAAACGAAAATCTTGAATTGGAAAATCTTGAATCTCGAATACCCACAAAATTGAATTGGGGAAACTCTATTTACGTCTTCAATTATCAATAAACTAATCTAATTGGTCTAATCAGGCGATTGAATCAGATTTGCGATTTACCGAAGAACCCTAAAATTTGGGGAAAGACGCAAGAAGAAATAATTTGTTCAATCCAAAGCTTTGATTGAACTATATGAACGAAATGATAAGAAATAAGGTAAATCGAAAGCCTAACTCGTTGAATTTCAGGTTGATTTAAGAAAGAAAAAAAAATTGAAATTCAAACCCTAAAAAATGCGAATTTGTGGGAAAAAGAAAGAAGAAAATGGCGAGGATCTTAATCCCGCTCTGATACCATGTTAAATTTCGTGTTTAGGGAGGAAGAAAGGAGAAAAGATTGAGGCCAGCCATTGATGACTTAGAGAGAGCTTGAAGAGTGTAGAGAGAAAGAGAAATGAAACGTGTGTTATTATGATGTAAGAAGTAAAAAGTGAAGTGTTAGAATATTACAACCTACCTATTTATACTAATTACAATAGGTAACCAAACTAATGTTAGAATTACATCTAACAAACTAACTAACAATACTACTAAACTCTTAACAACCTAACTAACAACAATAACTAAATCTTAAACTCCAACATGGTACCTTCATACTGCTAAGCTTTTTTTGTTTTTTTTTTTAACTTGAATTTATACAGTTATGAAGGCGTTGTACAAAAACATTTCTGATACCTATCTGCACAAATATGTACATACAGGGAAACAATCAACAGTTTGATCTTCCTGCAAAAAAGAAAAGTGAGATTTGCACAATAATGTATACAAGTGGTACAACCAGTGAGCCCAAGGGAGTATTGATTTCCAATGAGACTGTTGTCACTGTTGTATCTGTCATAAAATTCTCATTGACGAACATAAATGAAGAGGTGAGTTCAGAGTCTTCTGTCCTGCTCATGAATCATGATAATGTATACTTTATTTATTTTCTATTATGATTCTTAGAATCAAACTTGTGAGAAAACTTAGAGAGAAGAATGAAACCATGAGAGAGAATGAATGTGTTTTATTTCATACTTCTGTAATTGTTGAAAAAATGAAGAATACAGCAAATGAGATATTTATACTCTCATCAATACAACAATTCTCTCTATTACAGCTGTAACTGAAATCCCTAGATTTCAGGAAGTTAGTTAAGCTGTCATTACAAAGCTAACAGAATTAATGCTGAGCTAGATTAGTGCCGAGCTGGATAAGCTGATGAATCAGCTGAGACAGAAGATACTTCAATACCCCCCCTCAAGCTAGGGGTGGATTCAGCAGGAGACACACCTAGGTTGGACATTAGTTTAGATAACTAAGGAGATGGAAGAGTCTTAGTGAGAAGATCAGCAAGTTGATCTCCTGTAGGAATGTAGCTAAGCTCAAGTAAGCCTTCCAACACCTTGTCTCGAGTGAAATGAACATCAAGCTCAATGTGCTTGGTTCTTTCATGCTGAACAGGATTTTTACCCAAGTGAATGGCAGATTGATTGTCACAGCAAAGCTTAACAGGAGTCAAATTATCAACACCAAGCTCATTAAGAAGTCGCATTAGCCAAGTGATTTCTGAGGCAGCAGCAGCTAAAGCTCTGTACTCAGCCTTGACAGAGGGGAAAACTAGGTCGTTACTAGTCTCCTAAAGTCAAACAAAACCTAACTAGACCACTAAACTAAGTAAAGTGACAAGCAAGGGTCATTCTTCCACAAGGACTAAGGAGCACCAATATGTGTTAATTTAACAATAAGCTAGGCCGAAGAAATCATCAAGTTTTGGTTAAACTAAGGGTATAAACTATTGAAATCAAATTAGGAAAAGCACTAGGAATGGGAAAACACCACAATCATAGTTCACATCCAACAACCGAGTAGAGATATAGGGATTGACATGTATTGGGGATATGCAAAGGGAAGAAACAAACCTAAACACCTCTAAAATCGTTGTTAGGGAGTTTAGAGTCCTAATTATGGCAACAAAACCTATATTTCGAGGTGTTATCACCTAACTAGGCCAAGTTAGGAATTGAAATCAAACCCAAGTTAATAACAATCAACAAGTGATGTATATCAACTAATCAATCAATCATGAAGGTCAACCACATAAAAGAAAACCATTAAATGGACAACAAAAAGGATCAAAAGGTGATGGAGCTCACATCAACTAAGTCACCAATCAACATCAATGATTGAAATTGCACAAATCCCAAACATAACCAACCTAATAAACTCTACTCATGAAAATAGGATGGAAACAATGATTGGGCTACTCCCAATCCTAGTTAATGAACTACTCACTATCCATTATACTACCAAACATCCTAAACATGGAAAAACTAGCAATAAATCACCAATCTAAAAATAGCAAAAACCAAAAATCAAGACTTTAAAGCAAAAACAAAACAAAATCTAGTGAACAAACAAGAAGAAATTAGGAAAAGATGAAAACTTTAATCTAGATTAACTATTAAACATGAAGATTAAACAATGAAAACAATTAAAATAAAGCAATAAAAGAAGAGAGATAGAGTAAGAAATGCTCATTGATAAATTGTTGAATCTTCAAATACAAGTTGTCACCCTTGAATCTCCAAATCTTCAATCTTTCTTTGAGTTTTCTCACTTTTTCCCTAAACTAAGTTATGGAGGTTAATCCTCCCTAAAACCCTAAAAATATTCTAAAACTAAAAGTAGTGAATAAAATAAAACTTTTTCTCCTCAAAATGGGCTAAGGGGGGTATTTATACTCCCCATCAATTACATCGTCGTAAACAAAATGGGCCGAAGAAAAACGTGCGAATAACGAGCGCCAGGCGGGCTCCACATGGCCCGACGTGCTGACCAAGGCACCCCGGCGGGGGCCGGGTCAAGGCCCAGGCGGTGCGAGGGTGGTCGGGCCCATGCCGATCCCCGGCGGGCATGCTACCCCTTCTCCGTCGAGGCAGAAGCTCGACTCTTCAGCAGCCCGGGCGGGCTGGACACTTGCTCGGGCGGGCTGAGGAGCCCGGGCGGGCTGAGGAGCCCGGGCGGGCTGGGCATAGCTCGGGCGGGCCAGCAGACGCGCCAGACTTCAAAGAGCCATATCTCTTTCAATTTTCATCGGAATCAGGATTGTGACCATTCGTTGGAAAGCTATCGAGCTAAGCTTTTATCTCCAACTTGAATCACTGAAAAATATTGTTTGTGGTGAAAGTTATGACCGTTATAATATGACCCTTGTGCACAAATCCTTCCAAAAGCTCTTATTTTGGCAAAATTGCTCCACTCTATGCTTGGTTTGTGGTATGGATAGGTGGGAAGTGTGGTGTAGGATAAGCTCTATACTATAGCACTAAATCAAGCCACCCCTCTAACTTTGAAACTCGAACGCGTAGCTCCAAAAAGCTTACCTACATAGAAAACCAAACACAAGGGGAGAAACTATACATATAAAATAATAAAATGAAAATAAATAAAGAAAACAATAATAACTAAAAAGGAAATAAAATTAGAAGAATAATTACGAAAATTAAACTAAAACGACTCTAATTACGCACAAATTACTACCCTATGAGTGACATAAATGTCTCTCATCAAATGCCCCCAAACTTGAACTTTGCTCGTCCTCGAGCAAAACAATTGGACACAAAAGGGAAATAGGAAAGCAAAAAGATTTATTAAAAGCTAAACTAGAAAGCAAGAAATCTAACTCACTTTCGTAGGAATCACGGTTGCATTTAGCGCATGCAACAAGCTCTTTAAACCCCTAAATCGCTTTAAAGGGCGAGTGAGATCTCGCGAGGGTTTCCCAAGAGGCTTAACCCACAACTCTAATCAAGCACAAACATATAGTAAGTCAAAGTCATCTCTTTAAATATGGTTCACAAAGCAATGAACGATCTAAGCAAACTTTCAAATTATAACCATCATCAATATGTATCCATGACTTTGGAATATAAGGGATAGGCTAATCTAAGGTGCAAAATTGACACTATTAAAAGCATCAAAATATGAATTAGAGTCTACTAAGGCATTCAAGAGTTACAAATCGTTCTCAAATGGATGAAGAAGGTCCCAAGATTGATCCTAATCACCTATGGTGCACATAAACTCCCCCAAACTTGACTTTTGCTAAGAGAAAACCATGATTGTAATATTATAACGACTGATCAATGGGCCTAGAGTCTCAATGTTTAAGCCATAATGACATTCATCATTACTAGGGAAACTCTACTTATTAAATTTTCAAGCTCCCACTCAACCATTTCGACTAACCCACTTTCTCAAAATCATGTGGTAGTTACCACTTATTGACTCTTTTTCGATTCTTTTTTTTTGTTTTCATGGACTTTAATAGGCTTATTATGCCTTGTGGGCTCATTGACTCCACTTATTGGACTCAAGACATAAAACACTAGTTTTTTTTTTCTTTTTAACAATCAATTTAACTCTTAGTATAACTTATTTGGAGGTAAAACTTGTGCACCAAAGAAGATTTCAAGATTCAACTAGGGTCACTACAACTTCCATAAGAGAAATAATTCGACTATTTTCAACACAAAGTTTGACAACATTTAGAACTATAGAATGCTTTTTCAAGTAGAAAATCAAGCAACACAGATTAATCCATCTCTAATCTCCCGAAATTACACATACATGCATTCAACGGAACACCTATACTCATCTACCCAAATGACCAAAACAAAGGAATCCACATAAATTGGCATCAAGAATCTTCCCTTGGACATGAAATGATTTGTACTTTTCTTTATTCCTCAATTTTTTTTGGATTTTGCCAAACATCATTTTTCATTTGTTTTTTCAAATTTTCATTTTTAAGGAAAAAGAAAAGAAATAAAAGTAAAATATTTTTGGATTTTGAATTTTTTGTTTTAAAAATGTAAAATGTAAAGAGATAAAGTATATACACCTCCCCCAAGCTAGCGAATAGCTATTCCCCCAAGCTAGAATAAAGCATTGTCCTCAATGCTTGAACAAGACGATCAAAGGGGGGAAGGGAGGGAACAAACATCCAAACCAACAAGCATATGCTCTGCAAATCATAAAACATTGGAAAAATAGAAAAGGAAGGAAGCTACCGGATAGTAGGTGGGTGTAATACCCACAAATGACCCAATTTTTCCACTTATAAGCAACTTTTCAACACCATGATTTACTTTCCACGTGCTATTGAGAATGAATGGTATGCCAATTATGTACCTAAATAGATCAAGGAAAGAAAATAAAAATAAGAAAGACTAAAAGAAATAAAATGAAAGCAATAAATCACGGGTTACTTCCCGAGAAAGGCTTATTTAAGGTCCTAAGCTTGACCTTTCTAGTAAATAATAATTCAAAGATCGCAAGAGTTTGTCAAATGCACTAGCACACATTTCCTTTATTATTAAATATGCAATGATAAAATGCAAAATGTGCATAAAGTGCAATGCAACTCCATGCAAATAAGGAGAGGGATGCCAAAAACTAGAAGAATTAAAAAGGAAAAACAAAGAAGTAAGAAAAACAAGAATCAAAATAAGAAGAAAAAGATGGATAAGATGGCAAACTCTCCTCTACAAAATCATTTTTGGTGGCGATCTCACTCTTCTCCTCAACAATAAACGGATCGGGTACTTGAAGGTCAAAAGAGGCAAGAAGCTCATCGAGATTTGGAGTTTTGAGAGATGAGAATGGATATAAAATGGGAGTAGAGGGAATAAGATCAATCTTTCTTGCAAATGGAATATGAGGGGAAAGGATAGAAACAAGGCTTTCACTAACCACTCCACTCACATCACAAGACTTAAGAGGGAAGACTTCTTCCATCAATGACTTATCCTCAAGAACTTCTCCATTATTCATCAAAACTTCAAAATCATCCTCAAGCTCTATGCTACTCTTTCCCAATTGATTATCATTTTTAACATCCATCGAATCAACATAATTGAACTCAAGAATGTCATCATTGCAACCCAATTTTTCTCTTAGCAATTTCAAATCAATTTCCAATTGCAAAAGAGGATCATCAATAGGTGGGGGAGCAATTTGAGAATCAAATTGGGGAAGGGATTCACAATCAAGCATACGAGATTCGTCATTGGGAGCACATGGTTGATCATAGGAATTCATGCACGGGTTTGAAGGCGAGTCATAAGATGCATGTACAACATTATCATTAGAATATACTTCATCCAAATGAGAGCAAGATGGGGGAGAAATACAAGTCTCGGGTTCATAACTAGAGAAATTTTCAAGATTTTGATTAGCATGCATTGCCATTTCCCATTCATAGGTATCTCTAGCCAACCATTCAAGTAGACTCCAAGCCTCATCTAATTGAGCATGGAAATCACCATTAGACATAGACTCTACCACCTTTCTAGTTTCTTCATTTAGACCCTCAAACATCACATCACAAATTTCCCATTTTTCAAAGTTATGATCACAACCAATAGAATCTCCAAGCCTCCAATAGTATCTCCAAAATACTTCATGTTCATATTGGGGAAGGGAAAAGATTGCCATTTTTTCAATTTTTTTTTTTAATAAAGAAATCAAGTGAAAATAAAGAAATATTCACAAAAGGCCTAGACTCATCTAATCAACACAAATCAATGTTAGCCGAAGTCCCCGGCAACGGCGCCATTTTGACAGAGGGGAAAACTAGGTCGTTACTAGTCTCCTAAAGTCAAACAAAACCTAACTAGACCACTAAACTAAGTAAAGTGACAAGCAAGGGTCATTCTTCCACAAGGACTAAGGAGCACCAATATGTGTTAATTTAACAATAAGCTAGGCCGAAGAAATCATCAAGTTTTGGTTAAACTAAGGGTATAAACTATTGAAATCAAATTAGGAAAAGTACTAGGAATGGGAAAACACCACAATCATAGTTCACATCCAACAACCGAGTAGAGATATAGGGATTGACATGTATTGGGGATATGCAAAGGGAAGAAACAAACCTAAACACCTCTAAAATCGTTGTTAGGGAGTTTAGAGTCCTAATTATGGCAACAAAACCTATATTTCGAGGTGTTATCACCTAACTAGGCCAAGTTAGGAATTGAAATCAAACCCAAGTTAATAACAATCAACAAGTGATGTATATCAACTAATCAATCAATCATGAAGGTCAACCACATAAAAGAAAACCATTAAATGGACAACAAAAAGGATCAAAAGGTGATGGAGCTCACATCAACTAAGTCACCAATCAACATCAATGATTGAAATTGCACAAATCCCAAACATAACCAACCTAATAAACTCTACTCATGAAAATAGGATGGAAACAATGATTGGGCTACTCCCAATCCTAGTTAATGAACTACTCACTATCCATTATACTACCAAACATCCTAAACATGGAAAAACTAGCAATAAATCACCAATCTAAAAATAGCAAAAACCAAAAATCAAGACTTTAAAGCAAAAACAAAACAAAATCTAGTGAACAAACAAGAAGAAATTAGGAAAAGATGAAAACTTTAATCTAGATTAACTATTAAACATGAAGATTAAACAATGAAAACAATTAAAATAAAGCAATAAAAGAAGAGAGATAGAGTAAGAAATGCTCATTGATAAATTGTTGAATCTTCAAATACAAGTTGTCACCCTTGAATCTCCAAATCTTCAATCTTTCTTTGAGTTTTCTCACTTTTTCCCTAAACTAAGTTATGGAGGCTAATCCTCCCTAAAACCCTAAAAATATTCTAAAACTAAAAGTAGTGAATAAAATAAAACTTTTTCTCCTCAAAATGGGCTAAGGGGGGTATTTATACTCCCCATCAATTACATCGTCGTAAACAAAATGGGCCGAAGAAAAACGTGCGAATAACAGCAGCCCGGGCGGGCTCCACATGGCCCGGACGTGCTGACCAAGGCACCCCGGGCGGGCTGGGTCAAGGCCCGGGCGGTGCAGGGTGGTCGGGCCCATGCTGATCCCCCGGGCGGGCATGCTACCCCTTCTCCGTCGAGGCAGAAGCTCGACTCTTCAGCAGCCCGGGCGGGCTGGACACTTGCTCGGGCGGGCTGAGGAGCCCGGGCGGGCTGAGGAGCCCGGGCGGGCTGAGGAGCCCGGGCGGGCTGGGCATAGCTCGGGCGGGCCAGCAGACGCGCCAGACTTCAAAGAGCCATATCTCTTTCAATTTTCATCGGAATCAGGATTGTGACCATTCGTTGGAAAGCTATCGAGCTAAGCTTTTATCTCCAACTTGAATCACTGAAAAATATTGTTTGTGGTGAAAGTTATGACCGTTATAATATGACCCTTGTGCACAAATCCTTCCAAAAGCTCTTATTTTGGCAAAATTGCTCCACTCTATGCTTGGTTTGTGGTATGGATAGGTGGGAAGTGTGGTGTAGGATAAGCTCTATACTATAGCACTAAATCAAGCCACCCCTCTAACTTTGAAACTCGAACGCGTAGCTCCAAAAAGCTTACCTACATAGAAAACCAAACACAAGGGGAGAAACTATACATATAAAATAATAAAATGAAAATAAATAAAGAAAACAATAATAACTAAAAAGGAAATAAAATTAGAAGAATAATTACGAAAATTAAACTAAAACGACTCTAATTACGCACAAATTACTACCCTATGAGTGACATAAATGTCTCTCATCAAGCCTCAGAAGAGGATTTGGAGACAGTAGATTGCTTTTTGGATTTCCATGAGATAGGACTCTTTCCCAAAAGCATAATATAACCAGTGACTGATCTCCTGGAGTTGGGACATGCACCCCAATCTTAATCAGAATACCCTTACAAAGTAAGCTGAGTAGATGCTTGTAATAAAATCCCCTGACCAACAGAACCAGCTACATATCTGAGAAGATGATGTAAAGCTTGCAAATGATGAGTTCTAGGAGCTTGCAAAAAATCGGCTAAGTGTTTGCACAAAGATAAGAGATATCCGGGTCCGGGTATGTGTGAGGAAATTTAGTTTGCCAACTAAACACCTGTAATGGCTGGGATCAGCATAAAAGTCACCTTCTTCAGCTAAGAGTTTCAAGTTGAGAGGGAGAGGTGTTTTGGCAGACTTAGAAGTGTCAAGTTCACATTCTGCAAGCAATTCTTTTGTGAACTTTCTTTGACTCAAGATGATGCCAGTAGACAATCTAGTAACCTCTAAGCCAAGAAAATAACTCAGAGGGCCTAAATCCTTGATACTGAATACTCTGTGCAGATGAGCTTTAAGAGTAAGAATAAGAGGGAGATTTGGACCTGTGAGAATAATATCGTCCACATAAACAGCAGCAATGCACATATCATTCCCAGACTTATTTATGAACAAGGAATAATCGTTTTTGCTCTGCATAAAACCTTGATGTTCTAGTTCTGCAGTGAGCCTTGCAAACCACTGCCTACTAGCTTGTTTTAAGCCATATAATGACTTAACAAGTTTACAGACCTTGTGAGCTGGATTCGGAACCCCTTCAGGCATAGCCATGTAAACCTCTTCATCTAAGGTGCCATGAAGAAATGCATTGTTGATGTCCAGTTGTTGAAGTGGCCATTGAAAAGTTGCTGCAAGAGCTAACAAACATCTTATGGTTGCCATCTTCACAACTGGGGGAAATGTCTCAGCATAGTCAAGACCAAACCTCTGAGTGAACCCCTTTGCTACCAGCCTTGCTTTATACCTCTCCAGGGTACCATCTTTTTTAAGTTTCACCTTGAAAACCCATTTGCAACCTATTGCTTTCTTCCCCTTAGGTAGATCAGTGACTATCCATGTGTTGTTAGCTTTTAAAGCTGCTAACTCTTTGTGCATAGCATCTATCCACTCAGGGTGCTGAGATGCTTCAAGCTAGCTAGTAGGTTCTGTCAATTTCGAAAGCTCAGAAATAAAAACTTTAGAGCTACTTGGCAATGAGTCATACCTGACCAAATTGCACCAATGTACTGGAGAGTTAGTCACAGTACACACAAAATCTTGCATCCAAGTAGGAGGAACAATTGTTCTAGATGACTGTCTTGTAGGAACAATATTAGGCACAATGCCAATATCCAGAAAAGAAGAAGATGTATTGTGGATGGCAGAAGGAGAGGGAGAAGGAGTATGTGTATGAGAGGATTGTGTTTGAGATGAAAAAGAAGGAGAAGAAATTTGAGAAGAAGAAGGATCTGATGAAGGAGGACTTGATGGTGTAATGGGATCAATAAATGAGTGAAATACATCTGGGAGATCAATAGGAATAGATTGATCTAATATAGTGTTTGCAGGAAGGAATAAGGAAGTGCAATGTTGATGAGGTGTGTCTGAAAGATGATAAGGGAGGTGTTTCTCATGAAAAGTAACATCCCTAGACACAAACACCTTGTTAGTTTCAAGATTAAGTAGCTTGTAAGCTTTTTGTCCAGTGGGATATCCCAAGAAAACACATGGTATAGCTCTTGAATCAAATTTGCTTCTATGTGCCTTTATAGTAGAAGCATAAGCAAGATAACCAAACACCCTTAAGTGAGACACACTGGCAGGTTTATTATGCAGTCTTTCATATGGTGTACTAAATTGAAGATAACTCAAAGGCATCCTATTGATCAAGTGTGTAGCAGTAAGTAAACACTCACCCCAGAATCTTGATGGCACCTTAGATTGAAAGAACAAGGCCCTTGCTGTCTCAAGGAGGTGCCTATGCTTCCTTTCAACCACCCCATTTTGTTGAGGTGTGTCTGTGCAACTCCTTTGGTGCAAAATACCATGTTTGTGAAAAAGAGATAAAATCCTGCCTTCACATAACTCCTTTGCATTATCAGTTCTTATGCATTTAACAGAATAAGAGAACTGAGTTTGAATCATTGCAACCAAATACTCCAAGATATCAATAGCATCAGTTTTATTTTTCATGAGAAAAGTCCACGTATGTCTTGACAAATCATCAACAACAGTCAAGAAATATGAACAATCATCATAAGTCTTGACTTTGTAGGGACCCCAAACATCTACATGTAAAATGTCAAAACAATGGGAACTTGTGCTATTGCTGATAGGAAAGGGTTTCCTAGTTTGTTTAGCCCTAGGACAAACTGAACAAATGTTGTCAGGACAACAACTATTTACAGAAAACATAGGGTTCACATAGTGAAGCTTATTAAATGGGAGATGGCCAAGCCTTAAGTGCCAAAGCTTAGCTTCTTCATGAGCAACTAGATTGACAGAAGTACCAGGAGAAACATCATGTGAAGTGTCATGAGAAGCTTTAGAATCAACAGCATAGAGTCCAAAGATCCGGTTACCAAGAACCAAGGAACTTTTCCGAGAATGTTCCCTGTAGCAAAACATTTGTCATGTGAAAATATTATATCACAGTCCATGTCAGCACATAATCTGTGTGTGGATATCATATTAAAGTGTAAATCAGGAACATGTAACACTTTATCTAATATAACACCATTTTCCAATTTCACAACTCCTATATGCTTCACTTCTACCCTTTTACCATCTGCAACTGTGATAGTGCTAGGTTCTTTATCAAATGGCTGATATTTGTCAAATAGTTCAAGATTGGAGCAAATATGATCTGTGGCGCCACTATCTATTATCCATTTGGAATTCAAACAAGTTATGAGACATGTACCTGCCACATTTGCTACTGAAGGAGACTGAAGTGATGCAGTTCTGTTTGTGGATTTGTACTCATCTTTGTTATGCTTAACTAGATGCATGAAGTGTTCATATTGCTCCTTTGTGAGACGTGAAGTTCCATCATCTTCATCATTATCACACTCAGAATCATCACCATATACAGCAGCTGCGATCTTCTTTCCTTTGAAAGATCTATTAGTGAATTTTGATGGATAGCCATGAATTTTCCAGCATCTATCCATGGTATGGCCTGGAATCTTACAGTGATCACAGTATAAAGAAGAATTAAAAACTCTTCTACTAGAATTTGCATGATATGGAATTGGTTTGCCTTTGTAAGAAGGAGATTCAAAAAACTTCGTATCATCAGTAGCTGCAAAAGCCATGGTAGATGTATGATTGTTGGAGCTAGTAATTTCCCTCTGCTTCTCATCTTGTACCAGAAGGTTGTAAGCAACAGAAATTGATGGCAATGGTGTCATCATCAGTATATTTGTCCTTACCGCAAAGATATTTAACATCCGGTTTCATCAAGAACTGAATCAATCTTTCTTCTTGTTGTGCCTTACCGGAATTTCTTGGACAAGTCACAAGTACATCCACCGCAAGTACAATGTGGAATAGGACTTCTTTAACCGATTTGATCCCAAATCACTTTGATTTTGGTAAAAAATTCAGCTATTGAACAAGAACCTTGTTCAAGTTGAGTTAATGCTTGTTGTACTGAGTACAATTGTGGTCCAGAAATCACAGAATACCTATCATCTAGATCTTGCCAAATTTCTCTTGCTGTTGAGAAATACAAAACACTCTTGGCAATTGTATTATCCAGAGATCTCAGAATATAGGAAATTTTTCATGTTGTTGCATCTCTCCCAAGCACTATAGAGGGAATCAGTAGATGCTGGTCTTTTTAAGCTTCCATCAACAAATACAAGCTTATTTTTCATAGACAAAGCTAGAATCATTCCTCTTTTCCAATCAGTGTAATTCTCACCATTGAATTTGTCAGATACTAAAGAAACTGTATGATTTTCAGAAGGATGAATGTAATAGACTGAGGTAGGATCTTGAACAGGATTCAAAGAAGAAGCAGAATTATTTTGTGAACTTTCTGACATTTTGGTTTGAAGAAATGAAAAATGATTTCAAAAGATTTCTACAGAATTTGATCAAATTGATCGAGAAATATTATCAGAAGATTGATAACAATTCAGATTACTCAAACAAATCAGTGAAATTCTGATTTTGATTTTATCAAGTTAACAAGATCAACTCAATTTGAGGTTGATTCAATAAAGAAACAATTGATTATTCAATTTCAATCAACAATTTTAGAAGAAAAACTTACTCAAACTTCTTGAATTTGAGCTAGAATGAGAAATCTGCAACAGCAGATAAGAAATCTGAAGAAAATTATGCGGAATCTTCAAGGATTTTAGCAGGAAAACGCCCGCTCTGATACCATATTATGATTCTTAGAATCAAACTTGTGAGAAAACTTAGAGAGAATGAATGTGTTTTATTTCATACTTCTGTAATTGTTGAAAAAATGAAGAATACAGTAAATGAGATATTTATACTCTCATAAATACAACAATTCTCTCTATTACAGCTGTAACTGAAATCCCTAGATTTCAGGAAGTTAGTTAAGCTGTCATTACAAAGCTAACAGAATTAATGCTGAGCTAGATTAGTGCTGAGCTGGATAAGCTGATGAATCAGCTGAGACAGAAGATACTTCAATATTTTCATATTTCTGACATTTTCCCTCCCTTTTCTTTGGAAAATTTTACAGCTTATGCAAGATGATGTATACCTCTCATATCTTCCTCTAGCACATATCTTTGATCGAGTGGTAGAGGAATTGTTTATCTCAATTGGTGCTTCAATAGGGTATTGGCGCGGAGTAAGTGAAAACCATACGAAGCATTCTACTACAACAATAAATCAGAGCTTTGTTATACTCAACTTTCTTAGTTAATTGCATACAGGATGTGAAGCTGCTGTCTGAAGACATCAAAGATCTAAAACCAACAATTCTTTGTTCTGTTCCGCGTGTGTTAGATAGAATATATTCAGGTAAGAATCAGAAATATCTGTAGATAGACAACCAAAAGATAGTATTCCCTATGTCCCTAAATAAGAAAAAACATTTTCTAGGGATCGATCAATTTAAGGAATAAAGTTAACAAACCTTTACTGAACTGTTCAAAAATTTACACAATTATATCATAAACGTACTATATCTTAAGAATTCACAGTTATGATATTATGAAGGGTAAAATATAGGAATATTCATGGTTCTAACTTAATAAACATAATAAAGTGGCCTAAGTAAAACATGCGAAGAAGCAGTAGTTATGATCTATAACGCTGTTGCACTTAATGCATTTTGTACAATATGTTAATCATTGATGTCCTGATGACTATAATTTCTGGTGTGACATCAGGTCTGATGGAAAAGATTTCTTCTGCTGGGACTTTGAAACGTACATTGTTCAATGTCGCCTACTCCTAGTAAGTTGAAGTTCTATTCAATCTTATCAACTGTTTTCTTTCTCTGATTGGAAGATTATTCATTTGTGTTTTTGAATCGCAGCAAATTGAGCAACATGAACAATGGGTATAGACTTGAGGAAGCATCCCCCATTTTTGATAAGATAGTGTTTAGTAAGGTAAAGTGAGGTTCTGAAGAGTTCTATAGTATTGGAAAGGATTAGTACTTTGAACTAATCAATCTCATATTTTTGTTATCTTCATGGCCTCAGATTAAGGAGGGTCTTGGAGGAAAACTTCGTCTAATCCTTTCAGGAGGAGCACCTCTTGCTCCTAGTGTTGAAACTTTCCTACGCGTGGTGACATGTGCTCATGTGCTTCAAGGATATGGTACGCTGTTTGTTGGTCCGTGCTGTGTATGAACAAAGCAATACTACTCCTCTATCCTAAGTCTTCTCCAAGTGAAGAAAGAACTAGCAAACATTAATTCATAAGATATTCCAGTAGTAGTTATTCTAGTGATTTGTTCTCAGTTCTCGGAACATACATGATTAGTAAAAACAGATACTACTTTTAAGTTCATTATATGGCCTCTACTATACGACTTTTAAAACTTTGGACCAATATATATAAACTGGTAGTAATACCAAACGGGCCCTAAACTGCCTGCTTTCTCCTTTTGTGATAGGTCTTACTGAAAGCTGTGCAGCTTCATTCATTGCACAACCTAATGATATGGCAATGGTTGGAACTGTGGGACCTCCTGTACCAAACGTCGATGTCTGCTTAGAATCAGTTCCAGAAATGGGATATGATGCTCTTCTGTCCACAACCCCACGTGGAGAAATATGCATTCGAGGAAATACCCTCTTTACAGGTTACCATAAACGAGAAGATCTCACTGAAGAAGTCATGTTTGATGGATGGTTCCACACAGGTTAGTCTGAGATCTGATCATGTCTTTTTTCTTCAATTTAGCTTTGATTGTAGTTAGCCAGATGGGTGCATGAAGATCATTGATCGCAAGAAAAACATCTTTAAGCTGTCACAGGGAGAATATGTTTCAGTTGAAAACTTGGAGAATATATACAGTCTTGCCTCAGAAATCGATTCGGTATGGCTGATCAATGCTACATGTTGGAACAAGACTCCGTTTGTCTAACCTTAAAAAGTTTTTGGCATTTATCTGAACTTGTTGTTAGCTGTGACTGTTCGGCAAAAGTAGTTGAAAGAAGTTGTGTTAACTGTTAGGTGTTAGAGGTTAACTGTCAAAATAGTTATTAAATCAATTAGTATTCAGTGAAACTAACAATTAGATTAGTAACAGAACAGAAAATGAACTATATTCTACCTCCTAAGGCTACTCCTAAAGCTACCTTTATCACAAAAGCTAATTGTCTTGGCTTTTCAAAGACGATACCTTGACCCCCAAAAGCTATCTTGACCAAAGCTACTTGACATGTAGATGCCAGATACACCCATAAACCGAACTTCCCTCTGAATTTATCTGAACTTACTTGAATGGTGATCTTATCTCTTTTGCATCTCCTTCTGAAGGTGATATCAGAAGGCTTAAGTTATTGCAACAGTTATTGGAATCAAGTTTTCTTCTTTGTTGTAAGCTCATCTGGCTGTTTCACTTTCAGGCATGGGTTTATGGAAATAGCTTCGAGTCTTTCCTTGTTGTTGTTGTCAACCCTAACAAGCATGCTCTTGAATCCTGGGCTCAAGAACATGAAGTTGCGGGTGATTTCAGTTCACTGTGCCAGCATCCTAGAGCAAAGACCTACATTCTTGAGAAGCTCAACAAGATTGCCCGAGAGAACAAGGTCTCTTCCTCTGTTTTCAGCTTTCTTAACATCTATTGTTTTTTTAACTTCTAGTAAAATTACATGACATTTATATGTGGACTGACCAAAATAGCAGACTAGACGTTCAATTGTGGACGAAGGAGGTATTTTTTAGGATAGTCCCAAATTCAAATACACCCTTCTCATTTTGCTGCTTCCTCCTGTCTCAAAGAGATCCAACTCGTTTTCTTCCTTGCAGTTGAAAGGATTCGAGTTAATCAAGGCAGTACATCTAGACCCCATGCCATTTGACATGGAGCGCGATCTCTTGACTCCAACCTTTAAGAAAAAGAGGCCTCAATTACTCAAGTAGTATAAGGTTGGTACACCTTTATTACTAACATAACTTGTGTTTCCCAAGGTATAGCATAAATTAGGCTCTAAATGTTATTATTTCTACAGGATGTTATTGACACCTTATACCAAGAACAGAAAGAGAAACGACAATCATAATGAAGCATCATGCTAAGGCTCCTACCAGAATCACTCCCCCTATTATGCACACGTATTCTAGAAGGAGCAAGAAGATACCTAAGGGCACAGGAGTCATTCTTCACCACAAGACAGTGGCACTCGGGGAGAGGAGGCGGAAGAATTACCCCCGACTCTCGGGATAACGTAACTGTTAGAGAAAGGATGAGGTGGCAAAGGCCTTAGATATTTTATACGTTGTGTATATAAATAGGAGCACGCTTTCAGCAAAGAGAGATTGAGAAATTAAGTGAGAGAAAGTTTTGTAATAGGGAGAGACCTTGCCTCTCGAATGCAAGGATTGTATTTGAGAATTTTCCTTAATACAATCTATCCTTGGTTTACAGTTCGATCTTGCCTAATTGTTGCTTAATTTTCTGGGTCTTAGCAATTGTGGTATCAGAGCAGTAGATTCTGACCGGCAAGTATGGTGGTTCCCTCGAACTCCCAGCGGATATATCAACTCGAGCAAGGTATCGCTGACTTGCGAGCTTCCTTATCGGGTGAGGTGGCCTCTGCGGTTGAAAAAGCAGTAGAGACGCTGCAGGAAACTTTGGCTGCCCAGATAGCTACAAGTCTGGAGAAAGCTACTCAGCAGCTCAGTGAGGAAGTTGCAAAACGCCAAGAAAGGGGTGGTGAAAAGGGCGATGGTAAAGGACCGCAAGGAGAAGGGGAGAAACGAAGGGGAAACGAGTTAGAAGACGAAGATGGTGAAGGTTTTGGAGGTGGATTTCGAGGCGGTGGTAACTGGCGAGCAAAAAAATTAGATCTACCGGTGTTTTCCGGCAATAATCCCGATGGCTGGATTATTAGAGCCGAGCGTTTTTTTCAGTTCTATCGTCTGACTGAAGAGGAAAAAGTTGAGGTTGCGGTAGTGTCGTTAGATGGAGATGCGTTACTTTGGTACCAGTGGGAGAATCGGAGGAGGCCGATGTATAGGTGGTCGGAGATGAAGTGGATGTTGCTCAGGCGATTTCGTGAGACTGCTCTGGGATCATTGCATGAGCAGTGGCTCAGCCACGAGCAAGAAGAGGGTGTGGTGGAGTATATATAGGCGGAAATTTATTGAGTTATTGGCTCCCTTAGAAGGTATACCTGAGTCCATAGCCCAAGCCCAATTTGTGAGTAAACTGAAGGAAGAAATTAAAAATGAAGTAAGAATTATGGGGCCCAGGTCATTGGATCATGCCATGGAGTTGGCAGTCCAAGTGGAAGAAAAACTAAATCACCGGCCCAAAAAGAAATGGGAATCTAAGGCAGGCCCATATTCATCCTATAATTTTCCTACCCACTCTTCTAGACCCACCTACTCTTATAACCCCACAATCCAGCCTTATCCCATATCCCATAACCCGTCTCCAGCACCTTCCCACTATTCCAGTGCTTCCATTAATTCTCCTATCAGCTACACCTCCCAATCTAAACCCAAAAATCCTTTACCCATTGCCAAACCTTTTGGAGAGATAAGAAGACTCAGTGAGAAGGAGCTTCAATATAAACGTGAACATGGCCTCTGTTTTCGTTGTGATGATAAGTGGGCAGTAGGACACCGTTGCAAGAAGAAAGAGTTGAGTATTCTTTTGGGGCATGATGAAGACGAGGTGGAGTATAGCTCATTAATGGAGAATCCCCGGTTAGACTCCCCTGCTAGCCCACATTTAGAGTTCAACTCACCTGAAATTTCTCTAAATTCGGTGATGGGCATATCTAGCCCGAAAACTCTAAAGATGGAAGGCTTAATTCACGGGAAAAAATTGGTGGTGATGGTGGACCCAGGTGCCACACACAATTTCATTTCTCTTGACACAGTTAGCAGGTTGCACATTCCTATTTCTTCGTCCCAACCATTTGGAGTCTCATTAGGGACAGGGGCCGAAGCTCATGGCAGGGGAGAATGCAAGGTTGTGCCCTTGTACCTTCAAGGAGTATGTGTGGTGGAAGATTATCTACCATTACCCTTGGGCAATTATGACCTTATATTGGGAATACAATGGTTGGAGAAATTGGGCACCATGGTGACCAATTGGAAGACACAAACGCTACAGTACAAGGAGGGCAACAACACTATTACATTAAGGGGCAATCCAGCCTTAAGCAGAACTGAAGTGTCTTTGAGGGCTATGTTTCGCACTTTGAGGAAGGAGGGTGGAGGTTTATTGGTAGAATTCAACCAGTTGGCACCAACAGTAGCTGAGCCAGTGGAGTTTGATAAGGTTCCTATGTGTTTGCAGCCCTTGCTATCTAGCTACCAGCAGGTATTCAACATGCCTCTTGGCCTTCCCCCTGATAGAGGACATGTGCATGCTATTAACTTGAAACATGGCACTGATCCAGTTAGTGTTAGGCCATATAGGTACCCACAATCACAAAAAGATGAAATAGAACAACTCATACATGACATGTTAGCTGCAAGAATTATTCAACCTTCCTATAGTGCCTTTTCTAGCCCCGTTTTGCTTGTCAAAAAGAAAGATGGCTCTTGGAGATTTTGTGTAGATTATCGAGCCCTCAACAATGTGACTGTGCCAGACAAATATCCAATTCCTATTATTGATGAATTGCTTGATGAATTGCATGGGGCTTGTGTGTTTTCTAAGTTGGATTTGAAGTCGGGATACCATCAAATAAAAATGAAACCTAGTGATGTCCACAAGACTGCATTTAGGACTCATGAGGGTCACTATGAATTTCTTGTGATGCCATTTGGGCTCACTAACGCCCCGGCAACATTTCAAGCATTGATGAATGAAGTTTTTAAGCCTTATTTGCGGAAATTTGTGTTGGTTTTCTTTGATGACATCCTAGTGTATAGCACTAGCTTGGATCAACATGTGCAACATTTGAATGTGGTTTTGGGATTGCTTGCTGCCAATCATCTTTTTGCCAACTTGAAGAAATGTGCATTTGGTAAAGAAGAGGTGGCATACCTAGGGCACATCATCTCAGTAAAGGGGGTGGCCATGGACCCTTCCAAAGTCCAAGCCATGTTGGATTGGGCCATACCCACCACTCTGAGAGACCTTCGTGGTTTTTTGGGACTAACAGGTTATTATAGGCGTTTTGTGCAAGGATACGCCTCTATTGCCCAGCCACTCACCGACCAGTTAAAGAAGGACTCTTTTGGCTGGACCAATGCAGCCACGCAAGCTTTTGAGAAACTGAAAAAGGCACTCACAGATAGGGCTGTTCACCGGTCCAGGACCGGACCGGACCGGACCCGGCTGGACCGGTGGACCGGATTTGTGGAATTCCTTGGACCGGGGACCGGCAGGTCCGGTCCCCGGTCTGGACCTGTTTGGACCTGATTTTCAATTTTTTTTTTTGGGCTTCTAAATATCACTGTATTATAAACTGATAAACACAGGAAAAAAAAAACTGAAAACAAAAGGATAAAGGAAATGGAGAAAGCTCGAAATTACAATTCACAAAATCATAACTCGAAGTCTAGATTATAAGTATAAGCACAAACCAAATTCATGAATTATACCATTTAAACCAAAAAACAAAAAAAAATGAAAACTGAAAAAAAAAAAACAAAGAACTTACCGGTGAGAAGGACAGAACACAATGGAAAGGGAGAGAAAGAGGGAGGAATAGTAAAAAAGGGAAAAGGAAAGAGGGCAACAAGATCGTATAATGGTAGAGTAGTACTTTACGATCTGCGATAGTAGACCACTTGGAGGGGATATAAAAGGGAAGAGAGAGAAAGATGGAAAGAAGAGAGAGAAAGAAGGAAAGAAAATAGGGTGGTTAATGCCCTTCAGAAATTACTGCAGTAGTAAGAAAAGAAGTAAGAGAGAGAGGGGAAACTAATAAAAGAAAAGAAAACATAGAGGAGAGAGAGAGGGAGGAAAGAGAAAGAAGGCAACTTTATTACTTTTTTATGATGCACGTATCTCTGTGGACCATGGCAGATAAAGGTTGGCAGTTTTTTTTTTTTTTTTAAAAAATACTAAGATTCCGGGTTTCAGGTCCGGACCGGAATTTTCCGGGTTTGGACCGGACCGGACCGGAAACCCGGAATCTCCAATTTTCCGGTCCGGTCCGGTCCGGTCCGAATTCCGGTCCAACCCACCTTTTTGAACAGAGATGCCAAACTTCAGCTTGCCTTTTGTCATTGAAGCTGATGCTTCTGGTTATGGGTTGGGTGCAGTGCTGCTCCAACAAGGCCACCCTATTGCTTATTTTAGCAAAACCTTGGGTGAGAGGGCAAGAGCTAAATCTATCTATGAGAAAGAGCTCATGGCTGTGGTACTTTCAGTACAGAAATGGAAATATTTTTTAATGGGCAGGCATTTTGTGATACATTCTGACCAGCAAAGTTTGAGGCATTTGCTTAACCAGAGAGAAATTGGACCAGCCTACTGATAAGCTGTCGTACACCTGTCAAAAATTATTCCTGCAAAACCTTCTAACAATGTAGTAGGGTAAGTAGGGTCGAATCCACAGAGAGATGGTTGTTTTAATCTAGCTTCTAATGCATGGAGAAACTAAACAAGATCGGGAATAATGAATTAAAGTTCTAAACTAATCAAACTACGAAAATCAAGCTAAAAAGGATCTAGGGCAATGGTTCACCATGTTCATAACTATAATCTATCAAAATATCATCAATGATTCAATTAATCAGATATCTAGAGCACATGTTAATCCTACGGTCGGGCATTAACGCTCTAAAATCAACATATGCTAGTACGGTCGCTCAACATAATCAGATTTACTAATTGTAGGTAAGCCTCTAAAAAGTACTATCTCTCGATCTATGACTCGATATTAGCAATATTTAATCAGACAATTGATCAGACTGCAAGATTAACAATAAAAACACTAATCAATTAGAGATATCAATAACTAATCCAACCATTAATAAATATCAATCAAGAATCATAGCATATAATTAAACATGGATTCCCAAACCCTAGAATATAAACTACTCAATCATGAAATAAATAAAGAAATTTAAATCTACAAAGAAAAGCATGATCAAAGAAATCAATGAAAGAAAAGAGATGAAAATTATAAACTCATGAATTAATGAAGAAAAGAGAAACTAGGGTTTGCCATGAAAAACTAGAGAGAAAATGAAGAAGGAAACTAAAGCTAAACCTAAGAATACAAAAATATAATGTCCGAAAAAAAAGAGGTTCTTTGGGGAGAGAGAAAAGACCTCTTTATAGTTTTTTACAAAACCGGCTAAAAAAGGCAAATAAACCCGTCTCGAGAAACCGCCCGGTCGGGCGACGGTGATTGAGGAACTTCGACAGAAAAGCAAATCCGCCCGGTCAACCGGGCGGGCCCGCCCGGTCGGGCGCGTAAGCGATTTTGGCTCCTTTCTCGCCCGGTTGACCGGGCTAACATGCTTTGCATCCTCTGAAATTTTCATTTCGCCCGGTCGGGCAAAACCGCCCGGTCGACCGGGCGGGAAAACAGTGATTTTTGCGTCAACTTACGAAGGCTGTATCTCTCGAACCGGAAGTCCATTTGGGGTGTGTGACCTATCGTTGGAAAGCCCTTCAAGTCTAGTTTCCAACCCAACTGGAATTTCTTGATTCGGAGAAGCACATCAAAAGTTATGATCAAAAGAGTATACATGACTCCTTTTTCACATTTCTTCTAATGATTTTCCGCTTCGTTTTCGCTCAATCTCGTACTAAGACGTATCCATACTATCCTTATGCATCGTAGCTTATTTCCAAGTGCTCCTATCCTCAAGCTCAGCTAAATATACTCCAAATACGTTCTCATTACCTGAAATTCATCAAAAACAAGAAAACATACCGAATAGGAGTAGAATAACATAACTTAAGAATATGATGCAATAATGAACCTAAATATGAACCTAAATGCTCTAAAATGCAACCTAAATGCACCTTAAAACTATATGTAAATATGATTTATCAAACTCCCCCAAGCTAAACCATTGCTTGTCCCCAAGCAATAAGACATAGACATGGGAAAAGTAAGACAACCTACAATATAGGACTAAAACAGGGGCTAAACACTCAACGAAAACACAAGAGATATAATCACTACACAAACCAAGCATCGAAACAATCTCGAACAAAGCCGCATAGCATGTCATGTATAGCAATCGACTCTCCAATCATACCACATACCATCTCTCCCAAACTGGATTTAACCAAACCTGACAGACCTCACTATAGTCATGTGCGCTCAAATCTCTCATGTGTTTAAAGGATAAATGATGACACTCAACCTAAAACAAGTCGACTCAGATGAAACATATACTCTTTAACTTTGACTTTTTGACTCACTTAATACTCAACAATACAATACACAATGATCAAGAGGACTTTTAAGGGTTGCAATGGGGCTGAGGTTAAAGGTATGGAATGATTTGGGAATTGTGGTGGAAAAACCAAGAAGGGGGAGCATTATATAACTGAAAACATGACCAAGAAAGATCACAACAACTCCACGCAACAACCAACAATATCCAAATATAATCAACAACCTTATTCACTCAAGAAATTCAATCATAACCCTTTTTATTTCACTTTATTCACAACTTTTTTTTCACTTCTTTTTCATTTCATTTTTCACTTTTTTTTTTTCTCGAACTTACAATTCAATTTCAAAGCTCACTAAACATACTTTTCCATCCTTCTAAACCACAAATAGAGCATTTCAATTCAATACAAACCAAACCAAAACTAATACTCGCTCCCCCAAGCTAGGCTTAATTAGGACAAATATCAAATGAGGCCAATGGCTTCTAATGTGGGTAGCAATCAAACATAGTCCAAAAGGCTCAGCGGGGCTAGAGGAAGGATAATATGAAAACAAGAGTAACTCTGGAGCTAAGATCATGAAATAAAATGCCTCAATCATATCAAAATGTATGCACTATCAAATATCAAAGAGTACCAAGTCAAAATCAAGATTAATGCGACAACTAAGGAACTAATCACACATGAAAGAACATAACTGACACAGATACGTCAGTTTATAGGCACAGAAGCTCACTTAGTTTAAGGTGTCTGCACAATAAAGTTAAAAAGAACCAGAGAGAGATCAATCAATCTTACCACAAACAATCAATTGCTAAACAATCGTGCTATAAAGTATCATGTTCAAGATGAATGACGCTTAGGAAATGTAGTAAAATATCATCAAGGTTCTCAAAAAGTGTCAGCAATAGTCCCATAGATGCAAACTAAGATGACATGAAATCTAATATGAGATGAAATATGCTAATGCAACTAAGAAAGCAATACAATTTTTTTGGTTGCACGTAAACTCCCACTCCTAGTGAACGGTACAAACCGTGCAACATCCTACGAAAGCAATGAAATCTACACTAAACGCAACTAACATGTGCTAAGTAATGATGACAGACATCCTCCCCCAAGCTGAATGACACATTGTCCTCAATGTGAACAAAGAGGAATTAAATGAGGGAGAGGTACAACTTACAAAAGGGGTGGGTAATCAAAGGGAGTGTCAAAAAGCATCGACACCTCCACCACAATCGATAGTTGTAATGAGGCAGTGAACTTAGCCAAAAATTTGGCTATGCTTGTACCTAGCAAAAGATGTGATCACATATTAGCAAAAAAAAAAAAAAAAAAAAAAAAAAAAATTAAAAAAGTCGGGTTGCCTCCCGATAAGCGCTGATTTAAGGTCTTGCATGACCATTTAAGACTAGTAGATCACTCATAATAGTTCAATGCTCTAAGAAGCTTATCATACGTTCCTGCAAACAACTCAGAGCATATTATATAAGAATGAAAAGTAAAAATGAAAAAAAATAATCCTAAAAATTTACTAAAACTACAAAAAGAAAAAACAAAGGAAAAATTAGATTTACAAGAAGTAGAAAAAGAAAAATCGTTAGTCTTTTTACATGATTCAAAAGAAAGAAAAGAAAATAACTGTACATTATTTACATTATCATGAGAGTCATTCAAAAGGGGAGAAAGAAGGAACGATGGAGGATATAATAAAGGGGAAGAAGGAATTATATCAAGTTTTTGAGAGAATGGAATATGAGACTCAAAAAACATAGGGTGGTACCGATAAAGACTCATAAATCATCTCACGCTCAACTTGACTTTCCCGCAAAGAAGAAATTTCAACCATAGTTTCTTCCTCCTGCAAAACATCCATCACATTAGTCTTTCTTTCCATCTTTTCATCATCCCAATAGCTCTCATTTATTATCCAACCCTCATCATCATCATAAATAAACAGTTTGGGGCTAGAATTTTGAGCAGATTGACATTCATATTGGGAAGAGGGGTCAAAGCCATTTAATAATGTCACATCACATGAAGAAAAATCATGAGAAGTATACTGACAATTAGAACAATAAGGGGGTGGTTCCATGTAAGTTTGGGGTGAAAGAGCATATGAAGACATCTCCCACTCGTAAGTATCTCTAGCTAACCACACAATTAAATCCCAACAATAATCAGGTGATTGGACTAGAAATCCCCCATTGGACATAGATTCAACCATCATCCTAGTCTCTTCATTTAACCCCTCATAGATCACTAAGCACATATCCCACGTTCAATTCCATGATTAGGACCAATAAAATCTCCAAGCCTATGATAGTACTTCCAAAACACTTCATTCTCATACTGAGGAAAAGAAAAAATTGCTCTAGAATTACTAACATGTGCATGGGGTTCATAGAACATATGAGGTAATCCGGGAGAACTCATACAAAAATTGGGGGGATTTTGATATAATGTACCAAAACTGTAAACATGAGAATCCCAAGAATTATGACTATGTTGCCTAGCAAAAGAATTATCCCCATCATCAAAATAACATGAATCCATGATACACAAAAAATTATAAAAATAAAAATATTCACAAAAGGGAAAAAAATTATATACAGTTTAGTCTCACCAACAATAAAAACTAAATAAAACTATACCGTCTCCCCGGCAACGGCGCCAAAATTTGATAAGCTGTCGTACACCTGTCAAAAATTATTCCTGCAAAACCTTCTAACAATGTAGTAGGGTAAGTAGGGTCGAATCCACAGAGAGATGGTTGTTTTAATCTAGCTTCTAATGCATGGAGAAACTAAACAAGATCGGGAATAATGAATTAAAGTTCTAAACTAATCAAACTACGAAAATCAAGCTAAAAAGGATCTAGGGCAATGGTTCACCATGTTCATAACTATAATCTATCAAAATATCATCAATGATTCAATTAATCAGATATCTAGAGCACATGTTAATCCTACGGTCGGGCATTAACGCTCTCAAATCAACATATGCTAGTACGGTCGCTCAACATAATCAGATTTGCTAATTGTAGGTAAGCCTCTAAAAAGTACTATCTCTCGATCTATGACTCGATATTAGCAATATTTAATCAGACAATTGATCAGACTGCAAGATTAACAATAAAAACACTAATCAATTAGAGATATCAATAACTAATCCAACCATTAATAAATATCAATCAAGAATCATAGCATATAATTAAACATGGATTCCCAAACCCTAGAATATAAACTACTCAATCATGAAATAAATAAAGAAATTTAAATCTACAAAGAAAAGCATGATCAAAGAAATCAATGAAAGAAAAGAGATGAAAATTATAAACTCATGAATTAATGAAGAAAAGAGAAACTAGGGTTTGCCATGAAAAACTAGAGAGAAAATGAAGAAGGAAACTAAAGCTAAACCTAAGAATACAAAAATATAATGTCCGAAAAAAAAGAGGTTCTTTGGGGAGAGAGAAAAGACCTCTTTATAGTTTTTTACAAAACCGGCTAAAAAAGGCAAATAAACCCGTCTCGAGAAACCGCCCGGTTGACCGGGCGAAATCCGCCCGGTCGGGCGACGGTGATTGAGGAACTTCGACAGAAAAGCAAATCCGCCCGGTCAACCGGGCGGGCCCGCCCGGTCGGGCGCGTAAGCGATTTTGGCTCCTTTCTCGCCCGGTTGACCGGGCTAACATGCTTTGCATCCTCTGAAATTTTCATTTCGCCCGGTCGGGCAAAACCGCCCGGTCGACCGGGCGGGAAAACAGTGATTTTTGCGTCAACTTACGAAGGCTGTATCTCTCGAACCGGAAGTCCATTTGGGGTGTGTGACCTATCGTTGGAAAGCCCTTCAAGTCTAGTTTCCAACCCAACTGGAATTTCTTGATTCGGAGAAGCACATCAAAAGTTATGATCAAAAGAGTATACATGACTCCTTTTTCACATTTCTTCTAATGATTTTCCGCTTCGTTTTCGCTCAATCTCGTACTAAGACGTATCCATACTATCCTTATGCATCGTAGCTTATTTCCAAGTGCTCCTATCCTCAAGCTCAGCTAAATATACTCCAAATACGTTCTCATTACCTGAAATTCATCAAAAACAAGAAAACATACCGAATAGGAGTAGAATAACATAACTTAAGAATATGATGCAATAATGAACCTAAATATGAACCTAAATGCTCTAAAATGCAACCTAAATGCACCTTAAAACTATATGTAAATATGATTTATCACCTACCAAAAATGGGTGGGAAAACTGTTGGGTTTTAATTTTGAGATCAAGTATAAACCTGGGGGTCACAATAAGGTGGCGGATGCTCTTTCCAGGAAGCATCCTCCTGAGGCAGAGTGCAATGTCATTACCACTTCCCACTCTCCCCATCTGAGTCATAACTCAGTCCATACAACAAGATCCTGATATGCAGTACCTGATGACAGAAGTTGCTGCTGGCAGAGCTCCACTCTCTGGGTTTACAGTGGAACACCAGATGTTGAAGTACAATGGGAGTTCCCAGGATTGCCCCTTTGACAGCCACCCTTCTCCAGGAATATCACTCTTCCCCAATGGGAGGGCAATCTGGTGTGTTTAAGACATACAAAAGGTTGGCTGGTGAATGGTATTGGAAAGGAATGAAGAAGGATGTTACCACGTTTGTACAAAACTGTCAGATTTGCCAACAATACAAAACATCCACACTTAGTCCAGCTGGATTACTTCAGCCACTGCCTATTCCCTTAGCCATATGGGAAGATGTGTCTATGGATTTTGTGGAGGGTTTACCCAAGTCTCATGGGTGGATACTATACTTGTGGTGGTGGATAGATTATTCAAGTATGCACATTTCATCACTCTCAAGCATCCTTTTACTGCTCCTACTGTGGCTACTGTGTTTATCAGGGAAGTAGTTAAACTTCATGGTTTCCCTTCTACAATAGTTTCGGATAGGGACAAAGTTTTTATGAGTCTTTTTTGGAGGGAGTTATTCAAACTCCAGGGTACTCACTTGCATAGGAGTACTGCTTACCACCCTCAATCTGATGGCCAGACTGAGGTGGTCAACAAATCTCTTGAAGCTTATCTCCGGTGCTTTTGTAATGGAAAACCCAATGAGTGGGCCACTTGGATTTCCTGGGCAGAGTATTGGTATAACACCTCTACACATGCCTCTTCTCATTACACTCCCTTCAAGATAGTCTATGGTAGGGATCCTCCCCACTTATTTCGCTTTGAAAAAGGCAGCACAGCTCTTTCTTCCTTGGAAGATCAGTTGCTTGACAGGGATGCCACCTTAGATGAGCTCAAGTTCCATCTGCTAGACGCTCAGAATAGCATGAGACAACAAGAAAATAAACACAGAAGAGCAGTCCAGTTTGAGCAAGGTGAGCTGGTGTATCTCAAAATACAGCCTTATAGGCATCATTCCTTGGCCAAGAAAAGAAATGAAAAACTGGCACCCAGATTTTATGGGTCCTTTCCTGTGGTTAAGCGAATTGGTCAGGTTGCCTACCAACTGCAACTCCCTCCTGATGCCAGGCTACATCCAGTGTTCCATGTTTCTCAGCTTAAAAAGGCTTTAGGTAGCTCTCCAGCGTCCCCTATTCTTCCCCCACAACTCACTACTGAATTGGTGTTGGATGTTCAACCTGAGTCCATTCTGGGCATTAGGTATCACTCACACAGGCCAACTGAAGTTTCTGAAGTTCTTACCAAATGGCTGAATCTGCCTACCTTTGAAGCTACTTGGGAAAATGCTGCCCTACTCAGTGCTCGTTTCCCTGACTTCCACCTTGAGGACAAGGTGCTTAATTGGGAAGGGGGTATTGCTAAGGCTCCTACCAGAATCACTCCCCCTATTATGCACACGTATTCTAGAAGGAGCAAGAAGATACCTAAGGGCACAGGAGTCATTCTTCACCACAAGACAGCTGGCACTCAGGGAGAGGAGGCAGAAGAATTACCCCCTGACTCTCAGGATGAGGTGGCAAAGGCCTTAGATATTTTATACTGCTGTGTATATAAATAGGAGCCTGCTCAACAGCAAGGAGATTGAGAAATTAAGTGAGAGAAAGTTTTGTAATAGGGAGAGACCTTGCCTCTCGAATGCAAGGATTGTATTTGAGAATTTGCCTTAATACAATCTATCCTTGGTTTACAGTTCGATCTTGCCTAATTGTTGCTTAATTTTCTGGGTCTTAGCACATCAGTTCTGCAGTATTTGGGTGCAAATTTGACATCTTTTTATCTAAGATCTCTTTTCTTTTAAGGAGCTTCTACATGTAGAGGAAAAAACATCATCAGTTTGATACAACATTTGTAGATTCACCACTTTGTACTTGAAATTCTTAATTACATTTATAAGGTATTACATTAACTTGTATTAATGGTCTAAAATCCATGAATAAAAAATGAAAAGCAACATTTACTTGAAAGAGCAGGAAACTGACTAACTAACCATCTTCAGAAGTGAAATCAGGCTCAGTTGGCTTTTGCAAGTTGCGAAGGGGTGTCCTCAGTGGAGCTTTAACATTTGGTGGACTATTACTTTGGAGCTTACGAAGTGCATTGACAGCAAACCTTGACGCGTAAATGGTGGCACCCAAACTTGTTGAGCTTCCACCCTCCTTTGCCATAGCCAGTTCTTTAGCCTCTAGTAAAGATTTCTCAAGTTTTCTTCTGTAGTGACGCCGCCATGCTGCCTGTATAAAACAGGCTGCCCATGTCCTCCACTGTTGTGAATAGAACCTGAATACAACAAAAATCACAAGGAATTATAGAAGTTAGAAAAATGGAACACATATAATCCTCATATGTGGCCTGCTAAATTTAAGACAGATGAGAAAAAATAAATTCAGATAAAGGCCAATAAGTTCAGATAAGGGTTATCCAAGTCCAAAAAAAGTCCAATTCAGAGTGTGTTCTCTTCACCTGCAAATATAAGTTTCAAGAAAGTTAAGGTCCAATCAGGTGTACCAAATTTAAATAAGTTCAGTTCAGGTTAAATCAGGTCAAGAGAACGCACCCTCACAAGTCAACTAAAATAAGTTCAGAGTGGCCAATAAGCTTATATAATGAAAAATTAGTTCAGTTAAGAGTTTTCTAGTGAAAGAAACATAGACTTGCCTAAAGGTGTGTCTTAGCTGCTTGCTGTGAAGTCTACCGAATTGTGATGCCAAAAACTTGAGATCATCTGGCGTCAATGCAAAAGCTTCAACTTCTGATCGGCTCAGCACAATCCTAGTTGAGATGGGCAGATGGGGTGAGGAATAAGGATCTAAAGCCCATGTGAGCAATGCTTCTCCACAAAAATCGCCAGCCTTGAGGAAAAATGAGTTAAAGAAACCAGTTCTTCCACCATTTGTGGTCATAGACAATAGATTTCCTCTCATTACGAAAAGCATCTCGTTCACTGGATCACCCTCACGTACAATGAAGCTGTTCTCAGTATAGAGCACTGGTTTCAGACGATCACACATTGCATCTTTTAGTTGTTCATCCATTTTTGAAAACATTGGCACCTATTCCAGCACAAAAGGTATCACATAAACCGTAAAACTCTAGGTTTGCATCCTCAAATTAGAGTCCTGCACTCGAAGTTTGATGTTAAATCCATCACTAAAACGTCTATAAAGTTACCCAACAAGCCTTAAAATCATCCAGAATATATAAAAAGTTCAATATTACTCAAAATGTGTAAAAACTGGGTGATGAGTTTGAAAAAGAAACAAGGTAAACATTTCATACACAAGCATGATTGTAACAATTTGCAGATATACTCACTCTCATTAGAAGAACCAAGCAGAGATGCCGTTTTATGTCTCGCCTAAGGTCCCCAGGAAGATTACGTATTACGCTCTCTTCATCAACACCTCTCGTTACTTGCCAACTGTACTGATCATACCTTCTAATCCTTTCCTTTAAGTCTGCTGGAAGCAAACGATGCGACATCCACAGCTCTGCATCTCGCCTTCTTATTCTCATCTCCTCTACTCTAACAGTTGTTGATTGTAGAAATTTCTGTTCAACACAGCCAGTAGAAATCATCAAATCCTTGAAACAAAAGCCATCTGCCTGCGTCTTAGGTAGGTCAATATATCAAGTGTTTGATCACATATAATCATAAGGCAAAGCAAAGCCACAGAAAATTCTAAATTGAAGATAGAACAATTGTTTCATGATACTACTTATACTGAAGAAATTTCTCTTTATATCATGAAAACATTGAGCAGTCAAATGAATAAAGACTTGCCTGCACATTGCCAATGAGCAAGGAAAACAAAACTAGTCCAGAAACAGTAATGAAGGCAGCAAATAAGTTCTCCCCGACGAAAGTACTTGTTTTCAGATTCTGACCAAGAGAGCTGCAAGAGAAGTACAGGATATTGCTGCTAGATCAGGTAGACAAAAAAGATGGATCTTAATATAAAACTGAAGACACAACTAAATGAATACATGACTTAGTTTAGCCTTCACTAGAAGTCTATCAAATACTCCTCATCATCTCTATTACATAAGCTATATGATATATGAAAAGAGTTTGGCTAATTGTCCAACAGATAGGCACCTAACAGCAGCGAAAATCAATAGTGCCCTTAACCCAAGACTAAACACAGTTTACTCATCGAAGATATTCAAGATATTTCACAGTGTTAGTTGCTTAATTAGCAGTCACATAGACTCCTTATGAGAAAATAGAATTCTTTAATGAGAGACAGCTCAAGTGGGTTTTTCATGAGATCTTTACAGAAACAATTTTTGCTTAATTTGACAGTTGAGATGAGGTATGCACTACTCGATATAAAAAACAGAAGCCAATGCAACTTAAAAACTACATGATAGATTAAGTGCAAATTACCTAAGATTTTGAAGGCCCCACCAAAAACAGTAGAAGAGTTTCTCGAAAATATGAGTAGATTGTACCACTTCTGAATTAAGGGCATCATAGAACAAACCAAAGTTCAAAACAGTAGAATCTGTTATTTGATCAGGGTTTACAAGTTTGCAGAAAGTGTTGTTGAATACATAGTTTCCTTCATGTTTGTCTTTGCAATATAAAGACAACTGATGGCATCCTTCTCCAATACATGACTTGCGCCAGCATGTGCCTTGCCGATCTATGGCAAACATATAGTAAACTGCTCCAAACACCTGCAGTTCAACTCATGATCTATTAATCAGTAAACTCGGGTTATGATGGGGAACATATTGTTTAGAAAATGTTGCTATTTGAGTTCAAGTTATACTTGGATGCAAACGTTTGAAAGTTTTATATGACAGCAAGTCTTGGGTGCTAGTAATCTCTATTACTCTGACACCTCCATTTATTTCAAGCGTCGTATTTCAAATCGTGTTGTGTTCGAAATGTCATGACACTTAGATACTTCATTTCAAACCAAAAACCTGACATGTTTCTACAAAATGGACAAGTCCGAACCCGGACACCCGTATTCGAGTAGACATTTTATCCGAGTATGAGTAATATAGCTAGTAATCTCACCCATATACAATGCAACATATTACCTCTCAATAAACAATTAGTCACCTTGTCAGTTGTCATATAGTATAAAATTTACCATTCAGCAATATGACGAGTTTACCCCCAAGACTAACTTAAATTTTTGGGTTTATATGAAAGTTTAACAAATTCTTCTTAAAGGGGTAAGCCTTCTTGTTCTCGTCTAACTTTATGTGCATTAAATTAAACAATTCTCATGGGGCACAAAAATGGGTGGTAAGGAATGTGCAACTAACCCTCTCCTAGTTTAGCCAAAAGCAAAAGTTGTATATTGGTAAAATGATATTTTAACCTTCCTTGCATTATTCTTAGCAACAACTAAAACACAGGTAACACTCGTTTGAATACTCTCAAATTCCCCTTCAGAATAAGTAAGAACTCTCATAAATAATGTTATACACAAGTACCTATTATTCTTTTTATTTATTAAGCAGTACATAGTTTGAGTCTAAAATCTGGTTTCATATTTATCTAGTAGTAGTAATTATAGAACAAAAGATAGGTTAAATATTTTAAGTATATCATCGTACATCAGGCATTTGTGCGGCTACCACACGATTAACAACTATATATGTGGCCGCAAGGATAAAAGACAAACTAACTATATATAAGCGTAGGTAACCCCCTCCAGTATATATAAGTAACTCCTAATAACTGTAAGTAACCCAAAAAAAAATTACAAGTAACCCCTAAGACAAGTAACCCCAAATAGGGGACATAAGTAATCCCAAGAACTATCAATAACGCCCATTATATTAATTAGCTAGTAACCTAAAATACAATAATTAACCTTATATGTGGAATGGCCGCATCATTAACTAACAATGTGGCCGATGACATTTAAGACTTAGCTATCCTAGGACTTATTGACAATTTTCATGTACAGTAAAATCTATCTTTATATATCTATCTTTATCATCAACATATAATAATAGTAGTCAAGGTCATATGGAAGAGAGGTTTCCGAATTCATTTGCAATAACCACAAAGTTAGCTAAAGATTAGCATCTTGCTTGAAAATTAGAATGTCACACGAGTGGTGTAAGATTTCAGCAGATACTATATATATATTGACAAGAGGGAGCAGCATATCCTTCATCATTTATCAAATAAAGATAAAAAAGAAAAACACAAAAATCCAAAAACCCAAAAAAAAATAAAAATGAAAATACTCAATCTCCCATGTTTCATATCCCTATTTTATTTGTTCGTTTGTGTGGTTAGATCCCAGAATGTCATTGACATAACAAAATTGGGTGCAAAGCCTAATGCAGATGCAACACAGGTATGTTTCATGCAATAGTAAAATCATAAACAGGTATGTTTCATGCAATAGTAAAATCATAAACTATATGCAAGGGAAAATAATCGTACTATCTTCCCCATTTATAGTTGTTAACAGTAGCGTATCCAGAATAAGTAAAGAACTATTTATTTTTAGTGGGTTCAAACAATCAATTTTACAAGAAAATTTCCGAAAAATCTCAAATTACATAAGGAAAATTTACAAAAGTTCTAGATTTAAGTGGAACTGACCCCACTAAATTAAAGCAAACATATATCCACCCATGGTTGTCGATCAAGAAAATGAAATGAATAATGTTCACTAAAGAAGATATTATGAATGCATGACAGGGTTTGATGGCTGCTTGGAAAGAAGCATGTGCAGCAGCTGCCCCAACAAAGATAGTAGTGCCTGCAGGAACTTTCTTGCTCAATGCTATAAAATTTACAGGTCCATGCAAGGCTGCTGTTACTATTGAAATTGCAGGAAACTTCAAAGCACCACCAGACCCAGCCCAAATGAAAGGCGAAGACACATGGGTTAAAATCGAAAACATCCAAGGTCTTACGATCAATTGTCTCCCAACTGGAGGTACTTTCGATGGCCAAGGACAAATGGCTTGGAAGCAGAACAATTGTGCTAAGACCGGCACTTGCGACAACCTTCCTTACGTATGTTATCTGTCGTTATAGTTCTCTTTAGGCTCTCACAGGTTATTTATACCAGCCTGAATTAGCTCCTTTTGGTATATACTAATGTCATTACAAATTTACAATTCTATGCGCGCAGAACTTTAGGTTCAACAGCCTGACTAACAGTAAGATAAGCGGGATTAAATCATTGAACAGCAAGCTATACCACATGGGAGTTTTGGGGTGCAAAAACTTTACACTATTCGATACAACTATCGAAGCACCAAAAGACAGTCTTAACACAGATGGTATCCATATCGGACGTTCAACAGGGATATTTGTCACCAAAGCAAAGATCGGTACAGGAGATGACTGTATCTCCATGGGTGATGGAGCCGTTGATGTTCACATCGAGGACATTACTTGTGGACCTGGTCATGGTATCAGCATTGGAAGCCTTGGTAGGTACGAAAAGGAGGCTCCCGTCACAGGTGTCACTGTAAAAAAGTGCACCATCAGCGACACTGACAATGGTGTTAGGATCAAGTCTTGGCTCAACTCATTCGAGGCTGCTGCTTCGGACCTTCATTTCGAGGACATTACTGTCAAGAATGTGCTAACCCCTATTCTTATTGATCAAGAGTACTGCCCTTACAACCACTGCAAGGCCAAGGTTAGTTAGCTTTTTCTTTATTAATTGATTAATCATATCATCCAGGTTAATTTTACTTGAACTAATTAACATTTTTGTTTTGGTTCAGACACCATCTAAGGTTAAGCTGAGCAACATCAGTTTCAAAAACATCAGGGGAACTGCAGGTTCTAAAGAGGCAGTCAAGATCTTGTGCAGCAGTGGAGCTCCTTGTGACAAGGTCGAACTCGCTGACATCGACTTGACCTTCTCTGGTGGCCCTGCCGTCTCAATGTGTAAGAACGTAAAGCCGATCACGTCTGGCAAACAGAACCCAGTTGCTTGTGGTGCACCTGCCCCTGCTGGACCCTAAATAAATCATAAGCTCTAGTTGAGTTGTATACTTGGCTTGTTTGTGTAGTTTTGTCACCTACCCGAATCTTATAATGGGATGTGTGTGATTTAGATAATTCTTTTCGCCCTCTCGAGAGAACTAATTTTATGCAAAGAGAAGAAAATTGAGGAAATGAAATACGCCTTTTGGAAATGAAAACTTCCTGAATACGCCTTTTTTTTTTTTTTTTTGATCAGGAAAGAAAACTAGGAGGTGTCTCTACAATGAAACACCACCTAAAACACCCCGGAAGATGTTACAAGTTACAAGTTACAAATAACAAGTAACCAGAAAGAAGAGAAAGGAGGCAGCCCGAACCCGAAGCCCAGACCTGAAGCCCGCAGCCCAGCAGCTAAACCTCACCCGATGACGACGACCGCGAACATCGACCCACCACGAACCGAACCACCGAAGACGGAGAACGGACCATCGCGAGAGAGATGGCAAAAGCTGATCTAAAGGCACCACGAGCAAACCCCACTCCGCGAACAAACCAAACACTCACGAACCACCGCGATCAACCCCACACCGCGAGCACCATTCCAAATTGACTGATTTTAGAAATGGCAAAAGTTGATCTAGAAGTTCGAAAAAACAAGAGTCCGACTGAGGACAGGAGAACAATGGACTAGTAGACAAAACTAAGCCATAACAATGGCTAGATCTAGGAGAAAGAGAAGAGGGAGGAAGCTAGGGTTTCAATTTCTAAAGAAATTGATTTGGGGGCTAGGGTTTTTAGGGTTTACTATAAGGGGGACTAGGGGGGTTTTCTAGAGAGAAGGCTCTGCCTTCTCTCTAGAAATCCCGATTTTCATCCTGAATAGGCCTTTTTACCTTCAAATACGGTAGAAAACACAGGGTACGTTGACAAATACATCCTAAAACCAAATTTGTAATAGAAGGAGTAGCCCATTAAGCTTATATGTTAGTCATCATCTATCTCTTTCTTCAATGTGGGACAAGCTCACATGTGGGTTAACACCTTAACATACAAAGAAATTTTCCTAGTGAATGAAGATCCAATCAATGGCAATTTAATTTATGAAGTATTAAATGTTTGCGAGTTTCTTAAGGATCAAAGCAAACTTACATGGCTAGCTAGCATGTAGAGAAACAAATTGGAAGCAGCTCCAGCCCATGCTGTTTCAGTGATTATGCCTAATGTCCTTGTTACTTCCTTATATAAAGGGTATATTCGAATAAGCCTTGGGACATATTGGGTGAAAATCACTAATTTCAACAGGCCCTTTGAAGTCAATAGACCTCCACCTATTAATCTTGGAATGATTACTAGAACTGCTATCTGCAAAATTCAAGAGGACAAAGGAAATATTTTTTAGATTAAACAAGTTAGCATGAAATGTGATAATATAAACTACAACGGCAAATTCTTGCATTGGACTATCTGAGGTTCAGACTTCAGACCAACTGATCAAGTATTAATTAAACCAAAAGACAGTAGAAGTAACAAATTATGGAAGAAATAAATTACTGTGAATGACATCAAATACCTGAGGAAAGGGAAGAACAGCAAGAATGTCAACAATGAAGTATGATGAGAGATATCTTCTTGCTATAGCGCCATGATTCTTGATTAGTTCGCCTCTTCCAAGCACGCGAGAAGAAGGAGAAATAAACCCAGTATGGAACTGTAAGATTATATGAAGTACATAGAATAAGTCCGTCATTGTGCGGAGAAAACAAGCAATCATTTTCAAATTTTCATCCAACTTAAGGCATTGTTTCTTGCCAACTATCACTAGGATGTAGAAGAACAATGGATCCAAAGCCATAGCAAACACACATGAGATCAGAAATATCTTATTCCATTTCTGCAGAAATGGTCCTTGAGGATCAAGAATTTTTCTCTCAGGAAAAATCTTCTTTGAAGATTGATAATAGAGCAAATCAAAGCTCAGAGATCCTCTTAAGGTTTCAATCCCTTGAGAACCTTTCTCAAATCCTCTGCGAATAACATTGAAAGCTTGGAGAAATGATGCTCTATTCTCTGAGTATTGTTGCTTATGACTTGTTGAACCTTCTGAGTTCCGGTCTTCAAACCTGAGAGGGAGCACGAAGAAGAAAGATAGATCAGGAAAGTAGTCAAATGCGCGCAATTCAGATCCTATACACAACACAAGAGTATGATACACATCATGGTGCGGGTTACATGCTTTTTTCGTTACACCTGCGTGTTCGACCTCTTTATCATATGTTCATGTTCTTTTTATCAATGTATAAAATGCATTTGTCTTTTCATTACACTTCCATGCTTTTCTATGCGTAATGATTTTTTTACATTTGTAAGTTAATCTCTTTTATGATGATATTATGTTTCTTTTAATTTGGAGTACCAGACGCATAATATGTATGTTAATCATCCAAAACAACCTAATATATATAATTGGAATTCAGTATGAGCAAGAATTATTTCAATTGTGCTAATGACTTGATATATTCACCACAAAATATGGAGGCACAAGAAAAGGATAAACAAGAACACTTGATGTTTCAAAACCCACCTTAAAACTTCGGTTTGATTGTCATTCATAACTGCAGTTGGCTGCAAATTGCTCGACATGATGAAATCCTTACGTGTTTAATGCTGAAATTCACAAGTTTGAATAGTTATAAAATGGCGCAAATGAAACAAGGAAGATATTTAAACGTTAAAGGAAGTTTCATAAAGTGTTATGGAAGGTAATTTTTAATAAATGAAGGAAGTTTCATGGATTATATTATTTGTTTTTGGAGTTAATGGGTAGGAAAGTTGTAAGGAAATTTCGTGGACCAGAACAACTTGCAAGCAAGTGTACCGCAAGGACTAGAGCAAGATCAGTCATACTTCATTAGCTTGCTTTTTAATTTTTGGAGGGAAAAATTCATTGACCTTATGGGAAGTCAAGCTCTTTGAAAAGCACCAATATGAAGTAAATCATTCGTAACTATTATTACCAAAAAATTAAGGTGATTATTTCAAAGTCAACATTTTTGTTAAGCTTTGTTTGATTCCATTTCAATCTTAAACTTTATGAAACTGTTCTTAGAGGATCTTATTGGGGATGGGATCTTCTCTGCGAACAAGACGGTCTAGTTGCTCTAAGAGTACAGAGCAATTGGAGAATACAAGTTTTCTCTATTATTTTCCCTCTCGATTGTTAAAGGTCCAATAACCGGAGAGAATACAATGAGATAGTTGTATCGATTCAGAACACTAGTTATATATGACAAGGCTAGTGGGAGTAGCTTGCTAGTGAGAGAGGATAGGACATATTGAGGTAAAACGACACATAATACATTCAACTGATTAAACTAATTATTTACCGAACACTTTCTATACAAACACCTAATACATTCAATTAAGCAAAGCAGCTAATACAATCAACTAGTAACTATCAACTAATACAATCAGCTATACGCCAATTTGCCAATAGGGCCTATATAGTGCTGTTGTATATTCGCTACAGCAATTTTACAAATTATACATGGTGATAATCTAAACATCAAAAAAAAAAAAAAGGGAAAAGGAATGGTGGGCCTAACCATCTTCTGAAGTGAAATCAGGCTCAGTTGGCTTCTGTAGGTTAAGGAGAGGTGACCTTGGAGGAACTCTGGCATTTTGGGGAATATTACGTCGAAGATTACGAAGTGCATTGGCAGCAAATCTTGACGCATAAATGGTGGCACCAAAGCTTGGTGAGCTTCCACCCTCCTTTGACATAGCCAATTCTTCAGCCTCTTGTAAAGATTTCTCAAGCTTCCTTCTGCAGTACCGTCGCCATGCTGCCTGTATGAAACAGGCTGCCCATCTTTTCCAATGCTGTGAGAAAAACCTAAAAATGCATCACAATTCACAGGTGTTTATTTGAGTTTGACGGAGTAGATAAGTCAAGTCATGTCAGTTACTGACTATATAGAAGGACTGAAGTTTAATTGTAAGATTGGATGTCACAAATTCACAATTGATGACTATCTCAAGGACTGAAGTTGAGCTCTAAGAAAATTAGAGATGGCAATCTCTAACTCGACCCAAAATTAGCTCTGAAGTAAATAAGAGAAATCGTGAAGCCGACCCGAAACGAGCCCAAACAGTCCGATTTAACCCAGTTTATCATAATTTGTTCTTATATTATGTTTCACATATTTTATTCATATGTATTGAGAATAGTCCAAAATGAAGCTGAAACCAAATTCAAACCCGGCCCATTGATTCGAATTGCCAAATATAAGTAAAACATAAGAATTTATTCTGGGCATGCATCTGGCTTATTAGAGTGCTTTCCCTAAAATCTCCTTTAGGCCACCTAAATTGATAAGAGAAACAACCTTCAGAGATTATTGTCTGGCAACCTAGAAGAGTGAGGGAGAGACTTGCCTAAAGGTGTGGCGGAGCTGCTTGCTGTGAAGCCTTCGAAATTGTGATGCCACAAGCTTCAGATCATCAGACATTAAAGCAAAAGCTTCAACTTCTGTCTGAGTTTGTACAGTGCTAGTTGAAATGGGAAGATTGGAAGAAGAGTGTGGATCTAGGGCCCATGTAAGCAACTCTTCTCCACAGAAGTCACCAGCTTTGAGGGAACCTGAATTGAAGAAATTAGTTCTTCCACCATTAGTGGTCATTGTCAATAGACTTCCTCTCATTATAAAGAGCATCTCGTTAACAGGATCACCCTCGCGTACAACGAAGCTGGTCTCGGTATATAGCACCGGTTTCAGACGATCACACATTGCATCTTTCAGTTGCTCATCCATAATTGCAAACATCGGCACCTACAAGGAAAAGTTAGACATAAATCATAAAGAAACTCCAGAATCAAAATAACATGTATACAAGCCAGATTGAGAATCTGAGAGATATAGAGAAGCTGAAGGTAATGATAGAAACAAGATGCACTTACCTTCATCAAAAGAGCCAAGCAGAGATGCCTCTTAATGTCCCTTCTAAGGTCCCTAGGAAGATTTCGAATCACACTCTCTTCATCAACACCTCTTGTTTCTTGCCAATTGTATTGCTCGTACCTTCTAATCCTTTTTTTCATGTCCTTTGGAAGCAAACGGTGGGACATCCACTGCTCTGCATCTTGCCTTCTTATTCTCATCTGCTCTTCCCTAACAGTTGTTGATTGTAGATATGTCTGTTCAACACACATAACCAGTAGGGTTTTAGATCCTTAAGTAAAACCAACAGCACGCAAATAATTAACCAGATTAGCATACATCCTGTTAGTGAATGAAGTTTCATATTTGGTCCATGATATTTTTGTTTATGATCAAATCTAATAGCCACAGCAAGTCCAATATGAAGACAATCAGCAACGAGTTTCATGGTTCCAGGTTCTAACATATAAATAATTTCTCAGACCGCCTGACAAGAATTTACCAAACCTCGATATGAAAAAGAGCCATAATTAATTTTCCCATCATTGAGACGTGACGTACTTCAAAATAAGTATCTTGTACAGAAATTTGTTAATATCAATTTCTTAGGAGCAGTTGAAATTCATGACCAGTTACTTGCCTGCATATTCCCAATAAGAAACGAAAACAGAACCAGCCCAGCAATACAAATGAAGGTGGCAAATAAGATCTCCCCAATGAAAGTACTTGTTTTAAGACCCTGCCCGAGAGAGCTGCAAGAGAAGTTTAAAGGGAAGTCAGTCTAACAAAAAGCCGATGCGTTTCATCCATCCTCATTTGTACTTTTAGCCTTTAGCCAATGTCTAAATTACCAATCCACAAAATTAATCATCGTCTACTTTTAGGCAAGGTCTGAGCAACTTCTTAAAATTTCTGGAGCCAATGATACTTCAGAAATTATTGATCCAATCAAATGCTTACCTAAGATTTCGAAGGCCCCACCAAAAACAGTAGGAGAGTTTCCTTAGAAAATTAGTGGATTGTATCACTTCTGATTGAAGAGCATCGTAGAACAAACCAAAGTTAAAGACAGTAGAATCTGTTATCCCATCAGGGTTTTCAAGCTTGCAATAAGAACTGTTAAAGTTGTAAGCTGCTTCATGCTTTTGTTTGACATTGCAATATAACGACAAATGAGCACACTCTACACAAGATCTGTGCCAGCACTTGATTTGTCGATCCACAGAAAACAAATACCAAACTGCTCCAGCCACCTGTGGTTTGACTCAAGATCTATAAATTGGTAGTTTCAAATTATAATTTATGAGGAAAGTACTATTAGATAATATTGCTTTATATTCTACATGGATGGATGCAGAAGTATTGGGCTCTATTGAAGCCTGACTACAGATCTATATAAGCACATACTGATTTAGACATAAAAAATTTCCAAGATTCTTCTTTCAACTTATTAAGTTGTCTCTTGTGCATTCAGAAACCATTTTTTTTTTTGGGTTGTTTGGCAATCGGCGGTTTGCTGTTGGCTGGTTTAGTTGGCTTGTTTGACTAGCTGGAAGCATTGGCTGTATGTATTGGCTTTTTAAGTCGGTTGTTCAAGCCAGTTGTTTGCAAAAGTATTTGGTAAAATTAGTTGTGGATGTTGGCTGTTTATTTGAGAGTTAGTGGGCCAACAAGCCAAAAGCCAATCGAAAAAGCTAGCAGCTTTTTCATTTTGGCTTAAAAGCCAGCTTTTCAGCCAACCAAAAAGCCAATAACCTTGACCAAATTAAAAAGCCAAAAGCCAATGAAAAAGTCATTTACCAAACATGCCCTAAGATAAAGTCAAGGAAATGCATGGGATCAAAAAATAAAAAGGCACCATATCCAAACTATATCTAATTATTTATGATCTAATATTAATATACACTAACTGGTTTTATAAAGCTATCTGAAGTTATAAGGATCTTACTAGTAGAGTGATCTAAGTCATTGTAATAACAAAGAGAAAGTAAGAGCGGTAGAAAAAAAAAAAACGATTCATCATTTGTGAAATCTACACTTATCGTGATTTTGAATCAACCGATTTTTGGCAAAACCTGTGAGTAAACTAATCGAATAATAATAACTATGCCATGGAACTTTATTCGAAAATATGTACCAAGGATCAATTTGAACTTACGTGGCTGGCTAGCATGTAGAGTAACAGATTGATAGCAGCTCCGGCCCATGCTGTTTCGGTGATTATGCCTGATGCCCGTGTTACTTCCTTGTATAAAGGATAAATCCGAAAGAGCCGTGGCACGTATTGGGCGAATATCACTAATTTCAACAAGCCTTTTGAAGTCAAAGGACCACCACCCATCAACTTTGGCATAATAACTAACACTGATATCTGAAAAATTCAACAGGGCAACGAAATCATCTTTAGATTGATAGCAATAGCCTATGTCACCACAGTAGCAATTCAAAAATCTAACTTCTTAATCCTTGCAATCTAAGTTGATTGTAAACTACTCACTGTGTTTTCCACTAATCAATTTACCTATCAACCCTCGGCTTATGAGAAACATTAATTGGATTATATGTGTTTAGTGCAAGTGTGAGTATTTTGCTTGTCCCACATTGAAAGATGAAGCAACGACCTTATAGCTTATAAGCCAAGGAGGCTACTTCTATCACCAATTTCAGATTGTATGAAGATGTGTTGAGCCACTATAAGTTTTGATGATGACAAACTAAAGTAATAACTAACAAAGTTTATAAGTTTTATGTGTGCAAGGTTCATGAATTAATAATAGTGCTTTATAAAGATAATAAGTGAAGTTCCTGAGATGGAAATCTAAGAGAAGAACGAAGTTCTTGAATTGGAACTATGAAATTGTTCCTTTGAATAAAGGAACTGTTCCTATGGAACTATGTTAGTGGAACTGGTATTGGAAACAAGTTGTCTAAACGAGTTCTAGAGGTGGAGTAATGGATAGCATGGAGCAAATGTTCAAGGTAAATCAATACACCCTCTACAACAGTTCCTAAGTGATGATTCATGATTACAGTTCCTGATGAACAGTTCCTCAAGGAACCGCTTTGTTCTCGAGTTGGGACGCAATATTGTTCAACGGTTCCTCAAGGAACTGTCTCTGTTCTCGAGCGGGACGCGGGGATCTTCAGAGTTGAAGATTTAAAGTGAAGACATAAAGACTAAGTTCAAGAGTCTGTACTTAGGATTTATGTAAGTAATTTATATTGCTTAGTTTTAAGGAACTAGATGGAACTTATTAAATGCAACAAGTGGTTTTGAAAAATATTTAACTGAGAGTTTTTAGGAAATATTGTAAATAAATAAAACAGTTTTTATTTTCTAAATAAAAATCTTTTTTTAATTACTGAGCAAGTAAAAATAAATTTCCTAAGTTAACTCCTTGTTTTTCTCAACTACTAAACCACTTACTGTTAGTTGGTTTGAACATGTCTTTGCTTGTTCCTCAAGAAGTGTGAACGTGGGAAAATAATTCTACGTGGGTTCTTGCTTCACACTTAGTGGAGGAATAAGTGGAACTAACATGAGAAGACTTCACTATAAAAGGAGAAGTCTCTCTCATTACAAACCACCAACCGAAAACATATTTCTATTGCTAAATCTTAAGTGTTTTCTAAAAGGTCGGTTGCATTATTGAGTGAGTTCCAAAGTTCCTTAAATATCTAAGTTCGGGATTTATGTAAGTAATATATATTGAACTTAGATATTTAAGGAACTTTGGAACTCACTCAATAATGCAACCGACCTTTTAGAAAACACTTAAGATTTAGCAATAGAAATATGTTTTCGGTTGGTGGTTTGTAATGAGAGAGACTTCTCCTTTTATAGTGAAGTCTTCTCATGTTAGTTCCACTTATTCCTCCACTAAGTGTGAAGCAAGAACCCACGTAGAATTATTTTCCCACGTTCACACTTCGAGGAACAAGCAAAGACATGTTCAAACCAACTAACAAGAAGTGGTTTAGTAGTTGAGAAAAACAAGGAGTTAACTTAGGAAATTTATTTTTACTTGCTCGTAATTAAAAAAGATTTTTATTTAGAAAATAAAAACTGTTTTATTTATTTACAATATTTCCTAAAAACTCTCGCTAAATATTTTTCAAAACCACTTGTCGCATTTAATAAGTTCCATCTAGTTCCTTAAAACTAAGCAATATAAATTACTTACATAAATCCCAAGTACGTACTCTTGAACTTAGTCTTTATGTCTTCACTTTAAATCTTCAACTCAAGATCCCCGCGTCCCAGCTCAGAAAGCAGCGACAGCCTGAGGAACTGTTGAACAATATTGCGTCCCAACTCAGCAAAGCAACAGCTTCCTTGAGGAACTGTTCATCGAACTGTAATCATGAATCATCACTTAGGAACTGTTGTAGAGTGTATTGATTTACCTTGAACATTTGCTCCATGCTATCCATTACTCCACCTCCGAACTCGTTTAGACAACTTGTTTCCAATACCAGCCCACTAACATAGTTCCATAGGAACAGTCCTTTATTCAAAGGAACAATTTCATAGTTCCAATTCAAGAACTTCGTTCTTCTCTTAGATTTCCATCTCAGGAACTTCACTTATTATCTTTATAAAGCACTATTATTAATTCATGAACCTTGCACACATAAAACTTATAAACTTTGTTAGTTATTACTTTAGTTTGTCATCATCAAAACTTATAGTGGCTCAACAATTTCCCCCTTTTTGGTGATGACAAACCAAGGCAAAGTAATATAAAAACTAACACAAATAAAATATAATATAACAATGCAAGATCATGTTAAGTAGAGAATGAACCAGAATAAGAATAATAAATAAGCTACTTTGCCATTATCTTCCCCCTTTTGACATCATCAAAAAACGTATTGGCTCAACAAGATGGAACCTCAAGTGCTCACTCCTCACCTGGTCCATGTTGGTGGGCTTTCCATTCCTTGTCTTTCAAGTGGTAACACGGTTCACCAAAACTTTTCACACCATTTGTATAGAAAAAGTTTTAGAGTCAGATTGAGAGATGTCTGAGAAGAGGCAGGTACCTGAGGAAGGGGCAGCACGGCTAGGATGTCCACAATAAAGTATGATGAGAGATATCTTCTAGCTATAGCAACATGGTCCTTTATTATTTCACCTCTTCCAAGCACTCGAGTAGGAGAGACAAACCCCGTACGGAACTGAAAGATAATATGAAGTAGATAGAACATGTCAGTGAACGTGCGAAGAATACAAGCGATGATTTCCAATTTGCCATCCAACTTGAGGCATTTCTCTTTGCCATCTATAACTGGGATGTAGAAGAACAATGGATCCCAGGCCATGGCGAAAAAACATGATATCAAAAATATATAATTCCATTGCTGCAGAAACGGTCCTTGAGGATCAAGAATATTATCCTGAGGTCCAGGCTTCCTTGCAGATTGGTAAGAGAGTGCCTGAAAGCTCAGAGATCCTCCCAAGGTCCTAATTCGTTGCAAACCTTGCTCAAATCCTCGACGGATAAAATAGAAGGTTGAGCCAAATGGCCCTCTATTATCTGATGATGGTGACGGCCTTTGAGTAGGATACAATGGTTGGTCTGAACTTGTAGATCCCTCTGACCTTCGGTCCTCAAATCTGAGAGAGAGCATAATGGAAGAAAAAAACTAAGAACAGTAGTCATGCGCGGGTATATACTGGAAGACAAATCCTTACGGATCAAGTACATTGCAGCAACTTTATTTGACATTATTTCATGATGTAATTCTTCAGCACAAATGTGGAATTTGGACAAAAAAAGATTGGTGAACATTTGATACTTTGAGAATTGAGATTCACCTTACAAATCTGTTTCTATTGTCGTTCATAAATTCAGAAAGCTCCAAACTTCCAGACATTATGAAATGTTTATCCTGGATTTTTCTCAATATTTACGCCTTATATATCCAAAGCCAAAGATGGCGCAATTGAGTTTTATCCCTGCCAAAATATTCATCTTCAAGTTTAGATGTTGTCTCAATGCCCAAATAACAATCACAGTTTAGAAAAGATCTTTCAGTAAATTTTACTTGCTTTCTTCAGCATGTGAGAATTATCTATTTAAGCTTTTATTCCAGTTTTAGTTCATCAAAAACTGATATATAAATTACGATTACTATAACATACAACTTCTTCAACAACAACAATAATGCAATACTAATCAAGCTAAGGTGCATCTGTATGCCATATGAATAAGGCAGCCTGATAATATCCGAATAGTGCATACATCCAATCCGATATAAATTTGTAGTTTCTCTTTAAGAAAAACAAATAAAGTACTTCCTCCTTTCTTTTTTTAATTGCAACATTTTCCCTTATTTGGAAGTTTCGTTTTAATTTCAACGTTTTATTATTAGGTAATATCTCCTCTGTATCTCTCCTATCACATGGGTCTCTCTTTTTATCTATCATTGTCTCTTTCTCCTCACATGACTTTCTTAAAACATATGTGCCAAGGGATGATGTTGCAATAATAATCGAGCAGAGGAAGTATGATTTGGGTAATCTATCCGGTGGGAGATGTACATCCTAATCAGCTTAAGGATAATCACTCGCCTTTAAATTATTATAGATATAAATCTACAATAATAACTTTTTTCCCTTAAAAAATTATTAAAGTTAGGTAATCTCCCTTCACAAAGTTACAAGTTTACAACTACTTCTAAGAATCACCATTTCCAAGGAGAATAAACACAACGAATAAAGAATATAAGTAGGTCCAAAAGCGTGGGATCAAATGTTAAAGCTTTTGCTCATTATATTTTTGACACTGAAACAAAAGAAAAGGGTTGTTGATGAAACCATGAATCATCAATAAGGAGGGTGTGTTCGGTTGAGCATAAAGCATTTCCCTCGAAAATTGATTTCTCCTTCTTTTCGTTTGTAAATGGTGGAAAAAAGTTTTTCAATCATGCAACTAAACGTGTTCTTTTCTTTCTCAAAAGAAGGGAAAACACATTTTCCTCCCTATTTACACTTTCTTCCCACCCATCCTTCCCTTTTCATTACATTCTTCCTTTTCCCCTTCAATTTTCATATAAGGAACCAAACCGTGAAAAAACTAAGCTATAATTGTGCTTTCCCTTAAAAAGCATATTTTCAGAAGAAAAATCATTTTCTATTAAAAATGTTTTCCGTCCAACTAAATTGAGCCTAAGTGGCAATCAGAACTTTGAATATGTTACTGCCTAATCACATTACGTCATCACCCTCAGCCAATTGCCAAGCGATTTAAAAACTTATAATATACTTTTTTCTGCAACACTTTACACTATTCACACCTCACTTTGACCATATATTTTAACTAATATATAAAACCAAAATGATCACATAAAATATTCTTGGATTTATTTCAATGAATATTTTCGTCAACTTTTCGTAATTTTTACAAACACATAATAATAAGAGATATTAATGATCAAACTTGTGCACGTAAGCGTGAAAATCAAATTGTTGCACTTATATAGAAATCGATGAATTATCATAAAAATTGCAGCACAAAGTGCAAAAATGAACTTTTTAAAAAAGTACTGTACTCCAGTATTTAGCAGCTTACTAATAACTATGGCGCTTTACAGCAAAAAATGAGGATAAATTGACGAAGACCTCATCCTCCTGCAAATCATTCAGAAAAGAAAAATTAACAGTTGTTTGATTATGAAAAAAATAATAGTGAAACGATTAAAAAAATAAGTTAAAATTTTTCCAAACCTTTATAATCTAAGACCTTGTTTGGCGAATTCCTGAGAAAAAGCTAAATTTTCACTACTATGAAGTAGTATAAGTTGAAAGTGGACCAAATAAGAGAGAGAAAATGCGGAGGAAATAAAAAGGTTGAAAAGGAAAGTATTTATGGAGAAAATTAGGGAAATTGGAAGGAAATTTCGTGGATAGATAGAATGAAATTGAGTATTTGGGGTTTATTTGCATCACTATAAGTATAAGTATTATTTTTAGAGCGAAAATGGAAAGGAAGAAGACCGAAGACCTATGTCATTTGTTATTTGTATGACAGTGTGTGTGAATCGTCATAAACTACTCAACGTTGACTAATAAAGTAAGAATAAAGCAAGTCAAGTTTTTTGTTTTTTGTTTTTTGTTTTTTTTGGTGTGTGGGGGCATGAGTTTGTGTGTGCAGAAAAGTCAGGAAAAATAAAATTATTTTAGTGGCAGAAGTTTGGGGGTTTAAGAGAAGGTATTAAAGGTGTAATTTCCTTAGGGGTTAAAAATTTGATTATTGAAGGGAATAATTTGACTGTTATTCAGTCAATTAAAAGAGTATGGAAAATTCCTTGATCTATTACCTCGCTTATTTTAGATGTTGATGAGGTGCGGATCAACCATGGTTTTAGGGAACCGAATAGAGCGACGGATTGGATGGCTCATTGGGGTCATGCTACTCCAAATCTTACTTATTGGTTTGACTCTCTAGATACTTCTTTTTCTTTGATCATCCGTAATGATGCTTTAGGGTGTCTCATTTCTTGGGATCCTTTCTAGTTTTTCTTTCCTTATAAAAAAAAATACATCCTCTGTTTTTTTACTTGGTAATATATTCTAATTTTCACAAATTTTTTATTACTTATAATATTTTTACTTTTGCCAATATATTCTCTTTTTTCTGTTCTAGCACATGGGGTTCTTCTTTTATGTCTCTCCTCTCTTTGGTCCTTGTGCAAATGAAAACGTTGCAAGTAATCAAATATGAAAGACATATATGCGAGTCAGTTTGGATAGACACGCCGCATATAACAGTGTTGCGAATTGGCATCTAACGCTTCCAATTTCTCTTGAATTTGATAAAAACTTTTTAAAAAAAAATGAATTGACACTCAAAAGTCGAACCTATTCTAAATGGTAGCAATTATAGTACTTTTCAAACCTCATCACTAGGGGGGGATGTTAACCCTACAACGCTCCCTACTAAATTTTGATCCCACGTATTCAAACCTCATCAATATACCATGTTTTGCTTGGTAATAAGTATCAGCTTTTTTTAAGATAAGGAAAAGTAGCATGACCTCTAAGAACTAAGGTAAGATTGAGTATTAACAAGTGATTGAGTCAAGTTTTATTTGGTAATTGAACCTGTTTGAAACAAATATGAAGATGTGTGATCGAGTATAAGAGAGCTACTTAATGTAAAATTTGGTAAATTTGAATTTTTACGATGGTTAAGCTAACTTCATGGTTTTTTTAAGGAAACCTTATCCGATCACCAATGCGTAAGTTAGAGATGAGTTTAAACAAGTGTCGAATTTAAGAGTTTATGTGATTGTTTATGTTTAAATGAACGTACCTCTGCATGGGAGCAAGATTAAGGTCTTTATAGTATGGACCAATGAATGGAAAAGCAAGTACCTAGGTCATGATCCATTTGTTTGGACTTCCTTTAGGCATGGGCTCAAGAGGAAACCTTGGTCCCATTGTGATTTATGAGTTGTGGGCCCTCACATGAATTAAACCCAATGGGCCATGATCCATATGTGATTACCAATATCATCAACTTGTCATGCATCATTAGTCAATACTAGTTGTACTACCGGATAAGTAACTACAATAAATTGTCTGGGAGAGCCGCAACATAGTGTTTTTTTTAACAAGAACATCATCTGTTATTTCCTTTTTTTGACAATTAATTAATACCGGATAAGATACTTCTCTTTTCTTTTTCCTTTTTTGGGATTTTTATTTATAGATTCAACCGTTTTTCTTAAAACGCTAGTAGATAATTTATGAAAAAAACTTTGTCTACCCACCGAGTAGACAACACACTATTAATAAAGACTTGTTGAAGGTTGTGGTAATGAAATCCAACTAAACATAATTTTTATTTTTTAAATGCTCTATTAGTAGTGGATTGTTTACCCAGTGGGTAGGTGTAGGCGTGTAGCAATGTCCAAAATTTATCCCAAACTGACATATATTTATTCTGCTAGCCATTTAAACCCATGATACTATGAAATGCATTATTTTTTGGTGTATATTTTGGACTTTAATCGTGAAAAACACACGGCAAATGAACTTGTGTCTTTTTTTGATACTCGATTTTCGACACACGTTCCTTAAAACTGCTAACTACAAGCCAAACTTGCTAATGCAATTGCTAATTTCTCATTAAGGTTCTAATTTTGCTAAAAGTGACAACAAGAAAATAATAAACAAAACAGGTCATTTTCTCTTCTCAGGTTCTCATCACCACTGAATCTAACAAATTATACAAACTTAAACATTTAAGATGAATATCAAGACTTTAGATATATAGCACACCATCTACAAGATGGGAATTCAAAGTGTAGCATCGTTATATTTCAAGATATAATTAGATTGGTATACAATACAGAACCAATGAACAGTCATCATCAAGTTCTTGTTAACATCTGACGACAGGTAATGAGTTCTCCATATATCCTAGTAGATGGTAAACACATGCCACTCTTTTCCCTTTCTGAAGTAAAAAATTTCTGGTGTAACGCCCAGAACTTAGCTTCTTTTTCTTAAATTGGAGAAGGGACAGATCGAAATGTGGATCAGGACTTCTCCTCATCGGATTGAGGAGGCGGTCCGGGGATTGAATCAACGAAGAACTCCTCCACTGAATAAAAAAGACAGCAACTTCAAAGTAAACAAAGTGTTTCACTTCTGATATAAACATAAACATATTGACAGTTGATTTGTAAAGCGAATTGGCAGATTAGCTGATGCAGTTCAGTAAATGACAAAATAAATGTTACATGTTACATGCTAAGAAACAAGAAATAAGTTCTCCAAATACCTATGTCCTCGTTATCTGGTGAATCGAGCAGGATATCAGAATCAGAAGGCAGAAAAGGCGAACCTGGATAATTTCCCAAAGGCCCAAGATCTGCAGAATTTCGAAGAGAATATAACAAGCATATTGGGAAAGAGAGAAATAAAAAGCAGATAATTTACAAGTAAATTGAAGGAATGTACCACCACTCATGGTTTCTAACAATAGTATCAAGCAAGTATATATAATATCATTATGCAATAGTTCATGAATAACATGCGACCAGCAATAAGGAAAATGGTGAACAGCAGTGTAATATAACTATATGAGTATATGAACAGCAAAAACTCTGCTAAAGATGAACATTAGCAATAGTATCAACCAAGTTTATATAAAAATATCAGCATCATTCTATAGTTCATCAAGAACATGTGCTAAGTAATTTGAAAAAGTTGCCTGGATATGCCATGGTGTAACATGTCACATGAGCAGATAAAACTCTAATTATATCCATTAGTAGTTTGTCAACAATCAGATTCACAGATCAACTATTGAGCCAATGCTTCACTCTGGTAATAAATTTGGTCCGTCTGTCAAGAACCACGAGTCAATAGATGCAAGATGCAACCTATAGTTATACACTTACAGAACCCTTCCCCCTCCCCCCCCAGGCCACCTGAAGGATCAAGGGTGGGTAGATAATCTAATTCCATAATTTAATAATATGATTATCACACTTTACAAAAAATATTTCGTCCCACATTAGACAAGAAAAAATGTGACTCGTTGATAAATCTGGCAGGTTACTCCTCTGGTTGCCAACTGGGTTTGGACTTGGGAATAACAAACAACTTAAAGACTTACAACTTACAAGTGATCTCACTAGGGCTTGTAGATGGTCTAATTCTCCATTTCAGGACCATTTTCCACATTAATTAGAATTCTCTTTGAAACAAGAAAAAAACAATAAACTACTAGAGGTACAAAGTATATGAACTAGAAGCAGGAAAAAATTTCACCTCCCAAGTTTGATAAATCTGCTGTTAGATCAGAAAGGCTGAAGTTCCAAGGAATTTGAGCCAAAGACCGCAGAGAATCTTTAGAATTTCCAGCTCCTCCATCAGACGGAAGCTGCAACCCAATTGAACTTCCCACATCAGATTGAAATGCTGTATCCAGTGCTGAAGTATCTACTACCATCCCAGGAATTTCTGAAGCAGTGAACGGGAAATGCCCACTGGATGCCACTGAAGTTGGACTAATGGGCATTTCTGACATGGATGACATGCCACTGCTGGGTGGAATCACTGGTGCAGCTTCAGCTGAGCTACTTTCGATCACCATACTAGGGGCAAAACAACAGTTTGTAAGCAGAACTTCATAAGACAGTTTTCAAAAAAGACGAAAGAAGTGGAATCTCTGTACTCTACCAGCACCACCAACTACACAGGCAAGTGAACCACACCATTAGAATTTATGTTAAAGACTACCAGTTCATATACTCGTATACTTTTCCTCTATGCATTATGCAAGATGGTCACTTCCAAGTTGATTTATACATCCTAAACTAATTTAGAATCTGCTGCATACAGAGCTGATATTTCGCATGAAATTTAAGGTTCCCAAGACTGCATAAAAATCCTTTTTACCAGACAGAACCTAGGGGAAACTGGAACAAACAGGGAGTAGCTCTAAGTCAAAGTAATGTCGCAAAAGAGAAGAAGCTTTGCTTCAAAGTAATGTCGCAAAAGAGAAGAAGCTTTGCTTCACAACCTGACAGAAGATGTAAGAAGTAAATATTGAAGGTGATATGCAGTTGCTTCAATGCTAATATTTTCTCATACTCTCATTTACCTAGAGAAGGAGATAAACTGTGAACACCAAAACACCACAATATAGGTGGAGCATTCCATTCATTTAGGCTGATATAAAAGTATTGCACAGTCATTGAGACTAGTGAAAACAAAGGCTAGTAATTGGTCAAGTTGTGATAAGCTACCAAATCGCAAAATATTGAAAAGACACTCACTCATTTCCAGAATTCATCCTCATGGGTTGAAAATTACTGGGTGCAGGGACTCCATTAACCACATGACAGCTGGATATTCCATGGCTCATAGAATCAAGATGAGGTTGACCAGCGGCTGGAATTGGAGGTGGTTGTAGGACGGGGTATCCCATAGGCAAGTTGTTAACTGCAGGGCAAACGATTAGAAGTTACAAACCCAAAGCATGACATTTGAAAACATTATACTCCCCTCATCCTCAAACTTCGGTCAAATTTCCATTTGATAATGTCCCAAAATACACCTCAACTTTCTATAAGAAGTATAATTGAGCACTTGAAAAATTATGGCAGATTATGATTGGTAAAAAGGAAAAAGGAAATTGCAAAACAATATCAGATGTATTCCCTTAGTTTACATTTTCACTTTTCCTACAAGAATAATAGAGACAGAGGGAGAAATTTTTTTATATTGTGAAAGTGAGTATTAGAGCACACACAAGCTGCCCATAAACAACTATCCGGCGCTCAAGCCACTCACAAACACAAAGAATTATAGAGGGGAAAGGAAGAAGACTCCTTTCACTGCTCCATCTCTAAAAAAACATTTTTGTATGGGTATTTCAGATACCAATCTACACTAGATAAAGATAAGGGTGCATACATCTAGATTTCTGCTACAAGGTGGTTGATGTCAAAAGGTATGAGCCAAACATCTCAAAGTCTTCTCAAGAAAACATCTCCAACTATGTCATAACTCATAAGACAATAGAATATCAAAAGGGCCCAGGAATGAAGCTCCGTAACAGCAAAGTTCCAGAATGTTCATGGAGACATAAGTGTTCTCTCAAAGTGATTCGTATTGAGTCCATATGAAAGAGGAGCAAAAGTCACATTGCTATTAAATATTAATAGTCAGGCAGGCATTTCCAGAAGTAAAATAGAAGATTGCATTGTAAGACAGGCTCCCAACTGTCATTATAGTAAGGACATAGCAATCACGTTGCACTTACTTTAGAGATCCTATATCTTACCAGGCATAGGATGTATTCCATTCTGGATAGGAGCCAAAGGAACTTTTGGAGGTACGGAATACTTCATTAGATGATATTGGTGTTCAAGAAGATGATTGAATAAAACAATCTGCTTCTTCAATTTAAGCCTTATGTAATAGGCCCTGAAAAAATCAGCATTTTCTTCCTCCAATTTCTGCCATACTGGTCAAATGAGTTGAAATAAAATTGATCAGAACTACAACATAAGAAGATAGGTTTAATTACCAGATAATGAATTCAAAAGTCTTCCGGGTTTTTGAAATTCGATACGTGCAATTCCTTCGACACATAATACAATGTCATGGACTCATAGCTAACATGATCAAACACAGACACGCAGTAAGACAAGAAGAGGGAAGAAGAAGCTAATGGCGGCAAGTGAAATTTTCATCTTCCTTGTACAAAATTGGGGAGCTGAGCATAAAGTTATTATTTGTTTATTCACAATTACCTGTGCACAATTTCCTTGACAGAAGGTATATAAAAGCACTTCCATTTAAATGAATAATCTATATAACATCCATGAGAAATGATGTTGTGAATGTCATTCTAGCACCATTTACGCATGTCTATCAGTCAATTTAATTCATTCACATTAAGCATTTCGAGAATTTGCAACTGATCACAGATCCTACCTAAAGTAGTAAATCCTGGATCAATCCTTGCACGATTTAAGAGGGTCTTAACCACCTCATCTCTATTCATATACAGTTGTAAGCACCGTTCTATTAAATTCTGGACCTGCAACAAATCATATGTTCACACATTTCCAAATGAACATAGTATATCTTCCAAATAAAAGGAAACCAAAAAGGGACAAAAGCAGTTTTGCCTCACAAGTTCAATATCTTCTCGAGAAACTTTGCGTCCATCGTTGCTTGAAACAGCAGCTGAACCTGAGTCAGGAACTGGAGCTTCTGGATTGTTGTTATTTTGTTGGTCACTTTGGGACTCATGAGAAACTTGGTTGGTGGACTGTCTTTCAGGAGTGGTTTGAGAGTCCTGCACATATATATACAATTTTAGACTAAGGGATTCACATGATAGCGAAATAAGAGCACCAGTGCTAATGGTCGTCACTAACAAAATGCCAAATATTTAAACCCTAAAAGCCACAAGAGCACGAATATAAACTTGACAACTGTACAATGATGGCATATTTTTTATTAAAAAAAGAGAACTAAAGAAAATCAAATGGTCGAGATAACACTAAATAGATCAGTATATTATCTGACATCTGAAGGAGGGCTAAAGGGAGCTGCTGTGAGCCTTTCCATTCAATACTGTTTCCTCCAAGGACCTAAAAAGAAACAAGAGGAAAAAGGATGTTCTATATCCGCTCATAGCATGCTTGCAGAAGCTGCTTAATGAAAACTAAAATCTGCAATGTGGTACTCAGGACAGTTGACATGTTTTTATTTTTATTTTTGGAACTGCCTAGAATTTTACCTCCAGGTAAGTGCACGAGAAAGACAGACAGCACCAAAGAGGCAAGGATACAAGGTTTTACAATGGTGAGTTCTGATGCTAAACAATAAACTACACACATTAGTTGGACTTGGTGCGTTCACACAAACAATCTAACACTCCAGACAAGTTGAACTGAATGATATCAATGCACAGATACAGAGAGAGTGGAGTGAAAAGATAGGGTAAACCAGAATTGTACAGGTATAAGAGGTCAATGGCAAGCAGAGGAGTACATGACAGCATACTTGTTACTTTGACATATCACACATAGCACCATAATCAACGTTTACAGACCCAAACAATGTAAACCATTTCAGTTTCACCCCCGTTCAAACGTGAGAATAATACAGAACAATAAGGTAAACGCACCGGTGAGGTCTTCATTTCACTATAAATAAAACAGCCACATCTTGTTCTGTTGATTGGACAAAGCAAGTGCTATTCGATATCCAGAGGCACCAATATAAGAAAGACAGCCGCTGAAACACAAAAAATTGATAATGTATTAACATCAGCAATATAACAACTTTTGTCCATGTGCAATTGGATTATATTGAACAGAATACAGAACATTAAACACATATCAAAAGTGCAATAAAAGAAATTTGGAAAATGGAAGAAATATCTACATATCACTATATCAGCGACCTTTAGTGAGCATGTACTTCAGACTAGGCATGCCATAGCCATAATGCCCGACTAGGCGACTACCTCTTTTCCAAAATAAAAGGCACTGTTTGACTTCTTAAGTTCTATCTCGTTAGCTTTGATCCTCCTTTCATATACTGTATAATTGTAACAACCATAAATAACAACAACAAAGGCTGAGGTTTGATCATATAAGATAAATATGGCCAATTACTTTGAAATGTAGCTAGCAACTTTACTCTTATTAGTCTCATTACTAATTCCATTCAAGCTAACAATTCATCAATCTCGACGAGTATCACCATACACGAATAAGGAACTTCAAACGACAACTCTCGTGCTATGTTACATAATACAGTATGAAAGAACAACAACAGTCCTTCAATCCCATCAAGTCTCTACTAACAAATCCAGCCATCAGTAATTCACAAGTGTAAAACATAATTATCCCAATTATACTCTCAGTTAAAGCTACAACATTTACCCATATATATATTAAAGTAGAAACACCATTATGGAACAACTAATCATCAAATTTACCCCTAATTAGTAATTACACACTAACATTGAAGCATAGAACTAAACAACAACAATGCATAAAGTTACCAAATTTCATATAAATCATATTGCAAAAAAATTGTACTGTAAACAGAAATCTCAAACTAAACTGCAAACTAAACCCAGTCAGCAATTATTCAGAGTATCGATGAATTCAAAACAAGATCTAGCAAAAATTTACCTTAATTAGTGCTTAAAATATCTGCAACCTTCAAAAATTTAGGTAGTAAATGTAAATAATCACTAATTTCAGATTTTTAATCTGGAAAAAGCGATGAAGTTTCGACAAATTTATAACTCAATATTCAGTAATAAAATCTAATTGTGGAAAGAAGAACATCGAGATGGAAGAATTGAGTTTCCCAGAATAGTAATCTTAAAGAGTAGCTGAAAACGAAATTGAGAACTCAAAAAATTAAAATTTAAATTGTGGGAAGTTTTGGGGAAATTAAGTCAATAAATAAAGTTACAAATTACATTGATTGTGAAGGTAAAATAAAGATTAGGATGAAAAATGCAAAAAAAAAAAAAAAAAAAAAGAGTTATAGTTAGAAGGAAAGTCTTTTGGGGCTTTGACGCTGCAGAGGAGAGAGAGATGGAGAGGAGTGTGGAATGTGGAGATGAGAATGATAGTGAAAGTAGTTGAAAATTGAAATGACTCCTGGTTATTTCGAAATAATTTTGATTTTTGAATGCGTAATTTTAATCATTAATATTTTTAATTATTGAAATTAAAATATTATTACTTTTTTATTTAATTTTTATCCAAAGGACCGATTAAAGAAAAAACAAGAACAAAACCATTGAAAAAACCTTTATCATTTTCATATGACCCTGTATTATGTGTTTATTTATATAAAAAAAAATACATAGTCATGTGAAATCTTACTAGATTTGTCTCGTTACATATTTTCACAATATCTACGTTCTATAATTTTTAATTATACATAATAAAAAAATATTAATGTTCAAAATTATACATTGTGCGTTGGTAAACATGTTAAATTCTTTGTGTACAACTATTAAAAATAGGAGGAAGTATAATAAAGTTGATATATTTAAAGATTTATAAAGTTAATTTTTTTAATCCAACAATATATGTGAAAACCCGTGGATGTCAACTAGTTAAATTGATTAAAATCTTGGGGATGTGGTATCTAAGACTTGAGAACAAATTCTCTCTACATCATTAAAAAAATATGTGAAAACCTAATAATTGTAATCTGTTGGATACTCTGAAATTGAAATTTTTATAAGTAGATTTTTTCAATTAGGATTGAGGATATTTAAGTGAGATAAGGTTTTATTTGTCTCTTTTGCATTCATAATTATCCTTATATATGGGATGCTCTAAAATTTACACCAATAACAATCTCTTATTATTAAATCAAGATGCACAATTCCAATTAACTTATCTAACTTATTGTCTTATGTGGGGCTACTCTTATCCAACAATTCCAATCAACAACACTTAGATTCTATATTTATAACATTTTTACAATTAATAAAATATCATTTGTCTATATTCAATTAATGTAAATATTACAAAATTAATAACTTTTTATTTAGATTTACCAAACTATCATACTTTTAATGAGATATCTTTCCTTTGGGTTTCTATTGCACTCGAAAATGAATTTATACTTCCTTCATTTCATATTACTTGAAACGTTTATCGGGCTAGAGCTTGCCAATACATAACTTTCATCATAAAGTTGCTATTTTGGAACTATATGTCGAGATAAATCTAATAACATTCCATATGACTATATTTTTTCTTATGTTTAATTTACAAAATATTGTTAAAATGGAGAGAGTACTTACGACCTCCGTTCCTTTTTAATAGTTACACTTACACTTTTCACGCATGCCGATTTACTACTTTGAGCCTTTATATTCTAATTTTGTATTTGTAAAAAATATAAAAAGTCGATATTCTAAAATTACATATTGAGACGGATCAAACAAGGCCATACATGTACTATATTTTCTCTTAACCATAAATCACAAATGATAGTCGAAAAATTTGTGAATAGTGTCAAAAGTGAAAGTGTAACTATTAAAAAGGAACGAATGTAGTATAATTTAACATACAACCCTGGGCACACATTAGAGGAAACAAAGACAACATGGAATTCTCCACCCTGAGGCCTCTTGAACCAAAGACAGAAAAACATAGTTAGGCCAAGTAGGTCAACCCCAACAGAATTTCAAACTTTTCTTTCACTTTTGGGCTCAAGAGCTTGAACCACATGTGGTTCTAATATGTTAGCCGAAGAAGGTACAGTACTTAATTTTGGAAGAAAGACTATTCCAAAAAGAAAATAAAAAAGAAAAAGAAAAAGAAAAAGTTGATCTGGGTTCTCGAGAAATGTTGTCTGCTGGTGTCACAGCTTCACCACTGCACTCAACTCCACTTCTAAACCATAAACTATCACCTTCATTCATCAACCTCTTTCAAAAAATCAATGGAAAACCTCATTTTATTGGTAAATTTATTCAACCCACTAACAATTTTCTGTCAAAATCAATAAAATTTTATGTAAAATGCTCTTCTAGCACCCAAGGGTTTGGTTCATCAGACCAAATTCTCCCTCCTGAAGAACAACAACAGGTTTTTTTTTTCTCTCTTTCTCTCTCCTCTAGCTGCTAACATTGTGTATTATTTTCCCAAAATTGATTTAATGGGATAGTTTATTATGTTGTAGGATCAGACAAATGTGGGATTTTGGCAGAAGTGGAAGGTAAATCTCATACATACTTCTATATGCTTAGGGCCTGTTCTCCCCAGCTTATTTTCATTTCAGTTCAATTCAGTTTAGTTCAGTTCCTAAATTATTATCATTACTATTAATTAGTTATAATTTAATTCAGTTCAATTCAGTTCAGTTCAGTTGTTTTATGCCGAAGAGAACAGACCCTTAATAAGCAATATTTGTTGTCAAAGATTTGATCTTTTTGTGTAAAAAATTGGAAAATTGTTAGGCAAATTCAGCAGAAATGAGTGCAAAACTAGCAAAGCTTGGACTAGCAGCTGTGCTTGCTTATGGGTTGTTTGATGGAGTCACTTATACCACTTTCTTTGTCATGTCCTTCCTTGGTTATGAGAAGAGTACTGGCAATAACCCTGCTGCTAATCTCAACGCTTTAATCGGGGTATTTCCTAAACCAGATTTGTTATTTAGTCTCTCCCTTGTTGGTATTGCTTGTGTTTTAAAATAATGTGTTTGATTCTGTTAAAAGCCACACTTGTGAAAACTGTATTTGTGAACTGTTGGAAGATCTGAGTTTATTACTATCGGCTCGTTTGGTTAGTGGTCATAAATGGTGGTAATGGTAATGCATTGTAGTATATAATTGTAAAGAAAATCCCATGTCATTACCCATGGTAATGATGTCTCATCCCCAAATATCCATTTTCTTCCTAAAATTTCGTTACCATCCATTACCACTTGGGAATGTGGTATTGGGTGGTAATAGAAATTTATAAAGGAAAACTCATGTTTTGTGATGAAATTTCAATACCATGGGTATTGATATTATAATTTTTTTACAAATTTACACAAAAATAATATTACCATTAGCACCATTGATGATCACTAACTAAACGGGCCGATACTTCTTTCTAAATTTCATCTCTCTCAGATTTTGCCTTTTTGGGTGTTAAATTGTATAGGGCATGTGACTAGTTAGATGTGTCAGTCCTTGTTGAGGGCGTTGTAATGTGTTGTGAATTTGTGTTGAGTGTTATTTACTGCTTGTCAGCATAATTGTTTCGTGGATGTATTATGTTAATAGGTAAGCATTACGTTAACTACTTAACTGTTGTGAATAACCTTATAACAGAAGTAGAGACTACACTGATCCGCCTTCCTATGACGACAAAGGACTAGGACTTTCATAGAAAATAAACCCCTTGGTTCAAGAAAAGCGGTTGCTTACTAGTATATTACTACATTGTGAATTATGTTGGGACTTGGGAGTAGGTGATTTAACAATGGTGTAGAAAAGTAATCTTTAAGACTTCACTAGAAGAGTTGCAAGCTTTGGACCTGTAAAATGTCCTTAAATATAAGCAACACAAATTGTGGGTTTTATTTTTTAATAAATATTTTTGTGTTTAGAGAGCTACAGAGGTTAGACAAGATTCAATCTTATAGCTGACATTCAAAACATAAGTTGTAGTTCATACTTCTTGAGTATTATTCTGTGTGGAGTGCTAGAGAGATGACAACTTTGAGATTATTTACAAGGTTTCTCTATTTTCATTTCCCGTATGTGTAAAATATGGCTTTCCTCGGGTTTCTCCACACAAAATGCACTCTGTTGTTTGTTGTAGTTAGTCAATCCACATCAGAAGCTAACAGGTGGTCATTATAATGCTTTATATTGTTTTAAGATCGTTGGGGTTCTGACACCATATTTTAACTTTCTAGGAAACAATGTAGTGTGTTCTTTTTCACATCACTACATGATAAGAAGCTACCAACTCTGTATTGTACTTTTGTTTGGCTCTCCACCATCACTAAATGTTCAGGAGCATAGTAGTAGTTTGGAAGTTTTCAGGGTTATAGATTCCTCGTCGAGTTTATGTAGTTTCGTAATTTTTTGACTTGATCCAGATTGTGGAATTATGGTCATCACTTGCTCCTTATTGCACTTCTATATATGTGAATAGTAAAGCTCATAGTACAACTAACAAGTGAAAACCTATCCTACATGGCATAAAAATGTGAACAAGACAACAAGTGTTTCATTTCCGTACCAGTGGTCCTGCATAACTAGTTTTCGCTACTGCTACAACGGTTGAGGTCTCAGTTTCAGATCTTACACTGTTAATTTACCATGTAACCATAGAAAATATATGTTTGTGGATACAACTGAGCTTGGGTCAGGTTCTTCAATCTCTCGAGTCCTTTGCAGAGTTCTGGTGACCCCTGTTAGGTTTACGACAGATTGCTGGTTTTATTTCTTTCAGTGTTTCTTTAGTTTCTGTTGGTTATTATGTTTGATAAAAAGAAGAGAAAATATCGATCATACTGGCTAGTGAACAATTGATCTGCATTTACAGTTTCTTAATAAGTCTGCCAAAAATAGAAGATACTACAGAAGTCGGGAGAACGAAAGCTGGAATCAGGAATCATTTGAACTCTAGAACAGAAACTTCTAGTGGGGCAACATGTTCATGTCTGATACCTTCGTACAATGGGAATTCAGGTCACTGATTAGGACTGTAGGTTAAACCAGTTGCTCACTTTTGATCTCTATCCACATTTCCTTGTTTGGTAATAGCTCCTCACTATGCCAGATGAGTTCTGACGTAGTATTGACTATTTTACTTTCTGACATTTTATGGCCTGAAAATAGAGAAATTGCTGATAAACCAAACACAAATGCCAACCCATCCTGTTTTACCTGAGAGGTTCAACATGGACGGTTGAAGTGAGAGTCAAAGCAAATTGAACACTTTGACATACTTTCAAGAATTCTCCACATATGGCCATAAGTTGATTTACTTCTTAGCTAATTGTAACTATACACAGAAGTTCGAAATTCAGATTATTCATGTCCCAGAATTGCAAATTGCTTCATAAGCTAGAATCTATAATCTTTAATTTTCTTCATCAATGTAATTAATGTGGTATGCTAGAATTCTGTCAGACTTTGAAAAATCATTCATTGGATTATTCCTCAGAATTGTTATGCTACTTATTTTACTTGTCTCCTGAGAATCTATCCATCAATCAAACTTTTCTACCATCCGTAATGGCTGATATCGCGAAAAATTAAACCCCACATAGTGATTATATTTTAGAATCCAATATCATCCTTTTCCCCCTATGATCCCCTTTATTCATGATGCCCCCTGTGCATGGGCTCCTATACAGTAACAGCATCACTGTCATATCTCGACTGATAGCACCTCACTACCAATAGTTGCTTTTGCAAATTCTTTGTTCCAAGTGAATGTTCGTATACCCTGCTGATTTTGGTTACCGAAGTTAAGGACCTGGTATGAATCCACTGTAACACCATGTAATGCTTTTTGAATTCTCACGAGAGTCTCATATTCCAGATTGTTCTCTTGATGTGGGCTGGAAACAACGTCACAAGACCCTTTCGAGTGGCAGGGGCGGCAGCACTAGCTCCAGTTATTGACAAAGGTTTAAGGAAGATCCAAAAAGCTCTGAACCTACCCAGTCTTGTTTATGCTTTTTCCCTTGTGGTGGGTATTGTTGCTACATCTTGTTTCACAGTTATAGGCTTGCTTATTCTATCAAGATGGGGAAAATAAATTTGGAGCATTCAGCTGAGTGAAGCTGCCTTTGGCTAAAGGTTATCTTTGTGATGACAAAATCATCTTAATTTTTGCAAGTTTCACTTGTATAGCTCGATGAAGGTCCTTATACTAGTATGGACTATGTAATGAAGTACTCACCCCATTTTTTTTGATCTACACACTTTGTACTTTGACACTATTCACATATGTCACTTTGACCATCATTTGTGGTTTATACATAAAGAAAAACATAGTCAGTGAGATCTTGTTAGATTCGTCTCAACATATATTTTTAAAATATCTATTTTCTTTTACTTCTTTATAGTTAGATAGTTTAATTGTCAAAGTTTTGCGTTGGCAAATGTGAAAGTCAAACTGTGTAGATTAAAAAAGAAAGGGATTTATTGGAGTCTTCACGGGTCGATTCAAAACATTTAGAAGCATATTAAAGTCCTTGGAGAGTTGGAGTTGGGGGGGGAAGTTGAGGGAAAGCCTCACCTTCAAGAGCCGTAGTTGGCAAGAGCCGATTATGTAACTAAAGGTCACAAGGAAGGAATCATACCATAAACAATACGACACCAAGTAATCTTGACATAAATTCCTATTTGATCTCTCGTTTTCGTTTTGCTTTAACCTATTGCTTTTCAATGTAAACTAGTTGCTGGGTCCGGACGATGTCCCGAGTTATATTTGAGTGTTAAATTTCAGTATTCGGCCCAACTATTGTTTCTTTTCATTTGATCATTTGTTTATACTTCGGTTGTACCTCATCTTTCTACTGATTGTTGGCCGGCGAAAGACAATTTAAATAAATTGGATCCTAACTTTATATGTTGGACATGGAATTAAATAAAGTTGTTTACATACTCCAAATATTGGTAGTCGTGAGGATTGGGAAGATGAGTTGACATACTTCATCGTTGATTTTGTGCTCTCTTATTTCCATTTTGTCGCTTTTCACCTTTTTATATAAATATATATAATAAAGAAGCAAATTATTAGTAATAACTTTGCGGCTTCATTGCAAATTCACACTGACTTTCTAAGCAAGTGTTTGGGAATTCGACCTCTTTCCACGCGTTTTAATAACCTATATAAATATAGATGCGTGTTGGTGAAATGCTTGGTTTAATAAGTGATCTTATAGTGTTAAGGGCATAACATACATTGTTAGAGAAAGAAGTGTCCATGACATGTGGTCATAGACTTTGTTACTACTTACCCTTATACTTCATCTGTAACAGAAAGAATGCAACAATTGGGTATTATTTGTGAGGTATAAAATATTCAATTGTTGCATTCTTTTTGTTACGGAGGAAGTAGTACCTATGTAACACAAAAAGTGGGATCATTATCTCTTTAGTTTTCTAAGGTCGCACTTTTAGGGTTTATTTTCTTCTCATTATTTATCTTGAATATTTATTTGAATTTATTAAAACTTATTATAATTTATGGGATCTTATCTGACATTTCTAACTTTTTATTTTTTTGAGGGAAAATTTACTCGAACTTATTTGAATTCATAAGACCTGAAATTTAGTTTTTTAAGGTGAAGAAAACGCACCTTTATTCGTTTAGATCCTTATTTCATATTTAAAGACATTAATGTTCAAACTTAAGCCAAACAAACAAATTACACTTGGGGCCTGTTCTCTTCGGCATAAAACAACTGAACTGAACTGAACTGAATTAAATTATAACTAATTAATAGTAATGATAATAATTTAGGAACTGCACTGAACTGAACTGAACTGAAAATAAGCTGGGGAGAACAGGCCCTTGCAATCATCTCCAAAACTCGCAATTACAAACTACAATTATGTTTATGATTGTATTATCGTTATTGTGATAGGATGATTCTTCAACCTTCAAACAAAATCAGATCAAATTATATATGATCACATTATTTCAGATAAAATTACAAAGACGTATATTGTTGGTATTATATACCTCTAACGAATCTTAACATTTTATCTTTAAAAAATCTGAACTTGAGTAACATAAACTTACACTAGCTCTAACTTTCTTGATTTTTGACATTGATTCCTTGCATTAAGTTATGTACGATAAGTATTCGGCTAATTACACTTAACGTGCATGTTACACAAAATCTTAAGAAGTAGATGAAATTTACCAATGATGTACATCCTCTGTTTCTTTTTAAGTGACACACTTCTCTCTTTTATGTGAGAGCTTTTTGTGAGAAGTGTGTCACTTTAAAAGAAACGGAGAAAGTATATGCTCCAAACGTGCTTAACAGACCATCAATCCATCACCCATGAGGCCATGATGCCTAATAGCAAAAAGAAATGTGGTGGTGCGAGTTGCGACATATAAGTGACCTACAAATAAAAATAGACCAGAAACAGAGTGATCATGGTTAAATTTTTCTTCTGAAATTAAACTAAACTTGCTTTATTGAAAAAGTAACTTTAACCCGTTCAACTTACTGTCATTCAAGTGGAATTCCACACCATAAATCACACGAACTTTTCGAAAAGTATACCTTAAAATAAAATTATTACAATAAGATAGTTCGAAATGTCCATATCAATCATTAGGTAAAGTAGCATCTCCTAACTTCCAATGCTTTGTATAAGCACAGCATACCGGTATTGTAGGCTTGATGCCCCTTATATATGAAGGAGTTTTCATTATTGCATCCAAAAACCAGTTATACTATTTACTGTAGCATTTCTCTTTTCTTTTTTCCATATATTTCGGCCATGTTTGACAATGAACTTGTTAGCTGATCATATCAGCGAGTGTTTGGTAAATAGTTAATAGCTGATTATATTTTAGCCTAATTGTCAATCTACCTCAATATACCCAATTCTATCTCACCAAAAAGCTCCTTCCACTATCTTTTTCAAGATCAGAGGTTTGGGTTAAAAAGCACTTTCAATTGTCTATATACCAAAACACTAATAGTAGAAGATTTGGTTAACAATTCGCTAATATAGGTCAAAATCTCTAATTTTTGTTGAATCCTCAATTTACCAATGGCCTTTAATTTTTCGTATTATTTCTTCCCATATTTTTGTGTGAGCATCCACAATATACTCCCTCCCTCCGTTTCTTTCTTCTTTCTATAAATAATGTGAAAAGAAGTCAAGTGGATTGGGTTAGTAATAAGATAAGTGGGTAAGTGGATTTACTATATTAAGGGAGACCTATTAGGCGGGACATCCATGGTAAATAATGATTAAGATTAGATGGGTAGAGGCACATAGTCCGTGAAAGTAATGAGGTCCATTAAATGAGACATTGTGGGGTGGAATGAGGAATAAAATAAGTTATTCTAAACCTAAAATATAAAAAGAATATTCCAAACAAGAATATTTTAAATAAAGATTTTGTCCAAATTTGGTATTAGGGTTAGGTGCTTGAGAGTAGGGGGAGAAGATAAGATGATCGCTATTCCTAAACACCACACTTAACAAGGTTTAGACCCAACATTTCTAGAATCTAAGCTAAGAGTCTTGTCAAGTGACCAGAGACTACTTGATAAAAGAATACTCTAATATGGAAAGTTGAAACAACAAATAATAATGAAGTAATTAGGCCCTATTCTTTTCGACTTATTTTCAGTTTAGTTTAGTTCAATTACTCTCTGCAGTTTAGTTTCTCCCAGTTCAGTTTAATTTCTCCCAATCTAAAAGAACGGGCTCTTACATTACTAAGTTTATTTTGGATTGTAATTTGTAGTATTTTGAACAAATTTATCACGATGATAAGGTAGTATGGGACAAATATAATGAACAGAAAAAAAGTGATTGGTCGACTACCATCCATCTAAAGACAATGTGGAAGAAAAACCCTAATTATTGGAGTAAAATCAGAGACCAACCATTGCATGTGGCTGAATCGGATGGTTGGAATCTTGTATAAGTGCTCTTAAGTGTTTCAATTAGTGTTTAACTTTAATAAAGCTCCAAAACAACTGACAGTACTACTTGTGGAACAACAAAAGCATAAATCAAATCAGCATATGGGTTTCTTTGTACTCAAAAACACCATCTTATACCATAAATTTTGAAGACTGATTTAAATAAAGGAATGAATCATCTTGTCCTGAAGGATCACGGACGATTGGCTATTTTTGGAAAGTTACTAGCCTATTACAATTCTCTTATGTAGCCAAGTGTATAGGATGGGTTGTTTGAAATATGACTTTTTGCCATTTTTATAATGGTTGGCTTTAAACTTGTTAATCTGGTCAATCAATTAAACTAATAATAAAAAAAATGTAAATGACATTCTCATTGGCTAAATCTTTCTAGACACAAATCAAACAAGTGGTTGATTTTGACTATTGGCCTTTTCATTATATGAAGGATTGTTTTGGCCAAAAAACATGTGATATCCCATTATCCCTTAATGTAAATTTTCCCGATGTCAAAAAAAAAAAAACTATTATGCATATATGAGTTGTTTCATGTTAGAGAATAGGATAGGAAATACCTAGTTCATTAGTACTAAAAAACTATTTACCATTTGACCAAATCTTATGATTTATCTTGGTAATAAAAGAAAATATCCATATATATATGTGACATACAGTTTTCTATGCATATCGCATATGTTGATATATACGAGTGCCATAAAAACCTCATAGTGTAGTTGGATGATCAGTTTTGCAAACAAAAAAAAATCAAACCAAACAATTGTTCGTAGTTCAATAATTTTAGAAAATCAAACCGTATTAGCATTAACAAGTGCAAAAGTCAAATTGTTTTAGAGGGTGGCTTGGTATTGTTTGATTTGCAGTTTAGCCATAATCTTCATGTTCATATGTTACATTACTGCAAGTTAACTTTCTAATGTGGAAATCATTACACAAAGAAAGTATGAATTATAGACTTTAGTCTTTCTAGTCTTTCTCTCTTTTCAATTTGCGAGGTGGAATCATTTCTTAATGATGCCACTTATTGTACCGTCCTGTCGGTGAATTACATAGGCACCCATGCTTGTATTCAAAGTTCAAACTATTACCACTTACGAACGTAATCCTTTTAAGTTATACTCCACATGCACCTGTTTTTGCTCTCTACTTCTTCTTTCTTCTTATGGATTACACTAAATATGTTTATGAGATAGATGGAGTATTTGGTAGCTAATGAGCCTTGAATTACGGTACGTTGCCCATCTAACTGATACGTCATAAATTAAAGAAGTTATATGGTAAAGACTAAACTACTCGGACGAAGTTGTAGAGGCTTGCACAGCTTTAATTCTATGGCAACAAGCTAAAGAAATTTTGATGGCAATTTAAAAAGTGCGTCCTTCTTGCCTAGAATAGATGAGGAAGAAACATAGATAGATGAGCACAAGATGGGAGACTAGGTTGCGGTCTTCTCGTCACCTTAAGAAATTCAGTTCCAATTCATATAAATTAAGATAAGTTTATTTCAGTTCATATAAGTTCTACACCTTATAAGATACTTCAATAGATTTTAAGAAGGTCAGATTAGTTCAAATATTTTACACAAGTTCATTTAAGATAAGTTCAGAAAATTGGATTTTTTTTTAATTATATAGAGAACCAAGTTCAAGTGAGAAGACTTCATGTGAAAAGTAAGAGGAGATTTAACTCAGATTGTAAAGTGATGTAACTCTAACGTACAATAACTAAAAAAGCAAACAAATTGCTATTGACTCAAATAATTTTATGGCGTAACTCTAAACTCTAACTCCTCACTTCTCACCCTCAGACCTTACAAGGAGAAAATTCTAATAGGAAGATGTGAGAATAGTGGATAATAATCAATTTTAGTAAACATGTAACCCTTTATTAAAATATCACATGGTCCATTTTCTTGAAAATCTAATCCTTCACGAAGATTTGCCCCGCAAAGAAAAAAAAAATGATTACATGTTACCCAAAAGAATTACTTGTTTGTTAAAAAGCACCACTATATAAAATTCTCGTGTGAACACTTCTAATATGAGAGCGTGGGAACAGTGAAATAGTAATTCATTTCAATAAAAATATATCATTTATTAAAGATATTTCATGGTAATCATTTTCTCCTAAATATGTTTTCCTTTGTAAAAGTGATCCCACAAGGTAAAAGAAGGTTACAATTTAGCAAAAAATGGATTACATCTTGGTTAAAAATGAAAACTGCAAATAACCTGATTATTGGTGTATTATCATTGAGATGTTATTGGTTCTAATATTCTACTTAATTTATAAAATATACTGCTTATTTTACTAAAAATACTAGTACTTATTTTTACTAAATATATTACATTCGATAATGATTTGAACAAAAAATATATAGAACGAATCTAAATTGGGCAAAGCTCGAGAGAAGGGTGACAATGATGGCCTCGCGTCTATATATAGTAGCCTCTAGTAATCTATTCCTCATCTACTGCCATTAACATAAATTTCTTGCTTCGTAGAACTCACCTCTGTTTTATGCCTCTTCTCTCTGTTTCAATTTACTTGTTCAAAACCCATATTGTCATTTTATCATCCTCTCTCTGTCAGATATCGTAGGTCCGCAACACATTACACCCCAATTGGAAGATAAAAGTTGGTATGCTTCTTTTTATCATACATTATATCATATGAGATGTTTATTAATTCCCTTATTTTTTCTTAATATGTTGGACACTTCTCCACTTCACTCGTAGTATGCATCATCTCCATTGTCCATTGATCATGCATTCTACATTACTGGCTATAAAGATGAACTGCTAGCTAGACACGAGCCATACAAAAAAAAAAATCTAGATTCTAGAACAAGGAAATGCACTTCGAGCAAACTATTTAGGGTTGAAGTCATGGATTATGTCTAGCTAAAATTCAAAATTTGAGGTGTTGAATTTCAATAAGAGAGCATTAAGAAGGAAAACCTTAACCTAGTAAAGATGTTTTTTTTTTTTTTGAGAAACTAGTAAAGATGATTTCTAGTTCTTTGTTTGATTTGTAAAATGTGATAAATAGTTTTTCCAAAGATGAAAAATAGTTCTTGAGAATATAAAACATTTTCCTTTTATAAAAAGGTAAGTTCACATATTCCTATTAATCTCTTATTTCCAATTTATCTTCTCCCATCCATCCTCTTCCCTTTATTTTCATTTTTCCTTTTTTTCTCTAAATTTTCTTGTGAGGAACTAAACAAAGAAATAATATTTTACACTTTTGTGTTCCCCTTGGGTGGATCTACATAGTAAGTTGTGGACGAATTTTGATTTTCTGAATTTTTGTTAGTATAAAAACAAAAATTTGTAGTTTTTTAATTATAAAATTGACTATTTGACCCTACTAAGATATTTTATATTTATTTTGAACCTCTAATATATATCAGTATGGATCCGCTAGTGGGTTGTTCCCCTTAGAAATGTTGTCTATCCAACCGATCAAAGCCGAAGAGTCATCAAATAATCCACTAATATGAAAATTCTACATTGTACTTAATGCATTACAAGATAATAAACTTCATTCAACTTTTATAAACCAATTTGTTAGTAACTTTCCTTATTTTCCATCACTTTATTACAAAAAAAAATGTCGAATGACAATCTAATAAAAGTAAGTCAATTAGCCATAACTCGGTTTATATTTTTACAAAATAATATGCTTGAAGTTAATAATTTAGAAAACAAGGGGAAAAAATACTTTCTCGAGGGCAATTCTCAACTTTTCACTCAACCATTGCAATAGTAATTAACACTTTATGTTAATTAATCCATCTAGCATTCTTTTTATGTGGAAAGAAGTAACTCATACTAATACTATGTGGGAGTGTGAAACCTTCTTACCTTTGGTTAAAAGTAGAAACCATAATATTGACCAAACCATGTAACAGAAAGGTAAAAGTTCATTCCTCTCGATGACTTTTGCCCACGATTTTGCTGCCAGACTGCAACTGTGGAGAGATATGGAACATTTATGTTAATAATGTATTGTGCACGATATTCTCAATTAATTAAATTGTGTATAACACAGTACACACATAAAAAAAGCGCTTTTCGTTTTTTTTAAGTACTCTCTATAGTCTATATGCATTCAAGTTTTTAGATAGAAAAGAAGCTAGTCACATACAGGGCCGTTCCTGACATTCTATAGGCCCGAGGTGAAACTAAAGCTTGGGGCCTCTTACATGTGGTGGCAGAGCTAGATTTTTCGCCACTAAGAAGTACTTTATTTGACACTTACACAACAAAATAAGTACACTTGTTTTTTCTCAAGACAGCATCAAAAATAGATAATGAAGTCGTGTATATATCTTAATAAGTATTAAAGTCAAAGTAGGCAATTAAAAAAACGAAGGAATTATATTTTTTAGGGTAAGTATACTATTTTTATATAAAGATATATTATTTTGGAAAAATTGATTCTAATAATCCAACCTTTGGGCCGTTCGCTCAAATTAAACCCACCTTTTGATTATTTTTTAATAATCCAACCTTTTAACATAATCTGCTCATATTGAACCGTGAAACCTGCAACTTGTTGAACTTGTAAAATTAATTTTTTTTTTCCAAGTTTCTCTTTTCCTTCTCTAATCTCTTTCTCCCTTTGTTTTTCTTTTACCTCCCTTACTCTCTTCCTCCCCCCCTCACCCCCTTAGTAGTCGGTATTCACCATTCACCAACGCCCCCACCCCCTGCGAACCCCCAATTCCGCTGCGAGCACCCCCCTCCCTCCCCTCCCCCCCCCCGCCGGCCAGTGGAGCACCCCACCCCCACCCCCATCGCTTGAAATAATATCCAAAATCTTAACCCGATTACCCGTAAAATCGGTTTGCCGATTCAAATGCGTTTCAAAAACATGGAATTCAATAATTTACAACCCAAAATTCAACTCTTTGTACATTTCCCACAATTCTCCTTCTGTTTCATAGTTCATCCTGGACCTCGAGTCATCGAGTTTCACACTTAGTCAGACAAAGAGGTAATTCATTTTAACCATGTTGCTCCCCCTAACATAAGCTCACTCTCTGTTGATCCTAATCGTTTAGTAACTAATACAATCATTAACCCAAAATGCCCTGCTATTATCTTCTGCTCTAGCAATGGATTAATGTTGTTTCCCATCTTAATTGAGAGGGACCCACATAAAGAACATGAGAAAAACCCTGCTTATTTCTCGTCTTATACAAGTGAAGATTGTTGGGTTGTGGTGGTGCTGTGTGTAGTGATGGAAGAACTGGGTGGTAGTTGGGGGATTTTGGGTGGATTTTGTTGGTGGGGGTGGAGCTAGGATGGGTTTGGGTGTTGTTTTGTGGTGGGGAGGAGTGAGAAAAAGAGGTTGGAGAAGGTGGTTTCTTGGTGCTGGAGTCAAAGAGGAGTGGAAGTGGTGGTGGACTGGTGGTGTTGTTGACAGTGGTGGTGGTGGTGTTGTTGGCGTGGTGGACTGGTGGTGGTGTGGTTGTTAGTTAGTTTAGTGGTTAGATTAGTTTTAGTTAGGTTAATTAAAGCTAAAATTAATTAATTAATTAAATTAGAACCAATTAGAATATGACAGGTGTACAATTAACTCATTATATTGGTCACCAACCTGTTTCAACAGGTCACAGTTCAATATGAGCAGATTATGCTGAAAGGTAGGATTATTAAAAAATAATTAAAAGGTGGGATTACTTTGAGCGAACGGCTCAAAGGTTGGATTATTAGAATCAATTTTTCCTATTATTTTTGACACTTACACCTATCAAGATATATAACTTTAGAGGATAAATATCAATTGTTATTTTGTTAAAAAAGGTAGATCTGATACGAGGTAGCAAAGTGGTTATTTTATTTGTTGAGGAAAAAAAGATTGAAATAGCAATGGATTGTATCAAAAAATGAAATTGCAAAGGCTAATGTAGGACAAATAAAAATAAAGTGTAAAAAGTATTGTGAGATAGATAATGTAAAAAGAAAAATGTAAAAAGAAAAAAAAAACTTTTTATTCTAAAGGGATTTGAACCCATGCCTTCAGTGCCTTGTGCACTAGTAAGTATAGGTGCAAACCAGCAAGCCAAACTTGATTTTTATTTAATGTAGTTGTTGTTAATTGGATTTTTTTGTCAAAAACTACCTATTAATTGCAACTTTTTGAAAACAACTACCTAATAAGTCTAATTTTTAAAACAACTATCTTTTATCATGTTTTTTTTGTTAGCACTACCAATACACAGTAAACGTTAGTAATTCCGTCTGGTAGGCCACACTTGACAATTCCCTCCATTTTACAAGTCGTGGGTTTGTCTTCTTTCCCCTCTTCATTGAATTAGAACCACCAACCTCATACTCTAGTATTTAGTGTCAACAAAAAAATTTCTCTCTCCTTCCTTTTACTTGGTGAACTGCAGATTGCCCCCATCATCTTTCATTCTTCTCTCACACCATGAGTTGATTGGTAAGTGTTGGTTGACATCCTTCTAAAAATAAATTGAACAATGTTAAAATCATGAAGGTTTGTCAAAAAATGTTTAAATAAAACCGCAATTTGGTGAATTTGATAAATTTCACAACCCCAATTTGAAAAACTAATTTCTTGCGTATTGGGGAATTCACAACTATTAACAGTAATGTCGTAAATTTGTGGAGAGTAGGAACCGTTTACCTGATCTTCAGATGCGAGATGAGCATTGCGGATCTTGTTGGTCTTCTTCAACTGATTTGAATGGTGGAAGAGATGAGAGAGAATGGCGTGATGTGAAGAGATGAGATGAGAGAGAATGGTGTTTGAAGGAACCGGGGAAGAGGGGTGTCGAATGAATTGGGAAAGTAGTTAAGGGAATTGTCAAGTGGGGCCCGCTAGACGGAATTACTAACGTTTACTGCAGTCCGTCGATGGTGCGCACGAGTATAGGTAGAGGATGGTGCGCACCATCCAAAACGCAACAACAAACACATAAGCGGGTTCATTAAACCAAAAACGCACGGAAAGAACATTTGTTCATCTCCAATGAACATATAAGTAATGACAACATAAATATTTATCACAATGAACATATAAGTAATTTGAAAGAACATTTTGAAGACTTGGATGAACAAACTAACATTTGAATCAACAATATGTTAATGAAGTGAACATTTGTTCATCTCCAATGAACATATAAGTAATGACAACATAAATATTTATCACAATGAACATATAAGTAATTTGAAAGAACATTTTGAAGACTTGGATGAACAAACTAACATTATTTGAATCAATAATATGTTAATGAAGTGATAAATGAACAATAGTAAATTTGAAAAATATTTTGAAATTTGAATTTTGAAAATCAGCGACAATTTTGAATTTTTAAAATTTGAAAACACACTGTATTTTGAAATTATGCGAAAATGTTCAATCCAAAATTGCAATTGTTCATTCAACAGAAAGAATGTGTTTATCACACTAAATTTTTAATAAATGTTCATTCCAAAATTCCAAATGTTCAATAAAAATAGCGTGTGTTCATTATACTACAATGTCCATTGGAATAAACTGGATGTTTATTGGTTTACAAATTACAACACACATGGGGTGAAAAAGTTGAGGAAATAGAAATTGAGGTGGGTCCCACAAATGTTCATTCCAAAATTGCAAATGTTCAATGAAAATTAGCGTGTGTTCATTAGACTACAATGTCCATTGGAATAATATTGATGTTTATTAGTTTACAACGCACATGAGGTGAAAAATTTGAGGAAAGAGAAATTGAGGTGAGTCCCACAATTGTTTATTGGAAAACTGCAGATGTTCATTGGAGACCGTGCGCACCTAGAGGAAGGTACTTCCGTGCGCACCTTCGAATTTTCGACGTTTACTGTATATTGATAGTGCTAACAAAAAAAAAACATGATAAAAGGTAGTTGTTTTAAAAATTAGACTTATTAGGTAGTTGTTTCCAAAAAGTTGCAACTAATAGGTAGTTTTTCACAAAAAAAACCTTGTTAATTCTATTTATTTAAAGCTTCTTGAAAAATTGGGCCCCTTATGTTTATGGGCCCTGGGTGGTTGCCCCTCAAAACAACCCCCAGGGCCGGGCCTGGTCACATAGTTGACAGAATCTAAATGTTTATTTGGTGGACATAAAACAAATTAAGAAAATTGGTGGGAAGATGAAACCTTTGCAGTTGTTGATTGATAAAAAGCACATGAAGTTGTATTTCTTTAGAAGTTCTACCTTCTACAAAATAAAGAAATTGCTTACCTAGAATCCTTTAGTTCAATAGAGATTCATGTCGCAGACTCGCAGTTATACAACATTTTACACTTTCTAAAAAGGGAATAACATAAACAGAACAATGTCCTATGAAGTGTTGCTCCCATAAAAAGATTCTGGCTAACGTTAGTATTTTAGCTGATTCAGTAGCTCTAATGAGAATACTCAAAATTACAATCCCAGATCAATCATAATCTTGTCGTCACAGATTCTGATAGACTACGCTACTCTAGCATAAAGAGTTGCGCGTTTTGCCTTCCTACCCTTGTACATGGGCTGATTATGATCCTATTGAATCTGGGGATACTAAGCCAGTCACAAGGTTCATGTCAAGCACCAAAAAAGAAATCAGGCTATTCTATATAGCTAGCATACATCGCACACAGCTTCTCTCTTGGCTTCGCCAGGGGAACAAAGCAACTTGGGCCGTTGCTATACTGAAGTTGAAGCTAGGTGGCTAGGTGCTATAGGGTAAGATAAAACCCCTTAATCACCAATGATGCTAGGCACTTGGCATAAAGGCTTCCTACACAAAACTACTTTTCAAATAATAATAAAAAGATCCGTCAGACCCATAATTTACTCGCAACAGAATGCGCGCTTGGATGAAGAATCCCTATTCTATCTATGAATGGAAAATAGAAGGAATAATTCCACTTAGAAATGTAATGTGTTAAGCAAGAGGAATATCCACCCATCCCAGGGATTTGAGCCTACCGCCTAAAGCCTTTAAACCTTGCCCTTTTTTGGCAAATCTTTGTCAAAGATGGTTATGATGGTAAAACCGCCAATTCGTTAACTGAATAACAATATAATTACAAAAACAGGTTAAAAATTAAATACCTATAAAAAGTTATAATAACACCTTAGTGGACTAGAAGCCTTATCCCGCCTTCAAACATACTCTTTAAGTTTTTTTTGTAGAATTAATTAGTCACAAGAAATATCCAAAAGTAGACCATGTAGAAAATTACAACTCTTTTCATTGTAAGATATCATAAGTTTCCCAAATCGGAGGGCTCTCTAATTCTTCCTTTTTTTCCTTACCATCAAAACAAAATCAAAACCCTAAGAGCAATATTCCACAATTATACAAACACCAGTATTTCAGTCTACAAACCTAATCCCATTGCCACCTAACAAGGCTCTTCTAATCATTATCTTGCAAGTTTGGTAATGCTATGAAAGACATGACTAGGAATTAGAAAGATCTCACATCTTAAAATTTGCTCCAATGTAAAAAGTCCTTTGAATATCTAATATCCATATTGAGTGTCCAGGCGACGAAAAACTTTATTTCCCTCTCCCACCATCACTTAAGACGTATTATCTCTATAAAATAAAAAATTGTATTATTAATCCAAACAATCAATTTTTGGAGGAAGGTATATTATTTACAAAAGAATGGGAACTCCATTTCCAAACAGACGGAGCATGTGAGATAGTCCACTTTACAAGACTATAGAGGTTTCACCTTAAAATCATATAACAATTAGGAGAGTAGCCCCTTTCCTTTATCAATGTGGAACACTCGCATATATTGTGCGCTATGTGTCAACATTTACAATGTTCTTTTATCAATATATTCCATTATTTACCTATTACCAAGCTGCAATTCTATCATTTAATAGGTACACGAAACCGAAGCCCTCAATGTGATGTGATCTATCCAAAAAAAATTAATAAAAAAAACTTTCCCTTCAAGTTGGGGAAAATGAGAGGGGGCGGGGGGGTTAAAGTTCCTATCACGGAAACCCCAATGGGGTAGTGACAATACTGTCAAGTAGCATCAGATCATGGACCCAACACAATTGTTTAAGAAGAAGAATTAAAGTAAGAAAGTATGTAGGCCATAAGGTCGGTGAAAGCACGGCGATAAATAACGACCACGACCAGATGACAGTTGGGATTCATCCCTTGAACTGAAAGATACATTTGTCCTATATGAGATCAAATTCTTGTGGTGGTCCTTGCTATGTCTAAATGTCTTCACATAATTGAACTCCAATCTCTATCCTAAGTTGTGTCATGCTTGCAAAAAATTTCGGTATGAATTTTGAAAAACAAAAACTTTATATTCTAATGTAACAAGGGTATCTTAAGAATCATATTCATGAGCTTCAAAATTCTAAACAAACTGAAGCAAGATTTTGATTATGTATATTCTACAGAGTCAAAGAAAAAAAACGCAAATCACTCAAGTTTAGCTGTATGCCTGTGTCATACATTACTGGCAATGAAGCATACAACTAGCTTTGGATGTAGCTGCGTAGTACGCGGCCTTTTTCTTCCTTCTATTTTTGGGGGGGGGTGGTTGGGGGGGGGGGGGTTTGCTGGTGGTCAAGCCCAGGGCGAATCCAGGATTTTTAGTCCGGGGCGATTGTATACGACCAATACGAGAATTCAAAAAAAAAAATTAAAATTCCTTAAAATTACCAATAAAAATTATTTTATTAAAATCACAATCTAACCCGTTTCTTAAATAAAGCGAACCGAACCAAAAATAAGTCCCGAGTAATTGATTCTTTCATAAATCACAAACTACAAATTATTGATCAACTAGAGCAATAATACAATGAAAAAAAATCTTAATTTTTACCTAATAAAACATAAATTAATAGCAATATAAACGTACAATTGCCAATAATACATACACAAATTTGCAAAAACACAACCAAATATCAATTAACATATAACAAATTAACAATTAACAATAAGAAGAAAATCTTGAAAAACAAAAAAATACCTCGCTCGCAATTTGCAGACTTTTTTGATTTGGCTGTACTGAAGCACTGTAGCAAGTCAAACGGCCAAGCAATTTGGGTCCCCTAGAATAATCTAGATGCCTAGCCTAGTAGCCTTTAATGTAATTGGCAGTAATTGAGTGTGTGTGCCAAGCTTTCTCTAATTCTCTCTCTATCCTTTTTTACTTTATGAACCTGACATATAATATGCAACATCTTTTGGAGATTTTTATATTATTATCTAAGACGACCTTACTCTTTTTCGCTGACAGTTACACTACCGTCTAGGACTCGGTAAATGCAACATTCTTGATTTTTTTTTTCTGAAAAAGCCAATTTTTTTTAATAATGGTGGGGCCCCGGCCACCCAGGACCCCACGTAGGTCCGCCTCTGGTCAAGACTTGAGTAAGAGTCCAGTCCATTGTATTTAAAAGGAGCAGATTGGTGCAGAAGCTTAGAAGACCCAGGGGATATAAAGATCTTAAAAACTAATCAGCCGAAATTAAAGACACTTGTAGCTTCAACCTATAATATAAGGAGTGTAAAACTTGATACACTTAAGGAGTACGAAGGATGAAAAAGCCCACCATCCAAGGCTAATATCTGACATCTAATAAGCTGAAGCCGCCAAAACATCCAAGGCTGAAGCCTGTTAACACCAAAGATATGCAGATTGCTATAGCAATATAATTACAGTATTGCATCTAACTAACATAAAGATTTCAGGAAATAGGGATCAACTTTGCGAACATTTTGAATTCGGTCATACAGTTTACATTGTAGAAATTATATAGGTAATACTAGACTCCGTATATCGCCTCAAAATTGGGATTCTTGGACATGGCAGCATCTTGTACTGGGTTGCTTTTTGTTATAAATGATTTGACGGAAGTTGATGAAAATTCTAATAAGAGACAAAGTTCGATAGCTCCGAGTATGAACAACTCCGGTAGATTTTTTACACTCATGTTTAGCACCATCTCTTATTACCAAAGGCTTCTTAAACCACATGTCAAGTATAGCGACCTATTACATACTCCATCGAAGATGCCTACATCATCATTTGTCAGATTGAAATTCAAAAGTAGTGAATTATTAGGGTTTGTCATGCAAGATATTATGTGTGGCATTGCACTGTCCACTGCAAACGAATGGCAAGTCCTACGATACAGATAACTAGATAGCAGTGTCACTATCATTTTTGTACTATTTCTTGCTATGCTAATAATAAGTGGTCGTCACTGCCTTAGTGACCTGTTTGGATCGTTTTCAAACCTCACTCCTGAAAGAATCCAACATATTGCCTGGCTGAAAGAAAAAACAGAGGTTTCTCATGTGGCCCTTAAAGTTCTGGGAGGTAGCATACATAATGTTGAACACTTAAGGTCCAAATTCCAAAACCATTAGATTACTTCGAGGATTGTTTGGTTCAATATAGGTTTACCTGAAATCATGAGTAGCAGTACCACATTATAACCTCCAAAGGTTTTGGATCTACTGTTTCTTCCATCTTTGTTTTTTTGTGAAAGAGGAAAGCAAAAGGAGGGGGTAGGGGGAGGGGTCAAGTGGGTATCTGAAACCGAAAGTACTACTGTCCCCACACAAAAAAAGGGTTGTGACCCCTTTTTTGTCTATGCCGATGATGCTCAACTCTCTATATAACTACTTCAGAAACCTTAGCTTGTTAAGATGTCAAATAGAAGCTTTATGAATCACTATTTAGTCAAATTAAGGTATCAGATTTCAGACACTCATATCCTAGCAAAATAGGAAATCCAGGAAAGGGCAATTTACAGAAAAAAGTTGCAGGTGAAGATCACAAGATTTCAGCCTTACCCAGGGTAGCTTGCATCTATACTTGAAGAAATCGCTGAATGTAAACTTGCTGCATCATAAGCTCACCCCTTTCTTTCATAATAGTAGCTGCATTGCACCCTTGTAGTCAGATTTTTCTTTTTGTTAAGCAGATATAAAAAAAAAATCATGCAGCGAAGGAAGATGCAAACCATTAATTAGCATGTTATTCTTTTAGTCTTGTTGCTCTGACAAGTATATTCTTTCAGCATGGTGTAAAGATACTAATTGCAACAACATTTTGTTGCAGGTAAAGTTTATAATTTAAGGATCAGTTTAAGCAATGGGACTTCCTAGGTTGATTGCCAAACTTAGCAATATGAAGTCGGTCTCAAGCTCAACGTTTGATGAAGACAAGAACACAAATTGGCACTCGTATGACTCATGGCTAGTAAGTTGCACATACTTTTTTGAATATGTTAGATTGCACATGTATACATGAAATGCCATGTACAGAGGAAGCAAATTACGGTTCTCTGGTGGTCTGCTGGACCAAAATTTCATAGAACATACCATAACTACTATATTTAAATTCCCTTATATGTATTCCTTTTCTATGGTAATTAGGAAAAGCACCCTTCTGCTTTGGACAAATTCCAGAAGATGATGCATGGAGCTGAGAGCAAAAAGATAGTTGTGTTTTTGGATTACGATGGAACCCTTTCACCAATTGTTAATGACCCTGATGTTGCCTTTATGACTGACAAGGTAAACAAGAAGATAAAAGATAAAATTACATGAAAAACAAATGCAGTATAAATGTAAGCTAAAACTTCAATTAGCAACAATTAATAAACAGAGCAACATTAACCATTCAGAAGTATTTATAGGATAAGATTTTGACAAAGTCAATGCACTATCATGCAACAATAACAAAAGCAATAACCAGCATGTATGCTACTGATTCACGGTCTAGAGAGCTCCACTTCTATGCAGATTTACCCCTAAACAGTCAAAGCATTATCATGCTGATCTAATCACAGTAGAAAATGAGCAATTGCAGATGCGTGCTGTGGTGCATGAAGTTGGCTGTTGTTTCCCAACTTCAATAATCAGTGGAAGGAGCAGAGAAAAGGTAGTGTAACTTATATATAATCATACCAGAAAATAACATAGATAAGCTCTAATTGTTGTGACCTTTTTCTAGGTATACGAATTTGTCGGATTGGATAATATATACTATGCTGGGAGTCACGGGATGGATATAATGGCACCCTTGCAGCCATTAAGGATTAGAGATTGGAAGTATCATGCAAAAGCAGTAGACCGAAAGGTTCTCTATATTGGCTTTTCCCCTCTATTCTAGCTATGAATCTGTAAGCCTATACATGAATTCAGCCTTAATCAATCACTTCCTTTCGCTCAATAATCAAAGAAAACAGAATGGTGACAGAAACGAGCAACATATATCTGCCATATAGCATAGTTTTTTCAGCACATAGATTTTACTGATTGCAAAACAAGGCACGTGTAGCAAAACTCCATGTACCTTTCCATCAATGGTTTTTCTCTTGTAGGGAAACAAGCTTGTCATATATCAACCAGCAACAAAGTACTTGCCTGAAATGAATCAGGTATACATTCAGCATCCATCTCATCTAATATGTTATATATGCTTTAATTCAGAGAAATCTCAAGATTCAAAGAAATAGAAGTAATAGTTGAGTAAGTTGACAGCTATTGAAGTGTTATCTAGTTGATGGTTTCACATGTGGATAATTACTTGTCTAGAGCAGAAGATTATAAGTAATGTTGATGGTACTTGGTAAAAGATTCATGAACTGCCTGTATAATGATAGAATTCGAAACTTTCTCATTCAATGTAATTAAACATCACACATTGTTCCTTGTAGATACAGAAGTCATTAAAAGAAAAAACTGCAACAATTGAAGGCGTGAACATTGAAGACAACAAGTTCTGTATGTCTGTCCACTTCAGAAATGTATCAGATCAGGTAATTCAAGCTGCTATTATGATTTTGGTTACTGTTCAATTTAGCAGCAACCCCCATTCTGAATCACCATAAACCCCTTCTGAATCACCATAAACCCCCTCACCTTCACCCATGAAGAAACAAATATATTGGTATAAGGCAATAGTGAATGTAGCAGAGTTGATCAACTTGGGAGAACTTCTAGTGTTATTATTTGAGGCACGATCCTGACCTTGATCCCCTCTAGAATATTATTATGCCAAGATTTCTCAAAAAAAAAAAGAAACTAAGACAAGGAATCTAAAATTTTATATTGTAGTTATATAAATTTGCAATTAACACGTAAACACACCGAGAAATTATACATTGCACCAACGAAGACAAACTCCCTTTCAAAAAGAGGAGAGAGGAGCCTTACGGTGGTGTACAGTCCTATTAAAGGCCCCACAGGATCTTGTGTGATCCTAATATGCTACTCAAATTTTACGAAGAATACGATTTTAAGTCAATCGAATATATTTTATACTTTTTGGATGCAGGATTGTTAAATCCACAGTCCAGACTCCAGATTGGTTCCCAATAATTACGAAGTTAAATTAGCTGCAATTTAAGCTTGATAGTGTGGGAGAAAAAAAAAAACTTCTAACAACATGTACACTTAAAATGCAGGACTTGGGCACATTAGAAGAGAAGGTTAAGTCTGTACTGGAAGAACATCCACACTTCCGGCTAACAAGAGGTAAAAAGGTACAGTAGGGACAGCACAATTTCAGATATTGGTCAAAAGGATAGCAAACATTACTTAATTTTCATTTTATAAAGCTGTCTCTTTCTACCAGGTCTTGGAAATACGCCCACCTATTGACTGGGATAAGGGCCATGCTCTAGAATATTTACTTGATAGCCTCGGGTTGGCTAGCTCCAATGATGTTCTCCCAATATATATTGGAGATGACACAAGTGATGAAGATGCCTTTGAGGTATTGATCTATTATTCTCAACAATAATTTTATATTTGCTGCGACACATAGGCTATCATAATTTTGTTTTAAGGGTGTTTGGTTGGGAGGAAAATATAATTTAGGGAAAGTTGGTTTTAGGGTTTCTTTTGTTTGGTTCGTACAATAACAACAACAACAAAGCCTTAGTCCCAAAATGATTTCGGGTCAGCTAACAGAAACTGTCATAAAAAATAGTTTCCGTGGCCAACGCAACAATAAACACAAGGGACAAAAATAAACAAAAAAAATGAGAAAGTGAAAGTGAGGAAAGTAAGACAAGCGAAAACATATACTAACTTCTCTTGTATGTAACAAACAAAGAAAAGCAAAACTATAATTGTATTTTCCCCTCAGCTATGTTTTTCAAGAAAAAAAATTGTCCATTGAAAATAGTTTCCATCCAACATATAAAGCCTAAGAGAAGAGATGTATAGACTATAGCGTATTAGTGGACCATAGCCTTTAAAGGACTGAGGACAACGAGCAGATTAAAGATGTTCCTATTATTTTCCTATTATTTTCATGCTGTTTATATATTTAATCACAATCTTGATTATTTGTTTCAAAATTGTAGCTCATACATCGGAAGAGACAGGGTTACTCCATCATCGTCACTTCCATTCCAAGAGAAACATGGGCATCCTACTCCTTGTATGACACAACAGAAGTCATGCTATTCTTAGAATACTTATCAAAGTGGAAGAGGATCAGTTCATCAAGCTAATACCAGAGTGTTCAGAAAGGACTAAATATGTAAACTGCCATAAGGCTCAGCCACCAGGCGACCAAGTCAGCCTGTTAGCCAAGAGAAATTGCTATCGACAGGTCCTAACATCGGTAATTTTACTACTAATAAGGCAAAATAGATTGTGTACATGATCCAATCACAAAAAACGGCAGGCAACAAACAAAGACTCCTCAGAATGATCTTTGAGCTTATGAAGTGAATTCCATCATTTCACTCCAAATTTTGGCATCAAAATCGAACAAGGAATGATCCATATAAAAGTCACCAGCTTGATTTTCTTGTGTTATATCAACATGATCATAATATATGATAAATTTTGTGTAACTTGTATCGATTTGTTGCTGTCGGCAATTTTGTGTAATTTCATATTTGATTTATCAGAGCAAATATTTTATAACCTAAATAATTAAGTATAAATCATTGCAATTCTAATAAAATTTTAAGGTCAATCCATCATTTAGGATCTAAATTCAAAAAAAAAAATCCAGAAGATCAGTCACATAACTTATTCATGAATCATGATCAATATAATCAACAATAATGAGGCGTAATTTCGAATTCATGCTACATTATCATTTATCAGCAAACAGAAATTACGGTGGCAAAAAACTCAAAAAAAGAGGCAAAGTGAAAAGAAATGGCGATCATACAGCGATGTTGAGTTGCATACCTAATCGCAAAAATTGCGCGATGAAAGTGAACAGGCACTTCATTGAATTAATGAGGAAAATGTAGGAATGAGAAAGAGTAGTAGTGTGCGAGTGACCTACTGATAAAATCGATTCCTCCATTAACGAAATGATGTTGATGTTCCCCTTTAAAACAAAATTTTGATGTTGATGAAGATGATGACGACATTTCATGGCCCAACGGCTACCAAGACCGGGAGGTTAGGAATTAGGTCTGGGGCAACGCAATATTCAAAAGAAAAAGGATACATGTTCAGCTTGGTTTGAACATTGAAGGCTTCTCGTATCGGATGTACGGAGCTCCTATCCATGAGCTAATATATCAGTACGCATTTTTAGGGGCTTGCGAGCATATTGTTTGCACATTTGTCACATACGGTTGTCAAACGAGTAAAATGTAAAATGTACAAATATAAAATGTGTAAAATATGTGAGAGAAAGCACCTAATTCTAGGTACTCTCAACTCTGAAGCGCACTACGGAGATTTTGACATATCAACTTATCAATGAATTTTTTATCACAAGTTTTTACATTTATTGTTTGTAAGAGATCTCAAACTCTTTATAATTGCTTTTATATTGGTTGTTATAATTCAACTTTTTTTTCCTTAGCTTTAACTTCTATAAGAGTAACTTTGATGGTAAACAACATCATCTTGTAATTTGACTTGTCACGTCAATTTCTCAAGCATCGTTAAATTAAGCCATAAATCCCTCTAATGATCAGCTATAAGATGTGTCGCAAATCACAAGTAGATGAGATGGGCCATGGAGAAATTCGACCCTTAAGTAGCTGACATCCACACACACCCACACCTCTTTCAGTTTTCTTCAAGCAACGTATATATAAATCGCTAGGTGAATATACACCATGAACTAAGAATACACACCCTCTAACAATCGCAATTTAAACTAATAACCTCTAACCTACTACCAAAAACCTGAGGAAAAATTGATAGCCTACGTATGGGCGAAATTTTCGATCGTAACTAGGATTATTTACGAACGTTCCCAACTATGCATCATTTTTGCCGAAATTGGTCTGCAAAGGTCATTGACCTGCTACAACAGGTAAAATATTTTTTTTTTCTTTTTCTTTTTCACCACCACCTATTCAACATCACCCCACCACCCAGCACCACCAACAGTTTCTCTCTCCACTGCAAAAACCACCACCCAAATCCCCTTCTCCACCATTAACAGTGGTTATAAAACCCCTGACCATCTCTCTCTCACCTCCATCTCCCTCTCTTTCCATGAAACCCCTCTTTCTCGCAGCACCCCTATCTCTCTCCTCACCCACCTGCGTCGATGAACCTCCACCCTAAACCCAACCTTCGTCACTCCGACGAACCACCCCTGAGACCCACCTGCGTCGATAATTACTGCGTTGAGTGTATTTTGATTTCGATGTTCGAATTCTGCATACATTCGTTCACTTATCGATGTTCGAGTGGTGGAGGATTGTATGATGGAGGTGGGTTTTGTTGTGGGGGTGTTGGAGGAGAGAGAAAATGAGGGTTTTGGAGAGGAGGGTGGTGAATGGGGTGGTTATTCGGGGGTTAGGCGAGGAGGGAGGGAGGTGGGTGGGTGGGTGGGTGGGAAGGGAGGGGGATGGTTATTCGGGGTTAGGCGGGGGAGGGGAGGGGGTTGGCGGGGGGGTCGTTATTCGGGGTTAGGCTGGGGAGGGGGATGGTTATTCGGGGGTTAGGCGGGAAGGGAGGGAGGTGGGTGGGTGGGTGGGTGGGTGGGGAGGGGTGGCGGGGGATGTGGGTGGGAGGGGAGGGGTGGGGATGGCGGGGGATGTGGGTGGGAGGAAGAAGATATGAGAGAAAAAAGAAGAAGAAACTGATTTAAGAAATAAAAAAAAAAAAATTTACCTGTTAAACAGGTAATCAGTCACCTAGGACCAATCTCAGCAAAAATGATGTATAGTTGGGACCGTTCAAATATAATCCTTAGTTGGGACTGAAAATGGTGAAACGCCCATAATTGGGACTGTTCCTATCAATTTTTCCAAAACCTGAAATGATACATGCCAAAGACAACTAAAGTGCGACAAGATTAGATGTTGCCAAAAAATATAATTGCCCTCAAGTGTCAGCCTACATTACATAGCTCGAAAATCAAAACAATATAATTAGTTAATTACATCTATTTGATACGCAAACCAGGGACATTTTTCAAGCCCATCTTGCCAAGAACCACCTTGGAAATGGCGGGAGGGGTGTCAAGCCCCATGCTTCGACTAAACTCATTTGCTAGCTCTACAAGTCTCATTTTGTCCCGCCCCACGTTCTTAGTGGAATTATAGTACCCAAGCCATGCCTGGTATGCTGCTTCCTTGTTCTTCATCTCAACCTGCGCTAAAGCCCGCTCAACCTATCATCACAAGACGTAAAAGGAACACAGAAAAAGAAAAAGAAAAAGAAAAAGTTAGATTAGAAAGAAATCTCAAAAGAAACTTTCAAATAGAACTGACAATGGAAAGCAAACATTTGACATCTTACTTTCTTCCTCATATCAGGATCAACCATTGGAGGCGTCGCTTTGGTGATGGGAAGATCCTTGATAGAGCTCAAGAAAAATTCCTCCCATGGTGCCAATACGAGTATCCCTTGCCCTTGTTTACCTTTCCGTCCTGTTCTGCCAAGCCGATGTATGTACTGTTCTCTATCAGATGGAACTCCGAGCTGTAGATGAAACAAATGGTTTGCGACATGAGATTTAACGAAACAAAGATGGGCAAAAAGTTTAGGTTCACAAACAAAAGGTTAGACATACAAAGGGATATTTTGGTATATTTTCCAGGCTAAACTAAAGGGTAATTTTTGTAGAACAAACCCCGAGATGGACAAATCTGCCCATCACTGAAATGGAGGCATCACTTCTCTACCCTCCCCTTTCACAACTCATTTCTGCAATACGCCTTAATGTAAAGGGCATGTGCGAAGTCAAACAACCTAGGCAGTAATGTACCTGTATAACAAGGGTAACATCTGGATAATCAACTCCACGTGCTGAGACATCTGAAGTTACAAGGATGAGACCCTTTGACTTGCGGAACTCATCTGACACTCTGGTCCTGTAGCTCTGTGGTTTCCTGGAGTGGATCTCACGAACGTTCAAGTTAAGCTCGCCAAGAAGATCTGCAACGAGTTTCGTGACCATAGCTGTGGTACAGAATACGAGAACCTGCATAGCATCACGTTGCGACTTCAGATCAAGATCATCAAAGAAATGGCATATCTCTAAATCAATTTGGAGTTCAAGGATTGTCCGATGAGGTCAGGCAACAATGGAAATCATGGCAGAAGCAAAGTCGACCACAAAAGGAAAAAAGATACCAGATAGATTTTTCCCTCAGTAAATTGATCAATATTCACACCTTATAGTTCACATCATCTGAGATATGCTCCTTAAGCATAGTGTATAACAGAGAAAATTGGTTCTCCAACGGAGCAACTAAATGCATCTGGCTGACCTGAAAAGTTCATACATAAGTTTAGGTCAGAAAACAAAAACAGCAAAATTACCAAATACGTATTAAACCACCCCCCCCGTTGGTCTGGCCATGGCCACGTGGGCATAAGACAAAAATATAGCTCTAGAACTAATACATACTTTTTCTTGCCATAAGTGCTTTTTGGTAATCTTTTGCTTCATTTACTTTCCTTACCCAACTCAACACTCCATAGATTCTTTTAAGCACCACCTCACAATAATGGCTCACATCAGGTGCCCTCTCATACTCTCCCCTCTCCAATATTCCTTTCTAAGTCCAATTCTTCATCTTTAAGCTCTTTTACTCCTCTTTAATCACCTCTTTTTGGGGTAATTAAAGGAGTTGAAGATAACATGTAGGAAAGAAGAGTAGTAATTAAGAAGCAGTTTCTTTCCTGCATATTTTGGTTCCTATCCTTCAACTCCTCCAATTACTCCAACTACTACATAATATCATACATCCTATTGACCATGACATTTTTCCTCGTCGTATTTCAGTATGATGCCAACTTAATTGAACTAAGTGATTAGCATAACATTCTTATGGAAAAGATTTAGATTTTGCCTTCATTTTTCTTTTTTGATTTTCATGCCTGAGATAGAGGGAAAAATGAGGGAAGGAGAGAAGAATTTATATGAATATTAGAGAGCGCAAAGAGAGCAATACAAATGAGAGGGGGACTGCTAGTTGTGAATGGTGATGGTCAGAGGGGGCAAATGAAGTAAAAGGAAGAGTTGGAAGAAGACAGCTCGTTGGTGATGAATGATAATGATGATGGTAAAGAGGAGAGAGAAAGGCGTCGGGTTGATACAGGAGAGCCAAGGTGAAGGGGAAAAAACTGTAAACCAACTTCCGGTCAAATGGGGATTTCGATTTTCAGTACCCACTCAGTAATTCGGCCAAACATATACTGCACAATATTACAAGAGTATACATGGAAACTTTTGACAGCAAATTATAGCACCGTAAACACACCTGTGCATGTGTCTCCTCGCTACCTTCTTGAACGGTACTGATGAATTCATGATCTCTTTTTAAAGCAATATGGCTGATTTGACGGACCTTCAAAAAAGAAAATATTCAGACTTTTCTTATTCTTGGGTCAAAGGAAATTGCAGATTAAAGATCTATTTCAGAATTTCTTTCACATCATTGCACAGAGGACATGCAGCCACTTGCTGAGAAAAGAACAAACCTCATCTGGTACGGTGGCGGAGAACAGAAGTGTTTGCCGCTGTTTGGGAACGGCAGCGACAATTCTCTCAATGTCCTTGCGGAAACCCATGTCTAGCAAGTGATCAGCTTCATCAAGTACAAGAACCTTCACCCCCATAAGCCGAGTGGCAAATCCTGCAGTGTTCTCAACATGATCCCTAAGCCGTCCAGGTGTAGCTACGAGAATCTGTGTCCATGATAAGTTAATAAAGAGCCCAAAGATGCAATTTAGCGATAAAAAATACTGGGCCTCATGATGATTCAATTATAGATTTCAAATATGTCCATTAGAGGCTTTGAATAAACTACTCGAAAGATTTATGTATCTGACCTGACAAGGATTGGCCTGCATGCGCTTCTGCTCAACTGCAAGTCTAGTACCTCCTATCACAACTTGGACACCAATAGAAGAATGATACTTGAGTAACTTGTTAGCTTCTGCAGCAGCTTGACTAGCAAGCTCTCGTGTTGGACATATTACGAGAACAAGAATTGGTGGTCGCTTCTGATCCCGACCAGCAGGAGGTGTATTTATCACAACTTCAATGGACGGAAGCTGAAATTAAGAACAAGTCTTAGTATCAAAATAAAATAAATAGATATATTTTGAGGTAATAAATTAAATGTATCTCGACTCTTCTCTTGAATTCGGGATATTTTAGGTCTTTATTTTGTCAATAGATCAATTTAAAAACATGTGCTGTTTCATATTATTTGAACAACACTCTTGATAAAGATGAAATATGTTTTACCAAAAATGCTACAGTTTTTCCTGTGCCTGTTTTAGCTTTTGCCATAACATCCTTACCTGAAATATACCAAGAAATCAATCAGGTACTAATTAAGCAGCAAGAAAACAAATTCGAAATGGAGGTTTAGCATAACAAGCATCAGGTGTTGAATTTGAAAATCAACGGAAACCCTACACAAGCTTTGAGAATGATAAAGAGGACAGATGACTCTACTGCTGTTGTATCAGACATTGACCTCTAACTGAAATATGCAATGAGCTGTTGATGGATGACATATTGCAGAAAGAAAAAGGCCTCCGGGACTAACTAAAAATGTAGCTGCTGGTTGCTCAACAAAATAAAATCAAGATCTAACATGAGATATTGAACTTGAAGCAACTTAATGTCAGAATATGTGTGCATGTGTGTATTCGCCTATTAGTGCCACTAATTAGTTGTAAGTCCTATCATTCAGAGATGAAAATCTATGTTGTTAACAGAAACCTAAGTTGGCATATACAGAAACATAAACCCAACTCCCCAAGAGCAGTGAAGTCATAGAATACCCAAAGATTTCTTAGTAGAATTATGTTCAACTCGCCCCCTCCCGCATGCCTCCCCCGGCCCCCAAAAAGAAACGCTGAAAAGGTTGCCCAGTCATAAAACAACTCCCACTTGCCATTAAAAACACCCAAAAGCTGGAATATACAAGTGCTGACCAGCCCAATGACCACAAAGACTAGAACAGATTTTACCGCTTAAACTAGTTTGCACATCCATTGGCAATAAAAAAATATAACCATCAAGGGAGTACAACGTACATTCAGCACACTTCGTCTATTGAGAACTTTTACTTAAATTGCAGCTGCCATTTTAACCCAAAAAAGTACCCAACCGTTCAACAAGAGCAGAAAACATATCTACACATTTATATATCATCGACTTGTAAGTTGTACCAATAGACAGCATATAGTATAGTTCTTGTCTCCCTAACTGAGATACCATCATATCAAATACCAATAATTCTCACATTGCAAAGCAATCAGTACCACTGCAAAAATAGGTTTTACTGAATACTTTTCTTAGTGACCTTTTAGAATAACAGGGAGAGTTGCCGCTTGCACCATAGTAAGCTTCTCATACCCAGCATCCCTGATTGCTTTCAACGACAAGTCTGAGACAGCACATTGATCAAACCTGCAGACAGTGTGGAAATAAGGCATCGGCTGAATGGGAAAAACAAACACATACTACAGACCCATAACTGCTCAAAAGTGTAATCCAAATAACTGAACTGGCCATTATGAACTACATTTCCCATCCACAAGGCAAACAAACTAATAGCAACTCCTTCCGAGGAAGAGCTTCGGCCACAGTGCCTGCCCTCACGACTTACATAGACGATGAATGGATTAACACTCATAAGAAAGTTCCATAAACAAGGAAACAAGGCTAATAACAAAAGTAAATGAATTAGATAGCATAGAAACTAGTAAAAGAAACCAAACATATAAAAAAACAACATACCTAGTTTCGCTAAGGTAAGTATCACCACTATCTGATGAGCTAGGTACAGAACTCGGTTTCTCACCCTCATTTGCAAATAAAGAACTTCTACTCCTAATCACAACTTCCTCATCATCATCATCATCATCAACATCCTCATCACTATCAGCCTCATCAATCAAATCCAAAAAACCAGAAACCGACTTCTCCTTCCCTTTCCTAGACTCAAATTTATCAACCTCATCCTCCTCCTCATCCTCCGAAACAAACGCAGCTCGCTTCCCACCACCCATCTCAACTCTACTTATCCTCCCACCTCCTCTACTACCACCTCCACGCCCGCCACGCCCATTCCTCTCCCCAAATTCTCTTTCTTTCCCCTTCACACCCTCTCTCCCCACAAATTCTCTTTCTCTACCTATCCTCCCACCTCCTCGAACACCCCCGCCTCCGCTTCCGCCTCGACTATTCCTACCCCCAAACTCCCTCTCATTTCCCTTCCCAAATTCCCTCCCAATCCTCCCACCTCCTCTAACTCCCCTGCCTCCCCGACCGCCTCTCGCCCCGAATTCTCTCTCATTTCCTCTCATTCTCTTCTCTCTCCCCTCATCTTCACCCCCAAATCTCCTCTCAAACCTCGTAGAATCCTTAGTAGAAGCACCCACATTATTCGAATCCCGCCCCCGCTTACTAACTTGCCCCTCACTCCCCCATTTCTTGCCTACACCTCTATCAACATTCTCCTCATCATCAGTAAAAACACCAGACTTAAACGAACCAGTTCTTAACCCACTAACCCAATTACTCAACTCATCTTCATCCTCAACTAAACTCTTCGACGTTGGTGCTGCTTTAGCAACCATCTCTCGCGGGTATTTGGGCACGGAATCGGACCTTGATGTAAATGGGCGGGTTGAAAAATTGCGAGGAGGAAACCCTAACCCTAACCCTAGATATTTGAGTTTTAAGGGGAAAATGCGGCGAAATGTAGGGATTGAAGAAGAAGGATGACGAATTGAATTAAAAGACATAGGAAGAGGAGAGAGAAGGGAGCGCAACGGAGGAAGTGGTCTTACTGGCATCAGATGGAGTGGTGGAGGAGAGAGAATTTATGGGTTTTTCCGGTTTCCAGTTATGATAAGGTGAGGAAATGGGGGAGAATTTGAGGTGGGAGGAAGAAAGGGTTTAAGAAGGGTTTTTCAGCTTCCGGTTTCCAGTAATTGAGGTTTTTTTTTTTAGGTTTAGGGAAGATATTTTTGGGTATGACTTCTTTTTTACTAGGTTAAGACTTTAGATTTTTTGTTTTGGTCTAGTGTAGAGGTGGCCACGGTCCGGTCCGGGCCGGTTCAGGGCCGGTTCAGAGACCGGGCCGGTTGAGTAACCATGAACCCGAACCTGGGCCAGTTAGTTGGCCTGGTCCGGTCCCGGTTCGGTTCGGGGTTAGCATTTGTCAACCCCGAACCTAAGTTCTAACGCTGGTTCAAAGCACGGGCCGGCCCGGGCCCGCCAGGTTCAGGCCGACCACCGTTCAATGCTTTCCCTTCTCTCTCTCCCTCTCTCCTTAGGAAAACAAGCGTTTTTTTGGCGGTTCAAAGGGCGGTTCGATGGGCGGGCGGTTCAAACCGCGGTTCAAGGGCGGTCCGGTCCGGTTCACTTCCTCCACAACTCGACCCACTCTAACCCTGTCTTTTGGACGGTTCAGGGCCGGTTCTGAACCGGTTTTATGGTGGTCCGGGCCGGGCCAGTTTGTTGCCGGGCCGGTCCTGGGCTGGGTCCGGTTGGGCCCGCCCAATGGCCACCTCTAGTCTAGTGTGTACTAAACAGCTTTAATAGGGGTTAACTTTTTTTTTTTTTTTGTCATGGACTTAAGATGAGAGACAAATATGTTTGGTTTATTATTCATTTGATAGGAAAAATATTTTGGGCTTAAGGCATATTTTCTTCGGCATAAAACAACTGAACTGAACTGAAATAAATTATAACTAATTAATAGTAATGATTAAAATTTAGGAACTGAACTGAGCTGACCTGAACTGAATTGAACTAAACTGAACTGAAAATAAGTTGGGGAGAACATGCCCTTATTTCATAAAAATAGTTGTCCGAGTAGCTATTAGTTGTTATAGTAGTTGTTAGCTGTTAAAGATCAGGCGTTAAAATTGTTTTTAAAACAATTAGTGTTTGGTAAAACTAGTTGTTGGTTTAATTATTAGTGATGTATCAAATTGAACTATATTCTATCTTCAAAAGCTAAATATATCACAAAAGCTTTTTTTTTAGCTTTTTTAAAAACACTACTTCAAACACCAAAAGTTAACTCAAATACTACTTTTCACCATTAATAGAGTTTTAACTTAGCTCGATCTCTAAAAAGTACCTCAAAAGCATTTGCTGAGCACACTGTAAATGAATTTTACTCGTACTTTTAGCGTTGGCTCTTGGGTAGCTCACTAGCTCATGTATTCTCCAATTGGAAGAGTAGTCTTTGCGTCTCAATTCGGTTGAGGAGAAACAGGTTGGGAACTGATCAGGATTGGTTTGCATATCTGCCCTCACAGCAGTAAAACCAAATACTACGAAGGGATGTGTTCTCATCGACAACCAGGACAAATAAGTTCGTATAAGTTCCAATAAGTTCATGACAAGTTCAGCAAGAACCATGGGAAGACAATACACCCCACGTTTTAGGACAAGATGATGAACCGGAACATATCAAGAACTTCTGTCTACTCCTTTAAAATATGAGGGTGAGTTTGCTACACTGTTCATAGTAAATCTGAACTACTGGAAACAGCTATATCATGAGCTTTATCAAGAACCCCCTAATACAGTGGGTAAGAATGAAAAACTGATGCTCATCAGGGCAAAAGAAAACCCTAATTGTAGTTTCTACAAGCTACCTTGACTAAGTTACAGTGTGTCAGAGCCTAAAAAAATTGAACTGCCAAATGCCTCAACCTGCTGCTCCTTTCACCCCCTGTCACATTTACTGAAATGGGGGGAGGATTGATTGATTTGTGAACCTCCATTTCATGATCTTTTCCTTGTTCACCAGTCCTCGAATCTTGGAGCGGAGTTGCTTGGAAAACGATTCCTAGTGTACAGAACCAAGCCGATAGATCCGTTCACCAACCCAACCATCGCAAACCCAAACATCTCCTATGCTTGTGGTGCAAACATTGGAGTCTGGTGGTAGGAGTGTTTTTCATTACAGGTCCTCCCACCACCTCGTCCCGGATTTCGGAACACCAACGGAGGAAAGTCTTCATCTTTCAACTGGTAGTTCCTTTGGGCCACTGATCTGGCAAAATAATCAAATCCTCCTGTTATAACCCAAGAATATAATCACTGTTAATAAAGTTACTGAGGAAAAAGAACTAAGCAGCAGCAGGAATAAAAAGGCTTTTGCAGTCTTGAGCTAGATTATTTAATAGAGACGATAATTCACCTCAAGCTGGCAGACATGAGACAACAGAGGGATATGTGAGAGAGAGATTCACCTTTGGAAGCGAGGGGACGACGGTTGGTCTGGTGAAGACTGTTGTGCAGAGTTCCCATGAAATCTTTGATCCTCAAATGCTCTCCTCAACCGAGTTCCGTCAACAGGTTGTGATGCATCATTCGTGCCAACAACACTCATGGGACCAAGAGAACCAAACTCAAGTTGCTCCCCAGGTGATACATAACCAGAATTATGATCATATGGATATAGCATGACAACAGGTCCGTTTGACGTTACCCCGCCTTGGTTCATGCCTGGCATTGGGTACATCCCATAAGCCACATTTACCAAGCTGCTCTGAGAGGAACTGGGCCGTGATGGGCCATTTTGCGTCTGATATGAAGATATTTGGTCATGCCTATAGGTAGACCAAGCCCTGTCAGCTCGACTCTCATTGGTTGCTTGTCGGTCAATCCTTAATTTCTCAGCCTGGCTACGACTGTGACCACGCCCAGCAGCTCTCGCTTTCGCAGCATTCCAATTTCCTTCTCTGTCACCATGATCATTTCTGTCATAGTTGTAACTGTTCCTTCTCGTCCCAGAAGAATGCCGATCTCTAACAGAGGCCTTCTGAAGCATACAGAAAATAACAATTAGATATCAAGTGATTAATAAAAGTTTAGTAGTAGTATAAAAACAAGAAAAATCACAGTTGAGTTGACCATTACAACACATAAAATTATGAGTCTGAAACAATGTACTTCACCCTCTCAGTACTCAGAGATAGGTATGTAGATGCTCAGCACAACTTTATGAAGACAAACAAGAAAGATGCTACATTTACAGGGAAAAAAAAAGCAAAAAAGAAAACTATGCAATTTTGACTTTTTCCCCAAGTCTGATCTACCAACGGGGATGCTACATTTACAGGGAAAAAAAAAAGCAAAAAAGAAAACTATGCAATTTTGACTTTTTCCCCAAGTCTGATCACCAATATCCTGATTACCAACGGGGATAGCTTAATGTATCATCAGCCAAGATCTCAAGCAGTCGCATAATAATTGAACGCATGTTAGACATTAATATCATAATTTTGCAAGCAGAGTAAGATAATCAGACAGTCAAAGAAAGAATTTGTACCAGATGCAAAGCAATCCTATCTGTTGGATTTTACTAGCTGATGATCCCAAAATATCTGGAGAGGCGGGTCTTGCAGTGATCGAACCTGGTTGGGGGTGGACGACTAAGTTATGTGAGGTGTAAGGACTAAGGAACTATAATATTCAGGGCAATAAGATTCACTTCCAATCCAAGATCATCTTATAATTATTAAAAATTAGCACCGGACAAGGGAGAGGAATCAGTTCTCTCTCTCTCCCCCCAAGTAACTCGGGTGTTCAAGATTACATATACAACATACAGGCACAGTAGCTCAATAAACAGATCAAAAGAAAGTTTTCATCCAGTTCCTACAACCCCTAGCAAACCTTTCTCTTCTCTCATGAATCCATACCCAGCCAACATTGGACCCACAGCCTCTGTCCAGATGTCTACTTGAGATATCTCACTGGGGAACATGTTAAGATCATCACCCCAACACATTAGAGAGATAGAAAGGAGTTTTCTTTTTCTGCTTGGCAGCATAGAGGTTACAGCTAATAGCGAGTTATTCATCAAAGATGGTGGCATTGTATGACTTATCCTTCCTCAGTGTTTAGCCAATATTCAATGAATTCTTCTCTTTCAAAAAAGACAATGTTAGTGCAGGAGAGCTAGTGGAAGTCTGTCAAAATACTCAGAAAGGCTTGGTGTAAGTGAGAGAGGAAGTGAATGGACTTGAAATTTCTGGCAGTTTGAGAAGCCACACAATTACAGTTTGAGTTTTGTGGGAGTAGAGAAAGGAAAAAGGGAGCTGCCATCATTCTTCGAAAGAGAGAAGCAATTTGAGGGTCTACCAGTCTCAGTCCACCTCATTTCCTTAGAAAGCAATAGTCTCCCATAGGGTTACAACTCAAGGGCTGATATTAATGCTAGACAATGTTGCCTGCTTCCCTCATTATGAACTGGGAGCTATCATTTAAAATGCTAATGCTATACTAAAGGAAGAATGGATCGCGATTCTGCTCCATGCCAAGAGGGAAGTTAACATAGTTGCTGGAAGAACCATGTCTGAAGATTAAAACCTGCATTTTGGTATTCCACCTTCAGTCGAAGCTGACTATAAACTTGATCTACAGAATATCATCATTGTATCTTCTTTTATCATTCTTTGCACTTTGAATATTAAACTTAGGTTTTTTACTGTTACGCCCTTTAAAGGGTTTTTTTAAGGCTTCTAATGCTTGTACTTGTTTGAGAGTTTTATAATCCCTCTTAATGGTGTCCTTCCTATTTCGCATTAAATATATAGTCTCCACTTGCCTTTGTAATTATGTGTACTCACACTCCACTCAACCCGCATCCAAATTGCTTACAATGAGTTTTTACTAAGTAAACTTTTGAACATGCAACAATCTCATGCTTCTAAAAGATTTAACAATATTCACAGGTAAAGTTGCCAGATACATTCAGCAGAAGACAATAAAATATGGACAATAATATGCAGATAAGGAATAAGAGATGGCCTTACAGGATTTGGTAGATAAGTTCCTGTTCCACTACGATATCTCGGTAGTTCATCAGCATAGCGTTGGTAGACAGCAGAGGGTCTGCTCGACACAGACTGAAGAGGAGCAACTGGCACAAGGCGAGGGCCATAATTCATAAGCTGGGACAAAAGGTTCGCATTTGCTGCAACAGGTCTTCCAGGACCATCCCAAGGTAAGCGACCCTGTAAGTACATAGGAGGTACAGCAGCAGGGGAGGGACCCATGACAGGTCCAGGAAACCGTGGTCCCTGGCAAAATCGTCCAAATTGCAGATTTTGCCAGTGGCTCGTAAAGTCACTGTGAAGGATATCAGAGTTTGGCTCTTCCAAAGACTCCACTGCAGTTGTTCTTCTCATGGAATTATAGGTATTCAAAACATCAGAAGCATCATGCCCTTCAGAAAAACCGATGTTTTGCCCAGAATCACTGTGGTCAAGACCCTCCTCCCCACGCAGAGGATTGCTTGATGGATCGGACCTTCCAGCCTCGGTAGGATAATTATAATAAGGAAGCATTGTAACGAACGGTACTGGTGGTCCAGTCGGATAGAATGTGAAAGGAACAACCCCAGAATTATCCATCACTCTTTGCCGTGAGCCAGGACCCACAAGCATGGGAGCAATAGGTATAATTGAATCAGATCCACTAGTCTGTGACACTTCAAAGCCAGGCAAGTGATGCCTTGGGACATGCAAAGTAGATGCATGCTGAGAAGTTATACTTCTTTCATCAATTTCATTCCCTGTTGTGGACACATTGTTCCAATCTCTAGCTTCATCATCTAACTCGGCAGCGACGTGTTCGAAGGTATTTTTATTTTTTCCATGTATATTAGAAGGTGCTGCAGCTGAAGCAACTGCTTTCCTCCCCCGCTTTTCCCTAGCCACCTTCGACACTCTTGCAGATGATCCATCCCATGAACTCTCAGATGATGTCTTACTTCTCAAGGAACCAGCCTGAGAAGCAGAAGATAACCTAGCACTAGAAACCCTATCATCTGAGTAAAACTCATTTACTCGGTTATCTTGGCCCTGAAATTTTTCCACATAATCATCTATCATTGACCCTCGAAGCTCCTTGGTAATTTTTGGCTGCGCTTTCACATAACTCCCTGAACTAGCCATGCGAGACGAGGAAACCAAGCTGGAGTTACCGGAAGTTGAAGGCTGTCTGTCATCCACATCCCGTGTCTCTAAACTCAAAACATCTTGGCCAAACCCTCCACTTGAAGCCGTATCTCGTTCACGCGAATATTCAGTATCAGCACCTTGTCGTGCCATTTCTAAAGAACCAAAGTTTTCATCACCTTGTTCAATTAGATCCTCAGAATTTCTAGACAGCCCAACTCCAGGAAAAAATTGGGATAATGGAGATGATATCAAGCCCTGCTGAAACTGCAAGTTTGCAGCCCAGTGAGGATCAATCAGGGGCATGTTAGCAGGGACCATCCCTCCCATGCTTCTTTGACCATATCCCATAGAGGCAAGCACTGATTGAGATATTGGTACGGGTAAATGAGTTGATGCCAAATTCAGTGGCATAGGGACCTGTCCACCAAAATTATGTAAAGATGAGGACGCCATCAGATTTACAAGATCTTGCTCCTCTTGATGCATCCCTAGCGCCCCCACTACAGAAGTGTGATCCTCGCTCACAATGCCAGTTCCAGAATCATCAACATAACTATTTGAAATACTGTTGGAATCAGCAGCAACATCTGTGATATGACGCGAGGAGCTGTGCATTCCAGATAAAAGTTCATCTGACGAGGATACGGTGCTTTGAGTTGACACAGTTTCAGATGCTATATTCTTTCTAACTTTGCTATCCATCTTTGAAGAAGCAACTTGACTTCTCCCAATCTCATTAGGTCTATTACGCCTTGCTCGTGAAGATGCGTCATAATATGCATCAGTGAGCTCAGGACTTGACCGTGTCCGAGCAAAAAGATACTTCCCCTGTACTTCATTCACCATGTGATCAGGTTTTGGGTTTTTCTTACTTCTGTCAATTTGCAAATGCTGAGAAGGATTGGTCTTCTCAGCCTGCTCTAAAATCCTTGAACTGGTCAAATTCACAAAATTCTTCTGACCATGTGTACAAGAAGCTTCAGAAACATCATTGATTTTGGAAGTGCTTTCCAGTGGATAACTAGCACGTTGAGAGGATAGAGGCCGAGTACTCTGAGGAACCTCAATCTCAATTTCTTGTGTTGATGAATGAATACTATTCTTGCTAATTGCAGCATTCTCCTGATTAGATGATTGATCATCTGGATTTGTCGATCTTAAGCGCCACAAGTCACTATTAGGGACATCAGGACGGATGCCACTACCATGTCTCTCCCATGTATTCATAAAGAACTGGTTTAACTCAAAAATAATGTTCTCTTCAGGACAATCTAATAACCTGGCAAGCCTCTTTGCCCCGAATGCAAAAGCACTGCGAATCCTGTAGAAATTTCCTGCAAAAGTAATAAGCCAAGTATAAACAACATCCTTTTAAGCTGATCATCAACAAAAACTTGGAAGTCAGTTGATGCTATATATCATATAATATTTTTACTCAATCCCCTTCGCAGCTCATGTTATGATGTAGCAGGTCACAGAATAACACATACTTCCTCCGTTTTCTATTGAGTCACTTCTCCTAAAAAAAGCTCTCACATAAAAAGGAGAAGTGACTGACTTAATAAAATAACGGAAGAAGTATTCCCTATTTTCCAGGTTGATATCAGATATTCATATCTCCCAAATTGATGACAGAATATAGCTCAGTAAAGGATGTATTAGCACTCAAGTTTCAACCAGAAACAGGTACATTATTTTTAAAAAAAAGAATGTTACTATTGATTAGCTAGCCAAGCTAGTTTTTCAGGAGACGGGCAGGGCTATGTTCGGAGAAAACAGAAGCAGCCAAGGAAGCAACTTGCTGGGCTAACCCAGGCTGGGAGAACGGTTGATCCAGGTGAGCCAACATATCAAAGGGGTCAAAAATAGCTGGCCTAACTGAGATGGGTCTGTATGTAACAGGCTGGCTCGGAATTCGATCCACGATCCACCCACTTGATGGACCGATCCAGGCCAGTTGTAACCTGGACTAACCTAGTAGCCTCAGAAGCCAGTATTGGCTTGACCCGACCTACAGGCCACCTCTAACCAAAGCACAAGTGAGACCATGCCTCTCAAAAAAGAAGAAATTTCACAAATTATGTTCAACTAAAGGTATTAGAAACAACAACCTACAAAAACAAGCTCCATCAAAAAAGACCATAGTAAATTGCTTGATTGCCACCTTCTCATATAGGACAAATGATAGCTAAAATCATTTTTACTTGGGTTAGGAATTGAATACCTTTACTAACACTTCTTCCAAGGTTATTGTTCACACGCAAAGGATCAATGACATTAAAATGCTTGGTAGCAAAGGACTGTCCCTGATTTTCTTGGCTTCCAGGGAAGACAGCATATACAGAACTACAAGCGTCGAGAAATAATTTACTTAGCAGCAACTCTCCACTATCTTTGCGAGGAGGCTCCGCTGTGAATTGAATATAAAAATAGATATCACAAATGGCAAGCACACTTAAATTAAACAGGAATAAGCTGCAAGTAGGACGCATACCAGTTACATCAGGAAGTGAGCTAATGGATACAGGACCCCACAGGCTAAGGCAAAAATTATCCCAATCAAAATTACTAAAGAATTCCAAAAACCGGTAAAGAACCTGGAAAGCAAATGCTATTAGTGGGCATTGGAGAGAGTACAGAATCTAACACAGCAAAATGATAGCAAAATGTAAAGCACCTCTAAAGGTCCGGTGAAGGAATTATTGAAAACATGAAATATGTATAGAACCAAGGTCTCCAAGGCATAAGTAGAGATAAGCCCATGGTGAGCACCCAATATACGACTTTCATAGTAGCACCAGGCTTTGATCAATATTATGCTACGTTTGAAAAGATGATTCTGATTAATTAAGTGGTCAATCTGCAGTTAAGAAAAATCATTTAGAGAAGTGCAAATCCAATCATCATAAGTTCTGAATAATATCCAATAGCAAGTGATAAGGAATAAAACATCACCTCCTCAAGGAAGCAAAGAGTACATAACCCACCCAACTGATTAAATGATATGTCCACAACAATATTTTCCACAAGACACTTTATTAACTTCACCTGAAAAACGCACAATTAAATATACATCAGGTCTAACTTTAAAAAAAAAACACTAGCGAGCGCTACAGTCCTACTTATGAGATTCCCTTCAAATAGCAGCTTTACTCAAATGCATTGTTCACAGTGCATGTTTATGTGCTTTTCAGTGTCCAGTTAGTCAGATATAATCTGCAGAAGTTAAGATAAGTTTGAAAGATTTTAGTTGTAGAGAAGAGACTCTGTGAGAGACAGATTATAAATGCCAAGACACAGAGCATCAGTGGATCTACTAAATGATCATGAAGTTATCAAAAGTATTTGAGTACTTAATATTTAAGTGCTTTGTAGTGTTTAAAGAGGTTCAAATAAGTTCAGATAGATTTATTCAGATATAATCTACATAAGTTTAGGTAAGCTTGAAAATTTTTGGTTGAAGAGAAGAGGCCCTTTGAGAGACGGATTATCAAGGCCAACACACCGAGCATCGATGGATCCACTAAATGACCATGCAGGTACCATAAGTAAGATCGCATATCTACAGGACGGCCCAACCCCTCTAAAGAGAAAAATTAAGGCTCTTAAGTAATCTATGAAACAAGCAACAAGATTAATTTGTGGTGTTCTCCAATAACAATGACTTACCCACAAAGTAAGAAAACGACAATTTCCAGATACAGCATACAAGTGGAGCAATCACTACAAGTGTGCAGTGGCATTAATCAAGATTATACATTTTACTAGTCAGAATGATGTACAGCAACACCTAAAAATTAACTAATTTTATCTGCTACAGAGTAAAAGGAAGCGAAAAGGGATAATATTAATCATAATAACATTTAGCTGCATTATAAAAGCCATAAATGGAGTAAGAACAGATAAATGGAAAAAATAACTCACTTCTGCCTGAATGTACTGGACCTCTTTTACACGAAATTCTGCATTTTCATTCTTCTCTTCACTTTCTAGCATATCACGCACTTCACTAGCCCAAGTGTCCTTGAGGGACTGGTTTTTACTAAATGCTGTCAAGTCAATGTCCCCATCCGGCAAATATGTCTTCAGAGGAACAGACCCAAAAGTGAAAACCTGTAAACAATACATATTAAGGAGGAGAACTATCAAAATGACGGAGACCAGATACAACAATAAGCAGATATCCCCGTACAGACTGACGCTTCTTTGCTTAAAGGAATAAGCTTTTGAAGAGAGACGCATAATAAACATGTAGTAACACGTGTTATTTAGGGAGGGAGGAAGAGGAGCAACACATTGTCCTCTCAAAGAGCTCTCTACTTTCTGAGAAGGCAAAATGAAGTATGCAAATGACAACCCACCACAACTCCACAAGCAATTTAATCATAATGACATGGCCAATAAAAGCCAAGCGAGCCACTGTAATAGACTAGCCTAGGGGGGCATGGGTATTTTAGTAATATACTCTAGTTAATATGTTAGCTTGGGGAATAAGGCAAATACACTATAAATAGAGAAGATTAGGGAGAGAAGAGGGTAAGCAGAAAATATTGGAGGATTTAGTAGTTTAGTTTTGGGAGAGAAACAAGCCTCTCGAATGCTTGTTACTATCTTGTTCACTGTCAAATTCTATACTATCAATCAAATATCAGTTTTACTCCTTAATTTCTTCTTTTATCTACCTTAGTGATGCTAGTTCATTACAGCCACATCTTAATTAGCTGCTACACAGGTAAATATCCCGAAATAAGAAAGAGGGATGAACTAGTAGGACGCTGCACAACAACTGAAGATGAAGAAGCACTTAGGTATAAATTGTGCAGTAAATTTTATTAAGCATGGTACTCTTATACCTCATATGTAAAACTCAAAGCATGACACGAAAAAATTTAGTCTGGTTGAGTAAGCAAGCTCGGCACAGCATTGGTAGTAGTTAAAACATAGATAATCATGGTAACAAGCAAAAAAGGTACAGATCTTATAACGGCGTAATCCAATTAAGTTAAAGCATTAAATATTGGTAGATTTATTGCCACTGGAAATGCTTTTAGGTGTAAAATATTGGTAGACTTTTTGCCACTGGAAATGCTCTTAGGTGTAAGTATAATAACTACCAATACCAAATGTTCCACAAACACAAAGCGAGACGAATCGAACTGATAACAGCGGTTAACAAAAGGCTAATTCTTATAGCATTAGTGCATTACAGCACTAGAAGTATAAATGCACAAAAGTCATGTACTACCATTACAATACTAGCAACAAATGGCAGGGAAATGTCAAACAGCTGAATCAATCAATCTACCACTAATTAATACCTAGCAATCAAGTATTATAAAGGGGGGAACTTCACCTGACAAGGGAAGCATTTCATGATCAACCGCTGCACATAATCCGCAACAGCATTTCGCCTTTCCTCTGATGGCTGATTGGGCTGAATGCAGGCTATAAGCTCTGCAATTCTCTCCTCGGCTTTCAACCATCGTTCCGAATCTACAACACGAATCACCGAAGCAGATTCATTGGGCAGAAGCCCATTCGGGTGTAGCCCACTTGGCTGTTGCCAAGCCTCATGCCCGCCCATGCAAGCAAAGGCTAGTTTCCTTCACTCAATACTCTAATCCTAAGCCAAAACCTACCCACCAGTAACAACCCGGATTAAGAAAACACCAAACTAACCCAGATTTTCAACTTAATCAAAGTACCTTCCCACTCTTGTAAATTCAAAAAAAAAATCAACTTTGGTGTTCTTACTATCCAAAAGTTAAAATCCAGATAATTATAATAATAATAGGTCAAAATTTTGGGTTATCACGAACTACAACTCCACTATAAATACTACAAATTAGATGCTACAACAACAACTCCAAGAATTTTCCAAACTTAAGCTACTACAATGATCATAAACCTTAAAACATCCACAAAAACACAATCTAATACTCCAATAATTTGAAACCCAAATAATCTATCAAACCCTGTTTCAGATAGATTAAGAACAAAATATCTTACCCAACTTTGGCAGAAAAAAACCCTAGCTAAAAAATGAGGAACTTTTCCAAAGTGGGTACAACAATATGGTGCTGAAATGTCGACAAATGGTAAGTTTAATACCAAAATTCAAAGAAAAAAGAAGAACCCAAGTGAGATTAATGCTTATTATTGTACAAAAGTTATGCTACAAGAAAGAAAAACATCAAAAGCAGAGGTTATTTGGATCGCATAAAATGGGGGAAAAATGAAGTACCCAACAAAATGGGAAAGAAGGGAAGAAATAGAATCAGATATTTAGAGAAGTATGGATTCGATGGCCCAGAAAAGGGTAAATTTTTTTTTGAATTAGGAAATTGGGAAAACAAGAAAAAGAGGGGAGAAAGATAGAGAAAATCTGGTGGTGTTTGAGGGAAGAGAGAGAGAAAAGAAGAAGAAGAAGAAGAAGAAAAAGAGAGAATGAGGGGGTTTTTTGGGAGTTTGTTTTCTCCTTTGTCAATGGGCTAACAACTTCTTGTTCACAATTGGTTAATTTTTTGCCCTAAGTTTTTATTGAGTGCTAAGTTATGGGGCCCATCTTAAAAGTATGAGATTTATTAGGTATATGACATGAAACCTAGATATATTTATGGACCGGCCTTCTTATATAGATTATAGTTCCTTAAATGATTAATCATAATCATAGATCTTGCCTCAATGTTATTTTAAGGTTGACAATAATAATGTGGGGATGAACAAAGGTACTTAAGGTGTACTTAAGTTGTATTGAGGGTAGTTTCTGATCAGGTTGGGAGGTGGTTGTTTGGTTTCTTACTTGTTTTTTTAGGAATGATAGATGTCTTTTCCGACTATACTGATAGTGCGATAAGGATTGATTTTATAGCATGGATAAGGTAAGGGGATCTCTATCTCCAAGTAATGTAACTTACAAGATTATCACAAGGTGAATCTCCAACCAATTACACAAATGTAACCAATAGCATGGATAAGCAAACTTGGTTTTAAATGAAATTACGTAACTCATCTTGTAAGATTGAGACGAAACAATTTTATCTTAATCTTATATATCCTCCATATTTAATAGTTGCATCATGACATCGTGTGGGCTAGCACACTAGAAAGGGGGATTACTTGAGTTATTAAGTTCCAAATTATTGTTAATCAATATGTCTATTACCTTCACTAAATTCTTCTTGTACTACATTTTTCCAATTCACATGATATAAGTATAAAAAAAACGGAGGAAGTATGCTGTGAAAATTCAAAGTTTAAAGTAATAGATTTGACAAAAAAAAAATCGAGAGAGTCATGTATTATTGATGGCAAAGGTAATTGAGTATATAGTTGTCGTTCGGTTGGTAAGTAATGCAAATAATAATAGTAATTGTGTTTTTGTAATTTTCAATTTTAGCTTCATAATGTAATAAGAGAAATAATTATTAGAGCAATTTTCGATACCAAGTAAATAATTTATAATATTCCTTCCATACTTTTTACTTGCTACTTAATCTACAATGTATTTTTCAATTTATTTGCTACATTTTTCTAACATGTCATCACGTAAATAATATTCGTTGCTTGTTATTTATACTTGTTTCATCTTTTTTTTTCATTAACCTATCAATCTTTTACGGTTTTACCCATCATGCCCTTTCTTTTCGCCATATACTAGTAAAGTTGTGGTCCAAACACCCTCACATTTATTTTCAAAAATCTTATGCCAAAAGGTAATTAAAAAAACTTGAATGGATCAAGTTCACAATAACTTATTGTGCACCCGAAACCATATGATATAGTCAGTTTTCATTTAACATAGTCGTGTTTTGTATGATATAATCACCTTTTATATAGTCAATTTTATGGTATATAGTCAGTTTTTGTATAATACATTCGGTTGCTTCTAATATAGTCAGTTTTTGTGTCATAAAGTTAGTTTGGGTGTACAATAAATTATTGTGAATCCCGATCCACACAAGACGTTTTAAGATGTAATGTAGCATTTAAGAAAAAGGACTGATGAGAGAGTATGTATGTTGGTACTACTATAAGATATTTGGTACTATAAAACCTATACAAGTACTATGAAATTTGTGTTGGTGCTATAATATTGTATTGGCGCTAGAATAAATTCTTTTTTTGAAAATTGACTATATCATACAAATTTAACTATATGAAAAACTGACTATATTATATCATACAAAAACTAACTATACAAAAGATAATTATATCAAATAAAAACTAACTATACCATCGACACCTGGTGCACAATAAATTATGGTGCGCCATGTCCATTCAAGTTCTTTTATTACATATCACAGTAATACTTTGTTAGTTTCTCAATGATGAGGGCAGAGAAAACATTTTACTCTTAATTATACGGAGTGAGGAAGAAGATGATTAGTAAATGTGTTAGTATAACTCAAACATATCTCCAAATATCGGACCAAAGCTAGATAATTTTTTTTTTTTGGTTAGCTTAGGTTTGAATTTACGCACGGTTTTTGCTGGCTTGATGAGCAAGGTTCTTAATTACGTGTTCCATTAGAAAATCTAACTTAAATCGTATTACGAATTGTTTTACCTCTTAGAAATTAGAATTATAATTGTTTCTGTCTAGAAACTGGTCAAAAGAGTAAGTATTGCTGAGGCCTGAGAGTTCAAAATCCCGAGTAGATGTGAAATCCCGAGAGCCTTATCACCGGAAATCCTGCAAAATACAATTAAAGGATATTTCTGGTAATGCCCCTCTGACGCTTAAATCAAATGTGATTGAGGTAGAGAGAGAAAGTGAGTAAATGTAGAGACATGCTCTAATTTTTGTAGGTGAGAATTGAATAGTTGTTCATTGATGATTGTTGCCTTTTATAGTGTTGGTGATTTCCAGACATGAAGACTTAATAGGAGACATTCTAGCTTTTCGGAAAGTTGTCTCCCTTTTATGGTAAAGCTATTTTCATCGCAAAAAGATTGATGGGCTTCTTTTGAGTACATCTATTTGACTAGCTGATGGGATTCCTTTAAGTTAACTATTTGACCATGGGATGGGTCCAAACAATAACCATATGTCCCTATATACATTAGGATGTAGGCTCTTTTCGTGAGATTTAAGCATTTAAGCTTTGAGTTTCGCATAAAACTTACGCGAAATAAGAGAATATTTTTGTTCAATTCAAACATACGTTATCATGTTCGTGTTAGTTAACCTTGTCTATTAATTACCTGTCTTAGTTTGATCCCTTTAATACTCAAATTAACCCAAAGATTTCCATGGCATCTACTAAAGAGAGTTTATATAAGGGTATCAATGGCTATACTGATTACAGACCAGGTTTATGTCGGGCTCACGAGTCACGGGCCTTTAAAAGCGTCAAGTTATATAAGAGCATCTATCAGAACTGCCTATCAACCTGATATTTAATTTGTAAGGACTATAAAAACACAGGCTATTGTGGTTATAATGATGCATGTAAATTCTTGCATGATCGCCGCGATTACAAATATGGTTGGCAATTGGAGAAAGAGTGGGATGAAGAAGAAAAGGTTAGGAAGAGAGAGCTTGCTTTTGGAAGTCATGACAACAACAACAACGAGGACGAATATGACAATGAGTCTTTAGTATCAGTCGCCTGCTCTATATGCAGGAAACCTGTTGTGGATGCAGTTGTGACCAAGTGCAATCACTACTTCTGCGAGCATTGTGCTTTGAAGCATCACTCAAAGAACAAGAAGTGCTTCATCTGCAAGAAGCCTACCCACGGAACGTTCGATACTGCCAACGAGATACGTAAGAAGATGGCAGCAGGCAGAAGGCCATTAAGTACACTATAATACTATATTGCTGTAAGTACATACATTGGTGTAGAAGGCAATTAAGTTGATAGGTTTATCCTTTTGAATGGGGAATCAGGGAACAATTTTTCATGATAATTGAGGATTGAGCATATTTGATCAGCATGAGAAACCATATTGTAAAAGCAAATTGGTCCTCTACTGATGTTGAGTATATACAAGTATATACAACATCCTATTGTGATAATACTAGTCTTTCTGTTTGTTATTCTATATTTATCTTTGTGTTACAGAAATCAATTCTTGATGCAGGCAAAGGGGACAGAGGTAATGCAGGATGTTGGGCCTGGGTCGAAACGCCGGAAGAATACGGGTCAGGGATTTTTTGGACCTTTTAGAAATAAATAGACTATCTAAAGAACATGTTTTATGGAGAACAAGAGAGACGAAGATGGTGGAGCAAACTCTAATGCACAATCACAATATTACCTTACCCCTCTCTTGCTCTCCATAGAACATGTTCTCTAGGTACCCGAACTCGTTTCGAACAAATGTCTGACTTGTTATGTTTAGTAATGTATCACAATTGTTGTCAGAAATGGTATAGTTTTGGGCATCTTTGGTCTAATACTCTAATACCAACACTTTCAACACCCACATTTATATTAGTTGTTAGAATTTTGCTAGCTCAATTTCTTAGTTCATTTTGAGGGAAATGTACATGTTATGTACAAGAAAGTCTTAGCGCCAACTCTATATATACATGCATCCTTTATCTCTCCCTCTGTTCTCTTCTCTTCTCCCTCCCCCTGTCTTCTCTCTAATTTCTTTCTTTCTTCTAATCTTAGTTTTTATTTGAAGTTGGTTCGTCACCCGAAACCCATTCTACATATGGTAATTTTTTTAGTAACATAGATCACACACTAGTCATCACCTCTTTTCTTGTTGATGTGTTCTCCAAGATACCTTCATGTGTCCATGAATATTGGGTTGGAGAAGCTATCAATGGCCATATCATATGTCTTTCTCTCTTGACTTTTCGGAAGGCTATCTTCGTGTATTGCTTTATAACCCCATTAACTGCCTTTGTGTAGTTGTTTGAGTCATGATCTCTGAGGATAGTTCCGTCCGAACCGTAAGCTTTAGGATCACTTAGAGTTTCCAGAGGATGTGGAGTATTCAGAAACTCCCTCAATGCTATTGGTACCGAGGCTGGTTGAGTGTTGCCGAATGTATAGAGGGCACACCCTTGTGGAAGCAATGGATGTGATGGCGAAAATTTTTCAGCTGGTTGAAGAATATATACTTGTCCCATAGGAAAGTACAACATTTTCTGTAGGATCATGCAAATAGAATGGTGAGTAGACTTGACAAAATTGACCTGTCATATACTTTGAACTGTATTAGAAACTCGAAAATTAGATTTTTACTCGAACCAAAATTGACTTCACTTGAATTGGCTGAAAAATCATGACTAAATACGATTTCATCATAGTAAGCTGATTGAAAACAAACTCGAATATGACCGAATCTGAATTGAATGACTCATGACCCATATACAACATGAACCAATAAATCTATTTTCAAACAAATTGATTGCCACCTTTATGTCTTTGTAAGAGATATTTTCTGTGTGTGTTTTTAAACATTTTCAGAGCTAATTGATACTAGTAATAGTAAAAGCAAGTATGTCTATAGTATGAACTCGTGGTAGTGAACACCAAACAATAAAGAGAATAAGCTACACTAGGTCTAAGGACATACTCACATGTTTATTTAGACATGGGTGTAATCTGAAAGAGCTGTTTAAACGCTTGAGGACCTGTTCAACTTGTCGAGGATAATTGCATGAGAATGCTCTAGGAACAATATCCCTATGCATAATGACATTTTGCACCATGCTTTCATCCAGTCTTAATTGCTTCAAGATCTTTTCCCCTCCACAAAACACGAACGGGGATCCAAAAGTAACCACTGGCAATAGGATTGATGGCTTGACAGCCTTTCTTGCCATGAGCATCATATGGACTAATAGTGACAGACTTCCGCCTAGTGAGTGACCTGTAAATTGAAACTTTGCTTCTTCTCCATAGGTATCTAAGTGATTTTGGATCTCTGGCATGAATTGCTCATATATTCCTTTAGCTGCTTCGTAAATTCCTCGATGAACTGCTGCATCTGTATCCTGTGTGTGTGAGTGTGACAGAGCTTAGACAGGTTTTAGAAACGTGCACCTCCAATAATTTGAAATATAGATAATATATAAATGCATATGCAATTGTTGTTACCTCGAATTTGGCAGGCTCAAAAAACAAGTTTGCTTGCCAAGAAGCCAGTGATTCAGATCCCTGCAACAATACACCAAAATGTCTTGTAAAGTCATATAAGATCATTCAATATTGTACTCCCCCTCTGTCCTGAAATCTTTTCCCCATCTGGGTTTTAGAGTTCAAAACTTCATTATCATTTGGGATCTTATTAGAGTTGTTTCAATGTGTAGTATCAATATAGTTTCTCGTAATCTTAAAAACTGTGCAATTAACTATATTAATGGTTAAAAATGTGTCTTGAGGACTGTGAAAAAGTCGATGAGGCAAAAAATTTTGGACAGAGAGAGTAATACAATTTTCAAAAAGTTAATAGTCCGTACAATGCATGAATATAAGCTTTTAAATCTTAAGTAAAAGAAGACGGATTTTACCTGGATTACAAAGAAGCGCACACGAGTTCTTGGATCATCACAAATGAACCACTCACAAGGTGACGAATGTAGTGACTGGAGTTCCTTGGCAGCCGCTTGCTTTTCTCTCTCTTTCCCAGCCACTACTGCTGTCATTGTTGTTGCAGCCATTTGTGCAGCCATCTCTGAGTTACAACCTCTAGGTACCGGACATACTTCTATATTGCCTGAATAAACGGCATCTCTGCATGATGAACTGGAATGATATTGATCAGTTTTAGCTTGATTTTGAACATGACAAGCTGCAGACGCGGCAATTTCATAGGCAACAGAAGAGCTAACTATATGTTCTCGATCTGTTTGTTGCAGATTTTCTAAGTCTTCTTCTTTTAGGTGAGTTGAGTCCCTGGCTAATTTGGCATTCAATTCAATAGCCTTTGCTTTCTTCTCCAAGGAAGATGTTACGAATTGTAGACCATAATATCGATGTAAGTCATGAGCCTACATGTTAAGCATATCCTCTTAGTTTCTCATTCTTGGGCGTTCGTTCGAATGATCAAAAACATTCTTTGTGTCCAGATAAACATCTTACATCTCATCTACCAGATTGGTACATTATAATTAAGGGGTTTGCTGTATTGTTGTAAAAAAAATCACCACATAAGCCTAAATGTTGACCAAATCATGTACATGTACTCTACTTTCTTATTTCTTGCTTTCTCATAGACTGTTCTAACATAATGTTGAAATATCACCACCTTAAAAATCACAGCGTTAATTACTTCACTTCCTAGATATAACATTGAGTTCAATATTATAAATTAATTTTGTGATTTATTAAGAAAAGTTAAGACAAAAATGGCTAAGAAAGGTATAAAAAAAAAAGGAAGAGGAAAGTATGTTACATGTGTTCAAGTTCGTCAACATTTAGGTGTCTTAGTCATCGTGATATATTCATATACCAAAATGTCATCACCTTTTTTTTACGCAATTGTACGTAGAAGGCTTAATCATTCCAAATCACATAAAAGTCAACTCTGTACTGGATTAGCTTTTTCCATAATTTGAGTTGACTAAACCTTGTCGTACAAGTTTTTGTGGTTTTTTTACAGTATGACAAATCATTCCATTTTCATATGCCAACAAATTAATAATTCGGCGGGCTAATATCCTACTTTATCTTATAATTTTACAGATAGAAGATCATACCTTAATTTCAGGAATTGAATAGGCTTTGTTACAGAGGTAAGCCAGTTTAGAGAACTTATTTGCATCTGTCCAAGGTACATGAACCAGCATCTTAGAGAATGATTCTAAATCAATTCTTACTTCATCTTCTATCTCTCCATATTCCACTAGACAACCATCCTCACTGTCACAATGTTCTTCCTTATCTCCCTCCCTACAATCAACTTCCTTCTCTTTTCTTCCCTTCCATCGCGTTCTCAGCTCCAAGAGCCGCTCCACCCAATTCGCTCTTTTCACCCGTTTCTCTCTATCCACTTCCTCTTCTATTTCTCCATCATCAAAGCTGCCATCAACGCTCTCTGTATCATTCTCATTCTCATATTCGGTATCAAACAATAGTGACTTTACAGGTGTTGGAGAAGTACAGGAAGCTGCAAATGGGTTAGAGAAAATCCCAAAGGAGTTGTTTGGCCTTAGCTTACTCGACCGAGGTGAAGAAGAGGCAGCTCGAAGTCGAGTTGAGGAGGAGACGAGGTTGTTATCAGAGTATGATCTTCTCATAGGGGCTAGTTTATACAACTCTTCCCCGGAGGATGATCGTCGAAGAATGGCATTCTCCCCAAGGATGCCTCTCCTTGCTGTGGCAATGTGGGAAGAGGGTATATTCATTGAAGAGCATGCCATGGTAACCTGTAGAATGTAGATTCAAACATGTACCTATATAGATTAGTAAACAAGAAACACCTAAAAATATCCCCTGCAATCGTTGCAAATACACCAAGTAACCATTATTGAGTTCGCGAGCTTAGTATTTTGGTTAAGATTTTATGAGATCTTATATGAGATGGGACTTGTTTTTCTCGAGTCTTGTAGAAGATTTAGATGAAAATACATTTCTTAACTACACAATTAATGTTCCACCGGTAGGTTTGGTTAGAAGATATGGTGGTTAATACTCTTTGAGCATATATAAGTTGGTCCAAATATTTGTGCAATTGTGCTTGCTTTACCTGAAACAGCGGCCTAATAAGTTGAAGTTAGCGGAGAATTTTCCAAACATGGGGGTGATTAGACAATACCAAAAGTTTCCATCTCATCTCACAAGAAAACTTTCAGAAGAAAACTAATGTTTCCATCTCATACTTTCATCTAGTTAGACCATTACTCTTCATATTTTCACCCAAAAGTAAGACAATAATCACATGTACTGTTCTTCTTACGGTGGCATCAAGTGGTAACAAAAGCTGATGAAGAAACGCATATGCTTAAAAGGGGGGAAACAATGCTATTTTTTTTTAGGGTAAAAGGAACATATATTATTAAACACCATCAAGCTCCGCCAAGGCTAAAACACCTTGCGGGAAATCATATATCAACAAAAACTTATTCCCTCCCCACGAAGGGAGGATTCGAGCTACAAGGTGAGCAATCGCGTGTTCTACACCTTTTAACATGAAAAACATTATAGGAATTAAAACTACTTCCTACCACACGAATATCATCTATTAATAAATCCAGAGGGAGGAAACAATAATGCTATGGCCTGGACTATTGTGAGAATTTCTTAGCATTCAATATCAACTCGATCATTACTATGTCTTCATTTATTACACCTAACAAATGAGTTGCGCATTCGAAAATACTCCCTTTGTTCCCTTTTATATATTCTTGTTAGATTCGGTTTAATGCATATTTTTATTATAACGCAGCTCTCTATTTCAATTCGGGCTTGTCTCAATTGTCAACTCTACAAGGTACTTGACATCTGAAAATAAATTTAGTGTCTACATGCAAAAATAACACAGTCAAAAAGGAATTGTGTTACCAATTGTTTGATGCCATTATTTAGAAGTAGCGAGAAACAAATTGGCAAAAAGGACAGCTCTTTATATAAAAAGGCGGTAAGCACACTGTCTACCTTGTGGACTCCGCCTGTTATCTTTCACATTATCAAAATTTTGCTACTACCTCCTCGTATTTAATAATGTCTCTAACTACTATATGTAGTATTACTCTTTTTTTCATAGTTTAAGATTCAAGAAGAAAAAAAAAAAAGGTTGGAGGAAAACTTATTCCTCAGGGTCTGTTAGGAGATAGAATTATATTAGGATATTATTTATCTTTGTTGGATTCGAGATTAGGGCTGTCATTTAGGTTGTATATACTACTTCTCATATTAATGGAAACACCAACACAACTTGACCAAATCTTGTCGATTGTCATATTAGTTGCCACATTTTTTTCCATGTCAAAGTTCCTCATATCTAATAATAAAGTATTATTATTTGTGACCTTGTTAGATTTGTTTTAATGTGTAATTTGACGATGTCAACCGATCCTACTTTTAAAGATATTAAAGATCAAAATGTATGATTTAATTTGGAAATCGTGAAAAATGTTGCAACTAAATTAGAACGGAAGGAGCATGTGTGCTTTATTAATTTCAAAATAATAGAAAAATGAAAATGAAACGGTTGGAATAATTAGCATCGAGAGTCTTTAACTAAGAAGAACAATGAGAATGATATGATGAAGGCCTAAATTAAACTAACCTAATTGTTCTCAATAGAAGCTCAAAATTGCTTGGAATGAAATGAACGTACTACATTTTGAAACTACTTTGCTTTAAATTACCATAATGTATAATTATTTGGAACATAAGATCAATCTTAAAATTACATCATAATATGATTCATATTAAAATTTTCATACAAAGTTCTCAAGATCCACAAATGAAAAACTAATTACATTCTAATTATTGTTTGATTCTTAAAAGAAATGCATGATTTAGAGAGGCGAGCAATTAAAGAAGAAATAAAATTTACCTGGTAAGTAGTTAAATTATCTCATTGATTCGCAGTAAATCAAGCTTAAGGATGAACGACATGCATGATTAAAGAGCTTGAATGTAAATGTGGGTTGCATGAAAGTAAAAATTTGTGGTGAATAATATTTTGAGAATTGAGAGAGAGTGACAATCATATGATGAACATATTGAGATCCGAGGTTTGTGAAATTCATACTAAAAACTTGTAAATATTTATGGAAAGCAAAAAAAATGGCCACGGGTGAACTTAAAGAGAATCATGTCACGTGGACAACGGAGGTATCTCTATTTGAATGAGTCTTTTCCTTGTTGGACGTGTTTGCCCTTTCTTTTCTTTTTCTTAAGCAAAACTATTAGTAATTCTAATACTAAACTTTATTTTGTACTTCCTCTCGTATTTTTCTATCTTCCCTCACCCTGACCGAATACTTGTTCCCAACAAGAGAAAATATTTTAAATTCATCTCTATATATAAGAAAAATTATAGTCATATGGAGTCTTGTAATATTGTTTGATTTGTTTCAATAGTTAATTATTAATATTCAATTTTTATAATTTTTACTAATATGTAATGAAAGGTAATTAAGGTCAAAGAAGTGCATTGGCAAACGCGCACAATGAAAGTAGGAAATATAAAAAAATACAGAGGAAGTACATAGATATTAGTTATAGTATTTTTTTTAGTACAAGGTTTAGACGGCATATTAATGCAATTATCTCACAAGTCATAGGCACCAAAAAAGGAGTTTGGAAAATTGATATAAAAATAAATTTGGTTTTAGAACATGATTGATATAGAGTAGTTAGGTTTTAAAACATTACCTATACAATTGTTGTACAATAAATGATCTAAAATATATGTGGTCTCAAAATAAAAGTCATTGTACGTGTACATAATGTCAACTAGCCTTGTATGCACGCGATGCGTGCGACAACATATTAATATTAATACTGATATGCGATGCGTGCGACAAAAACATTAATATTAATACGAAAAATAAATATGTACTTCGTACTTACAATTTATTTTTACAAAACATATGATTGAAAATGAAGATAAGAGAAGTTGGTCTATGTTTACTTTTTCTAATCATATTTATACAACTTTCCTTATTATGCATAATTGTAATTTAGGAAATGAATGAGAAATTTTGAATAAGTTTTCTTTTATGTTTCAAATTAGGGGTATATAAGTATTTTCATAGGGGGACACCATAGCTCCCCCTTGGCTTATATAATAGAGATTAGAGTTTTAGGGGAAATGAAATCTATATAGGTGTGGATGTTTTTCATTCTATTCTTTAAAAATGGATTTTTATATATGTGAAAGACAATTGTTATCAATGAAATTGTATAATTACTTACATTTTCTTTCCCTTAAATAATTGTCCCTCTTGTTGTTTTAATGGGTTTTATAAATTTCTTTCCCTCTTTGCTTCAATCTTATTTTCCTTTATAGATGTATTTTCCCTTTCTATATTATATATGTTTTACTTGTTTAACCTATTAATTCTACATTCTCACACAACCTCTTATTCCTATTCAAGAAAAAATACAATAAATAATTCGCTTTCATACTCGGTCTTTTACTTGTCTTGGTATATGAAGTTACGTTAAGAGGAAATAAAAAAAATTCGTGCAAATGGAAAATATGGAACAAAGGGATTATATTGTAAAATTATTCTATACTACGGTTTATACAGGACTTTATAGATCAATAAGTTAACCAATATTCAATAAATAATACGCTACATTTCATTTAATTTCTACGTTATTATATCTATATGCAATTTTTTTATTCATTTTGATTTTTTGGAAATTATTGTAGATTATACCTAATTATAATGGCCTACCTATATTTTAAAGTAGGGTTTGGTGGTTGGCACATTAAATGTTTAATTTGTCTTGTTAGTTTTGAAAAAAAATTAATATTAACATTATAAGAATATGTCTTTAATATTAAGCCCTTTATGCAGGGGAAAACCTTGGCACATTGAGGGGAGTAAAAGGGGCCGGGGTCTTAACTTACCAAGAGTGAGAATCAATCCCATGTTCTCTTCTATAATAATATTAACTTGGTGCTTGGTAATTTAAGAAGGAGAGGAGTACACGCCTATATTGGGATTTTTCAGAAATATTCAGCTCGCCTCCGACGATCCAGGTAACTAGTAGTTGTCTTAGAACCATAGTGATTAGGGTATTATTCGGTATTAGATTATTGCGCTAGGAATTATTTAAAATACTTTTTGAGTGAAATTATTGACATGAATATACTTGATGCATGCTATGTGAATACTGTGTAGAGGAAAATAATTTTCGTATTGTTTTTGGTATTTATTTGATTTAATTGGTGTTTTGTGCGTTTTTGGCTAAATTGCATAATAATTATTGAACGAATGTTAAAATTTATGAAATTATTTTTCTTAGATCATGTTACATGCGTAGTATGTATTTCATGCATTGGAATAATTTTTTCCTACTGTTTACTGGTTTATTTAATTGATATATCTGTTTTTGTAATTTCGTTTCTGTCAGTATATTAATCATGAAAATTATTTCTAGAGGCCGGAAAATTAATTTCTTTGAATATTATGTATTTCCGTGAGTTTTTTCATGTTATGTAAATTTTTAGTAATTTTTGGGAGTTTGTTTATATTTTTAGTTTTTATTTTGGCTTTATTGAGTAATCTGTATATTAACTGTTAAAAATACTTTTGGAGTCCGAAAATTATAAATACAAATTGTACCATGTCAGTAGAGCTATTAGGGTCGTATGATAATTTTTATGTGATTTTACTGCTTGAACTTAATAGTTTAATAATTATTATTGGGTTTTTGTTGTGAAATTGAGGATACTCTTTTAAATTATTTGAGAGTTTGTTAATCAGAAATAATTCATAATTTATTATATTCTGGGTTGCTGATTTTCAGTAGGATGCAGTATGTATCATTGGGTAACCATATGTTTATGTTTGATTTATGAAAGAAAATGATTAATTGTTACTACTCTTTTAATGAATAAGTTTTGGAGTTAATTGGTGATGTATGTTTGATTGAATTGTTGGTGCTGTAAAAACCAGTTTAATATCATTGTTGATGTTTAGAAATGTTCAAGTGTTTATTGTGGGAGACATTTGTTGAAAGTTTGTAAGTTATTATTTTAGAGGAATTATGAGGAGTTGTTTTGATGAATTATGGGTATAAGACCGGGTGGCATCCCTTTTTGATGAATATTTTAGATGAATGATACTTGGATTATATGCATGATTGTATTTTGAGATAAGAATATCCGGTGGGATAGATGTAGTCCCCGGTGAAGAACATGACAACCACATGGTTTGCGAACTAGGGGTACACCGTACCTGGGTTAATTGTTGTCGTCCGAGAGGTCAGGGAGTTCTGTGTGTTCTACCCTGCATCGGGAGTTTGGCCATTCTTAGACACGGGCGGTGGGGAACGTAAGCCCATAGGCGGCTGGGAGATTGCGATCGACAAACCTTAGGAAGTGATTTCGAATCACTGGCGTTCGGTTTCGACTCGATAACTTGTTGTATTCTTGATTATTATTTTTGTATTCTAGAATTTATTCACTCTTTATATCTTGTTTACTTATTGTTGATGATCACTTGTTTTACCTATGAGCTTTATGATTTCTATGTGCATGCTATTGATGTAATGATTGCATGATTTTCCTTTCTTAATAATCTACTTCTGAATCGTGCTTTGATTGCTATTGTTCTGGGAGAACTGCTAGTTACTCCCCACTGACTGTGGAATTATTTAATATATATCCTTGCAGATGGAAATGACTGCTAGACTTGTGACTAGAGTGAGGGTTTGTAGTGAGAAGAAGCTCCTGGTGTTGTTTTTGGTAGATGAGTTTTATGCAGACCATAGAGAGTCCTACTTTTGGCTAGCTTTCAAGGACATTTAGTTTTTATCTCGGTTTTATCGGGGAGACTTGCATGTCTCATAGTTTTGGATTGATGATATGAAGTAATTGGGATATTTCTCTTATTTTAGAACTATTATGTTTTCTTGGATATTAATTTTCTTTTGAAGCTATGAAACTTGGTTTGAAGAATTATCTTTAATTATTGTTTTAGAGTAGCATAACTGTCCCGACGTTATTTCCGCTAACGTCTTTTTAGTATTTCTTGATTAGATATTGTTAATACCTTCTACTACTAAGGTATTAACAATATCTAATCAAGAAATATTAAAAAGACGTTAGCGGAATAACGTCGGGCAGTACGCTACTCTAAAACAATAATTAAAGATAATTCTTCAAACCAAGTTTCATAGCTTCAAAAGAAAATTAATATCCAAGAAAACATAATAGTTCTAAAATAACGTAAATATCCCAATTACTTCATATCATCAATCCAAAAACTATGAGACATGCAAGTCTCCCGATAAAACCGAGATAAAAAACTAAATGTCCTTGAAAGCTAGCCAAAAGTAGGACTCTCTATGGTCCGCATAAAACTCATCTACCAAAAACAACACCAGAGCTTATTCTCACTACAAACCCTCACTCTACTAGCCCAAGTCACAAGTCTAGCGAGTCATTTCCATCTCGCAAGGATATATATTAAATAATTCCACAATCGTGGGGAGTAACTAGCGTTCTCCCGCAACAATAGCAATCCAAGCACGATTCAGAAGTAGATTATTAAGAAAGGAAAATCATGCAATCATTACATCAATAGCATGCACATAGAAATCATAAAGCTCATAGGTAAAACAAGTGATCATCAACAATAAGTAAACAAGATATAAAGAGTGAATAAATTCTAGAATACAAAAATAATAATCAAGAATACAACAAGTTATCGAGTCGAACCGAACGCCGGGATTCGCAAATCACTTCCTAAGGTTTGTCAAATCGCAATCTCCGTGTCGGGCCATGGGCTTACGTTCCCCACTGCCCGTGTCTAAGAATGGCCAAACTCCCGATGCGCAGTAGAACACGCAAACTCCCCGACCTCTCTGACGACAACAATTAACCCAGGTACGGTGTACCCCTAGTTCGCAAACCAGGTGGTTGGCATATTCTTCACCGGGGACTACATCTATCCCACCGGATATTCTTATCTCAAAATACAATCATGCATATAATCCAAGTATCATTCATCTAAAATATTCATCAAAAAGGGATGACACCCGGCCTTATACCCATAATTCATCAAAACAACTCCTCATAATTCCTCTAAAATAATAACTTACAAACTTTCAACAAATGTCTCCCACAATAAGCACTTGAACATTTCTAAACATCAACAATGATATTAAACTGGTTTCTACAGCACCAACAATTCAATCAAACATACATCACCAATTAACTCCAAAACTTATTCATTAAAAGAGTAGTAACAATTAATCATTTTATTTCATAAATCAAACATAAACATATGGTTACCCAATGATACATACTGCATCCTACTGAAAATCAGAAACCCAGAATATAATAAATTATGAATTATTTCTGATTAACAAACTCTCAAATAATTTAAAAGAGTATCCTCAATTTCACAACAAAAACACAATAATAATTATTAAACTATTAAGTTCAAGCAGTAAAATCACATAAAAATTATCATACGACCCTAATAGCTCTACTGACATGGTAAAATTTTTATTTATAATTTTCGGACTCCAAAAGTATTTTTAACAGTTAATATACAGATTACTCAATAAAGCCAAAATAAAAACTAAAAATATAAACAAACGCCCAAAAATTACTAAAAATTTACATAACATGAAAAAACTCACGGAAATACATAATATTCAAATAAATTAATTTTCCGGCCTCTAGAAATAATTTTCATGATTAATATACTGACAGAAACGAAATTACAAAAACAGATATATCAATTAAATAAACCAGTAAATAGTTGGAAAAAATTATTACAAGGCATGAAATACATACTACGCATGTAACATGATCTAAGAAAAATAATTTCATCAATTTTAACATTCGTTCAATAATTATTATGCAATTTAGCCAAAAACGCACAAAACACCAATTAAATCAAATAAATACCAAAAACAATACGAAAATTATTTTCCTCTACACAGTATTCACATAGCATGCATCAAGTATATTCATGTCAAATTTCATCAATAATTTCACTCAAAAAGTATTTTAAATAATTCCTAGCGCAATAATCTAATACCGAATAATACCCTAATCACTATGGTTCTAAGACAACTACTAGTTACCTGGATCGTCGGAGGCGAGCTGAATATTTCTGGAAAATCCCAATATAGGCGTGTACTCCTCTCCTTCTTCAATTCCCAAGCACCAAGTATAAGAAAAAGGCAAGTAGAACAAATCACGAACAATTAACGAAGAGTAGAAATGAAAAGAAAATTGAGAGAATGAAGATGATGATGGTGGCCGAAAATCTTGAAATATGGCAGCAATGGAGTTCTGATTTTTAATCAGAATTTTGGATGTTTAATGGTTGAAATAAAGGGGTTTAATGAAGGAGAATAATTAGGGGGGGTTATGGGAGTTACAAAGCTACAAAGAGTCACAAGGAAAATAAAAAGAAAAGAAAGAAGAGGAGCTCTCCTTCTCCTTCTCCTTGGCCGGCTGTCAAGCCCAACACACTAATAAAAATTTCGGCCCAAATCAACAAGGGTCCATGCTTCAAAAGCCCGCTACGCGATAAATCGATAAATTCCTAAATCGCGCCTAAACTTTGAAAATACTTAATAATGAAAATAATTCTAATAAATTATATTATAAATATAAATATAATGCACACATTAACACACCATATAATAAAATAATAATTCGGCTCCCAAATTATAAAGAATAAAAATCATTGATCTAGAGAAAATAATAAATTATTTATTTTTACGAAAAAAATATCATTTTAAAATAAACTAACACCAAAAATAAAGGGTGAAAATTACGGGGTGTTACAACTTTATAGATCAATAAGTTAACCAATATTCAATAAATAATACGCTACATTTCATTTAATTTCTACGTTATTATATCTATATGCAATTTTTTTATTCATTTTGATTTTTTGGAAATTATTATAGATTATACCTAATTATGATGGCCTACCTATATTTTAAAGTAGGGTTTGGTGGTTGGCACATTAAATGTTTAATTTGTCTTGTTAGTTTTGAAAAAAAATTAATATTAACATTATAAGAATATGTCTTTAATATTAAGCCCTTTATGCAGGGGAAAACCTTAGCACGTTGAGGGGAGTAAAAGGGGGGAGGTCTTAACTTACCAAGAGTGAGAATCAATCCCATGTTCTCTTCTAATCGGAAAAAATACTCTAACCACTAAGCACGCCTCACTCTCAACAATTTTATGCAAGTTGATGTTATAATTGTTAGTGTGCCTACTTATTAAATATTTGTTAGCTTATTTTTGGTTGTTATAAACACAATACAAGTAACACAAGTTAAAGACAACTATTAATAGTGGTTATCTTCAACTGTTATCTAATGATACCCCTTTTTATGATGTGGCTTAGATTTTCATAGACGTGGTACAACTGTTACATAAAATTCTTCTGGGAAGATGAAGAGGTTAAGATAATTCAAAGATTACCGCCCAATTAGTATGGTTGGGTGCATATACAAAATCATTGCCAAATTGATGGCTAAAAGGCTCCAACAAGTTATGAGCTCTCTAGTGGGCCCTTTTCAATCTTCCTACATTGAAGGTCGCAAGATTCTTGATGGTGCCTTGATTGCAAGCGAATTGATAGACTCGTGCAAGAGGAAGAGCATTGATTCAACCCTTTTCAAGCTTGATTTTCACAAGGCTTATGATAGTGTCTCATGGACTTTCCTTGAATGGGTCCTTAAACAAATGAAATTTCCCTCAAAATGGTGTAGATGGATTATGACTTGCATCTCAACTGCATCGGCATCAATCTTGGTTAATGGCTCGCCTAACACTCCTTTCAAGCTCCAACGTGGCCTAAGGCAAGGTGATCCATTATCACCTTTTTTGTTTGTTCTTGTAGGTGAGGCTCTTAATCTAATCATCAAGAAAGCAACGTCGATGAACATGTGGAAAGGAGTGAATATTCCTCAAAGTGACTTGAACATCACTCACTTACAATATGCGGATGATACGCTCATTTTTTGTGAAGCAAGAATTGAATCTCTCATGAACATTAAAAAGATGCTCATTCTATTTCAACTAGCATCCGGGCTCCAATTCAACTTCCACAAGAGCTCTCTCATTGGAATAAACACATCAAGAGAGTGGCTTCATCTCGCGGTAAAGGCTCTTCTTTGCAAGATCGGGACTATTCCCTTCACCTACCTTGGATTGCCTATTGGAGGTAACACCTCGAGCATTCAATTATGGGATCCTATGATTGTGAAAATATCAAAGAGGTTGGCTACTTGGAAAGGGAAACTACTTTCAATAGGGGGCAGAATAACCCTAATAAAATCTTCCCTTTCGAGCCTTCCGTTATACTACATGTCCATATATCCGATGCCAAAGGGAGTTATTCAAAAAATAATCAAACTCTCCAGGCTATTTCTGTGGAGCGGGCATTCGAGAAAAGGGGACTCCTTCTAGTCTCATGGGACACAAGTCTGACTTCCGAAAAAACTTGGTGGTCTCAGTTTGGGAAACACACTGCACAAAAACTTGGCGTTGCTATTCAAGTGGTTGTGGCGCTATTTCGATGACCCATCACAGCTTTGGTGTCGATTGATAAAAGCCAAATACAAGTACTCATCTTCATTCACTATTCTTGATTTGAAGACTCCTTCGAAGGGAGGCCCATGGAAGAAGATATGTTCAGCTATTCTAAATCACCCTGGAGCAAAAGAAATAGCCCTTAAGGGGGTTTGAAAAAATGTAAGCAATGGTGCCAACTGTTTTTTCTGGCATGACCAGTGGGTTGATTCGACCCCTCTCAAAATCTCCTTCCCGAGGCTTTTTTCCATCTCAATAGAGCCCAATGCTCTTGTGGAGTCCTTCGGCTTTTAGGAAGGGCTAAATTGGGTGTGGACGTTTTCTTGGAAGAGGGTTTTAAGACCTCAAGATCCGGTGGAAAAAGAAAGACTAGACAATCTGTTGCAAAAAGTCTGCCTTGCCTTCGATGGGCATGACAAACTGATCTGGGTTTTTAATGGCTCAGGTACGTTCTCATCCAAATCTTTCTCTCTTGAATTAGATAAACAGTGTGCAGTGCCTCATCAAGATGCAATCCGCGAATTGTGGAGGGGCTTGGTTCCACATCGAATTGAAGTATTCGTGTGGACTGCTCTCCTTGAGCGAATCAACACTCGCCAAAAGTTGGCTCATCTTCGAATTATTGAGGAAGGAAATGACTCATGTGTCTTATGCAATAACTTCTCCGAATCTTGTAATCATTTAATGTTGCATTTGTGAGTTTGCTAGACAAATATGGTGCTGGTGGATTGATCTATGGGGTGTTAAATGGGTTTTCCCCATGAATCTAAGAAGTGCATTCGAGCAATGGTGCATTTCAAAGAAGAGTGCTTTCTTCAAAAAAGTGTGGCACGCAACTTTTTTCATAATTGTATGGTCAATATGGAAAGAGCGAAACTCGCGTATCTTTGAGAATTCAGTGTGCTCACAAAAACACATCCAAGACATGATTATGTTGAGGCTAGGATGGTGGATAAAAGGGTGGTGTGAAGATTTTCCATACTCCCCTATGGATATCCAAAGAAATCCAGCATGCTTACTATGGAATGGCTTCTCTTCTCTGTCAAGTGTCCCAAAACCCATTGCTTCATCAAGTGAATGGACTCCTCCTCAAATTAGGGCTCTTAAATGGAATGTTGACGCCTCAGTTAATCCGTCATCATCCTCATCTGCCATTGGCGGATTTTTACGCAATCATGAAGGAAATTTTGTATGTTTGTTCTCCTCGCCAATCCCTTATATGGAGATCAATTGTGCTGAAATCTTAGCTATTCATCACGCTATCAAGATATCCATTGCAAGTGAGTGCTCAAGCAACGGAACCATAATCCTTGAATCAGATTCCGCAAATGCCGTTCTATGGAGCAATAATGAAGAAGGGGGGCCTTGGAACATGGTTCATCTAGACATTAGAAATGCAAGGAAGAAACTTTTAAGCATCTCAATCATTCACAAGGGTAGAGTTACAAATTTTATCGCAGATACCCTTGCAAAGCAAGGCCTCCACAGGCATGAGGAATTCATTGCATGGTTATAAATGTCATCTGGAAATCCATCTCAAGTACCTGCTAGGTCCTCTGCCATTCATTAGAGTGACGTTTTCTTCATGCTAATTTGATGTTCAATCTTTCTAGTTTGGATGTATTTTTTTTTTCAGCACTCTGGATAGATGGCAGTTGGCTAATGAGTTGTACACTAGGTGCTCATGGCTAAGCCTTTCTTATATCCTGATATTTAGTCTTATGTAAACTGTGGTTTAACTTGGGATTGAGGGACTCCTCTTCATTGGGTGTGTTTAACACTATGAAAGTTTCTTTCTTTATGAAAGAATACCTGGTGAGAGTTGAAGCTTTTCATCTCTTGTGAATTTAATGAAAGGCTTGCCCAAATTATCAAAAAAAAAAAAATATGTCTTTAATATTAAGCCCTTTATGCAGGGGAAAACCTTGGCACGTTGAGGGGAGTAAAAGGGGGGGTCTTAACTTACCAAGAGTGAGAATCAATCCCATGTTCTCTTTTAATCGGAAAAAATACTCTAACCACTAAGCACGCCTCACTCTCAACAATTTTATGCAAGTTGATGTTATAATTGTTAGCGTGCCTACTTATTGGATATTTGTTAGCTTATTTTTGGTTGTTATAAACACAATACAAGTAACACAAGTTAAAGACAACTATTAATAGTGGTTATCTTCAATTGTTATCTAATAATACCCCTTTTTATGATGTGGCTTAGATTTTCATAGACGTGGTACAACTGTTACATAAAATTCTTCTGGGAAGATGAAGAGGTTAAGATAATTCCCTAGACAAGCATAGAAACTTCGTTCACTACATTTATAGGTACAAAAAACAGGGAATTTGTTAAGAAAATAAAACAGCCAGACAAAAGAGGACTAAAAGAGGGTCAAAAATGTCAAATTATAAATAGTCGGTGGAATATTCTTTTTTGTTTGGTAGTGGGTATCCCAACTAAAGCTGCAGTGGGGGACAAAATATAGGAAAAACCAAAACAGAAATGAAAGAGCCAAATGTGTGGTTGCATGAGAGAGATTGATGCATGTCTGGCTACTCTTCGCCTCTTTGTTTGCGCCTCCAATCAATTTTAACGGATGAATGGGATACTGATACATGTAACCTACATATGTCACCATGAATGAAATTAATTGATTAAATTATAATTGTTCGTGTCGGAAATGTTAACCCTAATTTAAGCTGTTTGATTAAATGAAATAGTTGTGTCATGTGTCGATAGTTGAATGGTTTGTAAATCTCAACCAAAACCCGCTTAGTTAAGGTGTGTTTTGGATTATTTGTCAAGTTGGAACAACTTTTGTCAACTTGTCAAACAAAATTGGCAGGTAAGGTGTATTTTTTTTTGTTGGGCCTCTTACGGGGCCATAGTAAGATGAATGAGCTCATTAAATGCAAGCTCTCTTGCAGGTTTACCCGGTCTGAGTTTGCGGGCAGACACCTTGAGAGTGGGAGAATGATAAGGGGAAACCCTCTCCCAAAGTGCCCCTAGTGGGGATCGAACCCGCAACCTTGAGGTTGGAAGGTTCTTTCCTTACTACTGTCGAACCTTGGTGGTGGTAAGGTGTATGGTTGTTCAAGAAGTTCCAAGACTCAAAACCCATACCAAAAAAAGGAACTGAAGTAATGTAAATAATTACAAAAGAAATACGATGATTGAATCGGTGATCATAGTGGTTAAACGATTCAGTTACGACTATGATTTTAGAAAAGATGATTAACCGAAATAATGAAATAAAAGTATAAACCATAGAATCACTTTACCATATCTAGTGATGCACAATTCATTTCAGTGGGTTATTTTGTAGTGCTTTTGAACATTCAGATTTACATCTTAAAATGAAATTATGCTGGAATTAGTCCTATGATGCATTAATGACGAACAATCTTATACTGTATCAACATAATTCGTGCGTTTCGTTCTAATTTTTGGGAAAATCCTGTACGACACAGTATGAATGATGAGGCCCGAGTAATATGGACATGGACCGATTTTGGGAAATGTGAGTTGTGACGAGGTTCTTGAACTTGGGCCTGGTACAAGAGTACTACCAGAAAGAGGCTTAAATATCATGTCATTTTATGAATATTGTCAGATAGTACTACATAAATAACTTCAAACAAAATGGGGACCCATTTTTACCTACTTTTTCAAAAGATTATTTTCAATTCTAGAAGGGTGGAAATGTTGTTAAGAGTTAAGACCACCATCCATAATAGTTAAGCAAATCTTGTCTATTGCTAAAAGAAATATACATAAAAAGAAGGAATCTATCTTGAGATTGGACCTGTTATTTTCAAATAAGTTTGTTTAAGAGGATTTTTTTTTTTTTTGCATTATTTTTATGGCTAATAGGCAAGAGTTAATCTTCATAAAAACACCAAATGACACTTATAAGAACATAACACCAACAAAGACATCAAATTTAAAACACCAATAAACATTTTGAGCTCCTACTCTACTAATGACATTGCTTCCGCTTGAATGTAGTAGTTTGTTTTTGTTCCGTGTCAATATATTTTTCCCAACTTTAGACTATATCAACGAAGGAGAAAATAGTTTTAATACCCCACAACTTCTATTTTATTAGCCATTTAAACTCTCCAACGAGATGAAAGAAGGCATCCCAACAACCATCAGGAGAAAATGAACAAAAAGGATGGGAACCCCACAAAGGATGGGGGAAGAAAGTTATCACAACTGATGAAGAGAATTATTGAAAAACTAAGAAAATACAAGAAATACAAAGTAAAGCGAGAAAATCTAAATTTCGCTAACGAGAGTGGTCCGAATGGGAACCCCACAAAGGATGGGGGAAGAAAGTTATCACAACCGATGAAGAGAATTATTGAAAATCTAAGAAAATACATGAAATACAAAGTAAAGCGAGAAAATCCAAATTTCACTAACGAGAGTCGTCCAAATGGGAACCCCACAAAGGATGGGGGAAGAAAGTTATCACAACCGATGAAGAGAATTATTGAAAAACTAAGAAAATAAAAGAAATACAAAGTAAAGCGAGAAAATCCAAATTTCGCTAACAAGAGTCGTCCGAATGACAAGCATACATTGATGCAGGTGGACCCATCGACATACCATGATGAGCAATGGAGTTCACACCACTAGCGAGCCACTTAGGATAATAATTTTTTGGGGGCGACTAGAAAATTTTTGGGGTTAGAGAAATAGTTTTTTTTAACTCGACCTACCTAAATTATGTATTTAGATTAGAATGTAGAATAATACCAATGCTAATTTATCATATTTATCAAAAGTTGTTTAAGCCGAGTTCAGCTCGAAATATATCATATACAAGAAATAAAACTATTTATTTTCTGCGTGAGAATTGAATAGTTAAAATAAAATGAACCTTCATAACTAATTTAGAATCTTAAAATGTTAGTCAATAAAAAAATAGAAATAAATTTTTTACTTCAAAAACAACTTGGTTTAGGTGAGAGAATATTAGAGAGATTAACATGTGCTATACTTAGTTATTATTTTAATAGCAAGTAAATGATATGCGCATCTAATTGTTAGTTGGATATTGGACTGACCTAACTTATTATATTGATTCCGTTTGAGACCTACTTAAAGGAGCAATCTTTATATAGGATGCAACTTCAAGCTAAAAATATTTTATTTTGTTGGTTAATCTTCCTTTTCATAACATGTCATTAGAAAAGTAAAATAAGTAAGGGATTTAAATAGGAATGGCACTAATGGAACATGAAAAACATGGGATTGGCCATCCAAGTTACTCTCACAATAATACCAAAAGATAGGAAGGGAACAGAAATTTATGAGATTGTTATAGCAAATTGACAATTTAAAGCCTTCTGGCCTTTGACAAGAAAAACTAAATTTGGTGATATACATTGTCCTACTAAAGTGATTATGATTATTTAGATAGATTGTTGTATAGATTTCATCACTTAGCATGATTGATACAAAACTCCATGCTATTAAATTATTATTATTATTATCGATCATTTAACTCCCTTAATATGTGTTTTGGCTGAAAATGCATCGGTTTGAATCAAATTTGACGTAATTCCACAAGATTATTCAACCTCATAGTCATACTATAAAACCATTAACCTTGTCACTCGTCAGGTGTTTTCTTAATTATTGGTAGACTTTTGACTGGGGTTATTAGATAAATATCGGTATATCACTGGAGTTATTAGATAAATATCAATATATCACAGTGGTATTTGACTTAAATATTGAAGTAACTATAGATTTGCCCTTTTCAATGATATGTGGCATACTTCTTCACTCATAATTGTAGGAGATAATTTCGTCTTATCATTATAGAATGATCAACTTCTCTTCTTATTTTTTTTTTATCGTGCATGCATTATTTATTGTTCTTGATAGAAAAGTATAGAGTAAAAAAAAAGAAAAAAGTTAGAATACATAAACAAGAAATATCCATAAACAATAAGTTTACAAAATTTATTTAGTCATTATATATTTATTTATATGTTATATACATTAATGTTATTTAGGTATGTAAGATGAACAATCCTAGGGGTGGAACCTCTCACCTGGTCAACTCGATAAGGGTTAGCGAGTAGAATTTTTTTGGGAGTAGGGATGAAGGGTAAGGGAAATCTTAATCCTAAAGTGCGATTGAACCCCTAACTTTAGGATCGAAATGTTATCTACTTCCACTGCTATCAAACTGCCAAACTTAACTTGGTTATATATTAGATATATCAATATATGTAACTTATTTTTTCATGACGTGCTCTTTTTTAGACTTTTTGGTAAATACTAAATGCTTCTATTTGATGGAATGATTTTCATGGCCATGGAAATATAATTTCTCATTTCAAGTTCCAACCACTACTACCTCCAAATCTTCAAAGTCAATGAAATTCTACTTTAATAGGGATTTAGTCGGTGCATTATCTTCTTATTTATATAAATTTGGAATTTGGAAGTTCAAAAATGAGTTTTGTTTCTTTCCACTTTGGTGCATGCTTGATTGATTGTCAATGGATAAATAGTGATTAGATAAGCATGACTTTTGCTTGCTTTTATGGTAAGATGATTAACATGCCAATTTTTATCCATAATAAACATTCTTTAATTTGCAGACACTTACACTAAATCTATTAACTAGGTGAATTGTGAACCTATTTAAAAAACTAACAAATTTTCATACTTATCCACTCCTATACGATTGATATTATGTGTTGTCGTTTCAAGTCAACTATGATATTATGTTGTCGCTTCAAGTCAACTTTTTTTTAACTAATCCCCGGAATACGAGTAGGGCTATAACATTTTTCCTCCTTCCTCTATTCTTTCTTTTTTGGGGTTTAGCAAACTAATGCTTGCGTGCTTTCTGCAAAAATGTTATTGTTGAAATTCAATAACCTCATAATACATTATCCAAGTTGCAACCAGTAAGATGCCAAAAGCTTCAACTTGCAAGGTGCTCAAGCCTCACAGTATATGTGAGACCCACAAGTTCAACCTACCCACAATCAAGAACATCTACTGGTCTGTTATATAATCAAATGTCACCACCATGTCAACATAATCTTCTCCTTCTTCCTCAACAAAAACAACCACAAAAAATAAATTAGCCAGAAAATGACTCATGTGAATATAAACAAAACTTCTCAGGTGAAGAAGATAACGACTAATGCAAACTTGGGCAACATAGAGCTATAAATTACAAAAGAAATAAAAAAAATTTGGTTATTTTATTTTATTTTATTCCTTCAATATTTCTTATAATTGCTTTCAACAAAAAAAAAACAGGCAAAAGCAAAACACTTTTTTGAGTTTCTATATAGTTTCTTTTTGTTCTATATAAATTGTGTTGAGAGTTTTTTTTAATAAATTTTAAGGTGTGAAGTTTTTTCTCTTTTTTCTCGTGAAATATGGAGTCTGTATACATTACTAGACACCACAATCACAAGATTGGAGCAAATCAGTGTTCATCTGCTCTTACCCACCACATCAAGGCTCCTGCCGACCTTGTAATTTTCTCTCTCCTCTATCTTAAATAATTTGCATGAATTTCATGATTTCTTTATATGGGTTTTGTTTGTAATTAAAATTAATTTATGGGTTCTGAATTTTAATCTGGTATATGGTGAATTCAGTTTCTGGGTCTTGTTATGGTTTTTATGGGTTTGCTGTGAAATTATGGAAATTAGTAGAGTAAAGAAGAAACTTTTTTAGTTTTCTGTATTTTTGCCTTTTTCTTGTTGTTTTCTTTGATTATGGTACTTCATTTGTGTTGTTAGAAGTGTAAATTTCAATGTTTTTCTTCTTTCGACTGATAAGAAGTATATATAATGCTGCATGTTCTTTTTTTGCAAATGTTTTTCTTTTGCTTTCATTTGTATAATTGCAAGAAAAGGGTAGTTTTATTTGAATTACGTAATTTCAAACTTTGTTTGTTTTGGTCAGATTCTTGGATAATAAGTGAAGTATATTGATAATATTATCATAAGCTCTTCATCATTTTATGAGAACTGAAGTAACTGTTGTCAGTTTTATGCAAGATTACCTAACATGGATATCTTTCTGATTTAGCTACATATTCTAAAACTAGTGATCATCCTATAATAGTGGAGTTTTGTAACAAAAACAGCAAAAATTCATAAACTAAATTCCAAAATTTTCATTGTAAGTAATTTTTGTCTCCGACACAGGCACTTGCACCTCCAATTATTTTACTATCCTTTGTGTGTTGATCGCGTTCTCATAATCCGCAACACAAGAGCAGCTGTTTCTTGTTCTTGTCTATAGATTTCTGATGTGTGACATACTGTTATATTTTAGTTTCTTGCTACTAATCAAGTGAATGTCATGTGTTGGTTAGGTGTGGTCTCTGGTCCGGAGATTTGATCAACCTCAAAAGTATAAGCCGTTTGTTAGCCGGTGCACAGTGAGTGGTGATCTTAAGATTGGAAGTCTTAGAGAAGTAAATGTTAGATCAGGGCTTCCAGCCACAACTAGCACAGAAAGGCTCGAGCTGCTTGATGACGATGAGCACGTTCTCAGCATCAGAATCGTTGATGGTGATCACAGGCTAAGGGTATGATTCTAAAGTCTTTCTCAAAATCTTTATCCAAAATAAGTTAGATTCCTGATAAATATCTGCGCAAGTTATGAGAAAGAGATTATTATGGCACTTGTTTTAAGTACTCAAAAATCATATCTGAATTCTTTGTAACCAAATTCGAAGTATTGTTCTTCATCGTTCATTATTAGAATAGACCCCTCGGAAAAAAATAACTATAATAACCGTTGTTCATGAATTTGACGTGTAACTAGTACTAGCATTTATCAATTATACTTTTGTCCTTTCAAATTAGTTAAGTGATCAAAGTAGTTCACGACTTCACGGTGAAGCTTGATTGGGTCTTTTTGCTTTAATAATACATGGTTGGGCGCGCTTCTACTTTGAAGTGACATTAGAGTAAGATTTCACCCCATTATTCTTGCAATCCTTCACTGACCAATAAGGTGCAAGAATATAAGCGTAGGAGAAATGGCATACAGAAAAAGTTAGAAAGAAACTGGAAATGCAAATGCTTGATAGTGTTATGGTCCACTTCCCACTAGAGCTTGAAAAGGAAGTACTGGAGCTTGAATTGAATGTGCTTAGTGGCGAATGTGAAAGGCTTTAGTGATACTCAAATAAAGAAACAAAAGTTACTGGCTCATGTGTGTATGAAAGGATGTTAGTGCCTTAGTGGGTTGATAGAGTCCTTTGAGGACTGTATTAGAGACCTCAACTCAACTTTTTTGCGTGTGTCGGCCTTATTTTGCAAGTCTTTTACCCCCCAGAATAGAAGAGGAAAAATAGAAGATTTCGACACATTGACTCTATGAAATTTTTTGAGTCATACATCTATGTAGTACTCCATCCATCCTATAGTAAAAGCATACACTTGCATCTGGCATAAAGAGTAAGAAGAAGAGAGATAAAGAGTGGGTGGGCTGCCGTGGGGCCCAACTCAACTCTAGAAAAGAAGTAAAGAGGAAAAACTTGTGCAAAGTAGAATGTAAAATCTGATACCGGACATCCATTTTTGGTAGATGTATTATGTATATATCAATATGCTATGGAGCTACTCCCTCCATTTTTTTTTATTGCTACATTTTCCTTTAATGGTTGTTTCTTTTTAATTGCTACATTGTTTAAACTTTTCTTATTTTGGGTACTTGGCCCACCATAAAGTAATACTATTATACTTCCTCCGTTCTGAAATAAGTGAAACACTTCTATCTTTTATGTGAGAGCTTTTTGAGAGAAGTATTTCACTTATTTCGAACGGAGAAAGTATTTGTTTTTCTCTTTTTCCACAAAAAGGTACTACTTTTTCACTCTTCCCCACTTTTCCCCATTATTTTACATTAAAAGGGTCAAAAAGTACCCACCAAAAAAGCTTGAAAGTGACATTGACTAAACAATTGTGCATTACACAATGTAGCAATAAAAAAAAAAAACGGAGGGAGTATATCGAACTAGCTTATTCTTGTTTTATATAGTCCATACGATTTAATGGTGTTTGTAATAAAGGATGAGCTGCCTTAGTTGCTAACCAAAGATCTCATTTTTTACTGCAGAATTACTCATCAACCATCTCAGTTCACCCTGAGATAATCAATGGAAAGCTAGAGACATTAGTGATAGAATCCTTTGTAGTCGATGTGCCCCAAGGGAATACTAAAGAGGAGACGTGCTACTTTGTTCAGGCCTTGATCAACTGCAATCTCAAATCCTTAGCCGATGTTTCTGAGAGAATGGCAAATGCATGATATTGTATAGCTTATAGTAGTGTGAACAGGAAACACTATCGCTATATATATATTGGGTGAGGCTAAATCTCTAACAGTTATCTACATAACAAGTGAGGAAAAGATGAATATGCCCTTGTGAGGTGAACATAGTGACTTATTCCTTTGGGGTGTATATGTCATTTTCTCCTATGTTATGTTCCTAACTGTTAGGCAACAAGACTTGTTCATAATAATAGTAATAGTACCAATATCTTGTGCTTGCTTGAAATCGATAAAACTTTTTTTCAGCCCTTTGTAATTTTGTCCATCCTTGAAGCTTCGAGGAGATTGTCTTGGACAATTGTTTGCATCCTTTTTTTCACCATGTTTCTGATGCAGGAATTGTAGCATCCCAGGCTTCATAGTAACTTTTTTTTTTTTTGTAATTATGTAAGCTTGTTTTTCAAGCAATCCATCATGCAATCTTGCTGTGTTTGTGAGTCTTTTCTAAGTGGTGCTTCTGTATAGAGGATGTATGGAAAAACTCTTGCAAGAGTGATGAAGTCTGTTTTGCTTTCTCTGGTGTAATATAATTCTATATACTTTGTGCACACTCTGTGTCATTTCAATACTGTACCTTTAAGGTTGGGTTTTTGTTTACTGCCTTCACCTCAATATTTGGAATGTAGCAATGCGAACTCAGAAATTTGGAAAAACTAAAAGAATGAGGAGAGCTCTAAATGAGCAAATGCGTAAATATTAAGTTTATTGTGCATAGTAAATGCACTCATAATCTATTTTAACATTCTATCTTTGCAAATCTTTCCTAGCTTAAGTACTTGTGAATTGGCTCCTTTAAGTCTTTTTTAAGTTGTCGGTATAAAACGTAAAGACAATAATTTAATCAGAAGCTAAGGATCGTTGTTGGTTGCAATTGGCATAAATAATTTCTAGTTTCTTCATTTTCTGAAAATCAATCCTATCTATGGAATGATAGTATGATACAATGTTTCATTTTAGGGATATTTCCAAACTACACATAAGTTTATGGTGCTCTATTCGATTGAATTTGATTTATTTGAACTTATACTGTTGTCTGATGTTGTTAAGCTATATTAGCAATCATAATGTGAGATGCTGATCTACATTATATATGAACATTAACTTATTTTAGTTATGAATTAAATGTATTAGAGCATGTGCAAATTAATTACTTAGTTAAGCATTTTTTTTCTTGAAGTAAGTTACTATACGTCGAACAAAGAACTACCTTAGAAGAAATATATCCTTATTAATTTAAAGTTGGGATTATTCTCGTGAGCGTATTTTTGTTTTTTCTTTAAGATCGGTTGAGCAGGCAAATTAGTAGTGCCAGAGTGTACCAAAAGGAAAAGATAAGGGAATAAAAAATCTGCCATGTGGCAGTGTTTGAAGGAGCACAAGATACAGAAGTATCCCAGGAAGAGAACAAATGTCATTCTATTCTTAAAGCCAGTAAAAGCAAAAGTATCACCCCACCTGAGACGAACTATAGCAGATGAAGAATTTAGTAAAAGCATAATCTCCCATTGAGTACAAGATACCAGGGTAGTACATGTAGCATAAATTATAAGGCAGTACATTTTCTGCCTTTTACGTTCATTTTCTTCAACTATGATAGTGAATACTCCCTCTTGTAGTGTTATTGTGTAATTGTGTTATCCTTTTTTTTATTTGAATAGAAGTATATCATAATGATTATTTTGAATATGGGAAAATGTAGCAAACATGGATTAGTGGGTGTTTTGGACATTTTGGAGACAAATAAAGTTGTTTAAGAGAATTTGTAAGGAAAAGTATAACATATTGTCTATCGATACCCATTATAAATTTGGAGCTCCTCATTGATATCCTTACCAGTTTAATAGGTGGAAGCTCATGCATGAGGTAATGAAATTCGAGCCCTCAACCTCATAGTTTAGAAGTCGAAAGGTGAGAAATCCATCATTGAGCTCCACTCGATTCTTCCTTCTTTCTCGGTTTTACTCTGTAGAGATTGCAAAAACTATGTTTCAACAGTAACATAATTCGCTATTTAGTTCACAGTTCACCCGAAAATGGTAAAAATAAATTAAAACCGACCATAATTCGCTTTCTTGGTTCACAATTCGTGGGAGATTAAGGAATTATGTTACACTTTGTTTCTAAATATAGTGTCTCAAAGTGCATGAAGAGTTTGACAACTCTTTGGCATGATAGCCAGGCCCATGATTGACCCAATTTTGCACTTGAGTTGAAGTTATATCATATCAGACAGGTAGTAGAACTTAGGAGAAGGTTTAAGCAGGTGCACTCAAGTCATGTTCTTTTCGTGGGGCTTTCCGTAAGTGGCACTATTAATCTTCATCAATTGTTAGCCAGACTGAGACACACTTTTCCAACTATGAGCCAATATTTGCCACGCATAATAGATACGATGGAGACATGAGTGGTACCATTTAGCACCAAAAGCAAAAAAATGACAGATTTTGGTCCCATAGCTAGTAGTATGTAATCATCTGAAAACTGAGTTTTTATATTTTGATTTGTTAATTTTCTGCTAATATTTAATTTCAATGCAATTCATCAGTGTTTGGTGATGATACTGATTCTGGAGTGCTAATTGAAGACCTTTTTCATTAGTTTTGATGCATTAATCCATTAAGACAATGAGTCTATGCATTACCGAGAGCACCTTCCTTCCTGAAATTGATGTCAACAAATACCATCTCTTAAGATAGTCTTCGCGATTGCGGATATAATACAATTTAATTATAGATTAACACTAATGATCATGGGTGTTTGACAATTATTTTACGGGATTCAGCCAATTGTTTTGATCGTGGGATATCATTGAGAAATAGGAATCAGTGTTATCAAAGGATTTCCTGCGATTATTTCTAGTATGGAGATGCAAAGAAGAACAAAAGACCTTGTACGCGCAGTGGGTCTTGAAGTACTATTTCCGCGTCTCCCTGACCAAATCCACCCACATTAGGATTACTCGTTAATGGTTGATCAAGTTTGATGGATTCACCCTCTGAAACAAGAAGCTCTGGTCCTGGAGGGATAATATCAACCACTTCACGTCCATCCGAGGCATCCGCTATGTTTATTTTATAAAATGATGCGAAGATTACTTAAAAGATACACAATTTGAAGAAGAAAAAACACGTGATTTTTGCTCAAATCCATGTTCACAGAGTATAGATTTGTGTAAGAAAATGGAGTATTAAGAAGGCTTCTTGCTCAGTGAACCTGTTCCTACTCATTTCTGTATTTTTAAACCTCTTTTCTGTCTGCACTCTACAGAACTGAATTGAATCAAACCAAAGGAGCAAAAAAGTTATTGAGGCCAGCCTAAGGTCACTGATGACAGCAATAAGCATTATATATTGATCCAATGTATATGACTCATTAGCTTTGATACAAAAATCAACAGTAAAACTGAATCCTACTGATCCAATAAATCTATAATATTCATATATCCTAATTAAGCAAAAATGAGTCAAGAACAAGTTAGATATTACTACCAACAGTCGTTGCAAGAGCATCTTCCTTCCCGAAAATGATGAAATCGAATGCCATCTTTGAGAATAATTTCACGGTTTCTTACCACAGAGATGAATTTTGCGGCATTATGACAGTCGGAACACATTCTAGTGCTCTTAATCACCCTGATTGGTGAACTATCCCTCAATTTCATCAACCCATAGGTAATGGCTAATTTCTCAGTATGAGTAAGCAGTAATTTCTCTTTCTCAGTATCATCTATATCTTGGTGCACGGATGTGACATCAGGGATATAACCTGCTTTCTTCATCTCATGAACCAGCTGATACAGTTCAAAGTATATATTTCCTGTATCTGGATGAGGTTCTTCTTCGCTGAATATATGAACTTTACGGTAAATCTCTATCCAGCTCCACCCGTGTTGAATTCTCAGTCCTCGAGCAGTCATCTCTTCTCTTACAAGACTTACATCTTCCCATCTGCTTGACATTGCATACAAGTTCATCATTATAACAAAATTAGCAGAATTATTTGGTTCTAGCTCAAAAAGGTTTTTGCCTGCAATTTTTCCAAGTTTCAAGTTGTTATGGACTCGGCAGGCTTGAAGTATAGAACCCCAAACGGAAGCATCTGGTTTAACGGGGATTGTTTTAACAAATTCCCAAGCTTCATCAAGATACCCAGCTCTTCCTAGAAGATCAACCATGCAAGAGTAATGCTCAACAGTAGGCACTATGCCGTAATCAGCTTTCATACTATCAAAAAATTTCCAGCCCTCATCAAGCAAACCTGAGTTCTTGCAGCATGATAGAAGAGCGGTGAAAGTGATGGCATCAGGATGAATTCCCATTTTACACATATCCTTGAAAAGCATAATTCCCTCTTCCCCATGGTTGTAAACTGCAAACCCCATAATCATGCAATTCCAAGTGACAACTGTCTTGTTTTTCATCCATCGGAAAATCTCAGAGGCACTCTGCAGACTTCCGGACTTGATGTACATCTGCATAAGAGCTGTCGCCACTAAAACATCTTCGTCAAACCCATTTCTTATGCACCAATTATGTATCTCTTTACCTTTTTTGAGCCAAGACATACCTGCAGAAGCTTGTAGTAAACTAGATATAGTGGCCGAATTAGGGTCTATACCTACTTCCACCATTTGATTGAAAAAGGTTATAGAATCCTTATATTTTCCGTTCTGGGAACAACCTGATATAAGAGCAGTCCATGAAACCACGTTAGGTTTTATACCCAAAATCTTCATTTTCTCTATCACAGCCAATGCATCCTTTACGCGTTCATTCACTGAATAACCATAAAGCAGAGAGTTCCATGTAACTATATCTGGCTTCACACCTTCCTCTTCCATATGATTTAACAGCCTCATAGCATCATCAAATAGACCCTTGGAGGTATACCCAGAAATTAAAGAATTCCAGGCAACAATATTTTTAGTCTTCATAAGGTCAAACACTGCTTGAGCTTTTACCAGTTCATCCATCTTAACATACATGTCTAACAATGTCGTTTGCACATATAAATCACAGTTCAATCCATTTTTGAGAACATAACAATGCATTTCCTTCCCTAATTTGATCCAATCCAACTCGGTTAAGGCTTGAATCGCCGGGGTGACCGAGCTTGAGTTTGGCTTTGCTTTTGCTACAAGCATATCACGTAGAATAGCCACGACTTGATGATACAACCCATGTTGTAAATGACTCGATGAAAGGCAATTCCACGTTACTATGTCCGGTTCCACATTGTGGGACTCCATTTCATAAAATAGCTCCATTGCATCATCAAAGTAACCATGAGAAGCATAAGCAGAAATCATTGAGTTCCATGAAGATAAATTGCAATTCTTCGTAGAATCGAAAAGTCTCCTAGCTAATTCTACCTTGTCATTCTTTGCATACATGTTGATCAAAGAATTGCATATTGCTAAATCCTTTTCCATGTCATGTCTAAACACGTACCCATGAACTTGCCTCCCCTCGTCGATAGTTCTCCCTTTAGAACAAGCTTGTAAAGCTTTGGCAATTGTAAAACTATCAGCTTTCACAAACAAAAACTGCATTTCCTGAAAATATTGCAGGGCCTTCATTGGACTCTCATTCTGAAGAGCCGCAACAATGGCTTCATTCCACAACGAAACTCCTCGTTCAGGCATTTCATCAAACACTTTATCTGCAAAATCTGTTCCCCAACATCTTCCATAGAAATTCATCAATGCAGAATTCAAATAAACATCCATATCAAAACCCCTCTTGATCAAAGAAGCATGAACTTCAACCCCCAACCACTTATTCATCAAAATTGCACATATTTTCAACACAACAGTCAAAATTCGGTTATCGAAATTCACTCCTTTTCTATGTAAATCACTAAAAACCTCAAGAATCTCAACTGGGTTTCCTCCAAAACTCTTAAATTCCTCCAAAAACGATCTCCACATCATAAAATTCCTCCCAAAACCCAGAAAAAAAACCATCACAGCTGACTCAAAATCTCTAAATTTCAAGTAAGAAGTAATCAATTCCTCAACAAAAGCATCTGAATTCCCCATTTTGGGCAATTTTATCACATGGGTATGCACTTGTTTAACTAAATTTAAAGTATTAATCTTTCCAGGATCATCAAAGTAATCAGATATGCAATGTAAATGCGAAGATGAGAGAGAAAGAGATAGTACTGGAGTTTCAACTACGCCATTAACAATACCTCCAATAGAATGAGAAGCGAATTTTGGAAGCTTCGAGAATGAAGAAGGGGTTTGAAGTAGAGGAGAAGTGAAGCAGTGGAAATTAGAATTAGCAGAAAGTTTCTCCATTGATGAAATGGCCGTTGTTTTGAGTGAAATTGATCGTTAAGCGGGAGTTTTAGGCGGGTTTTCCATGGTTGGACCACCATAGTTGTGGTGTGTGGAGTGTGGATAAGGTTTATCCGACTGTAGTTTGGAAAGGAACTTATTGGTTGATCCGATACGATTAGCAAATAAATCAAGGAAATCAATTTAAGCACAGAACAGGGAATTGTTTAACATAGTTTCTCAAAAGTTAAAACCCTAACGGCCCGTTTGATTAGTGTAGTATTGTAAATTTGTAATGGAAATCTAATGTCATTATAGTTTGATTAGAGTAATAGTAATGCATTGTAGGAGTAATATTGTAAAAAAATCTCGTGTCATTATTCATTGTAATATTACTTTATATTCATTTTTGGTCCAAAATTTTTATTACTATCCATTACCGCTTGCGAAAGGTGGTATTTGGTGGTAATGAAAATTCAATGAAGGAAAATCCGTGTTTTGAGACGAAGTTTCATTTACCATGGAGTTTGAAATAAGTATAATTTGAGTAATTGTACGACCAATTTGGTTAGTAGTTACGCGAAAGGTTCGAACTAATCCCATTATCCCAATTATTTTCTCAATAGCTAAAATAATCTTTCGATTACAATTCCTTCTCCAAATTGACCTTAATTTTAGAGACATAGTGATATAAGTTATCACTGGGATAAAATAATCTGATAATTGGATTTGATTATATGAGTTATTACTAGGGTGAGTCGGGTTTTAGCTTGTTTGAGTTAAAGATAAATAAAATTCGTTTACATTTAAAGCTTAAGTCTCAACTCAATTTATCATAAATGACTGGATCTAATTAATAAACGAGATTTTCCATCTTCAACTATACTTAAAAGATTGAAGGAACAATTCTAATTAAATACCAACATTAACATGAGTATCTTGGAATTAAAAATGGAGCAATCTAACTAAATTGTAACTCAATTATTTATTTTTATTTTTAAAGGAAGACAACCATTAACAAGTACACGAGCAAAGGATTATATGTATAGCTTTGATTAAATTTTAACCGAAGTTGTTCTTGAGTAGTTCGCAAACCAAAAGACTTTATTCAGCTTTACACAAACCAAAGGATGAGAAACTACTAATTTTATCAATATGATATGTGAATGTGCATCTAATCATGACATTTTTATTTTTTAAGAATAAAATATATTAAACTTTCTAAAACACCTTATACTTCTTTGATAAATTCCTTAAACGCATACCTTTTTTATTCCAAAATTATACAAGATGTCGCCATTCTATGCTACGACTGCTATCATTCTAGATGGTTGTGATAATTTTGGACAAACTCTCGAAAGACTTGTATTTGCCGTCTGCCACCACTAGATGGGGACGTGGGGGTAATTAGATCATGTTATGACGTCGTTTATACTTCCTCTGTCTATATTTACTTGCTACATTTTCCATATATAAATGTCTCTTTTACTTGTTACATTTTTTTTATTATGTAATCATGGATTCATGGTTCACCAAAAAGTATCAAAATTCACTTTTATTTTTGTCATATTCCTATATATAATTACAAATATTTGTCATTTTTAAAGTAATGGTTCCAATATACTTTTTCTCTTTTCATAAGTATCTGTGCTCACATCTACAACAATGTAGCGAGTAAATATAGACCGAGGGAGTAAAATGACTGCGTAAAAATGGGTCCTAAACAGTAAACATCTGTCATACGTGACAGTAAGATTCTCCGACGAGAATAACAATCAATGGCCAAAAAGCAAGCAAAACCTGACTCAACTCGCCGTCGAAACCGAGTCGAACCATCAACTCAACGAGTTGAACCATCAACTCAACGAGTTGAACCAACAAACTCAGCTTCCAAAAACCTCCATAGCAGCAACAACAACCGATTCTTCGCCATCTTCTTCGTCGTCTTCATCGTATTTCCCGCCATATCCATACTCATCTTCCGCCATTTTAAACACTCTCATCCTCCTACTTCATTTGTTCATCAGCGAGGTCTCGTCAAATCGGATGTCAATTTCCAGGAAATTCTCACTGTAAATATCTCTCTCTTTCATTATACTAATCTTATTTCTGCGATTCTTTGAGTTTTTCTTCTTGTTTATGGTTATTTGCTGAAATTTCAAGTAATGCAGGAAAATTCTAGGGTTTCTGAGAATGTTAGTCACCGGCATTTCACCAATCCTGTTTTGGCTTACATTACTCCTTGGTACGTAATTTTTGTCTTGTCTTTTCTTTCAATCGTATGATTATATGACATTTGATTGTCGCTCCTTGTTCAAATAATTTGACTAAAGTGTTGATTTGATAAATATGGAAAAAATACTAGAACTCATCGACTCTGATATATTAATCTACTTAATTGTAATCTACTTATTTCCTACAATTGGTCTTATAAGAGATCGTCTAATTTTAATTTAAAATTAGGCAACGGCTCAAGCCCTATATTAAGAAGGGAATGGACCTCCTTTATGAATATAGTGATTAGTTTAATCTTTTAAGTGACGAGTTTAATCTATTTAGTGACCAGCTTATTAATCACATGCTTAAATCCATTTATTGACTAGTTTGATCCATTCGTTAAGACTACCGGGTTATTATTTAACATTGTCGAGATTCAAAGGGAAACAAAGGAGAAGAGAAAGAACGACGAGGTTGGTGCGAGATATCTAGAGATAGTGTTGGGTTAGAGTGAGATGAAATGGGCTTCTAGGAGAATGTAGGCTTGAGTTTGTCTAATTTAATGTTAAAATTAGACTGCCTATGATTATGGCGTTTAATTGTATTATAGGGACACGATCTAAGTTGTAATCTACTTAATTTCCTATATATATTCCATTATGTAGGAAACTACCATAATTGTACAACTCGTGCTCCGAATATGAGTTTGTGTAAATTTGAAGGTGGTTAATCGTGGTTTGAATTGGTATGTATATCTTCTTTCCACTCTTGGATTAGTTAACATAATATGAGTTGAGAGATTGTGTGTTTAGAGGTTTTGGTATACTTTTTTTTGCTCAGCATATTTTGAGATTATGAATTTGATCAATTATCATGAATTGTGATGGAATTGTCAAATTTCATCACTTAAATTTTGATGTGGAGGCTGGGGGTTGGTGTATACGGCTTTGCTTGCATAGACAATTGCACAAATTAAGGACACTTGACAATTAAGAAGAAATACCTTGGGACATTTTTTTGGTAATTGTTTCGTTACAGCTCTGTATGTGTTTGTGTGTCGATAGGAGAGAAGAATCTCATTAGCTCAAAGAGAACAAGAGGTTGTTACTAATGTGGAACTCAAGTTCCATACCTTGCTATAAATTCGTAACATTTCACACCAGGATTTGCTCCCTAGGTGCCCTCGCGGGATGGCTTTGCTTTGGACATATTCTTGCCCAAGGCCACCATCAGTATTGGCATCAACAGCCATGCACAAGGACAATAGGACATGAATGAAGGGGCAGTGATTAGCTTTGCTGCCAATTAATGCAGGTCTATGCAAGAAAGCTACATTGAAGAGAGAACAGGGCTTTAAACTTATATAAGCCAAATATAAGGGCCCCATTTGATCAATGTGGGACTCTAGTGGGATGCCCTTGCCTTTGGATTATAATAGTTTATTGGTTGCCTAAGAGATCTTATCTTGGTAATTGAGGTAGAGTTCAGAGTTCAGAGTTTATTTCTTCTATTTTTTGTAGGCTTATAGCAAGCATCTCTTTCCTTTTGCTAATATGAGGTCCAACACTAATAGCTCCGTAATTCAATGGTGTAGGAATGCAGCAGGCTATGATTTAGCAAAAAGGTTCTGCCCCAAGTTTACACATGTATCACCTGTATGGTATGATCTTAAGAGGTATGACTTGATGGAAGTTAAAAGTTAAATCTCTTAACTGTAGTTGTTTAACTATTTTTTTCTAGTCCTCGCATTTTGTAATTCATTTAGTGATATCCAAACTAGCATTTCTTTGTAAATGACAATTGTCCTTTTATATATTCCTCTCATTGGTTCATGTTGCCCTTGTGCAACCCGTTATTTTGTCTGTGAATGCATTCCTTTCCTCTCTAATTTAGTTCTTTGCACAAGCTTGTTTAACTTCTCACCTGCATTTGTATTTTAGACTCTCTTAAGGTTTCTTTAGGATATAGTTTGCATTCATCTTAAAGAATGATCAAAATTCAATAACATCTAATGTTTATTGAGTGCAGATTTGAGAAAAATAACATGTTTTCTCTCCTTATCTCTTTTGAACAGGGTCTTGATCTGCATTATATTCTCCTTTAATTGTCGAATGGAGATTATCAGATTTTGTGTATATTTCTGTATCTAGGTTTTCTTCTTTAGTGTGTGTTTGTGTGGTGTGGGGTGTGTGTGTGTTGGGGGGTGGGGTGGGGGTGGGGGGGGAGGGTTCAGAAACATTTATTGTGTGTGAGTCGTTATGACTTGTGCCTATCTATATTTTCTCAAACTTCTTTATTGTCCATTTTGCTGCCCACGTATGTGGGAGATGATTCTTTTTTAGTCTTCTTGTTGATGATGTTTTCTAATGTATCAAACTTCTCTTACATATGTGGGGCCAGTCAATGGACCAAATTAGTTCTGGAGGGAAGACACAATGCTGATGTAGGATGGATGTCTGAGCTGAGATTACGAGGAAACGCTCAGGTAGTACTGTAGTTAGTAGAACACAATTAAATTTTGTGTATTTGGAAGAGAAGTTCACAGCCTGGGAGTTTCTTCTAATACATCCAAATATGTTTCTGCTATTCTGTATGTCACTGACTCACTTCATCCTTGCTGCTGATGGAAGATATCAATAGTATATGCAACTACAGTAGAATTATTAGACATTTATTTTTGGGTTCTTGTGTTTATATTCTCTCTCCCCCAATCTCCAATCTTCTATGGAATGTCAAGGTCAATGGAAATTGTTTTCCGTGCATAAACATGCAATTTTTGATGTGTAGGTTCTACCAAGGGTGGTCCTTGAAGCAGTGCCAAGGGACCTGCTCAGAAACAAGAAACTGAGAGACAAAGCTATTGATCTTGTTATAACAGAGTGCAAGTAAGCAAGTAATTCATGTAAATGTTGTGCTTTTAAATGTATTCAGCTAAAGGTATGTGGTCAGTGTTGATGTCGAAAACAGTAGGAAAGGTGTATGCTGATGGATGTGTTAGTGTTTGTGCGCTATATTTGTTCTTTTGCTCATCTTCAATGCTCTTCATTGCACAGGGATATGGACTATGATGGTGTTGTCCTAGAATCTTGGTCTAGGTGGGCTTCTTATGGTGTCCTCCATGATGTTTACATGAGGAAAATGGTAATCTAAGACTTCTATTCTTCATATTGTCTGAATGCTGATTTTATTCGTGATGTGAGTGAGTTTTGTTCCTGTTCCTTAAAAGAGCTGGTGATGACTCGTTTTAATTCTGTTTCTCAGCTTTGCCTTCGTATCAGAAAAAAGTATGAAACTAGCCTTTTAGTGACACACTTTTTGCCTATCAGATAGATAGGTGCGTTCTTGAATTGGAAATTACTCACTAGGTTAGTAAGACTGATGGGGATCCTGGAAGTCTCCTTGGTGTTGTGCATTGAGTTTGTGCCTTTGTTTTGGAACAAGACACGATGCCTGCAAATAGGAATATTAGGGTCAAATTGTTGTTGATATGATCAAAAGCTATTGCAAGTTGATGCTTTTAACTGCTGAAGCAGGGTGGCGGGGGTGGGGCTGTGGGGGAGGTCATTTTAGATATTTGATGTACAAGATTTTCCTTTGCCTTGCCCTCCCTTTTACAATATTCTTATTGATATAAGATGATTTTTAATTTGTTCGGTTAATGTTTTAATCACTTAATTTACAGCAATCTATTTGCTTGGCACAAGAGAACACTTTTTACTTTTTAGGTTTATCTGCAAATTTGTTGTAGTGCCTAAGCAAATATAGGGTAACTTCTACTCTATGGAGCTCTTGTAATGTTCTTCTTAGTCTTTTTTGTGGGACTTGCAGGCACTACAATTTATTAAGCAACTTGGCGATGCTCTGCATAATGTCAATTCACGTAGGGATAGTCAACCTCTGCAGCTAGTGTTTGTCATAGGTCCTCCATATTCAGAGAAGCTTGAAGCTCATGATTTCGGACCAGAAGATTTCCGGACTCTTGGGGGAGTCTGTTGATGGTTACTCACTAATGACATATGACTACTCAAGTCCATATAGTCCTGGTCCTAATGCACCACTAAAGTGGGTGCATTCCACGATTGAACTCCTCCTTGGTGCAGATAGAAAAAACCTCGCCAACAAGATATTTGTTGGAATCAATTTCTATGGGAACGATTTTGTAATAGCTGAAGGTATGCTATTTTCTTGAACTTCTCTTCTTCTGAATGACATTTTGTGAGCAAGGTGTTGGTAAATTAGTGTTATAATTTATTGACAAAGATACTAGGAAGGACTTGGATGACAAAAGCATCTGTTTCTCATGCAATCCTTAAATTGTCCACCCTCTGCCTGGAAATAATAGTTGCATTTAGTTGTTTGGGATGTCCGGAGAAAGTCGTCACCTTTCCTTAATAGAAATAAATAACGATTAGATTTCCAACTAGATCCCCATTTGAGTGGAATGGTGGAGGGAGTATAGGAGGGAGATTACTATGTATAACGGGAATATAGTGACATCGTGGTGAGTCTTCAATCATAATTGGTTGGAATTTGGAACAATGTGAAAATAAGTATGAATGAAAGCAGTCAGTTTCTTGTTTAGTCTGATTTCTCCTTGAAAGGCATTATTCACCTTATCATCTTTCTCCTGAGTTTGAAATTTGATCTGGCAGGAGTGTGACAACTGCCAAACTATAGAATAACAATTCTGTGGAAGCGGCGTCCTAATTTAGCTTAGCATATTATCTAATGCTGAAATCATTAGTCATTGGTTTATTGGTTTCATTTAGACCACAAGACCCTTTTGACAGCTCTTTCTCGATTTATAGGTGGTGGCGCTCGAGCAATTACTGGCAGGGATTATCTCTCTCTAGTGGACCAATACAAACCCATCATAAGGTGGCAAAAGGACTTTGCAGAGCATTTCTTCTTGTACTCCGATGATCAACATCATGAACATGCAGTCTTCTACCCTACTTTGATGTCGATAGCAGAGCGACTAGAGGAAGCACGTTCATGGGGTGCTGGTATCTCAATCTGGGAAATAGGCCAAGGACTAGATTATTTCTTTGATCTTCTTTAGGTACAAACTCTAGTGACACTGTATCTTCTTAGAACCATGAAATAGTATTATCAACACAAATGCCAGTTACTATCTAGTCTTGATCACCTTAGAGCATTTGGAGTCAAGTCGGTCTTCCTCCATTGGTTGTTAAGTGGTTTTAGGATGCACCTCATCGGAATTTGTATATGGTCTGTTCTTCCTCCTACACAGGCTCGCACTGAGCTCGCTGAAAATCTTACATTTGATAGAAGGAAAAGGAAAATCTTATAGTGGCGGAATTTAATTCACTACGAAGAACTACATTTTTGGTATAATTTGCTAAGAATTACTTTTTACAGTCACGTCTGTCACTGATCCTTCTATAATTTTCTTTTTGAGAACTACTACTACTTTTTTTTTTTTTTTTACTTTTTCTGATATATTTGCATTTATTTTGCTTTTAATAATAAGATGTGAAAAAAAATAGTAACTATAATGGCAAGAATCAGTGATGTATTCAAGGGGACAAGTGATGTATGAGAAATCCATCCTGTGATCTCGAGGATTGGGGATAGTATATTTGAACCAGATGAGCTCCCTCATTCCTTGTGACTATAATACCAATATTTGTTGATAGGTCATCTTTTTGTTATAATTTTATTGATGAATATCATCCAAGTGATATTTGAGTTAATTTTTCAGCACATACTGTATAAGTTGTTGCAATAAATTTTAGGATGGATGGATCATATTGGTTTTGACCAATTTTAACTTATGTATGGTTAATGGTATCAAAATTTACTAGAATAAGAAAAGTAGTATAAAAGATTTTAAGCAGTAGTACAACATATGACAAAAATTAATTGGTAGTACAACAGATGACAAAAATTAATCATATTAATTCTAGTACAGAATAATGGTTATGTTTGGGGCCTTTGGGCTTTCATGAGTTGTTCTAAGCATCTAATTGTGTGAGATACTCTTCTTTGTCATGAACTCATGGATTAGTACCCATATTTCTTTCAATTGGTATATGAAAATCGTAAAATGACGCTACCAATTGGACGGGTTTTGGATACTAATTGTTTTTTCTTTGGGTACCATTGGATACCAATATAGGAGTAACGTAACTATGTTAGATACCAAATTGGTCTCCCACAAATAAAACCAATACTTTCTCAGGCTTTCGGCCTGTAAGCTCAGCTGTACTATCAAGTCTGATGTACTACTGTACTCTGGTACTGTAATCACATTCACGGTTGACTGTTGAGCTTCTCTAAACATTTTCCCAGAAATTCTAATAACTTCTTCGTATAATTGTCATCCACACAAATCTTATAACATCTGACAGCGTGGATTATAGAGTCTAGACAATCAACAACATCTCATCCATTCATGCCACATGTCCACCATCTGGTGGACAACCAATGATTCTGCTTCCATGTCAGCTTCTTCTACCCCCTCATTCATCCAAATTCCAACCCAAAATATATTTTACACTTTGCATCCTGTGAAGCCAATTCTTTTGGCTTCATTTGCTTCCTCTTAGACTCACCCATTTGAGCTTCAAAGCAACATACCTTAGCTTTATTATCTCTCATTGTGAATTGATTATTTTTTATTTATAAAAAATAATATATTCATACCCTTGAAAATTTTTCTTGATTAAAACTATACTATGGAATCTCTCAATGCACTACAATTAAAGCCAATTTGTGTTCTTCCTGATCAAAGAGGAAAACCCAGAAATTTTCCTCAAATCCCAACACTTCCCTCTATCAAATTTCCACAATTTTCAACAAATAAAATCAACCCACCAAATTTTACAGAGGATTTAGCAAGAAAATTTCATGGAAGTTTAGTTCTTTTAGCTTCTGCTTTCAGTGCTCAAGTTGCAAGTGCTTTAACTTATGAGGAAGCAATAAGTCAATCAGTAAATGAAAATCCTGCAGCTGATTTTGATGCTGGAAGTGTTGTTGAAACAATTGTTCAAAACCCAATTATTATAGCTGGTGGAGTTGCTGTGATTGCAGTTCCTTTGGTTTTATCTCAGGTTTTTGGGAGCAAACCCAAACCTTTTGGTGTTCAGCCTGCTAAGGCTGCATATGCTAAGTTGGCTGAGGACCCAAATGCTCAGCTGCTTGATATAAGATCCTTGAAGGAATCAAAGGATGTAGGTAGTCCCGATATTCGAGGGTTCAAGAAGAAGGCGGTTTCGGTTGTGTATAGAGGTGAAGATAAGCCAGGGTTCTTGCAAAAGTTGTCATTGAAGTTCAAGGATCCAGAGAACACTACTTTGTATATCTTAGACAAGTGAGATTCTTAAGCTACATATTTTGTTAGTTATATTCTTTCTTTGTTTCTGTCTTGGTTTAAGTGGTTTTTAGTTTTATTTATATATGTGGCTTTTAGTGGTTAGATGTCAATGATATGCTAGCTAGAATTTGTAGTTTGAAGGAGTGTTACCTGAATTGCAGTATGAGAATGGGTATGGAAACACAAGTCG